>CM024594.1:9851998-10451998 GCA_014182565.1 Eucalyptus marginata | reverse complement strand
ATTAACCATCAATATAAAGAGGTACGGGGACAATGGATCTCCTAGTCTTAGCCCACGCGTGGGTGTAAAATATCGTGTGTAATCTCCATTGACTTTGACACTAAAGGACACTATGGAAACACATTGCATCACCAGCTCAATCCATCTTTTGCTAAACCCCATCTTTAACATACTCATTTTTAAGAAGTCCCGCTCAACCCTATCATAAGCCTTTTGCATATCCAATTTAAGCATTGCCTGGAATTTCTTTTTTCTTTCTTTGATCCTCAACTGATGCAACACCTCCTGAACAATAAGGATGTTATCTTATATTTGTCGTCTTTTAACAAAGGCACTTTGTTCAAAGGCTATAATCTCAACAAATCATGGTTTCAATCTGTTTGCTAACACTTTGGAGATAATTTTATAGATGAAGTTACATAAACTAATTTTTCTGAATTGACTAATGCTTTTTGGATTTTTCATTTTTGGAATGAGAGATATGTGAGTCTTGTTGAGTAGAGGGTCAAATTTACCTGATTCAAAGAAATTCCGAACCAGATTTAGCACATCCAGCTTGACACCTTCCCGCTGATAAAATTGTCCATTGAGTCCATCCAGGCCAAGAGCTTTTAGGGAGTCTAGTTGGAAAACCGCTTCTTTTACTTCTTCCATTGAGATAGGGGTCAAGAGGCTTTCATTCATTTCCATGGTGACTAGGGTTGGACATATATCCAGAATAGGTTGAAATTCTCTTGGACCCACCAATTCATATAGAGAACAATAGTATTCCTCTATGTGTTGCTTCAATATCTTCTGGTCCCCACACCAAGTGTCTTCATTTAGTCTCAACACAGTAATTCTGTTCCATTGTCTTCGTTGAACCGTAGTAGCATGGAAATATTTTGAGTTTCCGTCAACCAATTGAAGCCAATTTACCCAAGACCTCATACCCCAATATATCTCTTCATGTCTCCAGAGCCGTTCAATATTCTCTTTAATTTCTTGACTTTCCACTTTGCTAGAAAATTCAGAATCCCCATTCGTGATCTCAATTAGTTTCTGCTTGAGACTCCTAATTTGGAGAGAAGCATTAGAGAACTTTCTTTTGCTCCATGAAGCCAATTCCTTCATAACATTCTGTATTTTCTGAGAAAATGTTGTGTAACAGTGCTGGTCGCCTCCCCAACAGCTTTTGATGATCTCCCCACACTCTTTTTCCTCAATCCAAAAGGCTTCAAACTTGAACTCCTTCCTTCTTCTCTCCCAAACAGGATGTAAAGACAGCAAAAGTGGGCTATGGTCTGAACCTACCGCAGGGAGAGCCAAAACTTCAGCATTTGGGAACGTAATTCTCCAATCCATTGTACATAAGGCTCTGTCCAGCCTCTCCTTCACTAGGTTTTCACCGTTTCTATTGTTGGCCCAAGTAAAAGGACAACCTTTGGTGTCTATATCCATCAAGGAACAATCATTAAGCAGGTCCCGAAAGGCCCCTATCCTATGTTGATCAACTTCCCTCTTCTTAACCTTTTCCCAGCTATATAGAATTTCATCAAAGTCCCCCATACAAAGCCATGGAAGTTGATTGTTAGAGTGAATATCCCGAACCTTTTGCCATAACAGAATCCTCTACTAGAAATTTGTCGAAGCATGCATGAATGTAACTCTCATAAGATATTCACTAGCAGGATCCTTGCATTCCACATCCATATGCTCCTTTGAACTCGAATTTATTTTAACTTCCACATCCTCATTCCACATAAGCGCCAAGCCCCCAGCAATTCCTATTGGTTGCTCTACAAACATGTTTTGGAACTTAAGTCGTCTTCTCACATTATCCACCATCGTCTCCTTGTTTCTGGTTTCCATCAAAAAGACCAAGTTTGGCCATTCTAGAGCCATTAAGGCTCTAATCTCCTGGACTATCAGGGGGTTGCTCAGCCCCTGACAGTTCCAACTTAGGATCTTCATAGTGTCTTTGGTGGCTTATTAGGGCTAGCCACCAAAGCTCAATCCTTCCCCTCTTTTACCAACTGCACATGGGTCTCTAATAACTCCATTTCATCAAGGAAAGAAGAGCTAGAAACTTCTACTCTTTTCTGTTTTTTTGCTTTTTGGTACTTCATCATTTTCTTACCAGCATCTCCTGTAACCTCTGATCCTTCACCATTAAGGCCTTCTAGATACCTTTTTTTTTTCCACTCCCCTCTTTAGCTGCTGAAAGTTTCTCCCCTCCATCTCTTCCCTCCTTTGAAGAAGAGTTGTCTACTCTTTTTTTGTTCCGAGATGGGTTGGCTTTGTTTCGGCTTCTACCCTTGCAACGATTTCCATATTGACTGACACCAAGGGAGTTTCAAGTATATACTCTTCCTCTTCATAATTTGGATCAACCTTTCCATAAAATGCTTCACAATGCGGGCTATGATCTCTCACTTCCGCTTTGAGCCAAGGACCGTATTTCCCTACCTTATTTGCTGCCCAATTTGTTGTTTCATATGGTATCTCCTCACAAAACGAGGCATAGTGACCAATTCTGCCATATGAGTAACAGAAATGAGGGAGACGTTCATATTTAAATTTCACCCATATATTCTTGTTCCCCATCTTGACTAATGCCCCTGTTTTAAGAGGAGCTGAAAGCTCCAGCTCCACTTTGACTTTACCTATTTTATAGGGGCCGTTGCCTCTAGATTCTAGTTGTATTTCCTTAACTGCACCCACTTTGCCAGCAATATCAGAGTAGACCTCTTCTATGATCCATCCCAGAGGTAAACCAACAATATGAACCTAGAAATCATATCTAGAAAAGTCATGGCAGTGTTCCGGAATATCTAGCTCACATTGCTTTAGCACTAACAAGTTGCTAGCAAAGGACCATGGCCTTGATTTCAGCCCTCTCTCCTTTTCCTCTTCTTATTCAAATAAAAATGAGAAGAGCCTCGGTTCTTTCTGGGAACACTCCATAGCGTATGATTTCCCTACCTTCTTCATAGTGTTGCAAAATGCTTGAAAATTCACATTGGGTTTCGAATATAACTTACCGAAAAGAGTGTGACTGCATTATATTTGTTTGTTGGGGGCAATTTCCTAATGCACTTCGATCACATCATTTGCTGACCATAGATGGCCTAAACTCTTACACAGGGCAGCAAGACGGCATTGGTTCTCCTCCCCGTGCTCCATTCAAGCAACAAATACAAAGGCTCTTACTGAGATTGATGATGGCTGCCGTAAGCTTCAGCTAAGGTTGAGGATTTTCTTCGGGACTGCTTTGTAGTGGTTTTGTAGCTTTGGGAAGGGGACGATTGAAGGGAGCTCCGAGAAGGTTGGGTTGGGATTCTTTATATGTAGTCTGATGCTGCTTCACAAACGAATTCCATTGAGAAAAGAGGGTACGGGCTCTAAAGGATTTTAGGGTTTGGGTGCTTGGCACCCATGACAGGATGCAAGAAGACGCTACATTCGTAGGAAGCGGAGGGCAGGAGACTTCGAATGTGAGTGGGTATTTAGGGTTTGGAGTCGAAAATTCCCATGGAAGCGGGAGAAGAAATCTCTACCAACGAGAGAGAGAAGCTCTACCTGCGAGAGAGGAACGCCTTTGTTGAGATAACCTTAATGTCTAGATTGATCATAGTTGAGAAGGCCAATTGACCTGGAGAGATTTGAGCATATCACCTCATCTTTTCTTCTTTTTTTTAATAAGAGGAAATTACCCAAAATGTCATAAACCTATTACATTTTTGTCAATTCAATCATCAACCTCTTAATTATGCCGATTAAATCATAAATATTTTCACATTCTGCCAATTGAATCTATCCAATCACTTTTGACCAGAAATTACTAAAGTAAATGATGGCATCCTACGAGGCACAATTAGCACTAACTTGGATGCTTTTAATAATTTTTTATTTTTTATTTTATTTTTTTATTTCTTTTCTTTTCTTTATCTTTTTTTTTTAATTCAAGTCGGTAAGGGTCATCGGCCACAGACGAGAGCATTGTGGCCCTCACCAAAGCCCTTGCCCAAGCCCTTCCTAACCCTTGCCTAGAGCCATGATACCCTCATTGTGGTCAAGCAGGGCTTGGGTGAGGGCCGCAATGCCAAGGTGGTTCGATTTCCTTTTATTAGGTCTAAAGATCAATTGTTGGACATACTTATTAAGGTTGTGTCAAGCAAGGCCTTTCATAGCTCATTTGCCAAGTTGGATATTAAAAATATCTTTTCACCCACTTGAAAGGGAGTGTTAACATGAGCTGTCAATTAGAGATAATATGGAAATCCAAGTTAATCTTTGGTATGAACTGTCAATTAGAGATAATATGGGAATTTAAGTCAATCTACTTTCTATTTTGTTTCTTGATTAGGATTGATGATTAGAATTAACTCCCTTCTCTGTATATATATATACACATACCCAAAAGCATTGTAAAAAAAAATGATGTACAAAATACAGAAAATATAAAAACTTTCTCCAGAAAGCTATTTGCGTTTCTTCATGTTCTTGATTAGATGGAAATGAAATTTAAATGGGCCCAAAGTTGAATGGATATATAATCGACTGATAGCATTTTTGTTATTTGTTATGCGACAGTTCAAGTACTTCCAAGAGTTGAATTTGACCATCATCCTCTCTTGATTGCTAAGTAAGTAGGCCTTTTTGTTTTGAAGTAGCTTGGTAAACTATGACTTTTTTTAATGAGCTTACTCAACTTAATTAGACTGATGAGTTGCATATTTATGTTATTCTATACCAACTTCAAACAACCTCAGGGAGTAGAATCAAAATGTCTTTGGAAACATTTCAGAGGAAAAGAGAATTTGCTGTGATTTTCCCTAGATGTTTTCCTGTATATCAAGATGACTAGTTAAATTTCCTCTCACCGACGTATCGCATATTCACGATGCAATGTGCAGACGGCACAGAATGGATGTTTATTCCTTGATCTCAGCTGTTGATCATTTATTTACTATCTATTAGGAGATTTCTTCTTACTTCTGATGAATTTAGGAAAATGTTACTTATTGGGATTAGTGTTTCGTTGCCCGAAACGTTTTAGATACTGGTTTTACAACTTTCCTAATTAGCTTTCTGACATGATTGAATATTAATCAAATACATATAGGCTTTCATCGCTTCTACCTATATCATTTCTAAATTCCTCCCGAACTCTTCCCTTTCTTTTTGACGCCAGCTTTCAGTTTCATATCATTTTGATGGCTAGGCTAAATTCATTTTTCCAATGAGTTTATGATCAAAGCTACGTGCTTCCCTTGTGCATTTTATTTAGCATCACAGCCAAATCTTCCATATAATCTATGCGAGTATACAACAAAGGGCATACTCAGGAAGTGTAAAAAGAGATACTCTCAGCCCTAGAATGCTCGGGTCACAACAGCAGAAACCATGGTGTTCATCCCGCACATGCCCTGCCCGCGGCAAAGCCGGTAGTACCCGTGCTCTCCCCAGCGCTTCCCCCACGAGTTCTTTATGATCCAATACGGCCTGTTGCCGAGCCTGATGATGGAGAACCCCTTCGCCCCGTAGCCGACAAGGAGCACCCCGTGGTTGACCCATCTCTTGCCGCAGATGATCGGGCACGAGACGCCCCCGATATAGGTTTGCATGAAGACCGCGTTCAGCCCCACTGTGATCAGAACCAAGAACTCATCAGTAAAGCTGTTTATACGCCAGTTCGATAAGGCCCTTAGCCGATTAGTAGCGGGCTTTTCGCATCATCGTCGTAAGAGCAGCATACTTACAAGTCGTGGTGAGTTTGTTCATGAAGTTAACAATTGAACTAATTCGAAAGACAGACTATAGACAATTCCTCGTGCATACCAGAAAGATTATCCTAGTAAATTTGAAGACCTTCCAAGAAATTCTAATCAGATTGTGATCGACACGAACCGTGTTAGTCATGGAAAAACCTACCAATACCGCGAAACGGCATCGCCCATGCGGGTTAGATTTTACTAATGTGAGAAACTATAGTTTTGCCTTCAAATAAGCTATGAGATCCGGAGGCCTTGCGTCTCACACCGGACAGGGCCAGATGTTTTGAGCGCAAACGTGAATGAATAGCGAATAAAGGAAGGAAAAGGAGGATAGAGAGATTATTAAATCGGAATTCCGAACCTGCAAGGGGACCATGCTTAACCAAATGCGCTGCTATCTGGTCCTCGTTGATGGGGATGGTGGTAAAATTCACCACCCGGACGGCTATCTTATCCGATTCAAACTTGCACTCCCCGCGTTTCCCAGCGTAAGGATACGAGCTCTCCTCTTCCAGCCCACCTGCCTCAATCAAGTACCTGTATGCGTTCGTCATAAGACCTCCGTGGCAGCCGCTGTCGCATGCCGTCTTGTCCGACAAATCGCACTTCGAGGAAAAAAAAAATCCCGACAAAAATACAAGTCGCAGTAAAAATGTCAGCAGTCATTTCAAGTACAACTAACGACACCAATCACTTGATTTCACAGAATCTGTCTCCAACATCATTCGGATGTGTCAATTGGGAGTTAAGAGCTAACCGTGCTATCGCAGTCGACGAGCTGCTGCTCGCTAAGATTGAGAAGCTTCCCGGTGGCGATGAAGTTGGCTCCTTCGACAGCTCCTGTAGTGCTAAAGGCCCAGCATGAACCACACACACCCTGCAATCGCCATATTGCATATGTTTATATGATTATTACACGACATAAAACGGACAAAAAACATGGAAAGAGCGGACACCCAAAAAAGAAAAAAAAAATGGCAATGGAAATTTGTGCAGGTTCATGTTGCTGCCCAGGATCGAACTGGGGACCTTTAGTGTGTAAGACTAACGTGATAACCACTACACCACAGCAACGACAATTTGCTATTTTGCATCTACCAAACAAGTTTTTCCTCCAAGATCACACCATATAAATGTACCTGACATTAATATATTTGATATATACTTGCAAAAGATTACAGCATCAGTTGACTATAATACCAATCAAGGTTTGCATCTGCAATACCATGAATGTGAAATTGCCCTTTTAATCCCATACTCTTTAACAAAGCCTTCTCCAACTCAGTATGTTTAATTAATCATAAATAGCCATAACTAAGAATTAAAGAGAATGAGGGTATATGTAACACGTATTATTCCAAGATGAAACACACTCACTTGCATTTTGACCTCAGTGACAGCTCCCTTCTCTCGCCAGTCGAAGCTCTCCGGCAATCCATTCACCTCCTCCTCCGTTGCCACTGCCGAGGCGAGGCCGTTCGAGGAGGAACCTAGGCTACCTCCGCCACCCCTGACGCCGGTGTAGAGCATCTCGAACTCCTCGGGAGAGAGGTCGGAGAAGGGGGTGACGCCGTGGACGGCGGTGGGGTCAAGGGCCTGGTGCTCGGCGGCCCGTGCCAGGTTCGCCGCGAAGATACCGAGGCGGCGCGCGTACTCCCCCCGGGTGGAGTAGCTCTTGCCGTACTTGCGCATGAAGATATGGAACCTGCGCTCGGTGGTGAGGAGAGGGTTGTGCTCCGTGACCTGGAAGATAGCCGGCGACGACGAGCAGAGGGTGAATGAGAGCGCCAGCGCGATGACGGCGACGGCGCGAGATAGAGGTGGGTTGGGTTGGAGCAGCGACATGGTTGTCGATCTTTTTCCTGGCTTTCTGTGTGCAGGGTCGAAGAGGGAAGAGGCCAAGAAGAGGAGGGTCGTTTTCTTTCACTTCTCAGTCACTAGAAAGGTCGGGGCGAGGCCAAGTCCATCGCTGGTTGCTTTCAGCTTATGATCTTTGGGCGATATAAAAGAAAATAAGAGATCATGCCGCAACATTACTTCTTGGCAAGATCTTCCCAAGCAAGATACGGTGACGAGGACGTGTGGCATCCATGCACGAGGGGGAGCGACTTCAGCAGAGTCTACGTGGTTGAGCCGCTGTTGCTCCACGAATCCAGATGGGAAGGTTGGCGGTTCAGGCTTTGACGATTTCTTCGAGGAGTAAAGCGAGTCAGAAGGGACGACTCCCGTATGGATAATGTCGCTTCAACTTATTCGCGTCATCGCCGTCGACGGGGCTAGTCTGGCGACGCACGGACTCACTCTCAAATTCCGCTACCTTTCCTCAATCTTAGGAAATCTTGTTTCGTTTCGACTGTATCATGACGACAGATAATCCCGACTCTACTTATACCAGTACCGGGATAGGGCGACGATGTCCGGATTGCTCGAAGTGAATGGTTTGGAGAACCATAGTTTCACGCTTTGGTTAGAAAGTATCTCGTGGTAATCTACTAAATGAAACGGGGGATTTCATATTGAATTCTACGTGCTCTCTGATCTAAGTTGAGACCGTCCGTATCATGAGGTACTGAGTGGAACTTTGAATGGCCATGAAAATAATAGTGCATTCCAGCACAGGAAATCTATACCCATGAATGTGGATCAGGATGACACATGAAATTTGCTGTCGACGCTTTGTTGAGAGATAGATACACATCAATGAAAAGCGAATGCTGGTATTCTGACGGAAATTGTAGCCTTAGTTGGGGGTAAGCAACTAGACAAGATCTGCTGCCCCCAGCTTCTCATGATATACAGGGACTGCCTTGTTAGATGACCTAGATGTTATTTGTATGCTAAAACTGAAAGCAATTTGCTGTACACTGACTAATAAACATCTCAACCTACTCCCACCCCATCAATTTGTTCCTCACGCCTTCCTCAATCTTCTTTCCGGGCACGCGCAAGCTATCGGCTTCGTCAATCAAGATTCTGTACACTTCCCACTCCCGGTTGCATACCATGTGTCTCCCGATTTCGACCTGGAAAAAGAAATGGGCAATGGGTATGCGTATGGTCATAAGGATGATACCATGAGTCATTCCTCGAGAGCTCTGGAAAGGGAATAGGAAAGTACCGAAAAGATCCGAGTATTGAGAGTCTCTAGAGCAAGCGTAATGTCGTGAAACACAAGCGGTCGACCCCTTCCAGACAATTCAACGGGATTAGCGACTAGCAGCTCGGTGTCTGGACCACGGTTCACGACAGCTACTCTAAGAGGGCGCCAGAGCTCCATTCTAAGACGAGAACATAATGCATTCTTTTTGTTAGGATCGGCTATCTTATTCCCATCTGCTTGCATGATGAACAACTCCACCTCGCAGTTCCCTTTGGCTTTCGTACAGAACCTTCCGTAAGAAACCTGCGGGAAAAGTATCAAATCAAGTTAAAGCACGAGGACTAATGTGGAGTTGCGTCTACAACCTCTCAAGCCTTTTAAATATGGCTTCCAAAATGCACAATTTCCATCTAAAAATGTATGTATGCCTACCTGGATGTTATAATCCTTCAATGTTCTCATAATATCATAGATTAGACCTTTATGGTCCTGACAAAGGATCTGAACAAGCGTGTGTGAGCGGCTAAGGGAGTTGTCCATGATTGTAGATAGGGGGTTAGAGAAAAGAGAGCCAGTTGGGTTTTTGCTCGATAGTTCTAAGCTGAACATGTCTTCAGTAACTGCAGATGGCAGAAACAATGATTTTTGTGAACAGGCAGTGACTTCAGGGCCAACCATTTCAATCTCACAACTAAGAATGGAGCCCCCTAGTACATCTCTGAGACGACGTATCGTTTCCTCCTGTCTCTGCGGAGTATGAAGAAGTGCTCTGCCCAAGTTAGTAGACAAGCAATTCATAAGTATAGAAGGGAAAGGCAACTTGATCTCGCATCAGATTACTACTGTCAAAGAAAGGTCATACCATTTGAAGCCCCCAGCATGTAATGATAGTGATAGCATATCAAAGCCTAGTACATAATCTCGGACAAGAGAGAGACACAAACTGAATCAATCAAACTCAGTGGTTAAGTGTCCTTGATTTAGCAATAGAAGTGTATTTAACTAGTATTCTCTCTATGACAAGTGGTCTCACCATTATTGATTATAGCCAGATCATAGAGTGCCCATAAGAAGAGCTCTACCAAAGAATCTATATGCTTTCAGTCGAATTGCATACAGTACTTAGTATAAAACCAATAATAAGTGAACCCTTTGCTAAATGGAGTGTTATGACACCACACAACAGACTTTACCTACTTAACATACAAGTGATGCAACAGCAAACTTGGACAATGGTAATGGCCTAATATTTGGCAATGTAGCTGATTGTATACATCCATTTGATAAAACTAAGAAGACCATTCTACTACATTAGGTTCCCAACATCTGGTTCTTTAGTTAATCATTTAAACCTCTTATCCATCCACTCATTGAAGACAGCCAAAGTTAATCAACCAATCATCTAGGTCACAACGCCTAAACTTAGGTCAGAGATGGGATTCTTGAATATTTTCAGCAAGGAGTTCAATTTGCTCAAGCTCTTATAGTGTGGGAATTCTCCACTTCCCATTAATAGAATCAACTTTCTTCAGGTGTTCTTCGATCATTAATAGGCAATTGAGGTTTTTAGAAAGTGCATAGGCATAAGCAAGCAACGCTAGAAACAGAAGATAAAGGGTTTCACTATAACTGGGCATGAAAAAGAACAGAAGATCAAAGATAAAACAAAAGCCAAACCTGGAGTCTGTCACAAAGAAGAGGTCCATCACCCTCCCATCTGGAGCAGTGGACACCTTCACTCTCTTTATCATTAGCTCCAACTCACAGAGGACCCTTGTTACATCTATTATTGGAGACAGAAAGTGCAGAAACAGAATCATTTGCTAGCGAATATAGGAAGAAAAGAGAAATCGACATGCAGCAATGATGCAGTCAAAGACTAATTAATAATGTATTTGAGAGAACACATTTGTTCAGAATGCCAACTTCATCATGAAAAAGTTGAAATCGAGAAATAGATTACAAAATCTCCAAATTTGAATTTAACATAAATTAGCATTTTAAATATGTTAACCCGCTAGCAAAAGGAATGTGAAGATGGCAAGAACAAGAAGCATTTGCTTCATTGTAGCATAGAGCCAAACGATGGAAAGAAACAGTATCATCAATCCATATAGTTGCAAAACAGTTTCAACAGACTGAATGTCATACTACTGCGTAGTTAGTTTCCTGATCAGACTCACATCTTAATTAACATTTCAGGCCTGATTTATTGTCGGATACATACTAAGATTCTTATCATGCACATTACATACGGACACAGATCACTATAACTTGCTTTGTTGAACTAATGGAAAGAAACTCTCAACTTGAAAATGCAAATTAACAGTACCCATGTGGAAACAGGAGTGCACTTTAAAACCTAGCATACTTTCCAGTAGAAACAAAATCTGATAACTAATTAGAAAAGTGTGACTGATTAGATCTGAGATATAATTTACATCAAGCAGAAAGGGACATAGGGGAAGAGGAATCTCACCATGCAATAGACCTTTCCGGTCACAAGAGCACCAGAATTTCAAGAGGAAGACATCATGTGGCTTGGGCTGATCCATCTCTGGTCTGTAATACTCGATTCCCGACATAGAAATATACGAAGGGCACACCTCTAACAGCCTCTTCTTCAACAAACTCCAACTTGCTGTCGGCTTCCCCACCACCCAGAACTTAATGTAGCACCACTTCCCATCCGTTGACATATCTGCAAAACCAGAATGTGCAACGGAAAAGGAAATTAGAAAACAAAAGAATCGCTCCTGGTGCTGCAAAAAATCAGATCTTGTTCTCCCGGTGACATATACTCGATTTTGCTTCTGCATGTGTACTACAAATGGAAGTCTGAAAACTCTTGCAGAAGTAAGAGATTTTCTCCTCATCGTCCTTGGTTTTACCAGAGGTCTCCAGAAAAGTTCGAAACAAAATCCACAATGGCATGCATTCATTCTACTCCAACCCTCAAACCCAATTTGTTTCCGAAAAACCAGAACTTCGAGAGAGAATATTAAAATCTTGAATGACCCATTTTTCCTTCTTCTTTTTTCCTAATGAACAACAAATCCCGGATAAAGCACAACCCACGACTCACGAAAACACAGATCTATCCCGCCCATCGGGACAACACTCTGCAGGGAACCCAGAAACCACAAGAAGCCAAAACAGAGCTCACCTCCTCTGGCAATGCTCAACCCAAAGAGCAAGATGACCCTGCACAGATCACATCCCAGCCCAGTCTTGTCGGGACAGCTCACAGTGATCACGGTCGTGCCCTTCGCCTTCTCCGACTCGCTGATCTGAACCGCATCCTCATAAGCATGCAAGATCCCCATTGCTCTCTCTCTCTCTCTCTCTCTCTGTTTGACTCTGTTAATATCCTGCTCTGTTCCTCCCGGTGCCCCAGCTCAAAGGGGGAGGGAAAAACAAGGACATTATTAAAGGAGCAGATGGGCAGTGAAGGATCCCACACTTCGTTGTATTTTTGGAAGTTTTTATCTAGAGATCGCGGATTCGATCAGGCCAAGCAAAGAGAAGCAAGAAAGAGGGTACGGAACGAAGTAAAATTGGAGACTCCGCAAGGGAGAGGGACCGGACACGAACGCAGGCCTCTGTTTTCCTTATCTCTTCCTCTCTCTCTCTCTCTCTCTCAATCTCTCTCTCAATCTCTCAATCTCTCACTTGCTATTTTCAAGTTCTCGTCGTTGCCGTATAATTTGTTGACGTTAAGTGCTTGATATGGAGAGCTAAACGAGATTAAAAGTCTTTCTTGAGGCAGTCAAAAAGGTATTTTGTTTCAACTCTCCTTATTTATTTTACGGCAAGGTCGATTCTTGTGCCGCTTTTCTCGCCATGAATATGCAGGATTCTTACGAAAATCGTGCTTGGAATATTATATTCGTGTTGAGTATCTTCTAAACAAAAGGGATCGTTCCTGTTTGGTACCATAACCTCTACTAATTGCGAATCGAAGCTTCCATCTTTTAAGTTGTTCCGTCGAGTCCTTTTTTTGGTCCAAATTTGATCAAGTCCTTTAATTTGTATGATATGTGCACTTGAATTTTTGCGTTATTGACATACTTAACAAAAGTGATTGTGGATGCTAGCAGGGCAAGTTTATATATTTGAAAAAAAGAGATAATGAATAGAGATATTTAAAAAATCAAAATAAAATTCAGGAAATTTGAGAAAATATAAATACTAAAGTAAATGCAGAAAGAGAGAGGGAGTGAGTTTGAGGAAGTGAAGGAATGAGGGTCTCATGCAACTAAAGCCTTGATTGGAGAACAAATTGTCCTTCGAGTTTGCGAGGTTGTTGCCCGCAATGAAATTAGAGAGTCGATTAATTTTGTGCAGCATGGGGAGACCATTGAGCAAATAGGAATGTAATAAAAAAAAATAACATGTCGGAGTGATTTACAAATATGAGACTCGAAATCTTGAATTTTGTTCGGGATTTTGAATGAGCAACTGTCCAAATTTTAATTAAAATAACCCCCATCCTGAAATCTCTATCATAGTTCATCCAAGGCAAGATTTGATCACGAGACCCTCACTTGGGTCATGTGGCCTCAGTGAGGACTTACTAGGGTGTAGCTAGTTAGTGGTGCAAACCACTGCCAGCAATGGCCACCCGCCTCTTCTCTCCGTCAATATCACTCCCTTTCTTTCACTTTCTCTTTCAGATTTTTTTCTCTCAACTTGTTAGAATTGTATTTTGATTGTAAAGTATATGCATTCATCTTCTCTTTTCTTAATATTTTAAACATGCCATGTTAGCTACCACGCTAGTATGATTAAGTATATTTACAATTAAAAATACCTGATTTTATAATTCATGTAAATTAAATGACTCAATTCCGTGATCAGATCTCAAAAAAAAAAAACTAAGAATTTTCAAATCATGCATCTTTTTTCAACTACTTTGTTCAAATTAGAATAATATTAGTGATTGAAATTTAATTTATAAATCATGTGGGGGGCAGTCCATCTTTGACTTCTGCACCCACTAGTTTTTGGGTCAGAAGTGGCAAACTGGCAAGGAATCTTCCCCTTTTTTCACTCCTTTTTATCTGTTCTTTTTTCCACTTTCTTACCAATGACAAACTGTGCTGGCTGTTCTTTACTCGCTTGATGCATTTGATTTTTGCTGACTCAAGAAAAGTAAAAGTTGGTCAATGGTGACTGATCATGCTTGTTGATTTGGCTGTGAACTCCTTAATTTTCCTTTATCACTTGGCTTTCTCGTGGAGGGGAAAAGTTGCTTGCTCACTAAGAAGTGTTGATATGGAGCAACCTCCTTTTCTTTTTATTTTCTTTCTCTTTCTTTCCTGTTAAGGAAATTACATCTAATTTATAAAGATTTTTCAAAAAAAAAAAAAAAAGAAATTCAAATTCCCACTCTATTCCCTCCACCCCCTTTTTTTCCCTCTCGGCAATAGATACATCTTGATTTCTTGGCTTCCATAATTAATCTAATGACTCTTCACATGTTTTATTAAATGCACCACGTGTCTTGATTCCCTCCAAGGAATCAAATCCTGCTGAGGTTCAAAGAACAGCTTGATAAGGTTAGGCTAGCCTAACCTTTTTTCCTATAATATGGTAACAATATAAATCTACATTTATTCACCAATAGATATTCTTTCCTTTTAAGAATATTGTCATCGATTGATAAATCATGCCCAAAACGAGGGATTATTGCCATTATATCATTTTGATAAATTGGATGAAGCAAATAATTAATGATGATTATTGTCTTCACTCTTTTTTCTTGATATTGGGATTGCCCCAATAAATTAAATTTACCTATCTAATCTAGTCAAAGATACTTCATCGAAGTCAAAGTCGGACTATTGTAATGTTTAGTGCCACCTTACATTTTCAAATCATTTGTGTACCACAACTTATTGCACATGGCAAGAATATTAGATAAAACTAAGTTTAAGGAAAAAGAAAACTATTCAAGCACTTAGCTTATTTAAAATCGTATGTTAAAAATTGAAAATTTGGTTCAAATTTAAGAAGTCGCCTTATTACTATCTTGACTATATGCAAATCACGATTTCATCCTTCATTTAATACTTTGCAATTGTGATTAATTTTGCCAATGTATATTGTTTTTCTTGGAATTTATCGATAAAAATACAATATGAGATTTATTTTTGGATTCACCTTATAATAATAGAAAGACAAAACCCACATATACAAAATTTCCAAATGATTCTAATACTATATTAAATCGGGATTGGCATTTATTATTATTTTTTTATTATTTTATTATTTTTTTATTATTATTATTATTATTATTATTTTCAAAAGGGATAGACCTATATTAAAATAATCTCAAAAACTCAAAAGATGCTTTCGCTTATTATTTTATTGTTATTGCTATTCTTACCTATAATGCATAGTTTAATGCAAAAGCAAATTACGTCACCAAATAATGTTGCACTTAAATTATTAATGATGCCATCAATCTCATCATTTAACATTGTCTATCTACAGGACCGATTAAGGATTGCTCTGGCGATCAAGGGATATATGATAAAGGAAAAAAAAAAAGGTTTACATTCTTGGTTTGGGCCCCGTTTATTCGACATAAAATAATGATTTAAACAGTTTTTTTTTAAATGATCGCTTATCTTACATACAAAAATTGATAAACGAATAATAATTTCATTATATATGAAAATATTTAGATATAAATTATTATCAATAATAAAAATATTCATTATTGAATAATTATTTAAACGATACAAACAATTAGTTTTTGAAAAAAATTTAAAATCATTAATTTTTTTGCGAAATAAACAAAACTTCTAATTTAAAATGTAATTTTCTCTCGTTGCGGTGTCCGTCCTCGGCGCGCCTCTCTCCGCCCGGACACGTTGGAAGAGAAGAAATCGCGATGTCTTAATCTCTCGCGATAAATTGGAAGTCCACAAGAAATTCGGTGGGAAGCGGATCACCTAAAGACGCGCCCCCAGACAATTTCCCCCTCCCCCGGCCTCCCTCCAATCAGGCGCCGCCACCTGTGACTCGTCACGAGCGGTCGTTTCTTTTTCGAATCTCACGGTGGAGTTTCTCTAAGTCATATTTAAAAAGGAGGAAAAACAAAGGAGAAATAAGAAAAATTGGAGAACGCCGACTTTTTTCGGACTTTCCAATGTTGGATTGGACGACGCGTAAAGCCGCGTTGGGGTTTCTAAATTCATGAAATCACATCCCCTCGTTAATTCATAATGGGGCGGCATTGCTTCTGTGAGGATGCTAATTCCGCACTAGATGATTGGCAAATAGATGGGAAAGGATAAGAGAAAAAGCAGAGAATTAATACTATAAAATTTTTTAAATTATGTCTATTGTGACTCAAATATCAAAAAAAAATTCTACATTACTAAAAATCATAAATTTATCCATTGTGACACAAATATCCTAAAAATATATAAATAAATAAAAACCGAACTTATATTAATATGATAAGTATATTCTGAATGGAAGTGAAATAAAGGGTATATATGTCACATATGTATAAGTCTATATTTTTTATGTGGCATGAAAAAAGGTTTGGGGTAAAGTTTTGAGCAATGCAAAAAAAAAAATAGGGATATTTGTATTAGAGTGAGCATAATTTGAGATTTTATGAGGTATTTGCCCCAAAAAAATTGTAATTCAATGGCATCGATCGAAATAGGTAAATGAATCACTTGAATTTGATAAGTCCAGAAAAGTTTGAGGACTCGATTACATAAAGTAAAAGCCGGAGGACTAAATTGCGAAAACACCGAAACCCAAAAAACTAAGTTTCATATCGATATACAACATCGTTTCTCTCATATTTTCTCATTAAAGTTTCATTTATGTTGCAGGTGATTGCGATCAAGTTGGGCAAAGACCAAACCATGTATAGTGCCAGAGACTAGTTCTTTAGCAGATGAGAAACCATGGAATTTATATGTGCCAATATGCAATGCCGTAGGGGTGGCATGGTCCAAATTAGATTGATCTAGCATATAATCCAAAACCAATCCGCACAATATTGATCTCCAATTTTTAAAACCAAAGACCAATCCTATTGAACTTGGGATTGAGGATCAACTTTATGGGCCCCGTCCAACAATCAATTAGTTTTCTATTTCATTTTTTATATTCCTTGAAATGACAAACATACTCTTTTAAATTATATATCAATCAATAATGCAACATTGACCTAAATCTAAGATAAGATAATAACAAAAATCTTCATTTGCAATTGTTAAGTTGCATTTGTGAGGCTAGCCAAGAGAGGCAAGTGATTTTATTGGCTAATCTACACTCGTGAGGTGAGTCAAGAGAGGCTAGAGGTGAGCGAATAGAGGAGAGCAGCAAGCAAGGTAAAATGAGCGAACAAAGCGAGACAAGCGAAGAGGGTTACTATTTTTTCTTTTTTGGTCAAATATAGGCTAGGTTTCTATTTTTTAATTTACATAGCAAAACCGCATAAAAATGAGTAACAACAAATGTGCTAAGGTATATAGTAGACAAAATATAATAATATATATTATATGAGTATAGGGTTGGTTCGGGTTGAACCAACCCTAAAACCCTATGATCAAGAACCAATTCAAACAGTGAAGGGTTCAAAGGTCTTAGGATCATTGGCTGGCTCAATCCTCCTGGGAATCGGATCATGACCAATCGGGTTGGGCCAATTCAAGGCCGGTTCAGGGTTGACTTTGGACGGATGCTTACCCCTACCATGCCATCTATCAGGCTTATTTAATATATTCATGACCGCGTCGTTAATTCTCTACTTAATTCTTTAAATAAGTTTGTTTAAGTGTTGAGCTAGTTCTATCACGGCCCGCATGATATCACTCGGCCCGCCCAGCCCAGTCCCCACCGTTGGAACACAGTTTGATCTGGCCCAATCCTTATCACGGCCCAAAATGCCTGCTCGGGCCGTCCTTGGGGAGCACGGCGAAGGGGCGGGCTAGGGTAGCTGAATCTTCGGGGCGGCGTGTGATCGTGCGGTCGAGGACAACTTTCGAGGTTCGAGGAAAGTCATGGGCGTAATCATCCACGGTCGCAGCCGGCCATGTTTGCTTTTTGCTTGAGGTGGGCGAAACAGACAGGCGAGCCGACAAATGTTTATTATTCGTAAATCCTCAGCAGGGCCGTTGCAGCCGCACGCAATTGCGTTTTGACTTTCTTAACTTCTGAGAGAACTCGGACGGCTACAAAGAAGCGAGTTCCCCATTCCTTTCTCCAGTCCCACCTCGAGCTCGAGCAGAAAGCAAAACATGGCCGGCCGGCATCCGGATCTCGATCCAGCTCCAGCCATCGATGCCCTCGACTACATCAAAATCGTCGTCAACCCCGACGGCACGGTCACGCGCGGCCTCGACATGCCGAGTACCCCCGCCGACCCCGATCCCGACCAGCTCTCCGCCGTCCGCACCAAGGACGTCCCGCTCAACCCGGCCAACAACACTTGGGCCCGGATCTACGTGCCTCGCCCGTCGCCCCCGCCCTGCCAGAAGGTGCCGCTCGTCGTGTATTACCATGGCGGTGGTTTCGTCATTTGCTCCCCGGCCCACACGGGGCACCACGTTTTCTGCTCCCTCATAGCGGCCAAGTTCGGCGCCGTCGTCGTCTCCCCAAGCTACCGCCTCGCTCCGGAGCACCGCCTCCCCGCAGCCTATGACGACGCCGTGGAGGCCCTCCGCTGGGTCAGCACCACCGAGGAGGAGTGGCTTCGCGAGGGCGTTGACTTCTCGCGGTGCTACCTGATGGGCACGAGCGCCGGGGGGAATATCGCGTACCACGTGGGCCTGCGCGTGTGCGCCGCTGCGGCAGATCTGGAGCCTCTGGTGATCAGAGGGCTGATCTTGCACCACCCCTTCTTCGGCGGGTCCCAGAGGACCGAGTCGGAAGTGAGGCTGTTCAACAACCAAACCCTGCCGGTGAACTTGGCGGACAAGATGTGGGAGCTGTCGCTGCCGGCTGGCGCCGACCGGGACCACGAGTATTGCAACCCGACGGGTGGGGAGAGATCTGAGGAGTGGGAGAGGATGAAGAAGCTGGGGTGGCGGGTGGTGATGGCGGCTGGCAGTGGAGACCCGTTGATAGATCGGCAGAGGGAGTTGGCGGCGAAGCTGGAGGCGAAGGGCGTGGAAGTGGTGGGCCTTTTCGGTGGCGAAGGCGATTATCATGGAGTGGAGATACTGGAACCGGCTAAGGCGGAGCTGTTGTTGGAGAAACTGAAAAGTATCATTTGAGCCGGCAGCTCGGCTACTCCGGCAGCCAGGACCGGGAAGATAAACGGCGGTCAAAGACGGATGCCATCTATCAAATAAAAACGACCTTACTATTGTAAGAAGTGAAGTTGAGTAGCATGAATGTGCTCCGACACGTCAGCCTTATCTCCACCACATGGAAAGGCATGGCTTTCTTTCAACCGCAATAATGTGACCTGTGATGGTCCCTTAAGCCTTTTTTTTTTTTTTTTTTTTTTTGCGTACTTTTCTCCCTTCCTTTCCAATCATTTATGTGAGGACCAATCCGCATCCTAAACCCGGAAGGCTTCGACCCGGATTTTTGCATTGCCGATTAATTCTCGGATTCTCGGAGCCGAGCTTTGGTCGGCAAGATGGTCCCTTAAGTTTAGCATTAACAGTTTCTACGTCTCGGGACATTGCTGAATCGATATGGGTCGCGCAAATCATATATTGAAGTCGAGTCGTGGACGATTTGCCCACGGCAGGCCACTTTGACGAAAGGTAGAAGCTTTGGCGCCTCAAGAATATAAGATACAGCCTTTCAGTAGCCCGCCTTTTCGCGGTCTCTTTCTCCGACTCACTGATCTGAACCGCATCCCCGTTGCCTCCCTCTGTTCGACTCGGTTGATCTCCTGCTCCGTTCCTTCCATTGCCCCAGCTCAAAAGGTGGAGAAAAAAACAAGAACATTATAAAAAGGAGCAGATGGGCAGTGAGGGATCCCGCTTTGTTTTATTGTGGGAAGTTTATCGAGGAGATAGCGGATTCGATCGAGCCAAGCAAGAGAAGCAAGAAAGACGGGATGGAACGATCCTATTTCTTATTTATTAAAATTCGAATTTATAAATATAAAAATTGTCTGGAAAATATGACAAACGATTGGGAATATTAATGAAGTCACTTTTTGAGGTGTGATATAACTTTTTTTAAGGAATTATTTGTCTCGTAATATTACTAATGGTCACTAGCAAATTTCCTTTAAGATACAGTAAAGTCTTCATTGAGAATATTATATAGCTATCCTGGTATTTTTCTAGGATCTCTCGAGGGAAACACTTGAAAACTATCATTGCATATCTTTGAAAGGTGAATCGAAAGTTATGTAAAGAATATTTGTTGAATAAATGTATTTGAAGGGATACAACCTTTCAAAAATGAAGAAGTCATGTTCGAACAAACACAACCTTCCAAAGGTTGTAAGAGTGACTAATAACCATTAGTCAAAAATAATAAATTCGAAATTAAATAATTAAAAAAATAGGAGCAGTAGCACAACTTAAATATGCGAGTGCTATAGGATCTTTAATATATGTGATGCCTTGTACTAGACCTCACATTGCTTATTTCGTGTGTAAGTTGAGTAGGTATACTAATAATCCAAGTATAAAATATTGGAAAACTATTACTTGAATTTTTTGTTAGATTAAAAGAACGAAAAATTTGAAATTGTTCCACAATAATTATCCAGCTATGATAAAAGAATACAATGATGCTAGTTGGATTACAAGGGAGGGTGATAAACATTTCACTTTTGGGTAGGTTTCATATTAGGTGGATGCATTGTATCTTGGACGAGCAAGAAATAAATGTGCACAACCCACTCAATGATAGACTCTGAATTCATTGCTTTAGCATCGACTAGGAAAGAGGTTGAAGGTATTAGAAATTTGTTCTTGGATTTCAAATTATGGCCTAATTTTATGCCTTCTATTTCTATCCATTGTGATAGTCAGGCTACTTCGGTGAGAACTTATAGTAGCACTAATAATGCTAGGTCTAGACATATTGGTTTAGACATGAGTACGTGATACAATTGATTCAAGATGGTACCATAACAATTGTCTATATGAGGTCAAGTAAGAATTTAACTTATCCCTCAACAAAGGTTTTATCAAGAGACATGGTAAATATAACCTCACAAGAAATTGGGCTAAAACCATTTTTAAAAAAAAAAAAATTACTAGTAATGTAACCCAATTTTTTTTTTCTAGAATATCATTAGTTACAAGGCTTAATAGGTAAAAATAAGTTAGTGAGTGTGATTGTTTGGTATTGATATTAGCTCTAATATGAGAAGTTAGTATCATCTGTTACATTATATAGGTTGAATTGAATCTTAAGGAAGTATAATACAAGTTAGTATTGTGATATTAGTAATAGAAACACATGGTAGATATTTCACCTATATGAGCTTGAAGTGATGCGGCTTCTTACGAAAGTTAAAGTTGCTTTCAGAGAGCTCATGAAAAGGTACAAGCACAAAGTTATAATAGTGTCGAGTAAAATGGAACTTCTTGTTAAAACAAGAGGTTAGTATATATACGATATGTCCAATTCTGTTATTTAAAGTACAACTTTAAAATCGAGCTTCTTGTCACTTTTGTAGAGTTTTAATATACTTACACTAAGTAAATGTTTAACTTGAAAGAAACATTTATGCATACATATTAATCTCATGGAAATTTTGGCTATATATTTTTAACGTCTTATTTTTGTAATTTTGTTTTATAAACAAAGTAAGTGGTTGTTGATAAGTTGTATGTAAAACAAACTGATAGGTGCTTTGCCTCACATCAAAGAGATGTGAGTGCGCACATAAACGAGATTTGACGTTAATCAATGATCATATTTCTTATTTATTAAAATTTGAATTTATAATTATAAAATAACCCTTATGTCCTATTGAAGTAGTGTGATTGTTTATAACAAAATGGAATTTTTTTTAATTATTTAATTTCGAATTAATTATTTTTGTCTAACGGTTATTAGTTACTCTTACAACCTTTGGAAGGTTGTATCTGTTCAGACACAATTTTTTTCATCTTTGAAAGGTTGTATCCATTTAAATAAATTTATTGAACCTTTGTGTTCAATTCTTTACACAACTTTCAATTATATTTTCAAAGTTAAACAGCCATAGTTTTCAATTGTTTCCTTGAGTGGCCCTAGAAAAATACTAGAATTGTTATATAATATTCTCAATCGAGACTTTGTTGTATCCTAGAGGGAATTTGCTTGTGAACATTAGCAATGTCATGGGGGCAAATAATTACTTAAAGAAAATGATATCACGCCTCAAAGTTTGATTTTATTATTCTTCCCAATCGTTCGTCATATTTTTCCAACATAATCTATTGATGTTAAGTGCTTGATATGGAGAGTTTAACAAGATTAACATCTCATGGAGCCAAAATGTAAAGTCTTTCTTGAGGCAATCAAAAAGGTATTTTGTTTCAACTCTCCTTATTATTTTTCGGCAAGGTTGATTCTTGTGTCGCTTTTGTCGCCATGAATATGCAGGATTCTTGCAAAATCATGCTCGGAATATTTTATTATTGTCGAGCATCTTATAAACAAAAGGGATCATTCCGTTTTGGTGCTACAACTTATGCTAATTGCGGATTGAAGCCTTCGACTTTTGAGTTGTTCGATCAAGTCCTTTAATTTGTATGAATTGTGCACTTGAGGTTTTTTCTATTGACGTATTTAACGAAATTGACTATGGCGGCTGACATGGCAAGTTTAAACATTTGAAAAAAGATATAATGAATAGAAAAGTTTAAAAATCAAAAATAATATCTAGGAAATTTGAGAAAATAAGAATACTAAAGTAAAAGAAGAAATTATCCTTCAAATTCCTTAGGTCCTTGACTGCAATGAAATTTAGAGAGTCAAATAATTTTGCATAGCATGAGGAGATCATTGAGCAAATAGGAATGTACTAAAAAAAAATGGGCCTAATTCCATAAAAAACACCAACTTTAGGTCCAATGATAATTATGACCCCAACTTTTTTTTGTCTTGAAAAAAATCACCAACTTTCACTCAAATCCCAAGTCTTGTCCCCCTTAATTTAGAACCATTGATTGTCCTCAGCAATAAATCCATGTTCACTAGCTGCTAGATTTAAAACACTATTCATTATTTTATTCTTTGAGTCATAGCTTGGAGAATAAGAGTGAAGTTGTTCATTTTCTCCTAGATCTCAAAATTGAATTTCTCTATCCAAACTTTGTCGTTTTGTCGTAATCTGAAGCTGTAGACCACCGCTCATTGGGAGGCACCATGGACGAGATTCACCAAGCTCACAACTAGAATCTTTTTTCTTGAAACAAGGTTGACTTTAGACAAAGGGTTAACGATGAGGCCAAATTTGGGATAAGGGTGAAAGTTTGTGATTTTTTTACTAGACAAAAAGAAGAAGAAGTTAGGGCCATAATTATTACTCGATCTATAGTTGGTACTTTTGTGGGAATTAAGCCAAAAAAAATGACGTGTCGGAGTGATTTAAATATATAATACTATAAAATTTTCAAATTATATAAATTGTGACACAATTACCCTGAATTTTATTTTGTGTCACTAAAAATCCTAAATTTATCCATTGTGATGTATAAAAAATCTCAAATTTATATCAATTTGACAAATATACCCAATATGGACCTGAAATAAAGGGTATATATGTCACACATGTATAAAATTGATTTATTTTGTGACACAAAAAAAGTTGGGAATATTTATGTGACATGGAGCAAGTTTAGAATATTAGGTGATGCGAAAAAAGGTATTTGCATCGCAATGGACATAATCTAAGGTTTTCTGAGGTATTTGCCAAAAAAGAAATTGCAATAGGTAAACAAACCACTTGATTAGAGGATTTGATTGCACAAAGTAAAAGATGGAGGACTAAATTGAAAAACACCTAAATTCAAAAAACTAAGTTTCAAATCAATATATAACATCCTTTCTCTCAAATTTTTTCATTAAAGTTTCGCTTATGTTACAGGTGATTGCGATCAAGTCGGGCAAAGACCAGACCATGTGTAGTGCCACAGATTTGTCCTTTGGCAGATGAGAAACCGTGGAATCTATGTTGATATATTGCGCCATTTGTCGGACCTATTTAATTTATTCTTAATTTAATCATTTTGCTTATATCTGGTTGTCCGAATTTTACACAAAGATAGGACTAGATAGAATAAGATAAAAAAATATATGACTTTTTTATATCATATCCACTGTTTGGTGATTGCAGTAAAAAAAAAAAGGATATATTTACATCATATCATGTACATTGATTTGTATAAATAGTAATTAGTATAAATGAACCAAAAATTTTACAAGCAGATATGATAAAAATCTCTTATGACACTATTGCTTACTTTATTTTTATTCGCTTTTTTTTTTTTTTTTTTTATAATTTCATTCTTCCCCTTCCACCATTCTCTAATAAAATTTTATTAAATAGTGAATTGTACTAATATACCTAAAATATGTAATAAATATAAATTTATATTTATATTCATATATTGGATTTATATTATAAAATAGACTTAAATTCGAACATATAAATATAAATAAGATTAAGTTAAAATAACTAAATTGTTATTTTTTATTTTGAATTTCTTATATTAAAATCAAATAATATTTATATTAAATATAATTTTAATTTTGTTAATTTAATAAGTTTGTTATTCGAAAAAAAACAACTTTCCTTTTATGGATACTAGAAATCCTATTCATTTTTATCTCATCTTCACCATAAGGTAATTTTATCCCACCTTCCTCATAAAATAATTTTATCTAGTCTATATTTTTTTATATTTAACGTTATCCTATCTTGAGCAAATACCAAACACAGGATATGATTAATTTAATCCTATTTTGAATTTAATCTCGATTCATAAACACAACCTTTTTATTAGTATGTTTAAGGGTCAAGCTATAGTTTTATTACAGCCCACACAACATCGCTCACCTCGGCTAGGCCCATCCCGACCGAGCCGACGACGTTGCCCAAGATACAGTTTGGGATGGCCCAATCCTCATCATGGCCCAAAACGCCCACTCGAGCCGTCCTTGGGGGAGCACAGGGAAGGGGCGGCCAAGATCGGGCACGGTGGTGTGTGACGACTTCGAGATAAGTCATTGCAAAAATGCTCAAACCGAAAAAAATTAAGTTTCAGATTGATATACAACATCGTCTCTCTCCGATTTTCTCGTTTGATTGTGACCGGGTGGGGTGAAGGGCAAACCATGTGCAGCGCCAGAGATTGGTCCTTCAGCAGTTGAGGAAACCATGGAATCAATACGTGCTGATATGCTGCGCCGTTTGTCAAACCTGTTTGTTTTGTTCTTAAACCGTGCCGTTAACGCTTTACTTAATCCTTCATATAAGTTTTTGTTTCAAGAATTGAGCTAGTTCTATCACGGCCCACGTGATATCACTCGGTCCTCCCAACCCAATACAGTTTGGGCTGGCCCAATCCTTATCACGGTCCAAAACGGCTCGCTCGGGCCATCCGTGGGGAGCACGGCGAAGGGGCGGCTGGGACCGGCTGCCGCGCTCGCTGCTTTTAACTTTTTGACTTTTCGGAGAACTCGGATGGCTACAAAGAGCAGTTTCCCCATCGCTTTCTTCAGTCCCACCTCGAGCTCGAGCAGAGCGAACATGGCTGGCCAACATCCGGATCTCGATCCAGCTCCGGCCGTCAACACTGATGACTATGTCAAAATCGTCTTCAACCCAGACGGCACGGTCACGCGCGGCCTCGACATTCCGAATACCCCCGCCGACCCTGATCCCGACCAGCCCTCCACCGTCCGCACCAAGGACGTCCCGCTCAACCCGGCCAACAACACTTGGGCCCGGATCTACTTGCCTCGCCCGTCTCCTACCCCGGCCGACCAGAAACTGCCGCTCGTCGTGTATTACCACGGAGGCGGCTTTGTCTGGTGCTCCCCGGCCAACACGGTGCACCACGTCTTCTGCTCCCTCATGGCCGCCAAGCTCGGCGCCGTCGTCGTCTCCCCCAGCTACCGCCTCGCTCCGGAGCATCGCCTCCCCGCGGCCTACGACGACGCCATGGAGGCCCTCCGCTGGGTCAGGACCACCGAGGAGGAGTGGCTTCGCGAGGGCGTTGACTTCTCGCGGTGCTACCTGGTGGGCACGAGCGCCGGGGGAAACATCGCGTACCACGTGGGCCTGCGCTTGTGCGCCGCTGCGGCCGATCTGGAGCCTTTGGTGATCAGGACCCTGATCTTGCACCACCCCTTCTTTGGCGGGTCCAAGAGGACCGAGTCGGAAGTGAGGCTGTTCAACAACCCAACCCTGCCGGTGAACGGGGCGGACCGGTTGTGGGAGCTAGTGCTGCCGGCCGGCGCCGACCGAGACCACGAGTATTGCAACCCGACAGCTGGGGAGAGATCGGATGAGTGGGAGAGGATGAAAAAGCCAGGGTGGCGGGTGGTGGTGGCAGGCGGCGGTGGAGATCCGATGATAGATCGGCAGAGGGAGTTGGTGGCGAAGCTGGAGGCGAAGGGTGTGGAAGTGGTGGGCCTTTTCAGCGGTGAAGGCGATTATCATGGAGTGGAGATACTGGAACCGGCTAAGGCGGAGCTGTTGTTCGACAAACTGAAAGGTATCATTTGAGCCGGCGGCTCGGCTATTCCGGCAGCCGGGGACGGGAAGATAAACGACGGTCAAAGACGGATGCCATCTATCGAATGAAAGCAATTATATTATTCTGTAAGAAAGTGAAGTTGAGTAGCATAAATGTGTTCCCATACATCATCTTTATCTTCACCAATAAAAGGCACGACTTTCTCTCAACCGCAATGAATATGGTGTGTGATGCACACAAGCTTTTCTTTTGCACCGTTTCTCCCTTCCTTTCCAATCATTTATGGGCGGACCAATCCGCATCCGAAACCCAGAAGCTTCAACCCGGATTTTGGCCTTGCCGATTAATTCTCGGAGCCGAGCTTTGGTCGGCAAGATAGTCCCTTAAGTTTAGCGTCAACAGCTTCTACGTCTCGGGACTTTTCTGTATCGATACGCGTCGCGCAAAACATATATCGAAAGTTGAGTCATGGAAGATTGCTCACAGCATGCCACTTTGACGAAAGAAGCTTTAGCGCATCAAGAATATAAAATACAACCTTTCAATAGCCCGCCTTTTGGCAGTCTCTTTCTCCGACTCACTGATCTGAACCGCATCCTCATACGCATGCAAGATCCCCATTGCTTCTCTCTCTCTCTCTCTCTCTCTGTTCGACTGTGTTAATCTCCTGCTCTGTACCTTCCAGATCCGCAGCTTAAACGGGGAGGGAAAAACGAGAACATTATAAATAGGAGCAGATGGGCAGCGAAGGATCCCACTTTGTTTTATTCTTGGAAGTTTTATCTAGGAGATAGCGGATTCGATCGGGCCGAGCAAGAGAACCGAGAAAGAGGGGATGGAACGAAAAAAATTTGGAGATTCCTCAACGGAAAGGGACCAGACAAGTGTCCCAAGTCGAAATATATGAGTACATATGTGGAGATTTGGTACTAATCAACGATCATATTTCTCATTTTTAAAAATTCGAATTTATAAGTATAAAAGTTGTCGGGAAAATATGACAAACAATTGCGAAGAATAATGAACTCAGATTTTGAGGCGTAATATCACTTTCTTCAAAGAATTTGTTGCCTCACTACATTACTAATGGTCACAGGTAAATTTTCTTCAAGATACAACAAAATCTTGATTGAAAATACTAGATGGTTATCTTAGTATTTTTCTGGGGTCTCTCAATGAAAACAATTGAAAATTATGGTTGTATATTTTTGAAAAGAGAATCGAAAGTTGTGCAAAGAATTGAATACAAATATTGAATAAATATATTTAAATGGTACAACCTTTCAAAGATGAAGAAGTTGTGCTTGAATAGACACAATCTTCCAAAGGTTCTAAGAGTGACTAATAACCATTAGACAAAAACAATAAATTCGAAATTAAATAATTAAAAAATAAGAGCAGTACTAGACCCAACATTACTTATTCTGTGTGCAAATTGAATAGGTATACTAGTAATCCAAATATACAACATTGGAAAGCTATTACTCGAATTTTTGGTTAAAAAAATTTATAATTGTTCTATAATAATTATCCGGCTATATTAGAAAAATACACTAATGCTAGTTGGATTATAAGTGTAGGTGATAAACATTTCACTTTTGGGTGGATTTCACATTAGATGGATTTGTTGTATCCCGGATGAGCAAGAAACAAATATGCATAACCCACTTGACAGTGGAATCTAAATTTATTGCTTTAGCATTAACTAAAAAAGAGGTTGAACGGATAAGAAATTTATTGTTAGATATCAAATTATGGCCTAGTCCTATGCCTTCTTTTTATATCTATTGTGATAGTTAGGCTACTTTGGTAAGAGCTTATAGTAGCACTTATAATGGTAAGTCTAGACATAATGGTTTATGACATGTGACAATTGATTCAAGATGGTACCATAATAATTGTCTATGTGAGGTCTGTCGTGACCTACCCCTTGGGAGGAGGGAACAGGTTTAGAGGTATTGCCTAAAGGACGGACTTAAGATCCATGATTAGGCGCGGGCTCTCCCAAGCCCATACCTCGCGTGACATTAGGGTATTTTAAAGAATTTTGCAATAAAGAGTCGCCACTAGCCAATTGGGGTCGGCTAGAAACCAAGTGGAGCATGAGAGTATGCCTTAATTCCTATGCAATTAGAGAATCTAGGGTTAGGGACTTGATTACACTAATTGACCAATTAGTGCCCTTTTGGTACCTAATCTTGTTCATTTTAAAAGAAAAGATTTTTGTCAGGCAATTTGGATTGATTTTATATCTATCCACTAACATGTGAGGTAATTATGCATGTGCGCAATCATTAAAATAATAATCATAGCTATCAAAATCCTAATTGCAATAAAATTAAGTACGTGCAATTAAACATAATAAAATATGCAAACTAAACATGCGATATAATCAAAATACGAGTAAATAAAGGCCTAATTACACTAAGAAGACGAGATATGGCAATTCCTAACCAAACCCTATATATTTTTAATTTTTGAAATTTCAAAAAAAAAAAAAAATATATATTTTTTATTTTGAAAAAAAATATTTTTTTGGGCGAATCGGGTCCGATCTAACTAGGTCGGGTAGGTCGGGCCTAGTTTGGGTCAAATCCACCCGGGTTTGACTCACTTAGGGGCTAATCGGTCCGCCTGCCCGTAAGGGCCAGGTTTGACCAGAGATGGTTAGGCCTTTACTTGGTTAGGGTTGGGCCCGATGACGGGCCCGACACCTTTAAAAAGTGCCCGCAGGCCTAGTCGACTAGCCTAGGCTTTCTAAAACTAAACAGGGCCCATGGAAGAAACCTAAATTAATCCTAAAGCCCAAACCCAAATTCAGCCCAGACTCGACTCAAGTATGCCTGGCCCGATTCGCCCAAAACCCTACCCGGTTGACTGCACTCGGC
This sequence comes from Eucalyptus marginata, assembly GCA_014182565.1. Classification (NCBI taxonomy): domain Eukaryota; kingdom Viridiplantae; phylum Streptophyta; class Magnoliopsida; order Myrtales; family Myrtaceae; genus Eucalyptus; species Eucalyptus marginata. The sequence continues at coordinate 10,422,597 of CM024594.1, read as the reverse complement.
CTGGCTTTTTTGACCTGGTTCGTGCCTCCTCTCTCTCCTGCTCTTTCGCGGTGCTGAAGGAGGATGGTCGAGACGCCGTTGGGTGGTGGCTCTATATTGACGACGGCGGCGATGTGGCGGGTGGCGGCCGTGGGTAGCGAGGGGCAATGACGTCATTGGGGTCTGCGAGGATGGGCGGCGGATGCGTCGGAGGTGACACTGACGGAGTCGGGTAGTAATAGGGACGGCTGCATCGGGGATGGAGTCGAGACGGAGGCGACACTGACGGGACGGCGAATAGCACGGTGAGGCTCGTGTCGAAGGTTGGCAGACGCGGCGGCGAGTAACTCGGCACGGTGTTGGGAGGATGGGTAGTGATGGCGTCGAGCCTAGGCGTTGCCGTAGTCGGGGTCGGAGGGCGGCGGCTCAATGAGCAGTGGTGGTTCTACGCGATTGCACAGCTCGGGGCGGCTAGTAACTCCCACGTATCTCCAGATCTGCCCTCAGCTCTCGACTTCTCCTTTGGTTGGCTGGCCTGGCGTCGAGACTACATTGAGGCAGATGGTGGCGGGTGACAATGATGCGGCGGAAGTTCGGTGTAGCGATGGCGTCGGGTTGAGGCAAGGGTGGAGCTTCGGCTGCTGGCGTCGACAGTAGTGGCGGCGAGTGCAAGGGGGTCGATGTTCGGAGCTCCTCGAAAGGAAGAGGGTGGGCTCGGGTTGCTGGCGTCAGTAGCAGCGGTGACGGGTGCTGTAGGTTGGTGTTCGGAGGGTAGTGGCGGTGTCATAGCTTCGAGCTGCGAGCTACAGGGGACGGGCAGGTTGCAGGAGTAGTGGTGGCACGACGAGAAGGCTTGGGTTGCTGGTTGCAGGAGCAGCGTTCGGAGCTCCCCTTGGATGGACCAGGGCGACGAGCGAGTCCTCCCCCAGGAAGAAGCCCCTGTTCTTCTTCTTTTATTATTTTTCTCTCACACATCCACTCTCATGTCCCTTCTCTCTGCACCCCCTTGCTCCCCCTGCTCCCCCTCTTTTGCCCCTGCTCCCCTGTCTTTTTGCAAGTCCTTGGGCGCAAAGATGGCTGGAGGAGTGGAGAAGGCTGGAGCTGGGCCGCATGGGGAAGGAAAGAAAAAGGCGAGCCGGGCCAAGGCTGGATTCGGCCTAACCTTGCCCCTTCCATGTTTTTTTTTTAAAATTAATTAATTAGTTAATTTTTAGTTTTTTTTTTTAAATTAATGTACTTGAAAACACAAATTAGGTGTCAACAGCTGCCCCTCTTTGAATGTAGCCTCGAAGAGATTGCATTCAAAGACAGAAAACGCCTAAATTATTTCGGCGATAGAGAGACCCTGACTGCATAGGCTCGCACCAGGTCAAGTTATGGAAGCGTGTCGTGTCAATAAGAGGAAGAAAGACCCCGGGCTATAGAAGCGCGTCGTGTCATAAGAAGAAAGAGAGACTTCGCGCTACAAAAGCACGCTGTGCCATAAGAAGAAGAAATACCCTGGGCTACAAAAGCACGTCGTGTCATAAGAAGAATGAAGACCCTTGGCTACAGAAGCATGCCATGTCATAAGAAGAAAGAGAGACTCTGGGCTACAGAAGCATGCCGTGTCATAAGAAGAAGGAAAGACCCCGGGCTACAGAAGTACGCCGTGTCATAGGAAGAAAGAGAGACTTCGGGCTACAAAAGCATATCATGTCATAAGAGAAAGGAAGACCTCAGGCTACAAAAGCACGCCATGTCATAAGAAGAAAGAGAGACTCCGAGCTACAAAAGCACGCCGTGTCATAAGGAGAAAGAAAGATCCTAGGCTACAGAAGCACGTCGTGTCATAAGAAGAATGAGAGACTCCGGGTTACAAAAGCACGTTGTGTCATAGGAAGAAAGAGAGACCTCGGGCTACAGAAGCACGTTGTGTCATAAGAAGAAAGAGAGACTTCGGGCTACAAAAGCACGCCGTGTCATAGGAAGAAAGAGAGACTCCGGGCTACAAAAGCATGTCGTGTCATAAGAAGAAGGAAGACCTCAAGCTACAGAAGCACACCGTGTCATAAGAAGAAAGAGAGACTTCGGGCTACAAAAGCACACCGTGTCATAAGAAGAAAGAGAGACCTCAGGCTATAGAAGCACGTAGTGTCATAAGAAGAAGGAGAGACTTCGGGCTACAGAAGCATGTAGTGTCATAGGAAGAAAGAGAGACCTCGTGCTACAGAAGCACGTTGTGTCATAAGAAGAAAGAGAGACTCCGAGTTACAAAAGCACGCCGTGTCATAAGAAGAAAGAGAGACTCCGGGCTACAAAAGCATGCCGTGTGATAAGAAGAAAGAGAGACCCCGGGCTACAGAAGCACACAGTGTCATAAGAAGAAGGAGAGACTCCGGGCTACAAAAGCACGCCGTGTCATAAGAAGAAATAGAGACTCCGAGCTACAAAAGCACGCCACGTCATAAGAAGAAGAAAGAAATGAGGTCTCACCGTGTAATAACGGGTCTGGACCAGGTTGAAAATACTTGATTTGAGGAAAACCAATGAACCTTTATAGATGACATGGTTTAAGATTGACCATGAACCTTTTGAAAATCGTAGTTTAAGATAGAACCATAAACATTTCAAAAGCGTGGTTTAAGGATGGACCCACCAACCTTGCGGTTTAAGGATGACCCATAAACCATGTGGTTTAAGGATAGATCCACGAACCATGTGAGACGGCATGGTTTAAGGTTGACCATGAACCGTTGGAAATGGCATGGTTTAAGGCTGACCATGAACCTTTGGTTTTTAGGGAAGCACCCGCTAACCCCTTGAAAACTGCATGGCTTCATTGAGGAATCCTGTCAAACTCAACTTGAGCAAAGGTCATTAGGGACGTCATCAAGAGACATATTGACAATATTGCAGCATTAATTGAACAAGTTAATCAAGCTATGTTAGATTGCTTTAAAAAAACATTCAATGTCAATCAGCATAATGTGGCGCAAAACTGTCATCTTGTTCAGGGATGTATTATTAATCATCAAATTCTCTACGAGTCAAGTTCTCATCAAAATGGCTATGACTTGTGAAAATGGCTCATTAAGCATGCAAAACTAGAGCTTCTTAATTAGAAATGGTTTCTTACATAGTCTCGATAAAATGGTTGCTTGATCCCATCCATTCATGTGAGAGATAACTGGTTGCTAATGGTATCTTACATAACCTATGTCGAAGGCTTCCAGAAACATTCGCGATGAGCACAATCTGATCTATTAAAAAGGTTTTTTTTGAAAGGATTGTAATATAGGCTTGGTTAGGGCTTACACAAAGGGATTATTGCTTTGAGGCCAATAAAGGAACATTTGTCGCTATCTTCTCAGATTTACAAGTCAAGAACTTGGAAGATAAACAAGATAGAATTGCTCCCACTCTTTCAAGCAGTAGCTTCTTTGTGGCATTCTCATTTTCACTCAAAGTATCCCAATCAAAAGAGATTTTGGAAAATGGTTGTAATGTTGGCTCAAGAGAGGCTCGAAGGGCCTAAAATTTTCAAGAGGTTTTTTTAAGAGTCAGTGATCATCATGGCATCGTGATTAGGTTACTCGATCTTTCGAAATCATTTGACTTTTGAAATACAGCACATCTCGAAAGTCCCTTGACTAATCATTTTTGCATGGGAGCTTTGCTCCTTTCTCTAATTTCCTTTGCACTTGCAATGATTTCTTTTTTACGCAGGCACTTGGACTTTGATAATTTTTCTTTCACATAAGATGCGGACTTTTGGCTCTTTTTCTTGATGGGCATTGGCCTTACTTTTACCAGACACACTACTTTTTCATGCCCTTAATTTTGTCGAACTTTTTACTCTTTGTACTTTTAGAGCTCCTATGACTTTCGAGATGCTTTTCGCATTTTCTTGTAAATGCCAATTAAATGTGCTCAATCTTTATGCCTTGCCCCAGTGAAGGGAGATGATCATCGGTTGGGACTTAGAAATGAACAATCATGCCCAAATTGGTTAAAGCAATGGGTATCGGTGTTCGGGTAGAGAAGGAAATGCTCTTCTTTACCTTGGGATGAGTCAAGCTTTGATGAGAATTCCTTTGAAGCTATCACCAGAAGATTGATGTAAGTGAAAGTAATAGAATCTTTCTCAATCCTTCGCTCTACAGCATGATCGTAACCTCCTATGTTGCTCCAATGTAGGGTTGTTCTCGACAGGGGTACTTTGAAGGATCATCTTTATTCGGCCCAAAGGGGTAGTAAGAGATTAGTACAATGCAATGCTTGGGATTGATGAAGGAAATGCCTTTATCATTTCGATCTTTGCGCTCAATGCGAATGAATCATTCGTCTTAAGAGAAGGTCGTTTTTCACTCAACTCTTAAAAGTGTTTGAAGGACGTGTTTGGAAATGGCTTACCTTTCTTCATCCTAAGCACTTCTTGTTTGGCATGGTTAATGTTTCACTTTTCACTCTATTTAGATCATCTGAGTAGATCAATCTCCATAGGGAAATTTGATTCAAAATGAATAACCCACAAAACGAGAAAACAATTTTGAGATAAAAAGGATGTTCAAAAAGTTTGTAGAAAGTTTTTTTTTTCTCAATTATTCATTTTTGTGCTTGTCTATAGGAAAGCGCCAAAGGTTCTTTTTTGTAATGGAAATTCTCCATTTTTTTTTTCATTTAATTTTGAGAAGAATGGTACTTACCTGCGACATGGTGACTTGGTAACCCTGTAAAGAATGTGAAAGAATATGTTAGTGTAGAAATCTTTAGGGATTGAAATGTTAGAAACGATACATTATTACCCTTCATTTGCTTTTATCCTTTGAGTGCTAACATTTCTTGGATTCACCATTGTGGATATTTGGTAACTTGGCATTACCCTTCACTTGCATTTGCCTTTAAGTGTTTGATGTCTTCCTGATTCCATGGTGGAAGGCACTGTTTTTATGGTCAAGGTACAACTTTTTCCCCATTTATCACCCTATAAGAAGAGAAGATGAAACGGGTTATCTCTATACTTAATTAGGTTCAATTGAGGAACGATACATCATTTCTTGATGAATTTGACAATATTGTTCCAGCACACTTCATTGGTGGGGAAATGAGAGATTTTTTTTTTTTTTTTTTAAAGCAAACGTTGCTCTCCCACTCTTTACTTGACAAACCTTTGTTCTATTCGAGTCTGTCTTGTATGAAAAAAAAGGATATGTCATTTTTTATGCTAAAGAAAATCAAGTTTAGGAACGAAATACATCTTTTTCCAAAGTTGGGTGATCAACATCCCAAGGTATCTCTTATGGAGGAAGGGATAATATTGCTCATTTGTTTCATTTGAATCTTTCTTTGATTAAGATGAACAGGACTTGATAATGCTCTATCGCATTTGTTGGAACATTACAAAACTTGGTACTCTTGATGTCTCATTAACAATGAAAAGAAAGTCATGTCAGAAGCAATATCAGAAATGAATAATTGGAATCGATACAGTTTACTCTTCTTTCGAATATGCCTTTTTGGATGCTTGGCAAATCCCTTCATTTGTCTCATCATGCAAAGTGAACGAGATCGATGAGCTATTTCGGCACCTAAGGCATTTGCGTCATTTCCTCCAAATAAAAAAACTTCCTAGAACGGAATTTAACTTCGTTCCGCCTCTATGGAAGATTGGCGCCGACGAAGCCTTGCTCCTTGAATTCCATGAACCTATGCTTTTATTTTTTAGAAGGGGCAGATGCCGATCTCAGATAAACTCCTCATTCTACCTGAGAAAGCGACCATGTGAAGAGAGAGCCTTAAGTAAAGCTTTCTTGAAATTCATTTTCAAAACATTTTGAAGGTAGATGTAAAGGTTCGTTTGAAACACTTCTGAGTTGTTTTTTTTTTTTTAAAGGACGATTTTCATGAAATTGAATTCCATCATTAAAAAAAAATGTGAGTCGCATGATTTACAAGAACATCAATTGGATTCGCAATCAAAACCCAAAATAGAAAATATGATTCTTAACAAGAATAAAAACAATGATAAAATACAAGAAACTCTTACATAGATAAGAGTAAAAATCAACTCTTGTCCTAGCTCTAAAATTCACTTCTCTATGTGGTCAAACACGAGAATGTCATGGAGCATCACGCATGACCTGCAAAAAGACAATAATGTTAGTATGTGAATGAGAAAATGATCTCTCAATGAGGTCACTTCTTACAACAAAATCAAGGCGACGGTACATACCCCATAGTCCCTATTACGGGATTTTAGTATTTTGCCAAGATTTTATCATAAGAGAAGACATCATTAAAAAAAAATCAATCGACGGCTATCAATCGAATGTCCACTCCATTCCAAAAGGTTCATATGCAAAAGTGGCATTGATTTTTTAAAGATTGATTTGTGATTTTACTCCTAGAAAAATGAAGTGACTTCTGTTTTGAGAAATCTATACACAAAATATTATCTGAATTTCAATCCTAGAATGAGAGAATTTGATTAAAAATGCAATTTCAATTTTTGAGCCCCAATAAATAATCGCAACTTGAAAGTTTTTTTTTTTTCAAAATGCATTTTTGAGCCCATAACTAGAAATTTAAACAAAACCATATGTTCAACAAGGCCGAATCAAAGTGTTTAGAACTTGCATTCAATGTTCACTTATCAAGAGTGATTGCCAATTTTTTCAATTATAAGCCTACAACACCGAGGGCATTTGATTGATTTCCGCGAATTTCAAGATAAAAATTCAATAATAAAAAAAACGAATAAAAAGAAAAATGATACTTACAATGGGGGGCGACTTTTCTCTCTGTTTTCTTTTAATTACATAGACATGCACATGAGATGTGGTTCAATTTCTTCTCTATACGACTCAAAATGGAGTCATAGGATCATTGGACCGAACCAACAAAATCGTGGCTAGGTCGTGTTACCCATGACTCTGGCTTCGTCAAAGAACTGACCCGTGTCACATGATTGTAGACCAGGGTGGGAACATTTGACATTAGGAAGGAAATTTCGAGGTTGAGATAGGCGACTCGTATTACATGGTGGTAGTCGGAGTGGTGTCCACCTCAACATTATCCTAGGTGATCCTATGTGGCTAAGGTCTGATGGCAAGTATATGTGCCATGGTGTAGTGCAATGCAGGGAACGCAGACATGACAATTTATAGGCAAGTAGCACTTCATAAATTCAAAACATAAACATCCATTCCCAACTCCACACTTACAAGACAAGAGGTTAACAATCACTCCTCCCCTTATAACTCCCAACTGCAAAAACATTTAACACTCACTTTAGCGACGTACCTGATATCCTAGCTGCAAAACAAAAATTATTATTTTAAACAAGATAGATTTAGGCCTAAGTCCTCTAAGGTTTAAACCAAGTCCCCAGTGGAGTTGTCAAGCTGTCGTGACCTACCCCACGTGGAGAGAGAATAGGTTTAGAGGTATTGCCTAAAGGACGGACCTAAGGCCCATGATTAGGCGCGGGCTCTCCCAAGCCCATACCTCGCGTGACATTGGGGTATTTTTAAGAATTTTGCAATAAGGAGTCACCACTAACTTATTGAGGTCGGCTAGAAATCAAGCGAGGCATGGGAGTATGCCTCGCTTCCTACGCAACCAGAGAATCTAGGGTCGGGGACTTGATTACACTAATTGACCAATTAGTGCCCTTTCGGTACCTAATCTTGTTTATTTTAAAAGAAAAGATTTTTGTCAAGCAGCTTGGATTGATTTTATACATATCCACTAACATATAAGGTGATCATGCAGGTGCACAATCATTAAAATAATAATTATAGCTACCAAGATCCTCATTGCAATAAAATTAAGCACATGCATTTAAACATAATAAAATATGCAAACTAAACATGTGATATAATCAAAATATGAGTAAATAAAGGCCTAATTACACTAAGAAGACAAGATGCGACAATTCCTAACCAAACCCTTCATTTTTTTTAATTTTCTATTTTTTAAAAAGAAATATATATATTTTTTGGGCGAACTGGGTCAAGTCCGACCTGGTTAGGCGGGTTCGACCTGTTTGGGGTGGACCGGTCCGCTCGCTCGTAAGGGTGAGGCCTGACCAGAAGGGCCTCTACTTGGTTCAAGGTTGGGCCTGACCGACGAGCCCAACCCCCCTAAAAAGTGCCGTAGGCCCAGTCGACTAGCCCAGGCTTTCTAAAACTAAACAGGGCCTATGGAAGAAACCTAAATTAGTCCTAAAGCCCAAACCCGTATTTAGCCCAGACCCGACTCAAGTATGCGTGACCCGATTTGCCTAAAACCCTACCCAGCTGACTACACCCGGCCCCGCTCTTTTGACCCAGTTCGTGCCTCCTCTCTCTCCTACTCTTTCGTGGCGCCAAAGGAGGATGGTCGGGACTCCATCGGGCGATGGCTCTGTATTGATGGCAGCGGCGATGCGGCGGGTGGTGACCGTGGGCAGCGAAGGGCGAGGACGTTGTTGGGGTCTGCGAGGATGGGCGGTGGCTATGTTGGAGGCGACACCAACAGAGTCGGGTAGCAACAAGGATGATTGCGTTGGGGATGGAGTCGAGATAGAGGCGACACCGACGAGCCAGCAAACAGCACGACGAGGCTCATGTCGAAGGCCGGCGGACATGGTGGCGAGTAACTCGGCACGGCGTTGGGAGGATGGGCAGCGATGACGTTGGGCCCAGGCGTTGTCGCAGTTGGGGTCGGAAGGTGGCAGCTCGGTGAGCAGCGGCAGTTCTGCGCTGTTGCACAGCTCGGGGTGGCTAGTAACTCTCGCGGATCTCCAGATATGCCCTCAGCTCTCGACTTCTCCTCTGGTCGGCTGGCTCGGCGTCGGGACTACGCTGAGGTAGATGGTGGTGGGCGACAGCGACACGGTGGAGATTTGGTGCAGCAATGGCATCGGGTTGAGGCAGGGGCGGAGCTTCAGTGGCAGCAGTGGCGGCGAGTGCAGGGGGGGTTGGCGTTCGAAGCTCCCCGGAAGGAAGAGGGCGAGCTCGGGTTGCTGGCGTCGGCAACAGCGGCGACGGGTGCTGTAGGTTGGCGTTCGAAGGGCAACAGCGGTGTTGCATCTTTGAGCTGTGAGTCGCAGGTGACGGATAGGTTGCAGGAGTAGCAGTGGCGTGACGAGGAGGCTCAAGTTGTTGGTTGCAGGAGCGATGTTCAGAGCTCCCCCCGAAAGGACCAAGGCGGCGAGCGGGTCCTCCCCCCCAAAAGAAGCCCCTGTTCTTCTTCTTTTATTATTTTTTTTCCTCACACGTCCACTCTCACGTCCCTTCTCTCTGGATCCCCTTGCTCCCCTGTCTTTTTGCAGGTCTTTGGGTGTGAAGATGGCTGGAGGAGCAGAGAAGGCTGGGGCCGGGCCGCGCGGGGAAGGAAAGAAAAAGGCGGGCCGGGCCAAGGCCGGATCCGGCTTGACCCGGCCCCTTCCACGTTTTTTTTTAAATTAATTAATTAGTTAATTTTTAATTTTTTAATTAATGTACTTGAAAACACAAATTAGGTGTCAACAAGGTCAAGTAAGAATCTAGTTGATCCCTTGATAAAGTTTGATCAAGAGACATGGGAAATATGACCTTACAAGAAATGAGGCTGAAACCCTTTATTTAAAATCACTAGTAATAGTAACTTGACCTTATTCTAGAATATTATTAGTTATAAAGTTTAAAGGGTAAAAACAAATTACTGAAAGTGATTGTTTAGTACCGATATTAGCCTTGATATGAGAAGTCAGAATCATTTGTTATATTATTTAGGCTAAATTGAATTCTTAATGAAGTATAATACAAATTAGTGATGTGTTATTAGCAACAGAAATGTATGGTAGATACTTTATCTATGTGAGCTTAGAAGTGGTGCTACTTCTTATAAAAGTTAGGGTTACTTTTTAGAGAGTTCATGAAATAAGTATAAGCACAAGACCATGATAGTGTTGAGTAAAATAAAACTTCCCACTAAAACAAAAGGTTAATATATGTGCGGTATGTGTGATTCTTTTATTTAAAGTACGAGTTTAAGCCTAGCTACTTATTACTTTTATAGAATTTTGAGATACTTGCACTAAGTAAAGGTTTAACTCGAAAAATACCTTTATATATGTATATTAAAGTGGGTGATTGTTGATAGTTTGTTTGTAAATTTGACAATATATTGTTAGCATTTTATTTTTGTAAATTTGTTTTACAAATAAAATGGGTGATTGTTGGTAGTTTGTTTGTAAAACAAATTAAGAGGTGTCTTGTCCCACATTGAAGAGATGTGATTGCCCACGTGGACGAGATTTGACATTAATCAACAATGTATTCTATTAAAACAATGTGACTATTTATAATAGAGTGATGATTATGTTTTAATTATTAAATTTTGAATTTATTATTTTTGTAGGTCGTGTCTATTTGGACACAACTTCTTTATCTTTGAAAGGTTGTATCCGTTTAGATATACATCTGTGTTCATTTGTTTACACAACTTTTTGTTCTCCTTTCAAAGATATACAACCATAATTTTCAATCGTTTCCCTTGAGATATCTTGGAGAAATACTAAAATTGCTATTAATGTCAACTTCAATTTGTTGACATTAGGTGCTAGATATGGAGAGTATAACGAGATTAACATCTAATGGAGTCAAGATATAAAGTCTTTCTTGAGGCAAACAGAAAGGTACTTTCTTTCAACTCTCCTTACTTTTTTTTGGCAAGGTTGATTCTTGTGTTGCTTTTGTTGCCATGAATATGCAGCATTCTTGTGAAATCATGCTCGGAATACTTTATTCATGTCGAGGATCTTATAAACAAGGATCAGTTTATTTTGGAGCTACAAGTTTTGCCAATTGAGGATCGAAGCCTTCGTCTTTTAAGTTGTTTGATCAAGTCATTTAATTTGTATGATTTGTGCACTTGAACTTTTTTTGTTATTCACGTATTTAATGAAACCGATTGTCGCGGCTAATATGGCAAGTTTAAACATTTGAAAAAAGAGATAATGAATAGAGAAGTTTCAAAATTCAAAATAAAATTCTTGAAATTTGAGGAAAGAAAAACACTAAAGTAAAAAAGAGAAATTGTCCTTCAAACTCCTGAGGTCCTCAACTGCGATGAAATTTAAAGAGTTGACTAATTTTGCGTAGCATGAGGAGACCATTGAGCAAATAGGAATGTAGTAAAAAAATGGGGCTAATGCAAATGATAATAATATCATCATCGTCGTCGTCGTCGTCGTCGTCGTCGTCATCATCATTATCATCATCGAGTGACAATTCTAACCTCAATTTTCTTTTTGTCTCTTAAAAAAGCATCAACCTTAAGTCGAGTGACAATTATGTCCCCACTTTTTTTTGTTTTGAAAAAAATAAAAAATTTTCATTTTAATCCCAAATCTGGCCCCCTTTAATTTAGAACCATTGATTGTTCTTAGCAATAAATTCGTGTGCACTTGCTAGTTGGATTTAAAGCACTACTCATTGTCTTATTTTTCGAGTCATAGCTTGAAGAATAATGATGAAGTTATTCATTGTCTCCTACACTAAACCGGCAAGTAAAAAAGATCTTCAAATTGAATTTCTCTGACTAAAATTTGTTGTTTTGTCATGATCTAAAGTTGTATACCACTGCCTACTGAGAGACACCATGGACAAGGTCTGCCAAGCTCATGATTAGAACCTTTTTTTTTTTTTTAACTAAAACAAGGTTGACTTTAGACAGAGAGTTAACGGTGAGGACCATATTTGGGATAAGGGTGAAAGTTTGTGATTTTTTATATGACAAAAATTATTAATATATTATTAAAAAGCATGACATTAGCGCCAACCAATTACGTTAGTAATTTTTTGCTAAAATTAGCCAGATGGACTCAATTGGCAAGAAATAAAAAGGTTTAGGACTTAATTGATAAAATTGAAAGGTTTATGATTAAATCAACAAAGTACAATAGGTTTAGAACTTTTTGGACAATTTTCCTCTTTTGTTTATATTGCGGGTGATTGTGATTGGGTCAAGAAAAGATCAAACCATGTGTAATGCTAATGATAAACCACGGAATCTATGTTGATATTCTTAATTTAATCATTTTATGTTAGTCTTTTTGAAGAGTTGAGCTATAGTTTTATCATGGCCCTCACAACATCGCTCGGCCCAGCTAGGTTTTTCTCGATTGAGCTTATGATGATGCCCGAGATATAGCTTAGGCTGGCCCAATCCTTACCATGACCCAAAACGCTTGCTCAAGCCGTCCTTGGGGCTATGAAGCACGTCGTGTCTGACATGCTTGGACACACTCGGATACGCGGTCAACATGTTTCGGATTTTTTGACACATGGTCAACTATTCCTGACACGTTCCGACACGCGTGTTCGAGGCATGGTGAGTTTCTAGGGCGGGTCTACATGTGCGAAGGGAGAGAGAATCGTTGAAGAAGATGATGGGGGGTGAAGGTGAGGGCGAAGGAGCAAGGTGAGGCCACAATCGACGACGAGGCTATGACTGCAAGAGAAGGCTAGAGGAAAAGAAGAGATCGAGGCGACCTTGAGGGCCGCAACTGGGACCCCACGATGGAGGGCCGGAGGCAAGGTTGCAGCTGCGGAAAAGGAAAGGCCAAAGGCGAGCAATTGTGAGGTGAGTCAAGTGACCAAGAGAGAGAGAGAAATAGAGTTGTGCGAGGAGGAGGCAGCGGCAACTAGGGGGTGCATGACAAAATTTCTGTTAGAAATAGTTTCAACGTAAATAGATTTTTCTATTTCTATTTACGGACGAGTTTAAGAAAATAACTTAGTTTGATAACGACACAAAATTTCTACTCTAAAAATAGAAATTCGTTTGATAACGACACAAAATTTCTTCCTTTCGGACGACGGCAAATGGACAACCGGCGACCTTTAATATAAAAATAAAAATAAAAATGATTTATTAACAAAAAAATAAAGAAATAAAATAAAATAAATCATAAAAAAATAAAATAAGAATATCATTTTATTTTAAAATAAAAATATCCTTAAAAATAAATTTATTTTATTTATTCTATTTTATTTTATTTTACGAATAAATTTATTTTAAAATAAATAAAAATTAAAAATAAAAATAAATTTATTTGGCAAAACACTCAAGACAAATAAAAATAAATTTATTAAATTTATTTTTAATAAAAATAATTTATTTTATTTATCATAAATAAATTATTTTTAATAAATTTAATAAAGTTATTTTTAATAAACTAAAAATAAAATGATAAATAAAAATAATTTATTTATTTTTAATTTATTTTAATAAATTTATTTTTATTTTTAAATGAATAAAATAAATATATTTATTTTTATTTTTAATAAAATGATATTTAATTAACTTTATTTTTAATAAATAAATTTATTTTGATTGAATTTATTTATTAAAAATAAAAATAATATTTATAATAAAAATTTAAAATTTAAAATAAAAATGAATAAATGATATTTTATAATAATTTTTATTTTTAAAATGATATTTATTTATTTTTAAGGATTTTTTAAATTTATTCGTAAATTAAATATTTATTCGTAAAAATAAAAATAAATATCATTTTATTTATTCGAATAAATTTCATTTTAAAATGATATTTATAAAAATAATTTATTTGGCGATCGGCGGTGGCGGTGGCCGGTGGGCGGTCGGCGGCCCGACGAACGGTGGTCGGCGGCAACGGATGAAGGACCGGTTGACGAACAATGAGAAAATTTTTATTTTTCATTTCATTGAGAAATTAGAAGTAGAAAATTTCAACTTCGATTTCTATTCCAAACCTATTTACGGAATGAAATCTATTAGAAAATAGAAAAACGGAATAAGTTTATCAAACGGATTTCTATTCCAGAAACAGGTCTGGAATAGAAAAATTATTTTTGGAACAGAAATTATCGGTTATCATGCACCCCTAGGTTTTTGAGCTTCTTCCTCTTTTAATTTTAGCAAGAAGAGTAGAAAATAAATTAAAAATGGGATTTCTGATGGGACGTAGCATACAATTTTCAAGAAAGGAAATGATAGCTTGACAGGAGTGAGAGGAAAAAAAAATTCTTTTTGGGGGAGGAGGGGGCTTGACAGGGGTTGGGGAAAAGAAATGAGAGAAATAATTTTTTTTTTTTTTTGGGAAAGGGGGACAATTCGGGAAATAAAACGAGGGAAATTCATCACATTCGTACTATTTTGGAAAATTCCTTTCCGGCGGCCCTTTTTTGTCCTTCTTTGAACTTGCGATTCAATATCTAGCGCAAGAAAATATAAAGTACAAAAAGAGAAAAAAAATTAGAAGAGAATAAAAGAGGAAAAATGAATAAAAGAAAACGTGGGCATCTTCAAGGAAACGAGGTAGTGATTTTTTCCTTTTGATTTTTCTTTATTTTTATCAGAAAAATAAATAAGTGAGGCTAAAAAGGTGATTTTGGAAAAAGAAAAGCACTAAATGTTAAATAAAGATAAATTTTGATCATTGTAGAAGGTTATAGATTTATTTAGATAAGTTGATTCTAATTTCTTATTAATCATTAGTTTCATCAATAATTTTCGTTAAAGTTAGAAACATGTCCTTAAACATGGATATTCATTAATTATGAATATATCTTTTGAATTTCCTATGAATAGATTCATTAATATTATTAGTATAAATTCATTATAGGCTCTTTTTCATTATTTAGTTATTTGTGAATTTGAATTAAATTAATTACAAATAACAATATTCATTTAATATACAACGTGTCTCAAAGTGTCGGAATTCTCTATTTTTGGAAAGTGACATGTTACGTGTCAGTGCTACTTAGTTTTGGGAGACCACGGCGAACGGGAAGCTGGGATCAAGCACGGCCTCGCGGTGCGCATGATGGCTTAGAGGTTAGTCACGCGCATCATCAACGTCATCGGTCGCGGCCGGCCGTGTTTTGCCTTTGCTAGGTGGGGACCAAAGATAGAAACGGGAAATAAACAGGCGTGCAATCACATGCATGTCGTAAAATAAAATAAACAAATAAATAACTAAATAAAAGTACGTAAATCCATACCACGGCCGTTGCCCTCGACTGCTTTTGACTTTGGACTTTTCTCGGGGTATAAAGAACCGGTTTTTCCCACATCTTTCTTCAGTCCCACCTCGAGCTCGAGCAGAAAGCAAAACATGGCCGATCAGCATCCGGATCTGGATCCAGCTCCGGCCTTCGACGCCTATAACTACCTCGATCTTGTCCTACACCCAGACGGCACGGTCACGCGTGGCCGCCGCTACAACATGGTAAATATCCCCGCTGACCCGAATCCCGACCAGCCCTTCGCTGTCCGCACCAAGGATGTCCCGGTCGACCTGACCCACAACACCTGGGCCCGGATCTATGTGCCTAGCCTGTCACCCCCGCCTGACCAGAGTCTGCCGCTCATTGTATATTACCACGGCGGCGGTTTCGTATACTCCTCCCCGGCCCACGAGATATACCACGCTTTCTGCGCTCTCATGGCGGCCAAGCTTGGTGCCGTCGTTGTCTCCCCCAGCTTCCGCCTCGCGCTGGAGCACTGCCTCCCTGCGGCCTATGATGACGCCATGGAGGCCCTCCGCTGGGTCAGGACCACCGAGGAGGAGTGGCTTCGCGAGGGCGTTGACTTCTCGCGGTGCTACCTGATGGGCACGGGCGCGGGGGGGAACATCGCGTACCACGTGGGCCTCCATGCGTGCGCCACCGCGGCCGATCTAGAGCCTTTGGTGATCAGAACCCTGATCTTGCACCACCCCTTCTTCGGCGGACTCCAGAGGACCGAGTCAGAAGTTAGGCTGTTCAACAACCCAATCCTGCCGATGAACGTGGCGGACCTATCCGGGAGCGCGGCGCCGGCCGGCGCCGGCCGGGACCACCGTATTGCAACACGATGGGCGGGAGAGAGGCGGGGGAGTGGGAGAGGATGAGAACGATGGGGTGGCGGGTGGTGGTGGTGGGTGGTGTTGGATAAATTCTCCTCAAAGGTTTTGAAGTTGACAAAACATTTCTCTCGCCCAGTCGAAGACTTGCGAGACTCACGGCAAAGTCCGAAGATCAAAGTCGCGTCAACAAGACTCAAGTTTCAAAGTCTACTCTCATGGACAGTTTCCAGACCGACAAGATAAAAATTTCTATTCTGATTCTATATAGTCTTTATCTCAATGGCTGAGGAATATCTTTCGACTGGATTCAGCACTACACGATCTTATATTCGTATCCGAATTGATATAGATTCTCTAAGATTCGCAACTTATTTGGAAAGTTCTACTTATGGAAACCAAGATCCTGATTGTATGGGCGAGCATGATTGATGGGCTATCTACACTTACCTTAAAGAGCTCGAGATCTCTCCAAATTGATTCTGTCCAACGGGTTGATTGGAAGAACTTCTTTGGAAGGTGCCAACGGTAATGAAGGCATGAAGAAGCGTATAAAGAGAGACGCTCGAGTTGTTGAAGTGTCTGGATAGAAGAATTCCAAAGTCCGAATCTCCATATTTCGTTTGTGATCTTATTCTTTGAGCAATACATGTAATCAAAAGAGTGATCATAGAGTGGTGAGACCTTGAGGAAGTGTAGTAGAAGTTCTACATTGTGGACTCAAGAGCGTGAGAGCGTAACACTCTTTTTGATTCTTAGTGAAATCCAGCCGTAAGGGCTGTCCGTGCGGGAGAGTGGACGTAGGCTTGATATAAGCCGAACCACTATAAATCTGGAGTCTTGATTCTCTCTCCCTAATCCTTTTATCTTTCATAACTTTCATTTGCTGCAATTGCTGTTTTTAATTCATTAATCTTACTTTCGGATTTGATTGTTAAAATCGCTTTAATCACCTATTCACCCCCCTCTAGGTGCTAATTCTAGTCCTAACAATTGGTATCAGAGCTTGTGTACTCGTTTATAAGAAGTGTCTTTACTTCTGAGTAAAAGATCTATGGCTAGTATGTTACCTACGGGGTTGGTCGAAGGTCAAAGCAATACTGCAGACCTCCATACTTTGATGGAAAAGACTACAAAGCATATGGAAGAACAAGATGAAAGCATTCCTAAGATCGAAAGATCCTTTGGAATGGGAAGTGGTAGACAAAGAAATCATTCCTGCTGCAGCATCAGGATCTGAGAGAGGAAAAGAAGTTGCCGATCCCACTCCAATGACTCAAGAAGAAATCACCAAGAGACAGACTCTTGACGCTAAAGCCATTTACTCCTTATATTGTGCTTTATCTCCTACTGAGTATAACCGAATATCTTCTTGTGATATAGCAAAGGAAGTCTGGGATAGGCTTCACATTACATATGAAGGAACAGATTGAGTGAAAGAGACAAGGATCAACATTCTTTTGGGACAATATGAAGTCTTTAAGATGAGATCAGGAGAATCAATAACCGACATGTTTAGTCGCTTTCTTGAAATTGTGAATGGTCTTGAATATCGGGGACATCCAATCTCGGGACATATGAAGGTCAACAAACTCCTACGAGGACTCTCTAAAGCGGAATCACATAAAAACTTCAATAAGAGAGACACGAGAGGATTGCTCCACTCTCTGTAGACGAATTGGTTGGGACTCTTCAATCTTATGAAGTAGAGCAAACCAACGAAGAGGAAGATTCAAAAGGTAAGAAATCAATTGCCTTAAAATCTAATGACTATTCTGATGCTATAGATTCTGAAGAAGATCTAGATGATGAAGAGCTGGCACTTATGATAAAGAGATTCAGAAAGTTGAATAGAAAAGGAAGAAAATTCAACTGGAAGAAACAAAGCTCACAAAGGTTTCAGAACAAATCAACAGAGGAAGATGACTCTAACAAAGAAGTGACTTGCTTTGAATGCAAGAAAAAGGGACACATCGGACCCAACTGTCCTCTCGTTAAAGAAGAGAAAAGGAAAGGCGAGAAATACGGGAAGGCACTCAAAGCGAGACCAGAGTGATGCGAATGTGAAGAAAGTGATGATGACTATGCCAATATCTGTTTAATGGCAAAATCGATTCGGACTCGGACCACGATTCGGATACGGACTCGAGACAGTGAACTCGAGGTTAGTAATCTCGAGAATTCCTATCAAAGTTTCGAAATACATTGATGAACTGTCTTAGTCTAAAAACTTCTCTTAAGAGGATCTCCGAATTGAAAAAGGAAAATTCTACATTGAAGCAACAGGAAAAACTTTGGAAAGAGAAGTTTGAAAAGTTAGAAAACAACTTTATTGTCTTGAAAGAAAACTCAGACTCTGTTTCCAAAGAAAATAATCTTTTGAAAAATGACATTTCTAATATATCAAAGAAATTTTCAAATGGTTCTGAAAAGTTGGATAAGATTCTTTCAATACAAAGACCCTACTTTGATAAGTTAGGTCTTGGTATGACTTCTGAAACTATTCCTCTAATTGATTTTCCAAAGGTGAAGGAAAGAATCAAACAAAGACCAACCAGAATTGCTTATAAAAATCACTTTCGAAAGTCTTTGTAAAACTTGTTGGCGAGAAATGCTTTGAAATGTTCCAAGTGTCAAAGCTCAGAACATTTTGAGAAAGAATGTCCTTTGGTTTGGAGACTGTTAAAAGGAATTGGGCAAAGACTGTTTATTGCTCTAACTCTTACGGACCCAAGATGATATGGGTACCAAAGAAAGCTTGAATTCTTTTAATTGCAGATCACTATCAAAAAGAAGATTAAATGGTATCTAGATAGTGGCTGCTCAAGACATATGACAGGAGATTCAAGTTGCTTCATAACACTTGACCAGAAAGACGGAGGAAAAGTTTCCTTTGGAGGTAACAACAAAGGAAGAATCATTGGTCGTGGAACAGTCAAGATTGGAAGTCTGTCAATCAAGAATGTTTCCTTAGTTGAAGGATTAAATTACAACTTGCTTAGCATAAGCCGGTTGTGTGATACTCGGATTCAAGATCAATTTCCGGGAAAGAAAGTGCTCGGGGAATCGGTAAAGACTCTACTCAATCCTTTCGGACGAAGACATGGAAATATCTATCTTACGGATGTAAATCATGAAAGATCACGGTGCTTGATATCGGTACAAGATGAAGCTAATCTATGGCACGAAAAACTTGGCCATATCAATATGAAGCAAATTAGCAAGATCTCCTCCAAGAAACTTGTTCGAGGATTGCCTATTCTCAATTATTCAAAGTCGATCTATGTACACCATGCGTCTTGGGTAAACGGGTTAGAAACTCTTACAAACCAATAAGTAAAGTTTCTACTAATCGTGTACCTTGCGAGCTTACGCATATGGACTTATTTGGACCCACTAGAACGCGAAGCATTGGTGGAAAAAGGTTATGCCTAGTAATAGTGGATGATTATTCACGATTTACTTGGGTCTACTTTCTTTCAAGTAAGTCTGAAACTTTCTCTCTCTTTTCAAAGTTTGCTAAGAAGGTGCAGAATGAAAAAGGTTACACTATCTCAAGTATTCGTACAGACCATGGAGGTGAGTTTGAAAATCAAGACTTTACTAAATTCTGTGATGATTATGGTCTTCAGCACAAATTCTCCTCTCCATACACACCGTAACGAGAATGGGGTTGTGGAAAGGAAGAATAGGTCTTTACAAGAAATGGCAAGAACTCTTTTAATTGAAAGTAATATTTCTTCAAGGTTTTGGGCTGAAGTCTGTTTCAACCGCTTGTTATATTATTAACAGTATTTTTAAGACCAATTCTTGAGAAAACTTCTTATGAAATTTTCAAAGAAAAGAAACCAACTGTTTCTTATTTTCAAGTATTTGGTTGTAAATGCTTTATTCGAAGAATGCAAATGATTGAGTTGGTAAGTTTGAAGAAAAATCAGATGAAGGATTCTTTCTTGGTTACTCAAGCGTGAGCAAAGCCTATAGAGTATTCAACAAGAAGACTCGGACTGTGGAAGAATCAATGAACGTCAAATTTCAAGACTCTCCACAAGTTCAGCCAATACGGGCGAAGAATCGAGAATCATTCCGGACCAGTAATCGCTAGAGCTATTTCCCATAAAGCAGTCCAAAATCCAGATGCAGTACAACAAGCTGTCAATGGAGATTCAACTCAAGAAAATGATCAACAACCCATCAGACCATCCAGCAAATGGAAACACAAGTCCAGTCATCCCGAAGATCTCATTATTGGGAACATTAATGAGGGAATTCGTACAAGATCCAAAAGGCGAGAAGAGTCTAGTGCAGTTGCACTTATTTCGAAATAGAACCTAAAAACATCGAAGAAGCCTTAGGCGATGAAAGCTGGATTGAAGCAATGCAAGAAGAGCTCAGACAATTCAGTATCAACGATGTTTGGGAATTAACTCCTAAACCAAAAGGTAAATCTGTTATTGGAACTAAATGGGTTTTCAAGAACAAAGTTGATGAAAAAGGCAAAGTGACAAGAAACAAAGCAAGACTCGTGGCTAAAGGATACACGCAAGAAGAGGGGATAGACTATGATGAGACTTATGCTCCAGTAGCAAGGTTAGAAGCAATCAGATTACTACTTGCTTTTGCATGTTATGAGAATTTCAGGTTATTTCAAATGGACGTCAAAAGCGCATTCCGAATGGATTTATTCAAGAAGAAGTCTATGTGGAACAACCTCCGGATTTGAAGACTCAAAGAAACCGGACTCGGTGTTCGGGCGAAGAAAGCTTTATATGGATTAAAACAAGCTCCTCGAGCTTGGTATGAAAGGTTAAGTAATTTTTAATTCAAAGTGGTTTCTCTAAAGGAAAGGTAGACACTACTCTGTTTATTAAAAAGGAAGGCAAAAGCTTTCTACTCGTTCGATTTATGTTGATGACATAATATTCGGATCATCTAATGAGACTTTGTGCAAGAAATTTTCTAAGTCTATGCGGGATGAATTTGAGATGAGCATGATGGGTGAACTATCCTTCTTCCTTGGTCTACAAGTGAAACAACTTAAAGAATGAATCTTCATTCATCAAGAGAAATATGCAAAAGAACTTGTTAAAAAGTTCGGTCTGGAGAATTGCAAAAAGACTAACATACCAATGTCAAGTTCTTTGAAGATAGACAAAGACGAAGTAGGAAAGAAAGTCGACCAAAAATTATACAGGAGTATCATTGGTTCACTTCTTTATCTTCGCATCTAGACCCGACATATTATTTAGTGTTTGCATATGTGCTAGGTTTCAATCGAGATCCTAAGGAATCACATTTAAGTGTTGCTAAACGTATCATTAAATACGTTGCAACTACGCTAAGATTGGTCTATGGTATCCCAAAGAAGGAGACTTTACCCTTCTTGGTTATTCGACGCAGATCTTGCATGTTGTAGAGTTGAAAGAAAAAGCACTTCAGGTACTTGTCAATTACTTGGCAACAGGGTGGTATCTTGGTTTTCAAGAAAACAAAGTACTGTGGCTCTTTCAACAGCTGAAGCAGAATACATAGCACTTGGAAGTTCTTTGTTCTCAAATACTTTGGATAAAACAACAACTACGAGACTTTGGCATTGAAGACTCTTGCACGAGAGATCGAGATGTGACAATACCGGCGCAATCAATCTTACAAAGAATCCTATCCTACATTCAAGAGCCAAACATATTGAGATTCGACATCATTTTATAAGAGATCATGTTGAGAACAAAGAAGTCTTGATACAATTCATTGACTCGAAGAATCAGCGCGAGACATCTTCACAAAGCCACTTGAGAAAAGCTTATTTGAGTCTATTCGCTCAAGACTCAATATTGTATCTCTTGAAGAATGTTGAAGCTCGGACTCGAGAATCTTAAAGTCGACGGAGTATCGGACTCAAAAGGGTATAGACGAGAATACCAATCGACACGATTGTAAGTACATTTACTTAATCTTTTATCTCGAAAAGGTAAGTTTGTCTGTTTATTTATGGATAATCATGTTTATTAAGGCAGTTTATTTTATAAAGGGTGGTTATCGATTTATTAAGGCAGTTATTTTTCAAAAAGGAATTTATTTTGTAACGATTCAGTTACCACGATTCGATTTCCTTTTATACTTCTTCTTCTTCTTCGTTTTAAACTTTACTCAGAAACCCTAGTTCAAAGCTTTTCACTCTCGGAATTTCTCTCCTCGATTTCTACTTCTCAAAGTTTTTAACTTTCTTGCGACACAAGTGTGAAAGTTTCTCCAAGAAAGCGACAATGTCTCACCAAAGAAAATCATCAAGGCTTGCAAGTAGGGGACCACAGGGCTCGGAGAGGGGCCTACGCACTTCGATCTTACGAAGAAAGCGACTTTCCAACGAGTAACAGTCTCCTCAACGATCTCAACAGCGATCCTCCTCAACTAGACCTCATGATAGTCGCCCTCAACAAGCGAAGAAGTGCTTGAAAATGTTGAACCGGTAAGATCACTCAAGCACTGCTTTTGTTTATAGGCTTTACTCGCATTGAAGGAAGGTGGGTGCAATGACCTTCATCGATGAATTTCGAAGGAAAAAGGTTATAGAAATGAGACGCACTTTCTCACCGTGATGGAAAGATCGGGCGTTGTTCTGTTGGAACAAAGAAGCAAAAGTTTTTGCAAACTTTCCCGGTGACCCTAGGTTTGGTAGTTTTAATCAACCGAGGGAAAGGATGATGATGAGAAAATGTATTTACATTTTAAACCTTGGATGGGTGTGGCTGCAAACTTTCGAGGAAAGAAGGATGAACTGTTTCGATCTGATGGACACAGGAAGAAGTATGAGAAACTGCTGAAGCGAGGGATGATAAATCTACGAACGGTGGACTTTGATTTTCTGGATTTACGAGCATCAATCTCGAGAGAAGTTTGAGAAACTTCAAGCGCACAAGTTTTGCACCGAACGTGATGTGGCTCATTTCGAATTGACCGCATATTTCTACTATAATCTCAGTTTCCTTGATGCGAACATCTTTTCATTTAGCGTGCGAGATAGAGAATATGTTGTTGATACAGACACTCGCGGACGTAATTGGTGTGGAAAGAGGTGCTTTCCAATCAATTTACGTATGTACGTGAGTCATGCAACCATGGAACTTGCAAGAGACCGAATTGTCGAAGGTCGTCTATCCTACTCAGAATGAATGCAACAAATATTCTCTTCACAAGATTGTGATCAACTGTCTTAGACCAAAATCAACATCAAAGACAGATGTATCCATCTCCGAGGCAAAGTTGATGTTTGCAATCAAGATTGGCATTAATTTCTCTCTGCCACACACTATCATGTTTCACATGTACAGGTCAATGGCAAAGGACAAGGGACAACTTCCTTATGCTGCTCTCATTACACGACTTTTCAGACATCTGAACATCCAGCCTCCCCACATTCTCTCTCGTGAAGACTATTGGTCGAATGGTCATCGGACCGAGGATGATAACAAAGATGCGTCGAAGGAACTCGGCAAGAAGAAGTGGAGCAGTTCAAAGAAAAAACCCCGTGAAGATCAAACCAGACTCTTACGCGGCAAAAAGGAAAGGAAAGGAGAACGTCCTTTGGTCCTATCAAGAAGAGGCGGGCAATCATCTTGGAAGATGAAGATGATGAGGATGATATGCCTATCTCAGCCTTTGTTTCTCAGTATTCTGCTCCTGTATCAGCTGTTCCAGAACAACAGTTTGCAGAAGAAACTGAGAAAGGAAACCAGGAAGAGGAATCCTTGCAAAAGGAAGAAGAGACAGAGAAAGAAGAAGAGAAAGAACAGAAAGAAGAAGAAGAGAAAGAGAAAGAAAAAGAGGAAGAACAGAAAGAGGAAGAGGAAGAGAAAGAGAAAGAAGAGAAAGAGGAAGAGAAAGATGAAGAGGAAGAGTCGCCCGGGACGGACTCTCGGCATAAACCAGCGAGACTCACAAGCAAAGACAGATTCTCCAGCGAGAAAAGGAGGATCGGCACAATCTTGTCACCGAGGAGACTCCTCGAAAGAAGAGTTCTTCTCCCCTCCGAAGGCATGGAAACGGGGGAGATATCCAAAGAGAAAGCACTCCTCTTCTCCCGACATTTACAAGTGCAAGTGTGAGCAGATCGCCACGATGCAGAAGATGTTTATGCTGCTCATCATCCTGAGGGAGAGGCTTCATCTCCAAACATTGATCTTCCTTCTGACATTCACACCGGCTTGACTCCACCATCAGACCGAGTTGACGCAAGCACACAGACTGACAATTCAGGAGATTTCAGAAGGTTGCTTGACATCATATTGGAGCTCAAAGGCCAAATCTATGCTATGGGGTGTGACTTTCAGACTATCCAGAATGAGAATCATGCTATGTTCATCTCTTTACATGATCAGCTGAAAGATGTTCAAAGTAAGGTTCAAGACACAGCAAAAGGCACTGCTCTCGCTGAACTTCAAGAAGACTTAAGGAAGCTGGAAGGAACTGTCAAGTCTATGGAGGACTTTCAACTTGTTCGCGTTCCTCGTGCTCCTTGATTTTCTTACTTTTTAATGCGACAAAAAAGGGGGAGAAGACTTTGCGGGCGAGATTTTCACTCTATTCAAACCCAAACCCAAACCTTAAACTTTCATTTCTATTTTTTGGATTTAATGGTTTGTTTGTGATTGATATTTTGACTTTATCTTGAGTTTTTGAATGATTGCTTACTACTGCATTACCTTAAGCTGTTAAAATTAGATATAGATAGTAAAGTCTCGCATTGACTAATGAGGTTTACGTGGATGCGGATACGTGTACAGGTAAGTCCGTGTATGCAGGACATCTCGCGTACGGGACATCTTATACTATTTTTATTCTAATGATATCTTTGCAAGCTTAAAAGTTGTTTTGCGGGGCAATAGTGTTCAAATCTGCAGGAAAGTTTTGTCACCATCAAAAAGGGGAGATTGTTGGATAAATTCTCCTCAAAGGTTTTGAAGTTGACAAAACATTTCTCTCGTCTGGTCGAAGACTTGCGAGACTCGGCAAAGTCCGAAGATCAAAGTCTGACGTCAACAAGACTCAAGTTTCAAAGTCTACTGTCATGGACAGTTTCCAGACCGACAAGATAAAAATTTCTATTCTAATTCTATATAGTCTTTATCTCAATGGCTGAGGAATATCTTTCGACTGGATTAAGCACTACACGATCTTATATTCGTATCCGAATTGATATAGATTCTCTAAGATTCGCAACTTATTTGGAAAGTTCTACTTATGGAAACCAAGATCCTGATTGTATGGGCGAGCATGATTGATGGGCTATCTACACTTACCTTAAAGAGCTCGAGATCTCTCCAAATTGATTCTCGTCCAACGGGTTGATTGGAAGAACTTCTTTGGAAGGTGCCAACGGTAATGAAGGCATGAAGAAGCGTATAAAGAGAGACGCTCGAGTTGTTGAAGTGTGCTGGATAGAAGAATTCCAAAGTCTGAATCTCCATATTTCGTTTGTGATCTTATTCTTTGAGCAATACATGTAATCAAAAGAGTGATCATAGAGTGGTGAGACCTTGAGGAAATATAGTAGAAGTTCTACATTGTGGACTCAAGAGCGTGAGACTGTAACACTCTTTTGATTCTTAGTGAAATCCAGCCAGAAGGGCTGTCCGTGCGGGAGAGTGGACGTAGGCTTGATATAAGCCGAACCACTATAAATCTGGAGTCTTGATTCTCTCTCCCTAATCCTTTTATCTTTCATAACTTTCATTTGCTGCAATTGCTGTTTTTAATTCATTAATCTTACTTTCGGATTTGATTGTTAAAATCGCTTTAATCACCTATTCACCCCCCTCTAGGTGCTAATTCTAGTCCTAACAGGTGGCGGCCGAGATCCAACGATAGATCGGCAGAGGGAGTTGGCAGCACAGCTGGAGGCGAACGGCATGGAAGTGGTGGGCCTTTTCTGCGGCAAAGGCGATTATCATCATGAGGAGATACTGGAACTGGCTAAGGCGGAGCTGCTGCTCGAGAAACTGAAAGGTATCCTTCGTGGGGGCGCCTTGGCTGTTCTGGCAGCCGGGGACGGGAAGATAAACTGCGGTAAAAAACGGATGCGATCTACTGAATGAAAACAACCTCATTATCTTGTAAGAAAGTGAAGTTTGAGTAGCATTACGTGTTTTCATACGTCATCCTCATCTCCGCCATTGAAAAAGGCATAAAAGCTTCCAACCGCAATAGACAGTGATGTGATACACATTTGCTTTTACTTTGCACTCCTCTCTTCCGTTCTGATCATCGACGGGAGGACCGATCCCGGTCCTAAACCCCCAAGGCTTTAACCCGGATTTTTGCATTGCCGATTAATTCTTGGACCCGAGCTTTGGTCGGCAAGATGGTCCTTAAGTTTTAGAATCAACAGCTTCTACCTTCCGGGAGATTTCTGAATTGATACAAGTAGCGCAAACGCTATATTGTAGTCGAGTTATGGAATATTGCTCTCGGCATGCCACTTTGATTCTATCGCATTGTTGGTTCAATGCGATGAAAGGTAAAAGCTTTAGCGCATCAAGAGTATAAGATACAACCTTTCGATAGCCTGCCTTTTTCGCGGTCCCTAGAAGAGGAAGAGAGGAAAAGAGAACTTGCAGTCTAAGAAGTCCTTTCGAGCTTTCGTTAGCAATCACGTCGATATACAGCATCGCCTCTCTCAGATTCTCATTAAAGTTCGCTCATGTTGCTGGTGGTGCAATCGGGTTGGGCAAAGAGCAAACCATGCATATTGCCATAGATCAGTCCTTCAATAGATTAGCAACTGTGGAATCTGATAGAACTAAGCATGATCTAATTATACATTGACGAACACAAATTCATGAATAAAAGAACCAAATGCGAAAAAAATAACATGAACCGCAACTAACCTCCGGCCTTTAACTAAGCTCGGTTGGAACTCAATTTGCAGAGTTTTGACGAATAAAACGTGGGCACTACTAATCCAATATTCTCTCTCAATTCGATTGTGCGTTTTTCTTACGAGAGAGCTTGGCTTAGGCATGTTTTACATATCCCATTGTCAGCTTTTATAACATCCTTCCATCAAGGTTGTTACTCTGACGGTGGGCAGTTATCGCACAAGGATATGAAGAGGTGATAAATATCACATAATTAATTACATTAATTATAATTGATCACATTTATAGGAAAAAATCACAGTTATCACTATCACATAATTAATTACGTTAATTGTAATTAATCTTATTAATAGGAAGAGTTGTCAATTATCACACAACAATATGAAGAGCTGAAAAACGTGGAATAACTGAAGTGATTACAAAAAAACATGGGTCAAGAAAACGTGGGATCATCATATCAAAATAATAACATTCTCCCACTTGATTTAACAGCATCATACGAATTATTAGACCAAATCTACAAAAAATTTATGCTTAAAAGGAAAAAAACAAAATACATGAGTCAAGATGATATATCCTCTAAGAATGAGTTTTATCTTGCATGTATTGTAATGCACTCTATATCTTTAATGTCAGCTTATATGTGATAACATAATTTAATGAATAAACCTTATATTATGTCAAGTCCCAAAATAATTGTTATTCTTATAAATAAAAGTACACTTAAGTATTGCTTTTTTTTGAAAATTAGGACACTTAAGTGCCAATGCCGACAAGGGCAACCGGAAATTCAACATGGCTTATTTTAATAATATAAGTGATCTATGTGGTTCACCAAAATGCTTACTTAGCAATGAACATGCAAAATGACGTCATTTTGCCCATAAATTTGTTAATTTAATATTAATTAAAAATCAATTAAAAAAACTAAATTATTAGAAAAGGAGGTGAATGGCCGGTTCGGCAAGGGGCTCTACAACCCTCGCTGTTGCCGCCACCCCACCATCGTCACCATCGTCAGAAAGGGTCAGTGATGGTGGGACAAGGGTCGGCCGGGGTCGTTGGCCCCTAGGTAGTGGCCGACGAGGGCTTGTAGGCCTTCACCCAAATCTAGGGTGAGGGTCACCGGCCCTCGCCCAAAGGGGCCAAGGACTGCTGGCCGCTAACCTCACTAGGTCTGAAAGAGGCTTGGCCAAGGTTGCCAACTACTACCCAATGGTGGGTAAAGCGGCCGACCCTCGCCCCACCGTCACCAGCCCTTTCCAACAATGGTGGGACGGTGGCGACGAGGGCTATGGAGGCCCTTGTCAAACCCTGCTGTTCCTTTTTTTTTTTTTTTTTTTTTAAATTCAGTTTTTAAATTTGTTTTTAATTAATATTTATAGTAAAATTTTATATGAAGGCTTTTTACTAACGTCGATAGTTTTCTAAAAAAATTGCCATGTCTATAAAAAAAAGTCGCCAAAAAATGCCACGTAAGTTGTTTGGTTGGAATTTCTCGCCATTGGCACTTAAGCCATTCTTTTTGATTTTGGTACTTAATTATATTTTTTTAAACTTTTGACACTTAAGTGTCCTCTTGTGCCAAGTTGTGGCACTTGCGATGTCCACACCCCCCCAAATTGAGAAAAACAATGAATAAGAGTTTCAAAAAAATTTGCCATACAATGAAAAATCACATGATAGGACCAAGCCCCATCCTAATTACATGATTCTTATAACTCATTGATGATGTGTCTTTAGTTAAAGGATTAGCAATTATCAATTCAGTGAAAGTGACAATTTTTATATTGCTAAATACTTGATATTGATGCGCTAGTCTATCTTCAATGTGTCTATCATTATATTTGCAAATGGACTAGGGACTAGGTACTTGTCCGTCTTCAATGTATCTATCATAATATCCCCCCCCCCCTCTTTATTGGATCTTCCCACTTTGTTTCTCTTCTTCGGTTTTAAATACCTTAAATGTATCTAATGTTTCGAGCTTATTATAAAGCAAGTAGAGATACACGAAATGCGAGTAATTATTTATGAAAGAGATGAAGTACTTTTAACCATACGAGTCTAAATCTGGACTACAAATGTTTGTATGTATGATTTCTAATATCTCCGTACTCCTTTTGGCACATTTCTTTATCTTGTCAGTTTGTTTTACTTTTATGCAATCCACATAAGTGTCATAATTAGTAAAATCCAAAAGTTCTAAGTACTCCATTAATTACTAATCATTTAATTTTTTTCCATGGAGGTATGTCGTAATCTTCATTCACAACATATCGTTTTACACTAGCATTATCATAAACATGCATGGCATTACAAAATGCATTATCTTGTAAATTAATACAAAAAAGACCATTAAACAAAATACAATTCCCAACTATATCATATTTAAAAGATAAATCAAAGGTTGTATATAAGAAATTAAAGAAATGACCTAACGGTATAAGTCTTGAAACCGAAATCAAATTTATAGAGAAACTTGGAATATAAAAGGTAATTTCCAAATTCAAAACAAAACTACGACTTAGAACTAATATGCATGTCCTAAATAGCTCCCATATGCGAAATCATCTTTTTTTCTTGGATGCACTGCTTACTTCCCACTAGTTTTTATGAAAACCTTTTAAAGAATTTGAAATATGAATCATAGATCCAAAATCAATCCACCAAGTGTTATAACTTATATTACCATATTAGATTCATAAAAACATGTAAGATTGGATTACTTTTTTTTCTCAAATCAAGTCTTAAATTTGGCACAACCCTTCTTTGTATGCCCCATCTTTTTATAGAAAAAGCATTTGGATTCCTTCTCTATGTTAGCTCGGGGAGGGGGATGTTTTGCCATTTCCTTTCTACTTGTCTTGCCATGCCCTTTATTCTTTCCTTGCATTATCAAATGAACACTCTCTTCCAATTCCATAAGTAACATCTCTTCTTCTTGAGCACCATGGTTATGAGTTTATTAATTGATCATTTATTGTTATATGTATTATAGGGGATAAATACAATATAAGTGTTAATACTTTCGTACGGCATTCACTTAAGTGCCAAAACTTTTTTTTCACTCATTTAGGTGTCAAATCGAAGTAAAATTACTCACTTAAATACTATTTCCAATCAAACGTCCTATGTGGATTTTTTCACGATTTTCCATTTTTTTAATGATTTTTTTTATTATGACATGGATATTTAGAAAAATAAGCCAAAATTTTTGATTCAGACGTAGTTATTTAGAAAAACAAGCAGAGTTTCTCTTTAATAGAAACAACACCATTTCTTTTGCCTAAAATGGCATTATTTCATACAAGCTCTCTCTCTCTCTCTCTCTCTCTCTCAAGAGAAACGGCATTGTTTCTCTTTGTGCAACAACCATAAACGACATCATTTCTCTTCTCATCTCACACGAGGTTGAAGACCTCTCTCTCTTTGATTTCAAACCCTATTCACAAGATTAGGGTTTCTATCCAAAACTACATCTTCATCAACCCCCCACTTCATCGACTCGATATTGATTCATCAACCCCACACTAAATTTCAGCACGCCCAAAACCTATGATTTGTCTTTGAAATTGCTAATTAGGGCTTCGAGTTTACCGTTGCATGTCATTCTTACTCGTTGGATAGAGACTAAGAAGGCAACAACTTAGAGGGAAAAGTCAGGGGTTGTGACGTAGAGAATCATTGTTGACAAAGAGTAAAGGTTAGTGGTTTTTGGTTGTTTTGTGTTGACTAACCGACAATGTGAGTGAATTGAGTGTTGTTTGATAGAGTCAAAGTGGGAAAATGCGACATATTGGAGGGCAAATATTAGGGGTCGGCAGTGTAAAGATGAGTACTTTAGTTCATTCATGCTTATTTTTGTCGATTAGTGTCCACTGGCCAATAGTGAAAATATTTTATTGCGGTTGTGGGGACCAATTTGATATTATTATTTGATTGATATGTGAAGACTGATTGTTTATTATGGTTGTGGGGTCCGATTTAATATTATTATTTGGTTGAGTTGTGGGGACCGATTGCTATTATTGTCTATCTATGTTGTGGTCCCCTAATATAAAAATAAATTTTATTGTATTTGGTATGGTGTTAACATGGGCGATACAAGTGTGCCCATTAAAGTTTGCTACAGTAGAGTTTAGGATAACTGGTGAAGAGAAGGAATACATTGGTGGGCAAGTCACCGTTGTTCTTGTCAGTATAAGTGAACTGTCATTTATAAATTTTAGAAGGGATATAGTAGACCGATTGGAATGCAAAATAGGGAAATTATATTAGCAGGTACTCGTTAAGTCTCTTAAAGATAATTTAATATATTTGCATGACAATAATGGGGTGAGGGATCTTATTTACCATTTTCTATATGTTCATGATGTTTATGTATATGTTGAACATAATTACGATGAAAAAGATGAGCAAATAGTATTGGAAATTACTATTGAAACCTGAACTAGTGTTGAAACTATTTTGGAAGGACATGTGAGAGTAGAGGACGCTGTAGATTTGCATACATGATCCGTGTTAGAGATATTTCGGCATTTTAAGGATACTGGAGGCATATCTAATGGTGAAGATACACTTGTTGAAGAATCAACTAGAATAACTCCAAACTCTTAGGAAATTGCATTATCGAGCGACGAAGACCATGAAACATTTGTGCATACCATTTGCATAAGTGATGTTGACAATGAGGATATCACACAAGTAAGGGAAGAGGTCAGGCATTCGAATAAAGGAGAAAAGCACAATTTAGGCCAATGAATGAAGGTAGTGCAGTAAATAAAGATGTGAGAGCTCCTATAGCTGATGGTGATTATTTTACTTATGGGGAAAGTTGCCGTAATAACGGCGGCAACCAAGAGGATGATGATGAAGATAGTGTAACGCAACATAAAAGGGGAAGTCAGTATCCTTCTTATGATTAAATTTATATAAATCCCGCCTTTTATGTATCAATGACATTTGATGATGCCAAGCAATTCAGAGATGCTATTGAGGTACTCAATCTCTCAACAACGAAATATTAAATATGTGAGAAATACCAATAATTTTGTTAAAGCGAAGTGTGCACAAGACAATCGTCCATGGATAATATATGGTGCATTGAGTAATAAGAGTGGCTCATTCCATATCTGGTCACTACAAAAGAAGTATACATGTGGTATTGTGTTTAAGAATAAAAAAAGTGACTGATGTGTGGTTGACTAAACACTTATTCAACATCATCAAAGTAATGTCAAACATCAAAGGTCCTCAATTGAAATAACTAGTGAAAGAGTAGGTATGTGTAAATGTTTCTCACAATCAGTACAAATGGGCTTAGTACAAGGTTATAAATATGTTGATGAGTATTTATAAGAAAGAATATGTAAATATTTGAGACTATGTTATGGAATGTAGGTTACAAAATCCACTTAATAGAATTTATGTAGAGGTTGTGGAAAAGCCCTTGCCTGATCAAGGGATACAGTTTGATAGGATGTACATATGCTTTGATGCATGTAGAAAAGGATTTTTAGTTAGCTGTAGAAAAGTGATTGGATTAGTTTGGTGTTTTTTGAAAGGATTATGCAAGGGAGAATTATTAGCTACTGTCGAGAGAGATTGAAACAACTAAATATTTTCAATAACTTTGACCTTGGTAAAGATAGAAAACAAGGACAATTAATTCTGATTTTTGAAAAATCTGATGGTTGATTTTGAAATAACTAATGGAAGAGATTTAGAATTTAGAAGCGATCAACAAAAGGTATCGGTAATGTTTACTGGTTTTGCTAATATCATTATGTCTTGCCATATCATTCATGTAGTTTATAAATGTTTGCTGATTTTACAAGAATTTATTCCAGCCATAATCAAGTTGATGCAATATTTTGAGTATAGAATGTGTGCTCGGTATACATATGCGAATTGGACGAAAAAATATAAAGATGATCAACTGTAGAAATAGTTTTGGTTGATTGCAAAGCGTTCAAATATGGCAAATTTCAGAATTCACAAATAAGCTCTACATACATTATTAACCGAAGCTTATCGAACATTGTTCCAAATTAAAGCAAAGCATTGTCATAGAGCTTTTTTTAGTGAGAAATTTAAGTACGATAACGTTAACAACAACCTTTGCGAAACTTTCAATGACAAGATTATAGAAGCCAGGTGCAAATTAATTGTCAGTATACTTGAAGACATCAAATTTATGGTAATAACAAGATTGTGAAAACAAAGAGTAAATGTTCGAAGTGGCTTAGACAATATGGGCTCAAGATTGCAAAAAAATTGGAAGACAACATTATTGCTAATAGGTTATGTCATTCAATTTGGAATAAAGACAATGGATTTGAGATAATGAATGATGGTGACAAGTATGTTGTTCATTTGGAGAGAAAAAATGTTCCTATCGAGCATGGAAGTTAAGTGGAATACCTTGCTTACATGCAATTTGTGCCATCCAAGTATGTTTTTTTTGAAGTCTCAAATATCATATCAATAGCCCTCGGCAATGCTAATGCATTGCTATGCTAAACAACTAAACAACAAATACTAGTACAAATTTTAGTCCTTATGAACATTTTATTGAGGCGGCTGGACCACACCCATTGCTTGTAAAGAGCAATTTGAGCTTGAGTGCTAGTATCAGCAAGAACAAGTTGTTCATCTTTCTGATTAACATAGTCAATTCTATGCACCCCCATTGAGGATTGATTAATTCCTTCAAAAATTTATATTTGTCACTGTTCAATTTGGGAACATCACTTTTGAAATCATAAATATTCATAGGTTGTGAAACTGCATAATAAAAATACATACTTATGCCGCAAAATTTGAGGCAAATAAATATATATCATGTTTTACCAATGTAAATCATGTTGCAAGCTATGAACCAAGTAACATATAAAAATTGCCTGTGAGCTAAGTTTCTAATTTAAATAGATTGATAATTTCTCTATGAAGGAACTATCAAATTATGTTCATTTCCTTATTTCCCGTGGGTAATTTAAGAAATATAATATGCTATTTTATCCTAATTAATGATATTAATATAATGAAAAGTTCCTAAGGGATAAAATTCATTATGTTAATGTGATTAATCACAATTAATGTCATTTTTTATACATATGATCCAAAGACTCTTAATATATATTTTGATATAATCCAAGATGTGGTGGTTAATCTCCAATTAATTAAAATATATATTAATCACTAGACATTTCAATTCATGCAAAAATAAAATAAAATTCTGCAAACAGTGATTACATAGTAATTAAATTATTACCAAATAGTGTATGTAAATTCTATACCTCTAGAAAGTCGCAAGCGGAGAATTATATAGTGACTGAACAGTAATTTTAACAAAGTATTAATGACTAAACAATACACAAAACAATTACTAAACCTGTCTCTTAGAAGTTTCACTTATAAATAAATATATATATGGTGCATGCGAACAGCTAAAACGATTTTTTTTTTTTTTGGGGTCTAACATTTATTGAAACCCTACGAATAAAAAAACACCAAGGCAAATGTATCATGATGGCTCTGATACCAAATAATAGAACGAAATATGATCTAATTATGCATTGAAGAACATAAATCCAAGCATAAAAGAATCAAACACGGATTACATGATTTGTAACTGATCTCCAATCATTGGTAAACTCAGATAGAATTGAATTTGCAAAATTTTGAACCAAAAAAAGGGCACTACTAATCCAATATTCTCTCTCAACTTGATGGTGCTTTTTTCTTTACAAGAGAGCTTGGCTTAAATCTATTTCCCATATCTCATTCTTAACTTTTATAACATCCTTCCATCAATGTTGCACTTTAATGGTGGGATGTGAAGATGTGATAATTATCACACAATTAATTACATTAACTGTAATTATTCACTTTAATAGGAAGAGGTCATAGTCATCACTCATTGATTTGAAGAGGCAAAGGCGTGTAATAACTGAAGTGACTAGGAAAAAACATGAGACAAGAAAAAGTGGGATCGTAATATCAAAATAATAACATAATCTATATGTGTATACTGCACCATTTGTTGGACCTATGTGATTTATTCTTAGCTGTGTCATTAACCCTACGCTCGATCCTTTATATAAGTCTATTTAAGAGTTGAGCTAGTTTCATGACGGTCCACACAACATCACTCGGCCTAGCCCGACCAAGTCAATCACAACCAAGCTGACGATGTCCGAGCTGGCCCGATCCTTATCATGGCCTAAAACGCCCACTCGAACCACTCTTGGTGAGCACGGTGAAGGGGCAGTTGGTATTGGGCATGGTGGGGGTAGTTGGATCGTTGAGGTGGCACGTGATTGTGCCAAGCACAACTTTGAGGTAAGTCACGGCCATCATCTGTTGTGATTGAATCAGAGTTTGAATCGTGACCGGTCATGTTTGCTTTGCTCGAGGTGGGACTGAAGAAAGAATTGGGAAATAGACAGGTGAGCCAATAATGTATGTATGTAAATCCTTATCTTGGCCATCGCACTCAACTGCATTTGACTTCTTTTTGAGAGAACTCGAACGTCCACAAAG
Organism: Eucalyptus marginata; assembly: GCA_014182565.1. Classification (NCBI taxonomy): domain Eukaryota; kingdom Viridiplantae; phylum Streptophyta; class Magnoliopsida; order Myrtales; family Myrtaceae; genus Eucalyptus; species Eucalyptus marginata. Next base: position 10,387,353 of record CM024594.1, on the reverse strand, counting down.
AACAAGTTTAGAGACAATATTAAATATATTTATATTGTTCGTAAACTAAATTGAACAAGTATCGAAAATTTAGAAATTACATTGAATAATTTAAAAGTTTATGAATGACATTACATATTGGGCTAAAGTTTATAGACCATATTGAACAAATTAAAAGTTTTGAAATCACATTACATATTGAGTCAAAGTTTATGGATAATTTGTATCATTTTTTTTTATTACGTTAAGCTTAGATGGATGTTCTTTTCATCCTTTCTATAAGTATTATTATTATTTTTTTTTGTTCTCACATCGTGACATCAACGCTGCATAATCTTTTTTATAAATGTAGTGAAGTGTTGAATTAGTTGTTGTGTCCTTATCTAAGCTGTTTTTTAAGTGTTGAGGGTTAATAAGAAACTCCATTATTGCGAAATCACGATGGCTCTTGGGCGCCCCTAAAAGATGAACTTGCAAGGGAAGACGCGAGAAGTATAATCGTTGACTTCAAGGTATCAATAACTGTTTCCTCATTTCTTTCTTCAGTCCCACCTCGAGCTCGAGTAGACCAAACATGGCCGGTCAACATCCGGATCTTGACCCAGCTCCGGCTGTCGACGCCTATGACTTCCTCAAAATTGTCCTCAACCCAGACATCCACGATCCAACTACCCCCGCCGTGCCCAATCCCGACCAGCCCTTCGCCGTCCGCACCAAGGATGTCCTACTCAACCCGACCCACAATACTTGGGCCCGGATTTACATGCCTCGCCCATCACCACCACCCGACCAAAAACTACCGCTCATCGTGTATTACCATGGCGGCGGTTTCGTATTCTTCTCCCCGTCCTCCGTGATAAATCACAATTTCTGCTCCCTCATGGTAGCCAAGCTCGGTGCCATCTTCGTCTCTGCCAGCTACCGTGGCGCTCCGGAGAACTGCCTCCCCGTGGCCTAGGACGATGCCCTCGAGGCCCTCCACTGGGTCAGGACCAGCGACAAGGAGTGGCGTCGCGAGGGCGTTGACTTCTCACGGTGCTACCTGATGGGTACGAGCGCCAAGGGAACATCGCGTACCATGTTGGGCCTGCGTGCATGCTCCGCCATAGCCGATCTGGAGCCTTTGGTGATCAGAGGCCTGATCTTGCGCCACCCCTTCTTCGGTGGGTTCCGGAGGACCAAGTTGGAAGTGAGGCTCTTCAACATGAGTATAATGATCCGGTGAAATCTGTTCGAGTCAACAAGGTCCGTGACACAATCCGTATGAGTTTTGGATAAACATCTTCTTTCTTCGGCTATGGCTCGGCCTCAAACACCAAGAACGGAACCAAAACAGGCTGCATCGCAGCAACATTCGCTTCCTAGAAGAGAGAGAGGGGTTTCGCAAGAGGCAAAACATCTTCCCATCAAAGAGAGGCAGCAGGAGGAGGGAACGAAGGAGATGAGACCGACCCACATGAACTCTCGCTCCTAACGGGCTTGGCACAGCAGAGGAAGCCAGGCCCATCAGTTCCACTCCAATGGCCGCAAATGTCTTGGCACTTTGAATGTTCTCGGTGCCTGTTTTGCTTTTTATTAACTTTCCCTTAAATAACTAATGAGAAGAGAAGGACACATATATGATGTCGTAAATCAAAATACACACGTTTCTCGCTCCTTCCTGCCCCTTCCCTCCCCGTCCCCACGGGGGATGTTTCCAGGAACTCCGTCTGCGGGACCCATCCAACCGGAGGGGGGTGCAAGTCTCGAGTCAAAGTCCACCTCATTTTCCAGACAATTTCCTTTTCCTTCCCGCCACGTGTCCACCTGCTTTGCCCCCCACTGGCCTTGCTTTGCTGTGATTGCTTCGTGGTCTGAAAATTGAAGAAAACCTACGATTACGAAAGCCTTCAAAATTCCCAATTTTTCAGTGGCCGAACTCTCTCCCCCCTTACAAAAAAAAAAAAAAAAAAAAAAAATGCTCCCACTAACCTTCTAGTATACACATCAATTCATGACGTTCTCTACAAAACCAAATGAATAAATGATATCATGGAATTTTAAATACCATTGGGAGGATGCTATTTTCAATCCATATAAAGATTTCTTAAACTTGCATATAAATGCTCACCATCATTAGAGGAGTATTATTCTGATTGTTCTATGTAAACCTCCTTTTTTAGATGCCCATTGATTAATGTTGTTTTCACTCTATTTGATGCAGTTCCAATTCAAGATGCGCATCCAATGCCGAAAGGATACAAAGAGGATTTTCCTTAGATGTGGGAGAAAATGTTTTCGAATAACCGAACCTCCTCCTCTAGATCCCCATTGAGGAACATTGTTTTTACATCCATTTAATGCAATTTTATTTCAAAATGGGCAACCAATGTCAAGATGATATGAAGAGTGTCTTTCTTAAATATAAGAGAAAAGGTTTCTGTATAATCGATTCCTTTTTTTCAGTAAACTCTTTGGCAACGAGTCTAACTATATGTCTCTCAATGTTGCCCAATGAGTCATCGTTTGTTTTAAAAACCCATTTACAACCAATAGCCTTCACTCCATTGGGCTACTCGACCAAAATTCAGACCTCATTAAATGCCATAGAGCTCATCTTTTTCTTCATGGCATTGTACCATAAATTAGATACATTGCAACTCATGGCTTATAAAAATGTTTCAGAATCAGTCTTAGCTCCAATATTGTAGTTGGCTTCTTACATATACATAATGTAATCACTAGAAACTGTTAATTTCTTCATTCTAGCATATCTTCTTAAATTCTATATTCTCTTGAGGAGCATGTTATTCAACTAATTGATTAACAAATTCTGATAATTATTGAACAACTAAATATACCATACCAATATTAGCCAGTTGTGAAATTTCAATGATTGGTTATTTAACAGCGGATAAAATTAGGGCATTGTGAACAACAACCAGTCTAATAATTCTGGTGGAAGGTTAAATATCAAAATGATTTTTCTTAAGAACAAGGTTCTGGGATTGATTGCTCCCACTGATCAAGTCATTTTCAAGAAATTTAGTATTTATTGACTCCACATTCCTAATGATATGAGATGGACAATAAAATCTGTATCGTTTGGACTTTTTGACATATCCAATAAAATACCCACTTATAATCATTGGGTCCAATTCATTTTCTTGTGGACCGTAGAATCTCACCTTAAACGGACATCCCCAAACGCATAAATGTCGTAAACTCAATTTTCAACCTTTCATTAACTCAAACAGCATCTTTGAAATAGCCTTGGTTGGAACTCGGTTTAATATATACACTGTTATTCTAAGAGTTTTGGTCCACAAGAACTTAGGAAGTTTGGAATTGCTAAGCATACTTTGTGCCATGTCCAACAAAGTTCAATTTCTTCTTTTCACTGTATCATTTTGGTTCGGAGAACTAGGCAGAATGTAATAATCTCATGACACAACATACAGGAATCTTCATTCACAACACATCGCTTTATACCAGCGATATCATGAACATACATCACATTATAAAAAGCATTATCTTGAAAATTAATTAAAAAAAAAGACCATTAGACAAAATACAATTCCCAACTATATTAGATTTAAAAGACAAACTAAAGTTTGCATATGAGAAGTTAAACAAAAAAATCAATGGTACAAGTCTTAAAATTGATTTAAAATTGTAGAAAATTTTGGAATATAAAAGGTCATTTCTAAATTCAAAACAAAACTATTGCTTAGAACTAACCCGCATGTCCCAAATAGCTCTCACATAAGAACACATCTTGTTTCCTAAATAGATGCATTACTTACTTCTCATTGGTTTCCTATGGTTTTGAAAACCTTGCAAGGAATTCGAAATATAGATTATAGATCTAGAGTCAATTCATCAAGTGTTTTGACTTATATTAATCATATTAGTTTGATTAAAACACAAGAAATTTGATTACTTTTCTTTTGAATCAGGTCTTAAATTTGGCACAATTCTTCTTCAGATGCCCCCTCTTTTATAAATAAAAAAAAACATTTGGATTCCTTCTTTGTGTTAAGCTTGAGGGGTTATTTTACCATTTCCCTTCTACTTGCCTTGCCCTTTGTTCTTTCCTTGTGTTGTCAGAGGAACACTCTCTCCCAATTTTATAAGCAACCTCTCTTCTTCTTGAACACACGTGGTCATGAGTTCATTAATTGATCATTTACTGTTATGTGTGTTAAAAAAGATCTTGAAAAGTGCGTATTATTGTGCAAGAGTCTTTAGAATGTAGTACACAAGGAAGCACTTAGATATCTCAACCTCAACATTCTTAAGTTGAGCAACAATATCTCGCACATCTCTTATACTAGTGAGCTTTGTCACGAAAAGGGACAAAGAGGAACTCGTGAAGAAGGATGTAGAGGAAAATTGTATTCCTTCATTGAATTGTAATCTCTGTACAAGATGTATTTAATTACAAAGAAGAATCAATAAAAGGAAATAGAAATATTCTCCTATCTTTCTAGTCCTAAAATAAAAGGCTTTGTATCAATTTACAATTGGTATATTCTAAGTAAATCATATCTTCCAACACTCCCCCTCAAGCTGGTGGTCTGTATATGTCCAAGACACCAAGCTTGTTTAGAAGATATGTATGTTGTCTTTGACAAAGAGGTTTAGTAAATATATCCGCAGGTTGCTCCACGGTTCTGATTCCTCTTGTCTCGACTATCCCTTCTTGAATCTTCTCTCGAGTAAAATGACAATCCACTTCTATATGCTTTGTCCTCTCATGCAATACGGGATTTGCTGCAAGTTTGAGTGCTGAATCATTGTCACAAAAAAGTAGAGTTGGTCCTTTAACTTGTGCCCCGAGATCCAGAAGTAGACCCCTTAACTAGACTATTTCACAAACAGTCTTGGCCATAGATCTATATTCAGCTTCAGCTGAAGATAACGATCTGATGAGCTGTTTCTTTGTCTTCCATGGAAGTAATGATTCTCCGTACTTGATACAGAAACCAGTGATAGATCTCCTACTCATAGGACATGTGGCATAATCCGCATCACAATAGGCCATCATTTCCATGTTGCATTTTCGAGAAAGGAGTATCCCTAAGCCTGGACATGTCTTCAAGTATCTCACAATCTTCAAGGCCACATTCATGTGAGATTGTTTTGAACTGTGCATAAATTGACTAAGAGTCTATACTGTATAGCAGATATCCGGCCTAGTCATGGTCAGATATATAAGTTTTCCTACGAGTCTCTGATATCCTGATGGATCTTTTAACAGAGGATCATCAAAAGAGGATATACCAGTATCATACTCGATAGAAGTCAGCTTGGCATTTTGCTTGATAGGAATAATTGCTGTGCGCGGCTCGACAGTCCTTCGATATGATCTCCATCACGAATTTTCGTTGGCATAGTGAGATTCCTTGATCTGAACGAGCTATCTCAATTCCAAGAAAATACTTAGGTGGTCCTAAGTCTTTGATGTGAAAAGTGGAATGCAGATACTCTTTAAGTTTCTTTATAGCAGAATCATCATTTCCCATGATAAGTATGTCATCAACATAGATCATCAAATAAATAGATGCCATACCTTTTGTCCAGGTGAATAAAGCATAGTCATACTTGGATTGTTTGAACCCAGCAGCCATAAGTGCATTAGTGAATTTGGCATACCATTGTCGAGAGGCTTGCTTCAATCCATAAAGAGATTTGCGGAGACGACATACCTTAGACTCCCCCTGTCTCCGTAATCCTGGTGGAAGCTCCATGTATATCTCCTCATTTAGATCACCATGCAAGAAAGCGTTATGAACATCCATCTGATGCAGTGGCCAGTCATGAAAAGCAGCAACCGATAGGAAAGAACGAACAGTGACATCTTTCGCTACTGGCGAGAAAGTTTCATGATAGTCGAATCCTTCTCGCTGTGTGAAACCTTTGGCCACTAACCGGGCTTTATATCTTTCTACAGAACCATCTGCTCTGTATTTAATCTTGTATACCCATTTACACCCAATGGGTTTGCGATGAGCGGGTAATGATACTATATCCCAAGTTTGATTTTCTACCAAGGCATGTAATTCTGACTCCATGGCCTTTTGCCAATGAGGATCATTTCTTGCCTCATTATAACTAGAGGGTTCTAGTTCCTCAGAAATATGGCTCATACAACACAGACGTTCTGGCGATAATTTATCAAAGGAAATATAAGCGGAGATAGGGTAACGAGTACCTGATGATCTTGTAGAACCACATATAAAATCTTTCGTCCAAGTTGGTGGACGAGTAGCTCGACCAAAATGTCGCAGTGGCTCATGTGGTATGACAGATGATTCTTCAGTAAGATTTGCTTCTAAAGAATTCCTCAACTGTGTTGGCTCTTCTATAGGAGATTCTTCAATGGAATCACGAATAGGGTTTTCAATAACCACTGGGGACAAAATATCTGCTGGTCTCGGAGGAGAAGCAATAAGAAGTGTTCCCCGAGAAGATAAGTCCTCTTCCATTAAGAAGTGATCATCCCTTGTCTTCTCATCTTCAGATGAAGAATTGAAATGTGAGAATGGAAAAATATCTTCATGAAAAACAACATCCCTGCTTACAAAAAAATCCCCAGAAGATGGTTCATAAAGCCTGTATCCCTTTTGCAAAGTTTTAATGATAACCCATGAATATGCATTGTCTGGCACGTGGTGCCATCTTATCTCTATGCCCGACTGTAGTCGTGTAGCAAAGACTTCCAAAAACTCTGAGATGACTCAACTTCGGTTTCCTTCCATATAAAAGCTCAAAAGGTGCCTTCCCTTTTAGAATTCGTGACGGCATGCGATTGATCAGATATGCTGCCGTAACCACACAATCTCCCCAAAAATTCTCAGGAATAGAAGCTTGGAATTTAAGAGCTCGTGCTACTTCTAAGAGATGACGATGTTTTCTCTCAACAATTCCATTTTGTTGGGGTGTATAGGTGCAGGAACTCTCATGCAAGATTCCATTTAAGGAAAATAAAGAGGCACATTCAGCATTAAAAAACTCTCTTCCATTGTCAGTTCGTATCCGACGGATTGTTTTTCCAAATTGAGTTTTAGACAAGGAAAGGAAAGTCTTTATATGAGAAAAGACCTGCTTTTAGATTGCATAAGGAATATCCATGTGGCACGAGAGAAATCATCCACAATTGTGAGAAAGAAGCGAGACCCATCATGATTCAAAGTATGATATGGCCCCCAAACATCAGCATGGATTAGAGAAAAAATCTCATTTGTTCTAGAAGTGCTATTTTGAAAAGGAGCACGTGTTTGTTTTGCTATAGGATAGATCGGACATTCAGGACAAGGAAATGATGCAGAGTGGCCCAATCTTTTATGACTAAGAGAAATCATTTCATTGGTAGCAGCATTACACAATGATTTATTGAATGCAACAGAAGATAATTTAGAAAGATGCGGAAACTTCATCCAAAAAAATAGCCCTTGATTGACTCTACCCAAGCCCATCAGTTTGCCAGTCGAAAGGGCATGAAAGAAGCATTTATAAGAATGGAAAAAGGATTCGACATGAGTTTTCTTGACAAGCTTGAGCAACTAATATGAGATTGAAGTGAAACTCAGGGACATATAATACATTTCTAAGAGTAATAAGGGAACTAAGATTCACAGTACCAGTCATTGTGACTTTAGTAATGTGTCCATTCGGTAGCTGTACCGATATGGGGATAGATAATTTGACAATGTCAGAAAGAAAAGTTTGATCATAGACTATGTGGTCACTAGCACTTGAATCGATAATCCATGCATTGTTCGAAATTGAATTCATCAAGCAATAAGAAGTACCTGTGAAACTTCCACCCTTATCTGAAGCATCCAATTTCTTCAATGCTTCCATCACTTCTTGATATTGTTCATGGGTAACTGTATTTCCCATAGGTTGCCCCTATACTTGAAAAACCGAGGACAATTTCCCTCTCTCTTTTTCTCCTGGTTTTCCATGCAATTTCCAACAGTTCTCAATTGTATGGTGCGGACGCTTACAATAATCACAATACATTTTACCTTTTCCTTTGGGCCCATTATTTTTTGCAAAAGGATATCTGGTCGTGGGCTGAGCTGAGTGGGTCAAAAAATTCCCATATGGCCCATCGGATGTGCCAAATGAATTTTCGCGTGGGCCATTTGGCCCATAAGAGCTTGCGGATTGATTGGATCCAGCAAATAGGTTTCCGCGTGGCCTATCTGGCCCATAGAGGCTCGCTGAACGTGAGCCATTCGATCCAGCTAGGTTTACACTCTGCGAGCCGTTGGATCCAACCGGATCTAAGAACAGATCAACCACCGTCCGATCGTAGGAACAGATCACCACCGTCCGTGGTCTTCCTCATAAACCTAGGGTTTTCGCCATTTGTGAACCCTAGATCCGCCTCTCCTCTGTTCTTCCTGCGAGGGACGGAAATGGCTCCTCGCGGCGAGGACCATTCCGTTTCCTCCCTAGCCATGGTCCGTCGCTCTTTGTTGGCTCTCCTCTTGTGTAGCGAGTTGATAGATGCGGCCGAGACTCGGCAGGGGCTCCACGGTGAGTATCTGGGAACGAAACGACTGGTAAGTGTCGTTGAGGATGAGGAGGAAACGAATCGCCTTCTCCCTCTCTTGTATGTTCTTGTATTGTGCCTGTATCTGGTCGGGCCAATTGAAATCCTCTTCTGCTGCTTCTAATTCATTCCACAGGGCCGAAAGTTTATTGTAAATCGTCGCAATTGTCATATTCCCTTGTTTCAGATCTGAGATCTGCTGTGTGAGTGAAAAAATCTTTACTTGATCGAGTTTTCCATACATCTCTTGTATGTTTTCCCACATCTTTTTTGAATCCTCCGTCGGGGGAAGTCCGGCCGCGACTTCGGACACGATGTAGTTTCCTATCCAAGTTCGGACTAGTTGATTGCATCTCCTCCAAAGCCGTGCCATTCGCTCGTCGGAGGGAATCGGTAAGGTTCCGTCGATAAACACCTCTTTACCCTTCGTTACCAGTGCCCTCCGGAATTCACGCGACCAACTTGAATAGTTGTTAGCACCCTTTAGCTGCTGACTGATAATCTTGAGCTCTGGTCCATCTCCGTTTGTCGTATAAAGGGGGTTGCCGGGTTCCGAGCGGCCACTGGCAGCGAGGATCTGGTATGGAGGAAAGAAGCCGGGCATAGGATTCGGGTAGGGATTCGTTCCCTGACCCAAGCCGCTCGACCCATATCCGTGACCCACATCGTGAAAATCCGAGTAGGGATTCGTTCCCATACCCGGTACAGTCGTTTCGCCCGTCTGCTTCGGGTCGATGGTTGGGCTTGCCCCATCGTTGGTTGGTGGGCCCCCATCGGCTCGCACGCTGCTCTGGTAGCCAGGCGATGATGCATTAAGGTTTAGCCCCTGATACCATGGATATGGCATCCATGGATATGGGTAGCCCGAAAAGGGCTGCCCTAGATTAGCCTGAGCCTGAATTTGCTGCCACTGCATGTGTTGAGCTTGCTGTTGGATCTGATTTTGCTTCTGTTCGGATGTAGGAACCACAACTGATGAATCTTGGTCATCCAGGTTTGGTGGTACCTCTCTCATAGTTTGATCGACTGGAGTTGAGGTAGAATCTTGCGGTTTCGTCATGAGGTAAAAAATTTAATTCCTGTGGTAACTCTTTTGCAGATAAAGCTTCTTCTAGGTAATCAACAGTTTGATTCCTTCGGCAACGCTTTTCTGGGAATTGGAGTTCCTTGAGGTAATCGAAGCGGAAGCAAGAAATTAGGTCAGAACCGTGGATGGCTCTGATACCATGTCACGAAAAGGGACAAAGAGGAACTTGTGAAGAAGGATGTAGAGGAAAATTGTATTCCTTCATTGAATTGTAATCTCTGTACAAGATGTATTTAATTACAAAGAAGAATCAATAAAAGGAAATAGAAATATTCTCCTATCTTTACAGTCCTAAAATAAAAGGCTTTGTATCAATTTACAATTGGTATATTCTAAGTAAATCATATCTTCCAACAAGCTTCAAAAATGAAAACTTCATAATCAAAGTCAAGGCATGTGTTTTTTGAAGTCTCAAATATCGTGTCGATAGCCTTCAACAATGTGTTGGCATTGTTATGTTGAACGATTGAACCACGAGTACTAGTAAAAATTTTAGTCATCGTGAACATTACATTAAAGCGGTTGGACCACTCTCATTGATCATAAAGTGCAATTTGAGCTTGAGTGCTAGTATCAACAGGAGCAAGTGGCTCGTCTTTCCGAATAGCATAATCAACGTCCATACACCCTGATTGAAGATTGATTAATTCCTTCCAAATTTTATAGTTTTCACCGTTCAATTTGGGAACATCACGTTTAAATTAGAAATCACAAGTTGTAAAACTACATAACAAACATACATACTTATGTCGCAAAATTTGAGGCAAATAAACATACATCATGTTTTACCAATGTAAATCATGTTACATACTATGAATCAAATAACATATAAAAACTGTATGTGGGCTAAGTTTTTAATTTAAATATATTGATAATTCCTTTTGTTAATTCCCGTGGATAAATAAAAAATAATAATATGCTATTTTATCCTAATTAATCATATTAATATAATGAAAATTCATACGGGATAAAATTCATTGTGTTAATCACAATAAATGTAATTTTCTATATGTGATCCAAATGCTCTTAATATATAATTTAATATAATTGAAGATGTGGTGGCTAATCTCTAATTAAATTAAAATATATCTTGATCACTAGATATTTTAATTCATGCAAAAAAAAAAAAAAATCTGCAAACATTGACTACATATCAATTAAATAATTGCCAAAACAGTCCATGTAAATCCTATACCTCTGGAAAGTTGCAAGCGGAGGATTAAATTGAAAATCTTCTCAGTATAGTGATTATATCTAACTAGTACTAGTGACTAAATAATACTTAAAACAATTACTGAACTAGTCTCTCAATAGTTTCACTTACAAAAATATTTTCTATATGGTGGCAAGCGAGGGGGTAAAATGAATTTCTTTTTTAATTTACTAAACCCTAGAAAAAAAAAAAACACCAAGACAATGGCTCTGATACCAAATGATAAAACTAAGTATGATCTAATTATGCATTTTTTTTTTGTCAGTCCTATTCTATTCCTATTCTAACTCTCACTCTCAGACTTTTGCCCTGCTTCCGTATCCGTACAGAGCGTGGGAGTCGAAACCTACTGCATCCCCACCCTAACCCCTCGAGAAGGTGGGGATTCGAACCCCCACCTCCCCCTTCCATGTTGGAAGGGTGGCCACTGGGGCAAACCCCAGTGATTAATCTAATTATGCATTGAACAACATAAATTCGTGCATAAATGAATCAAACGTGGAAAAAATAAGATGAACTGTAACTAACCTCCAGCCATTGATTAAGTTCAGTTGAAACTGAATTTGTAAAGTTTTGACCCAAAAAAATGGGCACCACTAATTTAATATTCTTTCTCAACTTGACGTGTTTTTCCTTTACGAGAGAGCTTGGCTTAAATTTGTCTCCCATATCTCATTCCTAGCTTTTATAACATCCTTTCATCAATGTTGTTACCCTAATGGTGGGCGATTATCGCGCAAGGATATGAAGAGGTGATAATTATCACTCAGTAAATTACATTAATTGTACTTAATTACATTAATAGAAAGAGGTGACAACTATCACTCGAGGATATGAAGAGGCGAAAAACATGTAATGACTAAAGTGAGATGGAAAAAAACGTGAGACAAGAACAAATGGGGAAATAGACAGGTGAACCAATGTATGTCTGTATGTAAATCCTTGTCATGGCCGTTGTGCTAGACTGCATTTGACTTCTTGAGTTTTGAGAGAACTTGGATAGCCACCCAAAAAAATAAAATAATAATAATAATAATAATAATAATAATATAATTCAGGGATAATATCTAACATTTTCATATTGTCAGGAACAAAACAAAATAGAACATGTACTAAAAATTTATGAATCACATTGAATAATTTAAAATTTTAGGGACAACATTGCACATTGGACTAAAATTCAAAAATAACATTAAACAAATTAAAAATTTAGAAATCAAATTACATATCGGGCCAAAATTCAGAAAAATTTTGTATTATTTTTCCTTTCTCTCTCTCTCTTTTGTATGAAGCCTAGACGGATATTCCTTTTATTCTTTCGACAAGTATTATTTTATTTTATTTTTTATTGTTCTCACATCGTGGCATCAACTGTGCCTAATCCTTTATATAAATCTAGTGAAGTGTTGAATTAGTTGGATCCCAATGTAAGCTGTTTTCAATTGCCGAGAGGTTAATAAGAAACTCCATTATTAAGTCGCCATGATGGACCTCGTGTGCCTCAGGTCAATAAATAACGGTTTCCCCGTTTCTTCAGTCCCACCTCGAGCTCGAGCAGAGCAAACATGGCCGGTCAACGTACGGATCTCCATCCAGCTCCGGCCGTCGACGCCTATGACTACATCAAACTCGTCCTCCACCCCGACGGCATGGTCACGTGCAGCCTTGACGATCCGACTATCCCCGCCGTGCCCAACCCTGACTAGCCCTTTGCCGTCTGCTCCAAGGACATCCCGCTCAACCCAACCCGCAACACTTGGGCTCGGATCTATTTGCCTCACCTGTCACCCCCGCCCGACCGGAAACTGCCGCTCATCGTGCACTACCACGGCGGGGGTTTCATCTTGCTCTCCCCGGCCCCCGTGGCGATCCACAATTTTTGCTCCCTCATGGCGGCGAGCTCGGGGCCGTGGTCGTCTCCGCCAGCTACCGCCGCTCTCCAGAGCACTGCCTCCCCACGGCCTACGACGATGCCGTGGAGGCCCTCCGCTGGGTCAGGACCACCGACGAGGAGTGGCTTCGCAAGGGCGTTGACTTCTAGTGGTGCTACCTGATGGGCACGAGCGCCGGGGGGAACATCGCGTACCACGTGGGCCTGCGCACATGCGCCACCACAGCCGATCTAGAGCCTCTGGTGATCAGAGGGCTGATCTTGCACCACCCCTTCTTCGGTGGGTCCCAGAGGACTGAGTCGGAAGTGAGGCTGTTCAACAACCAAGTCCTGCCAATGAACGTGGCGGACCTGATGTGGAAGTTGGCACTGCCGGTCGGCGCCGACCGCGACCACAAGTATTGCAACCTGACGGTTGGGCAGAGATGCGGGGGAGTGGGAGAGGATGAGAATGCAGGGGTGGCGAGTGGTGGTGGCGAGCGGCGGGGGAGACCCGCTGATAGATCGACAGAGGAAGTTGGTGGCGGAGCTGGAGGCGAAGGGTGTGGAAGTGGTAGGCCTTTTTGGCGGCGAAGGCGATTATCATGGAGTGGAGATACGGGAGCCAGCTAAGGCAGAGTTGTTGCTCGAGAAATTGAAGGGGATCGTTTGAGCCGGCGGCTCGGCTATTCCGGGAGCCGGGGACAGGAAGATAGACGGCAGTGAAAGACGAATGCCATCTGCCGAATAAAAACAACCTTACTATCTTGTAATAACTTCCAACCGCAATAGACGGTGATGTGATACACATTTGCTTTTACTCTAAACTTGTAATAACTTCCAACCGCAACAGGTAGTGATGTAATGCACATTTGCTTTTACTCTGAACTCTCTCTCCTGTTCCCATCGATCGGAGGCCCGATCCCGGTCCTAAACCCAGAAGGCTTTAACCCGGATTTTTGCATTGCCGATTAATTCTCGGAGCCGAGCTTCGGTCAGCAAGATGATTCCTTGAGTTTAGTATTAACGGATTTCTAAACAAGCCCTTCTGCGCTCACTTTGTGCTGCGCTCACTTTGTGCTCCTACATAATCTCGAACATTATCAATCCTAGTACGTAGACCAAATAATATAATGCAAGCAAAGTTCCAAGAAAATACCAATTAGATTAGAAATGTTCGCTCCTGTGGGAGTTTTTCATCCAAGAGACTCGATCTTCTTTATGGTTGGAGAGGCAATTTTAAGGCTGAAAAGACCATCGCGTTGAGAATTCTGGGTCAGTTCTTGCAAACTTTTGAATCTTTAACTTACGATGGCTTCTTCCTCTGCCATTTTGGGGAGCTCAGGTCAAGAGAACATCTTGCATGAAGACTAAAGTCTAAGTTGAAAAGTTACTCTTGCTCGGAAGACATGTAGAGCGTGTTCATGCCGTCATATTAAATGATTCCAGTGGCGTCACACAAACCATATTGTGGTTGACTTATAATAAGTTATTCAATTGAACCACTTCGTGATGAAAAGTAAAGGTCAAGCTTTAGCGCATCATAAAATAAAAAATATGACCGTTCAATAGCCTGCCTTTTTTATGGCCTCTCGGTGCTCCATCGACTCTGGTGAACCCCGCAGTGACCTTGTTGGGCTTGGATCAAGTTGCCTGTCTCTTGAACTTGTTGGATTTTTTTCAATTTTTACCCCCCACTAATTTTTTTTTTGGTAAAAAATAGAAAATATTATATATGCTAACCAAGTGAACAACCCTTGTCCAGTGAATCAGAACAAAGAAAGTCCAAAAGAGATTGTGGGGGGGGGGGGACGGCGCCCATGGGCTTTAGCAGCCTAGTCAAGAATGTAATTGGCCTCTCTTCTACAATGCAGAATTCAGAGGTTAGGGAAACAGGGGAGGAGCGCCGCATATTCTGAGAACAACGCTCAGATCTCCCACGGCGTCGAGCAAGGTTGATGCATGGCTTCTACGAGTTCCAGGCAGTCAGATTCCAGAAGAATTTTTTTGTTTTCCTTCCCTTTCTGCAACAGATTTTTGAGGGTAAGTGTGAGTGCTTGAACCTTTGTCTATAGAGCCGAAGAAGCTGTGATATTGCTGGTGAAGCCATCAACGAGCTAGCCGGAGTCGTCACGACATACAGACGCCACGGAACCCTCATTGGTTGCAGTTGGATAGGCTCCATCAATGTTGATCTTTAGAGTTCCGAGCTCCGGTGGGTGCCACACCCGATCTGGATTTGATGTACGTAGCCTTGATCCTGACAGGATTCCATCACAACAGGTGCATTCGCAAACGCCACCGCAACCACCCGTGCTGGATCAGGGAGAATCCAGCGAAAGACAAAGTTATTTCTAGTTTTCCAGATCTGCCACAAGATGGATGCAAGAGTCTCAAGATCAGGTAATAGATCTTGTCTTTTAATCAGGTCTGTAAGCCAAGCATCTATTCTCTGTATGCCATGTGATGCCACTATGATTTGAACTTGTGGGTGTGACCAAATGCCTTGCGTCCATGGACATAAGAGGAATATATGCTCTGTTGTTTCTAGGCTATGATCTTGACATAGTTGACACACCGGATCCGGAATGTTGCATTTGTGGTATAGATTATCTTTTGTAGATAAAGCATTATGGCATAAGGACCACATAAATATGCGTAGCTTCGGGGTAGTCTTCATAGTCCAAATCTTGTGCCAAAGCTTTTGTGGAGTTTGATAGGATGAGGAGGCGCGACTGTGAGCGTCATTGTTTTTTGTAGATCTGAGAGAGTTGTAACCATTTTTCACTGTATACACTCCATTTTGAGTCCTTTTCAAGATGATTTGGTTTGCTGTGCAATGGGTGCGAAGCTGAATAGTAAGGATTTCCTCGACAATTTGATCATCAAAACTACTACGCAGAAAAGATTCATTCCAACTATTATGTTCCGGGAGGATAAAGTCTACCACCTTCACTAGTTCTCCCCTAGGCGCAGGCCCGCCTCTTATACCTCTGGATAGCCATTTATCTTCTCTGATTTTGATCTGTTGTCCATCGCCAACTGACCATTGTATTTGATTCAATATGGAGTCTCTGCCTATCAGTATACTCTGCCAGCGCCATGATGGTCTAGCTCCTTTTTCGGCATTCCAGAACTCCTTAGAATGAAAGTAAAGACCTTTAAAAATTTTACTCCACAGTGAGGATGGGTTTTGAATTAAACGCCACGCCTGTTTTCCCAATAAAGCTTTGTTGAAAGTGATGAGGTCTCGAAATCCAAGTCTCCCGGTGTCCTTCCTACTCTTAAGTATGTCCCATCTTTTCCAATAAATGCCTGACTTGCTGCAATGATTTTGCCACCAAAATCTTGCAATTTTCTGCTCAATGGATTTACAAATAGACACAGGAATCTTACAGATAGACATGGCATACTGTGGGATTGCCTAAACTACTATCTTAATTAAAGTTTCCTTACTGCCCTTGGAAATGAAATGCTCTTTCCATCCTTCCAGTTTTGAACTCACTCGACCCAAGATCCAGGCAAACACTTCCTTTTTTGATCTCCCCCAATTAGATGGTATACCTAGGTACCTACTAGACTTGGTAAGCACAGGTACTCAAAGTTCTCGGGCCAGGTTTTCCTATAAACTAATGGGACAAGCCTTACTAAAGAAAATTCCAGATTTGTTCCGGTTCACAGCTTGACCCGTTGCTAAACAATATTGGTTTAGGACGTTTGCTAAGTTCGGCATTCTGTAGTTTGCCATCTAGGAAAAAGATAGCATCATCTATGAAAAATAGATGAGATAGGGTAGGACACCACCTATTTAATTGGATACCTTTGATATTTCCCATGTCCATAGCTTAATGGATAAGTATAGATAAGACGTTCGCCACCAGAATGAAGAGGTACAAAGAGAGAGGGTCTTCCTATTTGAGCCCCCTGGTTGGATGAAAATAGGTTAAGGGTTCTCCATTGAATTTAACACTGAGTGAAACGGTTGTAATGCATTGCATCACCCACTGAACCCATTTAGCATGGAAACCCATTTGGAGTAAATAGTCCTGAAGGAAATCCCATTCAATCCTGTCGTAAGCCTTTTGCATATCTAGCTTCAGAACTGCCTGAAAGTCTTCTTTCTTTTCTTGATCCTGAGCTGGTGGAGTACCTCTTGGATGACTAATATATTATCTTGGATCTGTCGGCCACTAACAAAAGCACATTGCTCCATGGATATCAGCTCAGGTAACCAAGGTTTGAGGCGGTTGGCTAGTACCTTGGAGATGATTTTGTAAACAAAATCACATAGGCTGATCGGGCGGTATTGATCCAGACGTTCTAGGTTGGGTACTTTGGGGAGCAAAGATATAGTTGTCTTATTAATCTTAGGTCTCATAACTCCGGAGTTAAAGAATTCTTGCATGGAGAGGAATATATCTTCCTATAGAATATCCCAATGATGTTGGTAGAATAGCCCATTCAATCCATCAAGGCTTGGCGCTTTAGTGGCTCCCAATTGGAAAGTTGCTTGTTTTACTTCCTCTCGAGTAACCGCACCTATGAGAATAGTATTCATTTCCTCTGTTACCACATGTGGACATTGCATCAGGATGGGCCCATAGTCACGATGTCCCATAGAGTTGTACAAATTTTCAAAGAAATCCATCGTCATTTCCTTCAACTGCTTTTGATCTCGAACCCAATTTTGATCTTCATCCTGCAGCATACTTATTTGATTGCACTGCCTTCGTTGGATAGTAGTGGCATGAAAAAATTTGGTATTCTTGTCCCCCCATCTAAGCCAGTTGACCCTTGATCGCATTGCCCAATATTGCTCCTCCTGTTGCCAGAAGTGTTGTATTTCCGCTTTCAGTTGAGTGATCTCCACTTTATCATAATGGCCATTATGTTGATTTGTGAGGCTCTGGATTTTCTATTTCAAAATACTGATTTGATGATGTCCCATAGAAAATTTCCGTCTGCTCCAAGTGGCAAGAGCCGCCGAAACAGCCTTAAGCTTGTTGTAGAGGGTTGGGGCTGTCATTTGTGAGGAAACCCAAGAATCAGCTATGACCGTTCGGCATTCTTTATCTTGTAGCCAAAATGCCTCAAAAGTAAAACTCTTTTTCCTTCTAACAGGGGTGGCTTCAGTGGTTAATAATAGCGGGCTGTGATCAGAACCCAGGGCAGGTAAGGCAAAAACTTCAGCTTCCGGAAAGATTAGTCGCCAATCCATTGTACATAGGACTCGATCAAGTCTTTCTTTTACTAACTCCTCTCCTTTTCTATTATTGACCCATGTGAAAGCACAGGCCTTGCTTTCCACATCCATGAGAGAGCAGTCATTTAAAAATTCACGAAAGAAGTGCATACGATGCTAGCCGCTTACCAGTTTTCTCCCAATGGTAGATAATCTCATTAAAATCTCCAACACACACCCATGGTAAGGTATTATAGTGACTAATTTGGCGCAGTTCTTCCCATAGTCTTTGTCTTTGTGAAAACACCACTGGCGCATGAAGACAAGTGAGGCGCATAGGTATTCCATTCTCTACATTAGTGCAGATCATATCCATATAGTCCGAAGTTTGATGGTCTACAGTCAGAGAAACCCGTTCATTCCAGAACACTACTAAGCCACCCGCTAGACCAATAGGATTTTCAACAAGACAGCTTGGGAATTTCAACCTCTTTTGGAGTCTCTTAAGCACTACGTTCTGATTTTTAGTTTCCATCAAAAACACTACATGGGGCTTTTCTTATGCCACTAGGGCCCGTAGTGCTCGAACTGTCGGGGGATTGCCTAAACCCTGACAGTTCCAGCTTACGATCTTCATTTGTCGCTTGGTGGCTTATTGGGGCTAGCCACCATAGCCCATCTACCAGGTTCTTCCACCTCAATGATCGGTGTATCCATAAGGTGCATTTCATCAATCCCCTTTGGTACATGAGGTTTCAGCTCATAAGAATTATATCATTTGACTTTCTTGGTAGGGCCTGCTTTGGGATTCAGGCGTGTACTTTTCAGTTTCTTAGGTTTTGATGATCCTGTAGCGGAGTCTCTATAATCTTCAAGCTGTGCAGATGCAGGGATCTTAGCTATGGCAGCTGCGGCTCCTTCTTAAATTCCAGCTTGGTGGCGCCACTGAAGTGGTTCTGCGAGGGTAACAAGTGATCGGCCAGCTGGTATCTCGACAGGTACCTTATTCTTATCCTTCCTTGGCTGTTCCACATGTAGTAATTGATTGGATGGTTGAGGGGTTTCTGGAATGATATCTGTTGCCTTGTCACTGTTGTTGTGTGTCTCGTAAAAAGTTAGCCAAAAAGGGCTATGTTCCTGAACTTCAGTACAAAGCCATTGGCCATAATACATTTTATCTTTCCATTCCATTTTTTTCTTCATCAAAAGGGAAATTTTTGCAATACATAGCATAATGACCAAGTTTACCACACGAATAGCAATAATGTGATAATCTTTCATAACGAAAATCTAGCCATATGTTCTTCCTTTCTAATCAGATCAGCTGGCCAGTTTTTAGCGGCTCTTGTAATTTGATTTCTACTCTGGCTCGCCCAGCTATAATGGTTGTTCCCTCTTTGTTTTCTAGTTTGACATCTAGCACCCTTCCAACATGTCTGACTGCTTTGCTTATCATACTTTCAGTACACCGTTCCAGAGGAAGCCCAAATATTTGAACCCAGAAAGCGCAAGTTGTGAAGTCATAACAGTGGAGGGGAGTGTTCGGTATCCAAGGCTTCAAAATGACTAGGTGATTTGAGAAAAGCCAAGGTCCATTGTCTAGTACTCTCTGTTTTTTGGCTTTAGTACTAAACTTTACAACATACAGTCCTGCTTCAGGTTGGGAAATGTCTACTTTTTTCAGTGCGCCAAGCGTGTTTCATGGTGTTTTGAAATGCTTGGAAATTAATGGATGGGTTGGATATGATCTTACCCACCAAAATCAGTTTGCATTCTTCTATCTTCTCTGCTGGTGCTGCCTCATCTCATACCTCAATTTCCTGCTCTGACCATAGGTGATCCAATCTATTGCAGAGAGCAGCAAGGCGAATATCTTCTTCTTGGTTGGTGTGCTCCATTAACGATCAGACAGCAGTGGTTGTCAGCAGGAGGGACAATCTGGCCGGGACATGAAATGCATCAAAGGCTACAGAATTCAGGCAACAATCTAGCCGAGTACTCCCACATGCATTCCAATGAAGACTACGGAATTCGGGTGAGATGGTTAAGGGGATGGCTGAATAGAGCAATTTAGGCATGCAGTAAGTAAGATGATGGGAAAAGAAGAGGTGCTAGAGACTGGGAAAATCTATCGGAAGGAGAAGGAGATGGGTGTGGGAATTGGTGGGTAATTGCTAGGTGAAGGAAAGGATGTACGAGGGAAGCTCGGAAGCCATACTCTGGATGGAAAGGAAAACACGGTGGTAATCATTGATGAAGTTAGGGTTTGAAAAAGCAGCTACCATGGCGGTAGATTAAGCTCTACATTTCGAGAGATGGGAGACCATTACCTTCGCCCAACATCCTTCTGTTTGCTATGCACTGTGGTTTGATCAAATCTCTTAAGAGGGTAGCTGGGAAGAAGATATCCTAGTTTTCTTTTTTTATGGAGGGAGAAGAAATTTAAAAATTTAAAAAAAAATTATGGTTCTTAATGCGTTATTATTTGCATGTTTCGTAAAATTAGTGTTTATAGCCATATTTTCAAATTAAAGCTGATTTTTATCTTTTTTGGGTGAATATTTCCTTTTTCTTTCTGTTCATATGTGAGACCCATTATCATCCTCCAACAAAAGCAAGGAAATCTGATAATTTGCAATTTGGCCAATGCCCACCTAAGTGAGATATGCACAAGTTCATCAACCACAGCACTAGACAGAGCTTTTAGCTTATCACACCCATATATTTTGCCACCATGTGTCTTCACTGTCAACATTTAAGAGAGAAATACTGTGTTTATTCAACAAATTTCCATACCTTTGCTCATCAAGATCAAACAGGGCGCCTCTAGTGTAGTTAACAAGTGATGCTAAGCAAGGTGCACAAATTCATCAACCAAAGCACTAGACAGAGTTTTTAGCATATCATATACATCGACTCTGCCACCATATGTCATCACTGTCAACATTCAAGGGAACAAAACTGTTTTCTTTCGGCAAATCCCTATACCTTTGCTCATTAAGATCAAGAAGAGTGCCTCTAGAGTAGTTGAGATGCTAAGTAAGATGCACAAATTCATCAAGCACAGCACTAGACTGAGCTTTCAGCATATTCTATCCATCTACTCCGCCACCATGTCTTCACTGTCAACATATAAGATAAAAAAACTGTTTTCTTTCAGCAAATCCCTATGCCTTTGCTCGTTAAGATCAACCAGAGTAACTCTAGAGTAGCTAACATGGGTAAAGGAAATTGAAGTATGACAGCAATGATAGCCGTAGGAACGGCAACCCAAGACCGACATAGCTAGAAGCTCAAAGAGTTGTGCACCTGATTTTTGATCCATGGTTAGTTGAAGTTAAGCAACAGCAATCCGTGTCCTTGGCGCTGAAGATCTTCTCCCCTATAACCCTCGGTACCCGGCTCGATGAGACGACCTCTCCGGTGTTCCTTATGAGAGAGTGGGTGTATGCTTTATTGATTGCACAAGTGAGGGCTAGAGGGAGGACCTTAAGCCTATATATAGAATTTGGACGGGCCCTCTCATCACGGGCCGGGCCCAATTCGGCCCACACAAGCCAAGCCCATATTTGACTGTTAGGAAACTTTATATCTCGCTTTATTAGATCAATTCCGTAAAACGGATAATTATAATCTTAATTAATGTGGCCCAAACTAGGAAAATTCTTACAAGCAACACATTAATCTATTTACACCAGTAGCCCAAGCAAAACAAATGTGTCACTTCATATGTCCTCTATCTACTGCGTTTTCTATCCCTATCACTTCCAGATGATTCAGAAGAAGATGAGCTCGAACTTCCCGACTCATCATCTGAGCTTGATGATGGTTCCTGCTGCATGATGATGCCACCATATGTCTTCACTGTCAACATTAAAGAGAAGAAACTCTTTTCTTTCAGCAAATCCCCATACCTTTGCTCATTAAGATCAACCAGAGTGCATCTAGAGTAGATAACAAGGGTAAAGGAAATTGAAGTATGACAACAACACATTAATCTATTTACATCAGTAGCCCAAGCAAAACAAATGTATCCCCTACTATGTTATCTACTGCGTTTCCTATCCTTCTCACTTCAAGATGATTCAGAAGAAGATTAGCTTGAACTTCCCAACTCATCATCTGAGCTTGACGATGCTTGCTGCTGCTGCATGATGAGGCACGGCATGTTCTTCAAATACTCACGCAAGTTCTCAGTTATGCCGCCAAGTCCAATGGATGTGAAGAAGTTGATGGAGAATCTTGTGTTCTTTGATTGTCTTTAGGAAAAATTGATTCAAAGGAGTCCTGCATCGATGGATCATTCAGGCGTTCATTAAGCAAATGGATCCCCAGATGCTCTGACAGTTCCTACAAGAGGGAAAGTGATGTCAATGAAAGCCTGTCTCAGTAAACGATAATTATGTTAGCAGTCAGAAGTATTTAATTTGAGATCATAAGGAGTACTGACATTTGCCAACGAATAGAGCAAATACATAAAGGAGTACTGGAAAACATAACCATCTCTGTGGTGTATCTATCTAAAACTGAGATGGAAAAAAATGTCCAGCAATCAGGAGCGCACGTTCCACCCAGCATAAAATATTCTTAGATACTAAAAGGAAACATGCCACGTAAACTAATTTCTTGGGCCATATACATATTGTGCCAAAATCAAAGAGAGACCTGACCATCAGTAATTTCTTTCCACCAAAGTAAAAACAAATAGTCTTCTTTAAAGCATTGACGAGTTGTTTCTACCATTGTAATTTAGTAAAAGAAACCAACAGTAAGTCTAAAATTTTATCAGTAGGGTTTTCACTCACCTGAAAGAAGATTTTGATGAATATTCGAGATGATGAAGTGGTGTCCTCCTCAGTCAGTCGTACATAGGCCAAGATGTGCCATGGGAGAGACTCTGTGGCAAGTAAATGAGCAAAAAATTTTGCCACATTTCGCATTTTGTTGGTCTCAAGACGGTGAATCATTGAGTACTGCTGAATGAAGCATTTCTCAAAGTTCTCTTGATAGACTTTGTTGATCATGCAAAACCGCTGCCCCAGCAGAACATAGTAGCGGAGGTAAGTTCTCTCTTGACTGCAACACTCCAACATCATTATACATAACTCCATCTGCACAGCCCAGAAAACAAGGCAGTAAGTAAAGAAGACAACTAGTTCCAAGGACAGCCAATGACGCAGCTGATAGACTAAAATAAGAATTCCAAAAGCATCCCATGATGTAAGGAGGCAAAAACACAAAAAGGAAGAAGGCACAATGTTGAAAAGAATCATAATATGATTAATTTCTCTAACAAATTAGCATGAGAAACTACAAGCAACACATAAATCATTACAATTAGGGTCATCGATGAAAGATGCAATCAAAGATTTCAACCAAGTCCACTATTGTCTAGCTTAGAATAAGCTTAGCATCCCTCTTGAAATCTCTCGCCCCTGTTAGGCTATGAACAAGTCAATTTTAGAAATCTCTAAACTCTGCAGTATCAAAACCCCAGACACTCAGTCATGCAACCAAGCAAAACTTCACTAATGTAGCTTTATATGCCATCTACCATACTAACTGCAGAAACAGTGAAGCACTAAATGCTTCCAAATAAAAGAATTCTACTTTCAAGCTATCTGGTCTAAGCTGCGGTATGCCTTATCAGCCGAGTAAAATAAAAATGACAAAGCACAATATACTAAGGAGATGAAAAACCAGAAGTGTCAACAAGATCTCAATATTTCATCTATTCCATATCTAGTCAAAACTCATGTGGCACAAGTAACGCAAAAGAAAGTCTTCCAATAACCATACATACATGTACAAATTGATCAGTAATTTTAATACGGGGAGCATATGAAATACAGAGACAAATTAGGAAAAGCAAAAGCACCATTTTTGCATCCATGCAAAAAAAAAAAAAAAATAAAAGGATATAAAGATTTAGAATTGCTGCAGTTTCAAAGTCGGTGCAATGCACAAAAGCCACACGAGTCTATCCTCATTTACAGATGAATCATAACATGCAAGTAAAAAGCTCTAAAAGTTCAGGCATAAAAGCAAGTTCAAAAGAAAAATTGTAATCATCTAACTTCATCGCTGGTTTGGGACGAAGGACAAAAATCAGCAATATTTACTTATATTCTCAAAATCACTGGACATGAGTGATCGACCTTCTTAGAAATCAAGGGCAAGAAAGTAGACAGGTATTCAAATTTGGCAGCAAGAAATGAAATGTTGTCTCACCTCTTGTCCAGCTTCTAGTTTAATTTGTGATAACTTATGCCCTGCTTCCTCGAAATCAACACTGGACATAATCGTTAGATATATCGTTCTCCGGAGATTTACAAGATCTGTCTCTGTCTCATCTTTAATTTTCATCTGTTCATCCTCTTCTTCGTCAAATTCCTCAGCAGATCCATCTTCTGAGCCTTCTTCAGAATCTTCTTCCTCCTCACACTCATCACCAAGGATGGTTTTCTTCAATTCTTCATAACGCTTCTCGTTCTCCACGAACTGCAGATTAGGCTTGAATATGTCTGGTACAGAAACAAGGATGACATAAAACAAAAATCAGACACTTGGATATGCGGATTAGGGATTATAAGTAGCCTCATGTGACTGGATAGGCAAACAGATACCGAGAGTTATTTCTGGATCGATGTCCTCCTGGAGTGATATCTCGTGTGTTAGTCGATCTTCTTGCTCTACAAGGTCCAATTCTGGACGAACTGCAGACCGCATGTACACAAGGAAATTTAAGTTATGATGGTATAAGGCTTAGGCATGCGAGTGAGGCGAGCTAGGCGAGCAAGGCGAATCAGAAATTTGGGTTTTATTTATTGAATATAGAAGTTTCTTTCTCCTGCTCGAAAACTCATTTGATGACTTTTCTTTTTTCTTTTTCTTTTTTTTTTGTCTTAAAGTTGAAAACTAAGATTCTGGAATTTAAAGAAAAACACTATATTTTTTTCCTTCCTAAAAACAATCCACGATTATGTAATGAATATTAATGCTCATCGTTGTTCAGCAAAAATAATGAGACTTCGAAGTATTGAACTTTCTTTCCCGAGGAAAGTATTTTGAAATTATGGATGCATTTTTTTCACAAAAAATATATGATTTGAAAAATATTTTTTAAAAAAATAATAGAAAAAGTTGTATCACTTAAAAATGAATATATATATATATATATATATATATATATATATATTACCATCTTCCACACAAATATTTAAGCATAAATTATTATCAATAATACAATATTTTTATAGATTAATTATATCTAACGATAAATCATTTTTAAGAAATATATTTTTCAAGTCATCATTTTTCACAAAAGAGATAGAACGTATATATAAAAATTGCTAATTTCCGAGATGTAAGCTATCATAAAGAGGAAAATACATGGTGAAAGCCAAGAGGAAAGACACGCTCTACCAATCTAACCTCTGGATTTTGTTTTCCAATGCTATAATTCCACATTCCTTAACCATCTTCATGTCTTTACTTAGCATGGTTATTTAGATCAGTCACTCAATTTACTAATTGCCAAAGAAACTGAGTTCAGGTTGACATTTGAATAACGACATGCGATTTGATTATCTATCTGCCTAATAATTAACTAGGGGTTAATTGATTAATGCCAAGTGATTATTAACTCCCACTTGAAAATTCCTCAGACAGGGTGAAGTCACAAAGCGCCTAATTAAAATCTAATCCCCATCATCAAACTATTCGCTGAAGGTGTCATGGCAATCCATAATCAATTCAATCTCAAACAAAATCAAATGGACATGCATTAAAGCTAAATAGCCTTGGAAATTATCGAATGAATTAGTTGACCAATAGGTCAATTTCTATGTTTTTTTCCCTGATTTTGACCTTCTAAGCTTTAATTCAATAAAGGCCTTAACGTATTCCGAATCAAGTGATTCTAGTTACCAATTAAAGCTTAGGATGTCCTCTTCATCTCATTAAAATTATTTCTTCTTAATGTGGCCCAATTGATACAAAAAGTTCGATTTTAGCTAGATTGCTCTAGATTTGACCCTATTTCAACCAGGTTCTTTTAAAATTCAAAAAAAAAAAAAAAATGTTAAACGACCACCAAATGGACAAATGGCTCATTACGCGCTCTACAACTTTATTTTTTAAAATTTTATAAAATAGCCCTCTAACTATTTGAATTTATGCAATTTGCCCCAATGACTCTATCTGTATCAATTTTGTAAGTCAATTCCCACTTTGACCTTATTCATTCAAATCGACCGACTTATCCTTGCTAAAATTTAATGAAAATTTGGGTATTTGCAGTTTATGACCTCTCCTAGAAGTTTCGTATTTGAGCTTTTGTAAACTAGCCCTCAAACTATTTCTTATTTGCGAAACAAAATTAAATGACTCGGAGACAAAATTTTCGGATCAAACTCTAGGCTACTTCGGTATTTTCAAACTAGACTTTCACAACCTTAATGACATTCAATTTTTATGAACTTTATATCAAATTAAAACTAAGAATCTAAACTACAATTCTTCAGGTGACAAAGTTTCCTAATTCTATACAGACTTTTCCATAAATTCATTAAACATTCATATTCTATACATTGAACACATGATCCCACCTTCAATTAAGTTGATTCAACACATTCAAACATATCTTCAAGTATCAAAGTTTATCATGCATCACTTAATTGAATCACAGATTTTAAAGAATCATCACGAAAGTATCTTAAATGGCTCACATATAAAGGACACTTAGCACTCTTGCAAACATGACCATGTGTACAACTCAGGTCTTGTTCTTATACCTGAAAAGGCCTTTTTGCGACCCGCCATCATTGCCGCCGATGTCTTGCTCCACGTAAAGGCATTCTCTAACCTCCCTCCGGAGAGCTTCGGCGATGTGGGTGGTGTCGACCAGGCGTTACAAATTGAGGACGAGCTCGAGGGCTTAAGGGCTTGAGCCGCCTCCACTGTGAGATAGTGAGGCATGGCAAGGAACAAGTGGTGGACGACACCGGTGATAGTGATGTGGTTGAAGACCTTGTTGAGGACGCTATAGTTGCGGTTCGCCGTGGGGAGCGCTCCCCGGAACTAGTCCCACTCCGATGCGTCGTAGTTGGGGATGGTGGGGTGGGTATGGTTGAGGTAGCTGATTAAGACGGGGAAGCAATTGACTGTAAGAGTTTTCCTAATGTGGACTACATTAATTGATATTGTAATTTACCATTTAACGGTTACTGTTTTACGAGATTTGGTCTAAAGTGAGATAGAAGGTTTATTAATTAGTTTTAATATGGGACTGGCTAGTGTGGGCCGAGTTGAGCCTGGCTCGTAATGAGGGGGCCTGGTTGGAAACTCTATAAATAGTGCTCAAGTCTCTTATCTAACCCTAATTCTCACATGTATCCTCACCTAAGGAGCGTTTACCTAACGCTAAACGTGAGGGGGCCGCCTCATTGAACTAGTGATATGGAGGGCAATACAGGAGAAGGACTTGCGCGTGGAACATTGTGTTTCCGCTTCCGCTTTAAAGAACAATGGATTCCAAAACAGGTGCGTTAATCTTTCTACTCAATTATGCATGTTCTTGTTTTGGTTATGGAGATTTTGGGGTTGCGCAATTTGCGTCCTGCATGTGGTATCAGAGCCTCCATAACCCTAGAACTCGAATGCATAAAATTTTTGCCATAATTTGTGATTTTCGAGATTTTTTGTTCAATAAAAATAAAATTAAATCACAAATTCGGACTGGGCTCGACGAGAGGAGAAAAACTGTGGGCGGCGTGTCGCCGGGGGAGGCCGCACGCGCCCCCACGCGTTGCCTGGGCGTCGAGCACATGCCCCATGTGCGGCCACGCGCTCCCACGCGTGGGGCGCGGCTCGTGCGTGCGGCGCACGCGAGCGCTGACGTTAGCGACCCGACTGGATGACGTCACGCTAACATCATCCACAGGACTCGACCCGACTTAGGACCCAACCCAACCCGACCCGGTCAACCGGTCGGACCGGACGGATGGACTAGACGGTCGAACCGGGAATCGGTTGGACCAGTCCCCGCCGGACTGGTTTTGACCGGTCAGTACGCCTGTGCGTGGGCTCCATGTGCCGCGCACTCAGGTGGCGCGTGTGGGCGCGTGGAGTGTCTAATTGGCTCGTGGCTGGCGGCGTTGGATTCGTATGCCCATTCTCTATTTTGTGGTATATTTATTTTATATTTTTGATGATTTTATGGATGTGAAAATACATACAAAGTCCTAAATACGTGTATTTTTAGTGTATTTTTGCGTATTTTTCTTGTATTTTCTGTGATTTTGGAAATACAAGTGCTGGGTTACAGGTATGTTATCACATAAACATTATAATAATGTGATTCATTAATAAAAATTAAACTTTATTGTGAACTGAAGCTGGCTTAATGAGATACAATCATTATGGGATAGTATTTGAACTATGTATTGAGGTGATGAGATACAATAAAGGTTATGAAATTTTTGTTTCTCAAGCATACTCCTTTACATGCTGGTAACTTTTGAATGATGGACATCTTAAGAACCTGTGACCAAACTGATTGTACTAATTAACGTATCTGTTGAGTGTGGGTAATGCATGTCAGTTAAGCCATTGCATATTGTACCTAAACTCATCTAGTCACTGGTTAATGTCCATTTAGTTGAATATTTTTTATGATTAAGGAGTATGACAACATTTACGCAGAACAATAGTATCTACTGTTAAAGTTTAGATATTTGGTTCTCTGGTTTGACTTAATTAATAGGCCACTGGTTGATAACAATGATAATTTGTTACTTAAAAATTGGTTATTAAATTAGCTGTTGATCTTGGAGACATTGTTTATCTTATGAAACTCATAAGCAATAGTGGATTAGCTATCAAGCTTGTCGATCTGGGGTATCATGTATTGCTATTGATGTTAACTTATGATAGATCCTCTAGATCAGCATGCTTTTTATGTTGATTATGGTAATATGTAATCGGGGTACATAATATATGCTTTCTTCTCTGTTATGAGAAGTTTCTTGTGTTTCTATGATCGGTGATCTCATTGAAGTTTATCTTTCAAGTTCTTTATATATATACAAATGATTTTTTTTATTAATGAATAAAGCAATGTAATTAGCATGATATGTGATTTTAGTGATTTATTGCCCCTATCACTAAAGTCAAAATCACATGTATATGGTATATGTGAGAAGTAAGGTTTATATCCCTGGTATGAGAGAGTTTCAAGGATTCAATTGAGTAGTGACCGCCAAAGTGGCACGCTTGATTGGGTTTGAGAAATTTCGATCTCGTATGCCGATTGGGATGTCTCCTGGTCTAATGCGTGGTCATACTCCCAAAGGAGTTGATTGTGTATTAGTTCATGGAGGGATACATGATGGTGTGGTGGAGGAGTGACTGATCCTAGTGGTTCATATGCCCAAAGGTGATGAATTCACGAAGATTGGAATATATTCTCATAACCGCTATCATGTGGGGAGTGTACAACTGCATGTCATGCATTATGCCCAAAGGTGATTATATGATTATGCGTGTAACTCTCTGGATGTGTACTTGTACGTCAAGTTACACGGTGCTCACATGATGCTAATTATATACATTGCTTATTTTTCGGTCACCGTTTTTGTAATTAATAACTCCACTATTATTGAGGTTTGCCTGCAGATTGCACTGCTATAAGATGATGGAAGCCTTAGTTGCTTGAAATTATGTCTTGTCTAATATCAAAATTAGGACACATCTGCAAAGATTGTGTTTAAGTCCTAATGACATATACATCTCGTATATGGTTAAAAGGTTGTTTCCAAAAGTTTTCTATTTAAGGAAAATGACCAAGATAAAGAATAAATCGGTTAGAATTAGTCTTAAAGGTTGTCAGGCTTAATAGTGACTGTGAGTATTTTGGCAAGTATGACAACGTGGAATAGCTTAAAGGGTCATTTGTCAAATGCTTGAAAATCCTGACAAAATTATTTTGCCAAAAGGCATAATTGCACCATAATTAACATGGTGATGAGTAAGACTAATTTATCGGTCTACTGTGGGTTGATATTTTGAAAGCAATTTTTTCACATACAAAACGTGTTTCTTATCAAAGTTGTTTTATAAATTTCTTTTGAGTTATGGACTGGATGTAAATTACTTAAATCATATTAAATTTAGAGGTGTCATGCAAAAGTGAGGTTATTTTGTATCTTTACCTAGATTGTTCAAAGGGGTATTGTTTTTTTGACCCTAAAGAAGGTACAAGTTTTATGGAATCACATACTGTAAAGTTTCTACAGTTCGACATAATTGTAGAGGATAGCTGCTCTCAGATTATTAAGGATAATAGTACGATGGAAAATCACTGTGTCTTTGTCTTTGCCTATACAAATAATTGTGGTATAGACAATTATGGAATCTCCTATACCATAAACTAAACTTGTTGAGGTTTAAGGTACTATTTTTGATATAGTTTATGATGGAATTTTTTCAAACCTCTCAAGTATAGAATGAAGTGGTTGTAGCTTTACTCGGGAGATTTGTTAGGGAAAAACGATCAGTTATTCCATTTGACTATATAGTCTATTTGTGAGAGCATGACTGCAATATCCACTACATGGTTGATTTAGCGACATAAATAAATGTTGTTTTTATCCTCAATCAAGTATGTGATTAGATGCCATAAAAGGCGATATACAATCTATGAAACATCATAGTGTTTGGAAACTTACTGATTTGCCTAAAGTTCACAAGTTTATTAGTTGCAAATTGGCGTACAAGACTAAAAGGATTTCAAAGAAAGATTGTGGAATTTAAAACCAAATTGGTATTAAAGTTTTCACTCTGAAAGAGGGGTGGATAGTTAGTAAAAAAAAAAATGTTTCTTTATAGTATTTTTTAAAGATTCTTTCAGAGTGAACGTGATATTAATAGTTTATTTTTTATATGGAGTTACGTCAAAGAGATACAAAGTCTATATAAGTGCAACTGGAGAATTTTGCAGATGATTCAAGTAAAATTGTGTGTAGACTGAAAAGTCTTATTCATAGTTTTAAGCAAGTTTCCAAATAATATTATTAAAGTTTCATAGTGTTGTTATTTTGTTCAATTGAGAACAAAGTAATTCAATATACTGCAAGGTCAGTGGGAGGAAATTTATTTTTCTCATATACTATGTACATGATATTTTGTTTACAAGTAATGACCTTGAGGCATCTTTTATTCTTTGTACTAATGTTTGTAAGGATTTTTTTTTGTCATTCTTATATTACATTTTCTCGGAGGACGTTTGCTGATCGTATTTTGGAAATATTCAATATACATCATTGCAAGCCAGGAATTGCTCCTGTTGTTAAAGGTGATGGATTGAATCTATCACATTGTCCTTATTTAGAGATTGAGAAAATCTAATTAAATGGTGTACCTTGTGTCTATGCTCGAATTTGCACTAGACTAAATATCGTCTTTGTGACGGGACTTCTAGGCAGACATCAATCAAATTCAGGACGCGATCATTGTGTTGCTGCCAAGAAGGTTTTAAGGTACTTAAAGAGGACAATAGATTATATGTTAATATGTGGATATGTTCAATTCTTGTAGCTAGTAAGATATTTGGATATAAACTTTGTTGGCTATTAGGATGATATAATATCAATAACGAAATACATATTTATGTTAGCAGGAAGTGCAGTAAATAAAGTTCTATGTCATCTTCTATTATGGAAGCAAAGTTTGTAATATTCTTTTAGACTGTTACTTGGGCTATTAGGCTCATGAAGGAGTTGACCGTTTTTAACTTTATGGATAGACTCATACGGTTGTGTTGAGACAATAAATTTGTAATATTATTTATTAACAACAGAGGTCTCAAGGGGTCTAAATATATGGCGGTCAA
Source organism: Eucalyptus marginata (assembly GCA_014182565.1). Lineage (NCBI taxonomy): Eukaryota > Viridiplantae > Streptophyta > Magnoliopsida > Myrtales > Myrtaceae > Eucalyptus > Eucalyptus marginata. Next base: position 10,355,583 of record CM024594.1, on the reverse strand, counting down.
AATTTTTGACCATAAAGAAACGGTACAGAGAGATGACGTTATAATATAACATATTTCCATAAATGATATGGTTGTAGATCCACTAACTAAAGGCATACGCCCATGTGTATTTGAGCGACATGTCATTAGCATGTGCCTAGGAGCATCATGAGATGCTGTTGTTTAGTGGAAGCTATTTTGGCTTTACTCTGATAAAGGTTTCATCTGTGTTCGTTACATTTAGCAACGGTTTAATATGTATCAAATTTTGCATTCAATAAAATATTTTTGAATGTGTTATTATTATGTTGAATACATATTGATAAAGGCTCAAGGTACTGTATAAACCTTGAGTGAGGGCTAGGGGCATCCGGTTATTAGCCTTATCCATATGTCTTGTTATACATAAAGAATAGTTAACCGTAAGGACAAGACATATGTAGGTTCATGGAACCATAAAGACATTTTCTAGTGGCACAAGTTTTTTGTGACGCTTAAGGTAAGAGAATGGACATTCTCTAGTGGCACAAGTTTTTTGTGACGCTTAAGGTAAGAGAATGGACATTCTCTAGTGGCACAAGTTTTTTTATGTCGCCTAAGGTAAGAGAATGGTGACTGACAAATGGGATCTCTCTATGAGAGATGTTGTCCATTTGACACACTACCATATTGGATCCATATCAATAAAGTTGAAAGCACTTGTGACCATGGAAGGCTCTGTGTATACATGCAGTTACTACCATGATTCGGTGTTTGAGACTTTATGGGATAGGATTGACTATTAAGAATTATCTCTGGACCAATGTGCGCACATACAATACGATTTCAATTAATATAGTTCAAGTGGGAGAATGTAAGAGTTTTCCTAATATGGACTACATTAATTTATATTGTAATTTACCGTTTAACAGTTAACATTTTACGGGGTTTGGTCTAAAGTGAGATAGAAGGTTTCTTAATTAGTCTTAATATGGGGCTGGCTAGTGTGGGCCGACTTGAGCCTGGCTCGTAATGAGGGGGCCTGGTTGGAAACTCTATAAATAGTGCTCAAGTCTCTCCTCTAACCCTAATTCTCACATGTATCCTCACCTATGGAGCGTTTACCTAACGCTAAATGTGAGGGGGCCGCCTCATTGAGCCAGTAATACGGAGGGCAATAGAGGAGAAAGATTTGCGCGTGGAACATTGTGTTTCCGCTTCCGCTTTAAAGAACAATGGATTCCAAAACATGTGCGTTAATCTTTCTACTCAATTATGCATGTTCTTGTTCTGGTTATGGAGATCTTGGGGTTGCGCTATTTGCATCTTACATTGACCACCATCATCGGTCCTCCACGCATACACATTAGCCATGATACTCACGAGTATAGTCAATAACACATAATTAATCTTTATATATACTTCAAAGTCCGAAACTCAAATGATTAAAATTTATTCTCCATCTTTCTAAGTAACAAGCACTAACTGTCAATATAATAAGATGTCTCGATTATAATGGAGTGGAGATACTAGAGCTAGCTAAGGCAGAGTTGTCTCTTGAGAAACTGAAAAGCATCGTTTGAGCTGGCGGCTCGGCGAGGCTGGTGGCCGGGAACAGGGGAGATAATCGGCGGTCAAAGACGGAGTGTGTGCATGGGGCGCGTGATGGTTTGTCATTTGCCTAGTTTTCTTTTCACGTTGGCGTCACGTCTTGTTTCGTTTTGAAGATTCATTTTGGGGTTTGGTCAACTAGAACTAGGACGAATTAATGTTCTTGTTTGTGAAAAGGAGAGGAAGCACATGCAAATTTTAGAGAGAAAGAAGGACAAGGAGGGAGGGAAGGTTGAGAAAGCAAGATATAAAGTCTTTCTTGAGGCAATCAGAAAGGTACTTTGTTTCAACTCTCCTTACTATTTTTTGGCAAGGTTGATTCTTGTGTTGCTTTTGTCGCCATGAATATGCAGCATTCTTGCAAAATTGTGCTTGGAATACTTTATTCATGTTGAGGATCTTGTAAACAAGGATCATTCCATTTTGGGGCTACAAGTTTTGTTAATTGAGGATCGAAGCCTTCGTCTTTTAAGTTGTTTGATCAAGTCATTTAATTTGTATGATTTGTGCACTTGAGCTTTTTTCGTTATTCACCTATTTAATGAAACTGATTCTCGCGGCTAATATGGCAAGTTTAAACATTTGAAAAAGAGATAATTGAATAGAGAAGTTTCAAAACTCAAAATAAAATTCTGGAAATTTGAGGAAAGAAAAACACTAAAGTAAAAAAGAGAAATTGTCCTTCAAACTCCTGAGGTCCTCAACTGCGATAAAATTTAAAGAGCTGACTAATTTTGTGTAGCATGAGGAGATCATTGAGCAAATAGGAATGTAGTAAAAAAAATGGGGCTAATGCAAAAATAAAAAATAAAAAAAATAATAATAATAATAATAATAATAATATCATCATCATCATCATCATAGTGACAATTCTAACCCCAACATTCTTTTGTCTCTTAAAAAAGCATCAACCTTAAGTCGAGTGACAATTATGACCCCACTTTTTTTTTGTTTTGAAAAAAATAAAAAATTTTCATTTAAATTCCAAATTTGGCCCCCTTTAATTTAGAACCATTGATTGTTCTCAACAATAATTCATGTGCACTCGCTAGTTGGATTTAAAGCACTACTCATTGTCTTATTTTCTGAGTCATAGCTTGAAGAATAATGATGAAGTTATTCATTGTCTCCTACACTTAACCGACAAGTAAAAAAGATCTTCAAATTGAATTTCTCTGACTAAACTTTGCCGTTTTGTCATAATCTAAAGCTGTATACCACCACTGCCTACCGAGAGACACCATGGACGAGGTCTGCCAAGCTCATGATTAGAACCTTTTTTTTTTTTTTCCTAAAACAAGGTTGACTTCAGATAGAGAGTTAACGGTGAGGACCATATTTGGGATAAGGGTGAAAGTTTGTGATTTTTTATAGGACAAAAATTATTAATATATTATTAAAAAGCACGACATTAGCGCTAACCGATTACGTTAGTAATTTCTGGCTAAAATTAGCCAGAGGGACACAATTGGCAAGAAGTAAAAAGGTTTAGGACTTAATTGAGAAAATTGAAAGGTTTATGACTAAATCGACAAAAGTGCAATAGGTTTAGGACTTTTTGGACAATTTTCCTCTTTCGTTTATATTGTGGGTGATTGTGATCAGGTCAAGCAAAGATCAAACCATGTGTAATGCTAATGATAAACCACGGAATCTATGTTGATATTCTTAATTTAATCATTTTATGTTAGTCTTTCTAAAGAGTTGAGCTATAGTTTTATCATGGCCCTCACAACATCGCTCGGCCCAGCTAGGTTTGTCTCGATTGAGCCGATGACGATGCCCAAGATTTAGCTTAGGCTGGCCCAATCCTCACCATGGCCCAAAACGCTTGCTCAAGCCATCCTTGGGGCTATGAAGCATGTCGTGTTTAACATGCTTGGATATGCTCGGACACGTGATCAACACATGTCGGATTTTTCGACACATGGTCAACTATTCCCGACACGTTCCGACACGTGTGTTTGAGGCATGGTGAGTTTCTAGGGCGGGTCTGCATGTGCGAAGGGAGAGAGAATTGTTGAAGAAGATGATGGAGGGTGAAAGCGAGGGCGAAGGATCGAGGTGAGGCCATAATCGACGGCGAGGCCGTGATTGCAAGGGAAGGCTAGAGGAAGAGAAGAGATTGAGGCGACCCAGAGGACCGCGACTGAGACCCCGCGATGGAGAGCTAGAGGCGAGGCTACAGCTGCGAAAAAGGAAGGGCCAAAGGCGAGCGATTGTGAGGCGAGTCGGGCGATCAAGAGAGAGAGAGAGGAAGAGGGTCGTGCGAGGAGGAGGAGGAGGAGGAGGAGGCGGTAGCTAGGTTTTTGAGCTTCTTCCTCTTTTAATTTTAGCAAGAAGAGTAGAAAAAAAAATGGGGTTTATGATGAGACTTAGCATACAATTTTCAAGAAAGGAAATGATAGCCTGACAGGAGTGAAGGGAAAAAAATATATCTTTTGGGGAGGAGGGGGGCTGACAGAGGTCATGGAAAAAAAATGAGAGAAATAATTTTTTTTTTTTTGGAGATAGGGGGATAATTCAAGAAATAAAACAAGGGAAATTCATCACATTCATATTATTTTGGAAAATTCCTTTCCGGCGGCCCTCTTTTGTTCTTCTTTGAACTTGCGATTCAATATCTAGTACAAGAAAAATATCAATATTTAGTACAAAAAAAAATATAAAGTACGAAAAGAGAGAGAAAAAAATTAGAAGAGAATAGAAGAAAACGTGGGCATCTTCAAGGAAAGAGTGATTTTTTTCCTTTTGATTTTTTCTTTATTTTTTAATCAGAAAAATAAATAAGTGAGGCTAAAAAGTGATTTCGGAAAAAAAAAAAGAGCACTAAATGTTAAATAAAGATAAATTTTGGTCATTGTAGAAGGTTATAGATTTATTTAAATAAGTTGATTATAATTTCTTATTAATCACTAGTTTCATCAATAATTTTCGTTAAAGTTATAAACATGTCCTTAAACATGGATACGCGTTAACTATGAACATATCTTTTGAATTTCCTATGAATATATTAGTATGAATTCATTATACGCTCTTTTTATTATTTATTTATTTATGAATTTAAATTAAATGAATTAAAAATAACAATATTCATTTAATATATAGCGTGTCTTAAAATGTCGGAAATATTTATTTTTGAAAAATAATGTATCGTGTGTTGTGTCGCATGTTGGTGCTACTTAGCTTTGAGGGACCATGGCGAAGGGGATGGCCTTGCGGTGCTCGTGAGGGCTTAAAGGTTAGTCACGCGCATCGTCAACGTCATCGGTTGCGGCCGGCCGTGTTTTGCCATTGCTCGAGGTGGGGACCAAAGAAAGAAATGGGAAATAAACAGGCGTGCTATCACATGCGTGTCCTAAAATAAAATAAACAAACAAATAAATAAATAAAAGTACGTAAATCCATACCTTGGCCGTTGCCCTCGACTACTTTTGACTTCTGACTTTTCTCGGGCTATAAAGAACCGGTTTTTCCCATATCTTTCTTCAGTCCCACCTTGAGCACGAGCAGAAAGCAAAACATGGCCGATCAGCATCCGGATCTCGATCCAGCTCCGGCCATCGACGCCTATAACTACCTCGATCTTGTCCTGCACCCAGACGGCACGGTCACGCGTGGCCGCCGCTTCGACATAGTAAATAGGTCCGCCAACCCCAATCCCGACCAGCCCTCCGCTGTCCGCACCAAGGACGTCCCGGTCGACCTGACCCACAACACCTGGGCCCGGATCTACGTGCCTAGCCTGTCACCCCCGCCTGACCAGAGACTGCCGCTCATCGTATATTACCACGGCGGCGGTTTCGTCTTGTCCTCCCCGGCCCACGAGATATACCACGATTTCTGCTCCCTCATAGCGGCCAAGCTTGGCGCCGTCGTCGTCGCCCCCAGCTTCCGCCTCGTGCCAGAGCACCGCCTCCCTGCGGCCTATGATGACGCCATGGAGGCCCTCCGCTGGGTCAGGACCACCAAGGAGGAGTGGCTTCGCGAGGGCGTTGACTTCTCGCGGTGCTACCTGATGGGCACGGACGCGGGGGGGAACATCGCGTACCACGTGGGCCTCCATGCGTGTGCCAACGTGGCCGATCTAGAGCCCTTGGTGATCAGAACCCTGATCTTGCACCACCCCTTCTTCGGCGGACTCCAGAGGACCGAGTCAGAAGTTAGGCTCTTCAACAACCCAACCCTTCCGACGAACGTGGCGGACCTATGCTGGAAGCTGGCGCTGCCGGCCGGCGCCGGCCGGGACCACCAGTATTGCAACACGATGGCTGGGGAGAGACTGGGGGAGTGGGAGAGGATGAGAACGATGGGGTGGCGGGTGGTGGTGGTGGGTGGCAGCCGAGATCCATTGATAGATCGGCAGAGGGAGTTGGCAGCACAGCTGGAGGCGAACGGCATGGAAGTGGTGGGCCTTTTCGGCGACGGAGGCAATTATCATCAAGAGGAGTTACTGGAACTGGCTAAGGCGGAGCTGCTGCTCGAGAAACTGAAAGGTATCCTTCTTGGGGGCGCCTTGGCTATTCCGGCAGCCGGGGACGGGAAGATAAACTGCGGTCAAAAACGGATGCGATCTACTGAATGAAAACAACCTCATTATCTTGTAAGAAAGTAAGTTTGAGTAGCATTACGTGTTCTCATACATCATCCTCATCTCTGCCATTGAAAAAGGCATAAAAGCTTCCAACCGCAATAGACAGTGATGTGATACACATTACTTTGCACTCCTCTCTTCCGTTCTGATCATCGACGGGAGGACCGATCCCGGTCCTAAACCCCCAAGGCTTTAACCCGGATTTTTGCATTGCCGATTAATTCTTGGACCCGAGCTTTGGTCGGCAAGATGATCCTTAAGTTTTAGAATCAACAGCTTCTACCTTCCGGGAGATTTCTGAATTGATACAAGTCGCGCAAACCATATATTGTAGTCGAGTTATGGAATATTGCTCTCGGCATGCCACTTTGATTCTATCGCATTGTTGGTTCAATGCGATGAAAGGTAAAAGCTTTAGCGCATCAAGAGTATAAGATACAACCTTTCGATAGCCTGCCTTTTTCGCGGTCCCTTGTGCGACATCCGCGTCGGCAAAATTCCCCCGGTTCATGCATGCGCGAACACGCCCATTGAGTCCTCTTCCAGCGAAAGAACACGCGAAAATAAAAAGCAGAGGGAAGAAGAGGAAGAGAGGAAAAGAGAACTTGCAGTCTAAGAAGTCCTTTCGAGCTTTCGTTAGCAATCACGTCGATATACAGCATCGCCTCTCTCAGATTCTCATTAAAGTTCGCTCGTGTTGCTGGTGGTTCAATCGGGTTGGGCAAAGAGCAAACCTTGCATATTGCCACAGATCAGTCCTTCAATAGATTAGCAACTGTGGAATCTGATAGAACTAAGAATAATCTAATTATACATTGACGAACATAAATTTATGAATAAAAGAACCAAATGCGAAAAAAATAACATGAACCGTAACTGACCTTCGGCCTTTGACTAAGCTAAGTTGGAACTCAATTTGCAGAGTTTTGACGAATAAAACATGGGCACTACACCACCTCATGTGGTGGCTGCGTTGGCTTGGGCTTTCATCTCCCTCACGAAGGGGATGGGTTCAAATCTCAACGTGGTTGCTAGTGGTATTAAGCGTGACGCCGTGGTGGTGGGTCCCGCCCTAGCATCACCAGGGGGCTTACGGCGCAGCTGTCAGCTGCAAGCTCGTTCCTCCTGCCTCCAAAAAAAAAAAAAAAACATGGGCACTACTAATCCAATATTCTCTCTCAATTCGATTGTGCGTTTTTCTTTACGAGAGAGCTTGGCTTAGGCATGTTTTACATATCCCATTCTCAGCTTTTATAACATCCTTCCATCAAGGTTGTTACTCTGACGGTGGGCAGTTATCACACAAGGATATGAAGAGGTGATAATTATCACATAATTACATTAATTATAATTAATCACATGTATAGGAAAAAATGACAGTTATCACTATCACATAATTAATTATGTTAATTGTAATTAATCATATTAATAGGAAGAGGTGTCAATTATCACACAACAATATGAAGAGGTGAAAAACATGGAATAACTGAAGTGATTACAAAAAAACATAGGTCAAGAAAACGTGGGATCATCATATCAAAATTGTGACATCCTGATTTTTTCAAATCTGATTTCAATTGAATAAATTGGGCCTTTCATCAACGCGCCGATAGTACTATTCTTTGAGCCGATCACTCATGAGATAACTAGAATATCTGGGAAAGTCATTAAGGGATTTTAACGCAAAAGACTTGAGAATTCGATCAAGAATCGACTACTCGACCATGTTAATTTGCAAGAGTCATTACAGCACAATTAAAAATCGATCAGAGACCGGAGATAAGTTGATTCGACTGAGGTGTGTGATTGAGTGTGGGTGATTCCACCTGATTGCAAAATTCTTATCGATCGGCACTAGACTGATTTTCTGTCGTTTTGGGTACCCTGTGTCCGTAACTGAAACCTCGAGATTTTCACAACAACCAAGAGTTGCCAATGTGTCGAAGATATACGTTGTGGCTCGAAAACAATCGACCACGGGTCAATTGCACTAAAAATGCCTGAAAACTACCAAGTAGGTTAGGTCACACTAAAGTCGCGTCAAATTGAATTTAACTGCGAATTTGAACCCGATTTCAGAAATTGGAAGTTCTGTCATGTCACGGCTTATTTTAGGAATGTCTACTCATCCTTCGAAGAATTTTAGTTGATTCCGAGATTTTTACGGAAATTCGTTTCGGACATTTCGGAAAACAAACGGAAATTCGGATTGGCCGAATTGAAGAGATTTTCGAATTGCAAACCAAGCTATATGATGAAGGGGACTTGCAAAAATTATGTGGGCTTTTTCTGCATCAAAATTGGACATCGAATTTGGGAAATTGTTGAAGAAATTGAAGACCAAAAATTGTGAAATTCGGAATTGGAAAAGGGCAGCAATTTTGGGCTTCAAAATTAGGTTTATTTGTGAAGATAATGCAAGAAAGTAATAGAGACCAAGGGATAAGATTGTAGACTTAAGGGGGACAAAGCATTAACTATTTGGATAATCTTTGTTGACTATTCTTCCTCTTCCTCAAGCTTCCGTCGCATGTTCATCCGCCGCCCATCTCCTTCGCGTGAACTTCTTGTACATGTTATTCTCCATGCTTTGGCGCAAATAGAGGTAATCGCCCTTCATAGGGATAGCAAAGTATATTGGTGGGGAGAGATGCAATTGAACTAGCCACTAGATGGGAGGTCGGGGATGGACAAACAATAAGAATTCGAGAAGATGTATGGCTGCCTACTGGAAGAATCATTGGGCCAGCAAATAAGGAAGATCCAAGAGTTGTGGCTGAATTAATAGATCGCAACACAAAGGAATGGGATATGAACAGAGTAAATGCACTTTTTCAGGAAAGTATAGCGGAAGAGATTCTAGCTCACCCTCTAAGCCTGCATCCTAACCCAGACAAGCTTGTATGGACAGCAAACAGAACTGGTTCATACACTGTCAAAAGCGGCTATAACCGAATACAAAACTCAGCCGTCCCCTCCACCAAACAAAACCCCTCTCCATCCTACCAAATACCAAAATCACTTTGGCACGAAATATGGAAGCTACCAACATCCCCCAAAATTAGATTCTTAATCTGGAATATATGCAGCAACTCTCTCCCAACAAAGGAAAATTTGCACAAAAGACAAATGTTACCTGACCCAACTTGCCAGATATGTGGCCAAGCACCAGAGACAATGGAGCACATCTTCATCCTCTGTGATTGGACAAAAAGTGTATGGTCAGTCCCTGATTGTCAAGCCAAAACAGATCCAGCAAGTATAACTCGAATTGATAATGGATTTTAGACAACCTCACCTCAAGAGTCGAAACAAAATCGAAATCTCTCTTTGCTGCTCTCCTTTGGTAGATATGGAAGACCCGCAACTATGCGGTATTCCAAGGAAAAGAGCCTAACTCGATCAGTACCCACGAAGAAGCTCGTACAGCAGCAGATCTGTGCATGAAATGGACTGCTAAGGGGAAGACTGGACTAAACCGAAAGCAAGCAAACCAAAGCAATTGGGAAAAATGGAAACCACCCAACCCACACACGCTGAAGATGAACGTCGATGCCTCATGGTGCCGCTCGAAACTGGAGGGATCGGTCGCGAGAGTTTGCCGGAATGCAGCTGGCCTCCTCGTCGATGGCTTTACAAAGTAGATCTCGGCTCTGTCCGATTGTAGAAACCCTAGCTGTGAGAGAAGCTTTGTTGTGGGTAAGGGAAAGTTGGAAAGCAAGCATCGCATGAATTGAAAACCAACATGAAGACTTAGCTACAACCGATCTACACGTGCACCTTTCTTCAGATAGCTTATCTTTTGTTGAATGTTTATCGGGCCGAGAAGAGCCTCCTTGGTAGGCCCAATCCATTATTGCTGACTGCACACAACTTATAGCCCAGATCGGTGGCGTCTCTATCCTCTATGAGCCGAGGGAATTCAACAAGGCAACGGACTAGGTTGCTAAAGCCCACCGAGCTAACTCCCTTCTTAGTAATTGGGTTTATTTCCCTCCTTAGCCTTTACTTTCAATATTATGTTTAGACTTACCAACTCATGGTGCCCATTTTACAGGCTAGTAATGATATTCAGCATATTCCGAAAAAAAAAAAAAAAAAAAAACTTCTGGCTTCACTTTCATTTCCTCTGCAATTCTACTTCTTCATTTTCATTTTTCCTTTTATCTCTTCATTTCCCTCATTTGTTCATCGACTGAAGCTGCTGCCATCCACTATCTTTTGTCTTCATTTAGTTTTCCCCTCTGCTAGTGGACACGTCGGTCAACCTCAGCACTCCACGAAGCCCTTGTTGACCGCCCCCATCACCCCACGTCCGAAGCTATCTCTCCTTCCATCGATTTCTTTTCTTTTTTTCAGCAATTTTCAGCTCGTGGGCTTCAACCCCACGTTTTTTGGTTTTCATCTTGCCGCAACACCCACCAAGCTTTGTTCCTTCGGCCATCTTTGGCAACCCATCAGCCGAGGAAATCCAGCAGCACTGTGAGCTTTGCGGACCATTTTTCAGGCCCGATCCGTGCCCCGTTGACGTCGTCGCTTTGGAGAGTATCACTCGCCGTTGCATCCCCGTCGTTTTGATTCGAGTTGATCGTGAATCAAGTGAGTTATCTCACTAAACTTCGCTTAGTAGGTTAATTATGCTTAGATGATAATTAGATTAAGTTAATTAAGGTTTAGGTGGTTAGTTAAATTAGATTAGTTATTTAAATATCCTATTTTGCATGTTAGGTTGTTAAATTAAGTTAATTAAGGCCTAGATAGGTTGTATTAATTATCTAGATTGGTTCGGGAATTTTCCAGGCCCGTCTCGGTATTTAATTTTGCAATTTCAGCCTAGGTTAGCTATTTTGGGTATTTAATTGATTTATTTAATTAATTTTAGTAATTATTTAATTATTAAATATTTTTCGGAAATTAGGCCGGGATAGCCGGTGACCGGAATTTCGTGCTGATTGCAATGGTGTGTTCAGTTTCTGCAATTGGATGTTAATTTGTGCAAATTGAATGCTTATGTGATTTTTGGTAATTTATTCAAAAAAATTGTGAATTTCAATATTTATTCAAAAAATCCCAGGTGTCGGGTTTTAACACCAAAAATAATTTTATATACTATATAAAATAGTGGGATTCTAAATTGGAGGATATCAATTTTTCGGGTTCGATCTGATCATGTACCCACACACGACTATTTTCACCAGGTGTTTTTAATATGAAGAAAATAGGCCAGGATCACTATTTTAATGGAGACATTTGAGTGAAATGTATGGTGTCCTGGGCCGAGATTGTTGATCGTGTGTTAGGTAATGAGAACCAGTCTCGAGCTTTTAAGCCGAATATTGCCCTATATGGGATATCCATTCTTTGGATCGCGGGTCGCAGTAAATTCTGGACCTACACCCCTTCGGGGAAGCCGTCTATTAAGATATAGACATCGCCATGCTTAATGGTGGTGAGACAACGCCTGGCTACATTAGAAGACACCGAACTTATGAGTAGGTTGTACTCGGGTCACAGTAGATTCTGGACCTACGCCCCTTCGGGGAAGTCGTCTATTAAGATATAGATGTTGTTGTGCTCAGTGGCGGTGAGACGATACCTAGCTATGCCAGTAGATTCTGAATTTATGAGTAGGTGGTACCCTTCAGGGAAAATATTAACAATTGGAATGCATGGGTAATTGAGTTAGATGTCCTTGATTATGAGACAAAACTGTGTGACATGGTATGTGACATGTCATAACGGTTTAGCTTTATAATCGGGATGCTTGTGATTGATTGAATTGATAAGACGTTTCAATTGTTGTATGCATTATTTATATGCATTTGAGATGTGAATGTGCTGATATGCTGGAAGGAACTGAGGCGAGGTGAGTCCCCTGTTCTCATTGAGTGATTGTGTGGTTAGGCCACCCTCGGCATATTTTCTTCCTAATAGGGGTTTGGTAGGTGGACTTGTTGAGACATTGTCTCACTGGTTATTGTATAACTATTTTCAGGTCCTTAGTTGGTGGTCGTGGAGGACCGAAGTTCTGGAGGTGGAGTCTAAAGATCGGCATATGTGTCCTACTAATATGTTGTAGGATGGCTTCTTTTGAGAGTCGATCATTTTGTAAGCTTTTACCTAAACTCCTTTTGTATATAAACCCAATTGTTTATAAAAGTGTGCTTTTGTGAAATGTTGCCCTGCTTTCCTATCCCATGTTGTTTGTTGTCAGGGGTTATTGTTTGCTTCCGCATGTGCATTAAAAATGAAAGGGTCGGCGTATAGTCCTGGGAAGTTGCAAATTTTATCGACCAAAGTGGGATGGGCATGCGCTTGAGGATCGGGGCGTGACAAAAATAATAACATTCTCCCACTTGATTTAACATCATCATACGAATTATTAGACCAAATCTACAAAAAGTTATGCTTAAAAGGAAAAAAAGCAAATTACATGAATCAAGATGATATATCCTCTAAGAACAAGTTTTATCTTGCATATATTGTAATGCACTCTATATCTTTAATGTCAGCTCATAAGTGATAACATAATTTAATGAATAAACCTTATATTATGTCAAGTCCCAAAATAATTGTTATTCTCATAAATAAATGCATGTGTACACCAAATTGAGGGGGAAAGTACACCGCAAGTGCCAAAATTTGGCATGAGTGAACAATTAAATGCCAAAACTTCCAAAAAGTACACTCAAGTATTACTTTTTTTGAAAATTTGGACACTTAAGTGCCAATGCCGACAAGGGCAACTGGAAATTCGACATGGCTTATTTTAATAATATAAGTGATCTACGTGGTTCACCAAAATGCTTACTTAGCAATGAACGTGCAAAATGACGTCATTTTGCCCATAAATTTGTTAATTTGATATTAATTAAAAATCAATTAAAAAAACTAAATTATTAGAAAAGGAGGTGAATGGCAAGTTCGGCAAGGGGCTTTACAACCCTCGCTGCCACTGCCGCCCAACCATCATCAAAAAGGGTCAACGATGGTGGGGCAAGGGTTGGCCAGGGTCGTTAGCCCCTAGGTAGTGGCTAGCGAGGGCTTATAGGCCTTTGCCTAGATCTAGGGTGAGGGTCGCTGGCCCTCGCCCAAAGGGGCCAAGGGCCGCTAGCCGCTAACCTCACTAGGTCTAAAAGAGGGTTGGCCAAGGTTGTCGACTACTACCCTGGTGGGCAAAAGCGGCCGACCCTCGCCCCACCATCGCCAACCCTCTCTGCGACAATGGTGGGATGGCGGCGGCGAGGGCTATGGAGGCCCTTGTCAAACTTGCTGTTCCTTTTTTTTATTATTTGTTTTTAATTAATATTTATATTAAAATTTTATATGAGGGTTTTTTTACTAACGTTGATATTTTCTAAAAAAATTGCCATGTCTATAAAAAAAAGTCACCAAAAAATGCCATGTAAGTTGTTTGGTTGGAATTTCTCGCCATTGGCACTTAAGTGTTCCATTCTTTTCTGACTTTGGTACTTAAGTATACTTCTTTTTTTTTTTTTTTTTTTTTATACTTTTGACACTTAAGTGTTCTCTTGTACCGAGTTGTGGCACCTGCGATATCCACACCCCCCAAATTGAGAAAAACATTATAAATGAATAAGAGTTTCATAAAAAAAAAAAAATTCCATACAATGAAAAATCACATGATAGGACCAAGCCTTATCCTAATTACATGATTCTTATAACTCATTGATGATGTGTCTTTAGTTAAAGGATTAGCAATTATCAATTCAATGAAAGTGACAATTTTTATATGGCTAAATACTTGATATTGATGCGCTAGTCTATCTTCAATGTATCTATCATTATATTTGCAAATGGACTAGGTACTTGTCCGTCTTCAATGTATCTATCATAATATTCCCCCCCTTTATTGGATCTTCCCACTTTGTTTCTCTTCTTCGGTTTTAGATACCTTAAATGTATCTAATGTTTTGAGCTTATTATAAAGCAAGTAGAGATACATGAAATGCGAGTAATTATTTATGAAAGAGACGAAGTACTTCTAACCATATGAGTCTAAATCCGGACTACAAATATTTGTATGTATGATTTCTAATATCTCCATACTCCTTTTGGCACATTTCTTTATCTTGTCGGTTTGTTTTACTTTTATGCAATCCACATAAGTGTCATAATTAGTAAAATCCAAAAGTTCTAAGTACTCCATTAATTACTAATCATTTAATTCTTTCCATGGAGGTATGTCGTAATCTTCATTCACAACATATCGTTTTATACCAGCATTATCATAAACATACATGGCATTATAGAAGGCATTATCTTGTAAATTAATACAAAAAAAGACCATTAAACAAAATACAATTCCCAACTATATCATATTTAAAAGATAAATCAAAGGTTGCATTTAAGAAATTAAAGAAATGACCTAATGGTATAAGTCTTGAAACCGAAATCAAATTTATAGAGAAACTTGGAATATAAAAGGTAATTTCCAAATTCAAAACAAAACTACGGCTTAGAACTAATATGCATGTCCCAAATAGCTCCCATATGCAAACTCATCTTTTTTTATTGGATGCACTGCTTACTTCCCACTGGTTTTTATGAAAACCTTTTAAAGAATTCGAAATAGGAATTATAGGTCCAAAATCAATCCACCAAGTGTTATAACTTATATTAATCATATTAGATTCATAAAAACATGTAAGATAGGATTACCATTTTTCTCGAATCAAGTCTTAAATTTGGCACAACCCTTCTTTGTATGCCCCATCTTTTTATAGAAAAAGTATTTGGATTCCTTCTTTATGTTAGCTCGGGGAGGGGGATGTTTTACCATTTCATTTCTACTTGTCTTGCCTTGCCCTTTATTCTTTCCTTGCATTATCAAATGAACACTCTCTTCCAATTCCACATCTCTTCTTCTTGAGCACCCATGGTTATGAGTTTATTAATTGATCATTTATTGTTATATATATTATAAGGGGATAAATACAATATAAGTGTTAATACTTTTGTACGGCATTCACTTAAGTGCCAAAACTTTTTTCAAATCATTTAGGTGCCAAATTGAAGTAAAATTGCTCACCTAAATGCTATTTCCAGTCAAACGTCCTACGTGGATTTTTTCATGATTTTCCATTTTTTTTAATGATTTTCGATTATGACATGGATATTTAGAAAAATAAGCCGAAATTTTCGATTCCGACGTAGTTATTTAGAAAAAACAAGCGGAGTTTCTCTTTAATAGAAACAAAACCATTTATTTTGCCTAAAACGGCATTATTTCATACAAGCACTCTCTCTCTCTCTCTCTCTCTCTCTCTCAAGAGAAACAACGTCGTTTCTCTTCTTGCAACAACCAAAAACAACATCATTTATCTTCTCATCTCATACGAGGTTGAAGACCTCTTTCTCTTTGATTTCAAACCCTATTTGCAAAATTAGGGTTTCTATCCAAAACTGCATCTTCATCGACCCCCCACTTCATCGGCTCGATATTGATTCATCGACCCCACACTAAATTTCAGCATGCCCAAAACCTGTGATTTGTCTCTGAAATTGCAAATTAGGGCTTCGAGTTTATTGTTGCATGTCATTCTTACTCGTTGGACAGAGACTGAAAAGGCAACAACTTAGAGGGAAAAGTCAGGGGTTGTGATGTAGAAAATCATTGTCGACAAAAAGTAAAGGTTAGTGGTTTTTTGTTGTTTTGTGTTGACTAACCGACAATGTGAGTGAATTGAATGTTGTTTGACAGAATCAAAATGTAGGAAAATGCAACATATTGGAGGGCAAATATTAGGGGTCAGGTAGTGTAAAGATGAGTACTTTAGTTCATTCGTGCTTAAATTTTGTCGATTAGTGTCCACTGGCCAATAGTGAAAATATTTTATTGCGGTTGTGGGGACCGATTTAATATTATTATTTGCTTGATATGTGAAGACTGATTGTTTATTGTGGTTGTGGGGTCCGATTTAATATTATTATTTGCTTGAGTTGTGGGGACCGATTGCTATTATTGTCTATCTATATTGTGGTCTCCTAATATAAAAATAAATTTTATTGTTTTTGGTATAGTGTTAACATGGGCGATACAAGTGCACCCATTAAAGTTTGCTACAGTAGAGTTTAGGATAATTGGGGAAGAGAAGGAATACATTGGTGGGCGATTCACCGTTGTTCTTATCAGTATAAGTGAACTGTCATTTATAAATTTTAGAAGGGATATAGTAGACCGATTAGGATGTAAAATAGGGAAATTATATTAGCAGGTACCCGTTAAATCTCTTAAAGATAATTTAATATATTTGCATGACAATAATGGGTGGAGGGATCTTGTTTACCATTTTCTGTATGCTCATGATGTTTATGTATTGTTGAACATAATTACAATGAAAAAGATGAGTAAACATTATTGGAAACTACTATTGAAACCCAAACTAGTGTTGAAGCTATTTTGGAAGGACATGTGAGAGTAGAGGACGCCATAGATTTGCATACATGATTTGTGTTAGAGATATTTCAGCATTTTAAGGATACTAGAGGCATATCTAATGGTGAAGATACATTTGTTGAAGAATCAACTAGAATAACTCCAAACTCTTAGGAAATTGCATTATCGAGTGACGAAGACCATGAAACATTTGTGCATACCATTTGCATAAGTGATGTTGACGATGAGGATATCACACAAGTAAGGGAAGAGGTCAGGCATTCGAATAAAGGAGAAAAACACAATTTGGGTCAATGAATGAAGGCAGTGCAATAAATAAAGATGCAAGAGCTCCTATAGTAGATGGTGATTATTTTATTTTTGGGGAAAGTTGCCGTAATATCGACGGCAACCATGAGGATGATGATGAAGATGGTGTGACGCAACATAAAATGGGAAGTTAGTATCCTTCTTATGATTAAAATGGTATAAATCCTGCCTTTTATGTATCAATGACATTTGATGATGCCAAGCAATTCAGAGATGCTATTGAGGTATTCAATCTCTCAATAACGAGATATTAAATATGTTAGAAATACCAATAATTTTGTTAAAGCGAAGTGTGCACAAGACAATCGTCCATGGATAATATATGGCGCATTGAGTAATAAGAGCGGTTCATTCCATATCTGGTCACTACAAAAGAAGCATACATGTGGTGAGGTAAGTACACTATCAGTGCCAAAAATTGTATACGGCGCTTACTTTGGTACCAAAAGTTTCTGTTGAATCACTTAAGTGCCAAATCGGAGGAAAAACAATCACTTTGTTGCCACCGGTAAGAGATTACGGCCAAAATGATGACGTGTCTTTTATATTTAAAAATAAATAAAATCGACATGTCTTATAAACGACGTCGTTTTCTATCTTCCTTAAGAAAATGACGTCGTTTTGCCGTCCTAAGTGGATGGCCTCACAAAAACGATGTCGCACAACTCATTTGGCAATTTTTTTTTTTATTTGGGATTGAAATTAGGATTTTTGTCCAATCCTCACCCAATGCCGACCTAGCTTGCTCGGCCACCGTCGCTCGGCCCGCAACTTGAGGCACGTGAGGTTCTTGCACTTGAGCGAGATCAGCACGAGCGCTTCATCGCCGATGCTCAACGACTTGCGGTCGCACTTGAGCACGAGCTTCGTGACCGAGTCGGGGAGATCGGAGATGGGGAGGGAGAGATCGGGGGCGGCGCACTCGTCGGCAGAGATCGGAGATGGAGAGGGAGAGATTGCGGGCGGCGCACTTGTCAGCGTCCTCCCTGAGCACTGGTCAGATCACAGCCTTCGACTTGGTCGTCGAGTGGCCGTCGTCAGGGTCAGGATCAAGGTTGGAGCAGCGGCCGCCGAGCGCGGGGGCCGTCGAGGACGGTGACTGGCCAAAAGTGAGCGCCGTTTATCTTCTCTCTCTCTCTCTCTCTCTCTCTCTCTCTCTCTCTCTCAATTTGGGGATTTAGGGTTTTAAATTGGGGCAGAGACATCAAACATCGTCGTTTTGTTGTTTAAAGGCTGACTGTATTCTCCCGCAAGCCACATCAGCTTCAAAAATTAATAAAAAAGTGCCACGTCAGATTTCCGGCCAACCAGATTAGAGTTGGCACTAAAATAATCGTTTTTCAAATTTTTTGGCACTTAAGTGATCCGACAGAAACTTTTGGCACCAAAGTAAGCATCGTACAGAACTTTTGGCACTGATAGTGTGCTTACCCCTACATGTGGTATTGTGTTTAAGAATAAAAAAAGTGACTGATGTGTGGTTGACTAAACACTTATTCAACATCATTAAAGTAATGTTAAATATCAAAGGTCCTCAATTGAAATAACTAGTGAAAGAGCAAGTATGTGTAAATATTTCTCACAATCAGTGTAAATGGGCTTAGTACAAGGTTATAAATACGTTGATAAGTATTTATAAGAAAAAATATGTAAAGATTTGAGACTATGTTATGGAATGTAGGTTACAAAATCCACTTAACATAATTGATGTAAAGGTCGTGGAAAAGCCCTTGCCTAATTAAGGGATACAGTTTGATAGGATGTACATATGTTTTAATGCATGTAGAAAATTATTTTCAGTTAGCTGTAGAAAAGTGATTGGATTAGTTTGGTGTTTTTTGAAAGGATTATGCAATGGAGAATTATTAGCTACTGTTGGGAGATATGGAAACAACTAAATATTTTCAATAACTTGGACCATGGTAAAGATAGAAAATAATGACAATTAATTCTGATTTTTGAAAAATCTGATGGCTAATTTTGAAATAACTAATGGAAGAGATTTAACATTTAGAAGCGATCAACAAAAGGTATCGGTAATGTTTACTAGTTTTGCTAATATCATTATGTCTTGCCATATCATTCATGTAGTTTATAAATGTTTGCTGATTTTACAAGAATTTGTTCTAGCCATAGATGCAATATGCTAAGTATAAAATGTGTGCTCGGTACATATATGCGAATTGGGAGAAAAAAAATATAAAGATGATCAATTGTAGAAATAGTTTTAGTTGATTGCAAAGAGTTCAAATATGGCAGATGTCAGAATTCACAAATAAGCTCTACATGCATTATCAACTGAAGCTTATCAAACATTGTTCCAAATTAAAGCAAAGCATTGTCATAGAGTTTTTTTTAGTGAGAAATTTAAGTACGATAACTTTAACAACAATCTTTGCGAAACTTTCAAAGACAAGATTATAGAAGCCAGGTGCAAATTAATTGTTAGTATACTTGAAGACATCAAATTTATGGTAATAACAAGATTGTGAAAACAGAGAGTAAATGTTCGAAGTGGCTTAGACTATATGGGCTCAAGATTGCAAAAAAATTGGAAGACAACATTATTACTAATAAGTTATGTCATTTAATTTGGAATGGAGATAATGGATTTGAGATCATGAATGATGGCGACAAGTATGTTGTTCATTAGGAGAGAAAAGTGTTCCTATCGAGCATGGAAGTTAAGTGGAATACCTTGCTTACATGCAATTTGTGCCATCCAATTGAAGTAATTCAATTTAAAAGATTATATGGAAGACTGTGACAAAATTAATAACTCTCTTGCAACATACTAATTTATGTTGTAGCCTTTGAAGAGTAGTAAGTTTCTTGCAAAACAAACCATCGATCCCCAGAGCATCTACCACTGAAGAAGCAAGTTGGCAGGCTTAAAAAAAAGGCAGGAACTTGAGAGTAGCATTAATACAATGAGCAGGGCCAGTGAAATGGTTCGATTCTCACATTGCTATAGGAAATGGCACAATAAGACTTGTTGTCCAACTAAGAAGCAATAATAGCAGTAGTAGCAAATGACAACATAGCCTAGTGATGCAAAGACATGTTCGGGCAACACAGAAAGCAATATAGAACCAACTACAAGACCAACTAAGCCCGATAGTGTATAATAGAGAAGTAAATATCATGTAAAATTTTTTTATAATTATTTCTATTGTATGTACTTCTTTGTATAATAAATTCATAGTTTGTTATATTATTTTACAAGTTAGGAAAAGAAAAAGTAATGATATTTTAGTTTTTGAAAATTTTGCACCACAGCATACATATGGTGCAATTGGGAAAAGGATAAGAGAATATGGCTATGGATTATTTACAGATATGAATACTAATATGATAGTTTTGAATGTCAATTTTTTAGTTGTTATGCATTTAATGTATTTAATTTGTTTGACATGGTAATTAATGAAATTTATATGGTTGTAGCCTTTGAGAAGTTTGGTAGTGTTGATATCTCAAGGAGGACCCAATCAAGAATTGACTACATCTACAAGAAGAAGCCAATGACAATAATCGATAAATCAACTAATGGTAACCTGAACACAATTGAAGAAGTAACCAATGGCAGCTCCAAAGAAGACTTCAACATCAAGTCCACCTCAAATGAATGATCTTGGGAATTCGTAACCTTCTACTACAGTGCCAATACCAATTACAAAAACTTCAACAATAGACAATACTAAAGCACACGAAGCTCAAACAAAAAAATTGGATATTCCAAAAGATAAGATGGTGAGAAAAGGTACATGAGTGAATGATGTACCTAGAGTTCCAGTTCGGAAGAATACAAGACTTATGAATCAAATGAAGCCATTGAAGAAGAAAAAAGGAAGTGATGAGATTCTTCATATTGATTGATGGGTGGATATTGTATTTTTATGTTTGTTGTTAGGTGTCAAATCTAAGATTTTAGGATTTTGTTGTAAGGCAGTTGAGATTATTACTGTATTTTGGCTGGTGATGTGTTTAACAACATTGTTAGTTGTTCCAGATTATTGTTGCATTTTGAATGGATGGGTGCTTAAGGAGATTGTTGTTTTGTTTTGAATTTATAAGGCGGTTGAGATTATTTTGTTTCAGATTATTGTTACATCAATGTTGATGTAAAAGACCTTTTGGTGCAATGTGTATGGTGTAGTGCTATTTCGGGTTAAACCATGCCATGATTGATGGTATTTGTCGAAATAAGTCTAATTTTATATGTTGTTATGGAATGATAATTTGCTTTAAGTTATTAAATGATGCAACATGTGTTTGACAAAAGTGAAAACAATAACTTAATTAAAAAGTTGAGGAACCAAAGTCATCACTTTTAAAAAGTTTAGGAACCACAGTTATAATTTTTAAAAAGTTGATGAACCAAAAGATTTTTTGGCACTCAAACGATCATTCGTTAAGTTATTTGAAACTTCAATTGTCCTTCAACATATGTAGAAAAGCCAAAACCAACCACAAAATGCAAAACCATCATTTCTCTTTCTGTAGCTACTACAAGCTGGTCAAGCCATCTATCTTTTGTATAAATCAACAATAGGACTCAAATTGCATTAAAAAACACAACGTCCACCAAAATCCACCAAGCCATTCAACCTTCAAGTCAACATAAAACTAGTAACCCACCCACATATATCATTAAAAAAAAAAACAGTCATTGCACCAAATATAACAACACATTTTATTGTTTTTCAACTACAGTAGACTCAATAACTTCCTCTTGTTACTGAGATTACATATGATCATAAGCCAAACCCAACCCAACAACATTAAGACCAATAAGACTCGATAAATATCTCTTTGAATTTTCATATTTGAAACTTCCTTTTTCAAATGATTCACCAAAGATTTAGACCCTTTATTTTTGCTTACGTAGAATTGACATCGTCTAACTCATCTTTCATTACAAGTGCAAATCCATGTTATCCTTGAAGGAGCTCCAAGATGACTTCCATTGCTCGATTCAAAAATTCCACGTCAACCCACTTGAAATATTCACAATTGTAACCTTCTTGATACTTAGTGCATCCATGGAACCTTCTCCCGAGATTTTCTCTTGTCCAAGAAACTCTTGTTGGACTTCGCAGTCCACAAAAGCATAAATACTAATTTTCATCTTCACTTTATTCAGAAATTCATGAGCCGCTTCTCCTGCTTTTGCTCCCCATTGTGAATTTGATGAGATGATTTGTCTTAAAATTAAAGAGAGTTTGCGGATTGAAGGTTAGGGTTAGGGTTCATGAAGAATGAAATTAGGATTTTGTCCCAATCTGTGAAGCTGCTTCACTTCTTATAATTACATAGGTGAATGACATTGTTTACCATCTCATTTGCTGACTCAACTCATCGGCGAGACACGTTGGCAAGTTTAATGTTATTTTAATGCCACGATAGCTTCTCTGATAGGTCAAATCAGAAGTGGCACTCAAGAGATCGATTTTTCAAATTTGTGGCACTCAAGTGAGCGAAAAAAAAGTTTTGGCACTTAAGTAAGCACCATACGAAAGTATTGACACTTGTACTGTATTTATTATGTGTTATAAGAGATCTTGAATGGTGTATATTATTGTGGAAGAGTGTTTAGAATGTGGTACACAAGGAATGATCCATATATCTCAACATTAGCATTCTTCAATTGAGCAACAACATCCCTCATCTTCACGATATGCCGACACACACCTCTAACAATAGTGAGCTTTAAAGATAAAAAATTCACAATCAAGGTTAAGGCATACGTTTTTTTGAAGTCTCAAATATCGTATCAATAGCCCTCAGCAATGCTAATGCATTGCTATGCTAAACAACTGAACAACAAATACTAGTACAAATTTTAGTCCTTATGAACATTTTATTGAGGCGGCTGGACCACACCCATTGCTTGTAAAGAGCAATTTGAGCTTGAGTGCTAGTATTAGCAAGAACAAGTTGTTCATCTTTCCGATTAGCATAGTCAATTATATGTACCCCCCATTGAGGATTGATTAATTCCTTCAAAACTTTATATTTGTCACTATTCAATTTGGGAACATCACTTTTGAAATCATAAATATTCATAGGTTGTGAAACTGCATAATAAAAATACATACTTATGCTGCAAAATTTGAGGCAAATAAATATACATTATGTTTTACCAATGTAAATCATGTTGCAAACTATAAATCAAATAACATATAAAAACTGCCTGTGAGGTAAGTTTCTAATTTAAATAGATTGATAATTTCTCTATGAAGGAACTATCAAATTATGTTCATTTCCTTAATTCCCGTGGGTAAATTAAGAAATATAATATGCTATTTTATCCTAATTAATGATATTAATATAATGAAAAGTTCCTATGGGATAAAATTCATTGTGTTAATTTGATTAATCACAATTAATGTCATTTTTTATACATATGATCCAAAGACTCTTAATATATATTTTTATATAATCCAAGATGTGGTGGTTAATCTCCAATTAATTAAGATATATATTAATCACTAGACATTTAAATTCATGCACAAAAAAAAAAAAATCTGCAAACAGTGACCACATAGTAATTAAATCATTACCAAAATAGTGTATGTAAATTCTATACCTCTAGAAAGTTGCAAGCGGAGAATTATATAGTGACTGAACAATAATTTTAACAAAGTATTAATGACTAAACAGTACGCAAAACAATTACTAAACCCGTCTCTTAGAAGTTTCACTTACAAAAAAATATATATATGGTGCATGCGAACAGCTAAAACGATTTTTTTTTTTTTAATTTATTGAAACCCTACGAATAAAAAAACACCAAGGCAAATGTATCATGATGGCTCTGATACCAAATAATAAAACGAAATATGATCTAATTATGCATTGAAGAACATAAATCCAAGCATAAAAGAATCAAACACAGATTACATGAATTGTAATTGATCTCCAATCATGGTAAACTCAGATAGAATTGAATTCGCAAAATTTTGACCCAAAAAAAAAGGGCACTACTAATCCAATATTCTCTCTCAACTTGATGGTGCGTTTTTCTTTACAAGAGAGCTTGGCTTAAATCTATTTCCCATATCTCATTCTTAACTTTTATAACATCCTTCCATCAATGTTGCACTTCAATGGTGGGATGTGAAGATGTGGTAATTATCACACAATTAATTACATTAACTGTAATTATTCACATTAATAGGAAGAGGTCACAGTCATCACTCAATGATATGAAGAGGCAAAGGCGTGTAATAACTAAAGTGACTACGAAAAAACATGAGACAAGAAAAAGTGGGATCGCAATATCAAAATAATAACATAATCTATATGTGTATACTGCACCATTTGTTGGACCTATGTGATTTATTCTTAGCTATGTCATTAACCCTATGCTTGATCCTTTATATAAGTCTATTTAAGAGTTGAGCTAGTTTCATGACAGCCCACACAACATCACTCGGCCCTGCCCAACCAAGTCAATCACAACCAAGCTAATGATGCCTGAGCTGGCCCGATCTTTATCATGGCCCAAAACGCCCACTCAAACCACCCTTGGTGAGCATAGTGAAGGGGCAGTTGGGATCGGGCATGGTGGGGGTAGTTGGATCATTGAGGCGGTGCGTCATCATGCCAAGCACAACTTTGAGGTAAGTCACGGCCATCATCTGTTGTGATTGAATCAAAGTCTGAACCGTGACCGGTCATGTTTGCTTTGCTCTAGGTGGGACTGAAGAAAGAATTGGGAAACAGACGGGTGAGCCAATAATGTATGTATGTAAATCCTTATCTTGGCTGTCGCACTCGACTGCATTTGACTTCTTTTTGAGAGAACTCGAACGTCCACAAAGAACAAGTTCAGAGACAATATTAAATATATTTATATTTTTCGTAAACTAAATTGAACAAGTATCGAAAGTTTAGAAATTACATTGAATAATTTAAAAGTTTATGAATGACATTACATGTTGGGCTAAAGTTCATAGCCACATTAAACAAATTAAAAGTTTTGAAATCACATTACATATTGAGTCGAAGTTCATGGATAATTTGTATCATTTTTTTTTTTATTACGTTAAAGCTTAGATGGATGTTCTTTTTATCCTTTCTATAAGTATTATTTTTTTCTTGTTCTCACATCGTGACATCAACTCTGCATAATCTTTTTTATAAATGTAGTGAAGTGTTGAATTAGTTGTTGTGTCCTTATCTAAGCTGTTTTTTAAGTGTTGAGGGTTAATAAGAAACTCCATTATTGAGAAATCACGATGGCTCTTGGGCGCCCCTAAAAGATGAACTTGCAAGGGAAGACGCGAGAAGTATAATCGTTGACTTCAAGGTATTAATAACTGTTTCCCCATTTCTTTCTTCAGTCCCACCTCGAGCTCGAGCAGACCAAACATGGCCGGTCAACATCCGGATCTTGACCCAGCTCCGGCTGTCGACGCCTATGACTACCTCAAAATTGTCCTCAACCCAGACATCCACGATCCAACTACCCCCGCCGTGCCCAATCCCGACCAGCCCTTCGCCGTCCGCACCAAGGATGTCCTACTCAACCCGACCCACAATACTTGGGCCCGGATTTACATGCCTCGCCCATCACCACCACCCGACCAAGAACTACCGCTCATCGTGTATTACCATGGTGGCGGTTTCGTATTCTTCTCCCCGTCCTCCGTGATAAATCACAATTTCTGCTCCCTCATGGCAGCGAAGCTTGGCGCCATCGTCATCACTGCCAGCTACCGTGGCGCTCCAGAGCACTCCCTCCCCGCGGCCTAGGACGTTGCCCTGGAGGCCCTCCACTGGGTCAGGACCAGCGACGAGGAGTGGCGTCGCGAGGGCGTTGACTTCTCACGGTGCTACCTGATGGGTACGAGTGCCGAGGGAACATCGCGTACCATGTTGGGCCTGCGCGCATGCTCCGCCATAGCCGATCTGGAGCCTTTGGTGATCAGAGGCCTGATCTTGCACCACCCCTTCTTCGGCGGGTTCCGGAGGACCGAGTCGGAAGTGAGGCTCTTCAACAACCCCATCATGCCGGTGAACGGGACGGATCTGTTGTGGGAGCTGGCGTTGCCAGCCAGCGCTGACCAGGACCACGAGTATTGCAACCCAACGGCTGGGGAGAGATCAGAGGAGTGGGAGAGGATTAAAAAGCTGGGGTGGCAAGTGGTGGTGGCCGACGGTGGGGGAGACTCAATGATAGATCGGCAGAGGGAGTTGGCGGCGGAGCTGGAGGCGAAGGCGATTATCATGGAGTGGAGATGCTGGAACCAGCTAAGGCAGAGCTATTGTTCGAGAAACTGAAAGGTATCATTTGACCTAGCGGCTCAACTATTCCGGCAGCCGGGGACGGGAAGATTACCGGCGGTCAAAGACAGATGTCATCTATCGAATAAAAGTAACATTATTATCTTGTAAGAAAGTGAAGTTGAGTAGCATAAATGTGTCCTGATACGTCATTTTATCTCCATAGTATAGAAAGGCATGGGTTTCTTTCAACCCCAATGATTACGATGTGTGAAGCACGTGAGCTTTTATTTTGCACTCAAGCTTTTATTTTGCACTCTTTCTCCATTCCTTTCCAATCATTGATGGGAGAACCAATCTGCATCCGAAACCCGGAAGCTTCGAGCATCAATAGTTTCTATGCCTCAGGACATTTTCGAATCGATATGCGTGATGCAAACCACACATTGGAGTCGAGTTATGGAAGATTGCTCGCGGCCTACCACTTCAATTCTATCACACTGTTAAGTTGAATGTGGTGAAAGGTAAAAGCTTTAGGGCGTCGAGAATATAAAATACAACCTCTCGATAGCCCCCTCTTTTGCGGTCTTTTTGTGGTCCATCGGTGTCGGCAAAAGCCCCCATTTGGTCCTCTTCGGGGAAGAGGAAGAGAAGAAAATAGAGCAAAGAGCAAGCCACGCATATTGCCATAGATCAGTCCTTTAATAGATTAGTAACTGTGAAATCTAGTCCAACAGCAGAAGCATATAAAATGTTCTTCATTTATTCCTTTTCTAGATTATTTTTTGGGCACTAGTTCAAATTAAATATGTCACTATTCACGATAGGTGTTGTACTTGGTAAATAATTTTTAATTTGAAATCTCTTTAACACTTTACTGATGTAGGCATCTTGATATAGGCCTAAAACGTCTCAAGGTCTATCCATATGAATATCAATGTTGATAAAATAAGATGCCACATCCATATTTTTCATGTCAAAAGTTTAAGAGATGAATTGTTTCGCCTCATGTAATAACCCCTTATCATTGGTTGCAAGTAAATTGCCATCTTTATATACCAACAAAAAAAAAAATGCTTCCACTAACCTTCTAGTATATACATCAATTCTTGACATTCTCTACAAAACCAAATGAAGAAATGATATCATGGAATTTGAAATACCACTGGGAGGATGCTATTTTCAATCCATGTAAAGATTTCTTAAACTTGCACATAAATGCTCACCATCATTAGAGGAGTATCATTCTGATTGTTCTATGTAAACCTCCTTTTTAAGATGCCCATTGATTAATGTTGTTTTCACTCTATTTGATGCAGTTCCAATTCAAGATGGGCATCCAATGCCGAAAGGATACAAAGAGGATTTTCCTTAGATGCGAGAGAAAATGTTTTCGAATAACTGAACCTCCTCCTCTAGATCCCCATTGAGGAACATTGTTTTTACATCCATTTGATGCAATTTTATTTCAAAATGGGCAACCAATGTCAAGATGATACAAAGAGTGTCTTTCTTAAATATAAGAGAAAAGGTTTCTATATAATCAATTCCTTTTTTTTAGTAAACTCTTTGGCAACAAGTCTAACTATATGTCTCTCAATGTTGCCCAATGAGTCATCCTTTGTTTTAAAAACCCCTTTACAACCAATAGCCTTCCCTCCATTGGGCTACTCAACCAAAATTTAGACCTCATTAAATGCCATAGAGCTCATCTTTTTCTTCATGGCATTGCAACTCATAGCTTATAAAAATGTTTCAGAATCATTCTTAGGTCCAATATTGTAGTTGGCTTCTTACATATACATAATGCAATCACTAGAAACTGCTAATTTCTTCATTCTAGCGTATCTTCTTAAATTCTATATTCTCTTGAGGAGCATGTTATTCAACTAATTAATTAACAAATTCTGATAATTACTGAACAACTAAATTTACCATACCAATATTAGCCAGTTGTGAAACTTCAATGATTGGTTATTCAACAGTGGATAAAATTAAAAGGGCATTGTGAACAACAACCAATCTAATAATTGAGGTGGAAGGTTAAATATCAAAATGATTTTTCTTAAGAACAAGGTTCTGGGATTGATCGCTCCCACTGATCAAGTTATTTTCAAGAAATTTAGCATTTATTGACTCCACATTCCTGATGATATGAGATAGACAATAAAATTTATATCATTTGGACTTTTCAACATATCCAATAAAATACCCACTTATAATCATTGGGTCCAATTCATTTTCTTGTGGACTAGAGAATCTCACCTTAGGCGGACATCCCCTAACTCAATTTTCAACCTTTCATTAACTCAAATGGCATCTTTGAAATAACCTTGGTTGGAACTCGGTTTAATAAATACATTGTTATCTTAAGAGCTTTGGTCCACAATGACATAGAAAGTTTGGAACTGCTAAGTATACTTTGTGCCATGTCCAACAAAGTTCAGTTTCTTCTTTCCACTATACCATTTTGGTTCGGAGAACTCAGCATAGTATAATAATCTCATGACACAACATACAAGAATCTTCATTCATAACACATCGTTTTATACCAGCAATATCATGAACATGCACCGCATTATAAAAAACATTATCTTGAAAATTAAAAAAAAAAAAAAAAAAAAAAGACCATCAGACAAAATACAATTCCCAACTATATTAGATTTAAAAGACAAACTAAAGTTTGCATATGAGAAGTTTAAAAAAAGAAAAATCCAATGGTACAAGTCTTAAAACTAAATAAAATTTATAGAAAAATTTGGAATATAAAAGGTCATTTCTAAATTTTAAAAAAAAAAAACTACTGCTTAGAACTAACCCACATTTCCCAAATAGCTCTCACATAAGAACGCATCTTATTTCCTAAAAAGATGCATTACTTACTTCTCATTAGTTTCTTATGGTTTCGAAAATCTTGCAATGAATTCGAAATATAGATTATAGATCCAGAGTCAATTCATCAAGTGTTTTGACTTACATTAATCATATTAGTTTCATAAAAACACACGAAATTTGATTACCTTTCTTCTTGAATCAAGTCTTAAATTTGGCACAATTCTTCTTCAGATGCCCCCTCCTTTATAGAAAAAACATTTGGATTCCTTCTTTGTGTTAGCTTGAGGGGTTATTTTACCATTTCCCTTCTACTTGCCTTGCCCTTTGTTCTTTCCTTGTGTTGTCAAAGGAACACTCTCTACCAATTTTATGAGCAACCTCTCTTCTTCTTGAACACACGTGATCATGAGTTCATTAATGATCATTTACTGTTATGTGTGTTAAAAGAGATCTTGAAAGGTGCGTATTATTGTGCAAGAGCGTTTAGAATGTAGTACACAATGAAGGACTTAGATATCTCATCCTCAACATTCTTAAGTTGAGCAACAATATCTTGCATTTTCAAAACATGCCGACGCACATCTCTTATACTAGTGAGCTTCAAAAATGAAAACTTTATAATCAAAATCAAGGCATGTATTTTTTGAAGTCTCGAATATCGTGTCAATAGCCTTCAACAATGTGTTGGCATTGTTCTATTGAACAATTGAACCACGAGTACTAGTAAAAATTTTAGTCATTGTGAACATTACATTAAAGTGGTTGAACTAGTCTTATTGATCATAAAGTGCAATTTGAGCTTGAGTGCTAGTATCAACAGGAGCAAGTGGTTCATCTTTCCGAATAGCATAGTTAATGTCCATACACCCAGATTGAAGATTGATTAATTCCTTCCAAATTTTATAGTTTTCACCGTTCAATTCGGGAACATCGCGTTTGAATTAGAAATCACAAGTTGTAAAACTACATAACAAACATACATAATTATGTCGCAAAATTTGAGGCAAATAAACATACATCATGTTTTACCAATGTAAATCGTGTTACATACTATGAATCAAATAACATATAACAATTGTATGTGGGCTAAGTTTCTAATTTAAATATATTGATAATTCCTTTTGCTAATTCTTGTGGATAAAAAAAAAAAAATAATATGCTATTTTATCCTAATTAATCATATTAATATAATGAAAATTCATACGGGATAAAATTCATTGTGTTAATCACACAATAAATGTAATTTTCTATATGTGATCCACATGCTCTTAATATATAATTTAATATAATTAAAGATGTGGTGGCTAATCTCTAATTAAATTAAAATATATATTGATCACTAGATATTTTAATTCGTGCAAAAAATATTCTGTAAACATTGACTACATAGTAATTAAATATTTGCCAAAACAGTCCATGTAAATCCTATACCTCTGGAAAGTTGCAAGCGGAGGATTAAATTGAAAATCTTCTCCGTATAGTGATTATATCTAACTAGTACTAGTGACTAAATAATACTTAAAACAATTACTAAACTAGTCTCTCAATAGTTTCACTTACAAAAATATTTTCTATATGGTGGCAAGCGAGGGGGTAAAATGAATTTCTTTTTTAATTTACTAAACCCTACCAAAAACAAAAAAAAAAAAAAAAAAAAAAACAAGATGATGGCTCTGATACCAAATGATAAAACTAAGTATGATCTAATTATGCATTGAACAACATAAATTCGTGCATAAATGAATCAAACGTGGAAAAATAAGATGAACTGTAACTAACCTCCAGCCATTGATTAAGCTCAGTTGAAACTGAATTTGCAAAGTTTTGACCGAAAAAAATGGGCACCACTAATTTAATATTCTTTCTCAACTTGACGTGTTTTTCCTTTACGAGAGAGCTTGGCTTAAATTTGTCTCCCATATCTCATTCTTAGCTTTTATAACATCCTTTCATCAATGTTGTTACCCTAATGGTGGGCGATTATCGCGCAAGGATATGAAGAGGTGATAATTATCACTCAGTTAATTACATTAATTGTACTTAATTACATTAATAGAAAGAGGTGACAACTATCACCCGAGGATATGAAGAGGCGAAAAACATGTAATGACTGAAGTGAGATGGAAAAAACGCGAGACAAGAACAAATGGGGAAATAGACAGGTGAACCAATATATGTATGTATGTAAATCCTTGTCATGGCCGTTGCGCAAGTTGTGAAGTCATAACAGTGGAGGGGAGTGTTCGGTATCCAAGGCTTCAAAATGACTAGGTGATTTGAGAAAAGCCAAGGTCCATTGTCCAGTACTCTCTGTTTTTTGGCTTTAGTACTAAACTTTACAACATATAGTCCTGCTTCAGGTTGGGAAATGTCTACTTTTTTCAGTGCGCCAAGCGTGTTTCATGGTGTTTTGAAATGCTTGGAAATTAATGGATGGGTTGGATAGGATCTTACCCACCAAAATCAGTTTGCATTCTTCTATCTTCTTTGTTGGTGCTGCCTCATCTCATACCTCAATTTCCTGCTCTGACCATAGGTGATCCAATCTATTGCAGAGAGCAGCAAGGCGAATATCTTCTTCTTGGTTGGTGTGCTCCATTAACGATCGACAGCCAGCGGTGGTTGTCGGCGGGAGGGACAATCGGCCGGGACATGAAATGCATCAAAGGCTACAGAATTTAGGCAACAATCTAGCCGAGTACTCCCACATGCATTCCAACGAAGACTACGGAATTCGGGTGAGATGGTTAAGGGGATGGCTGAATAGAGCAATTTAGGCATGCAGTAAGTAAGATGATGGGAAAAGAAGAGGTGCTAGAGACTGGGAAAATCTAGCGGAAGGAGAAGGAGATGGGTGTGGGAATTGGTGGGTAATTGCTAGGTGAAGGAAAGGATGTACGAGGGAAGCTCGGAAGCCATACTCTGGATGGAAAGGAAAACATGGTGGTAATCATTGATGAAGTTAGGGTTTGAAAAAGCAGCTACCATGGCGGTAGATTGAGCTCTACATTTCGAGAGATGGGAGACCATTACCTTCGCCCAACATCCTTCTGTTTGCTATGTGTTAGGACTAGAATTAGCACCTAGAGGGGGGTGAATAGGTGATTAAAGCAATTTTAACAATTAAATCCGAATGTAAGATTAATGAATTAAAAACAGCAATTGCAGCAAATGAAAGTTATGAAAGATAAAAGGATTAGGGAGAGAGAATCAAGACTCCAGATTTATAGTGGTTCGGCTTATATCAAGCCTACATCCACTCTCCCGCACGGACAGCCCTTCTGGCTGGATTTCACTAAGAATCAAAAAGAGTGTTACAGTTTCACGCTCTTGAGTCCACAATGTAGAACTTCTACTACACTTCCTCAAGGTCTCACCACTCTATGATCACTCTTTTGATTACATGTATTGCTCGAAGAATATCACAAACGAAATATGGAGATTCAAACTTTGGAATTCTTCTATCCAAAGACACTTCAACAACTCGAGCGTCTCTCTTTATACGCTTCTTCATGCCTTCATTACCGTTGGCACCTTCCAAAGAAGTTCTTCCAATCAACCCGTTGGACAGAATCAATTTGGAGAGATCTCGAGCTCTTTAAGGTAAGTGTAGATAGCCCATCAATCCCGCTCGCCCATACAATCAGGATCTTGGTTTCCATAAGTTGAACTTTCCAAATAAGTTGCGAATCTTAGAGAATCTATATCAATTCGGATACGAATGTAAGATCGTGTAGTGCTGAATCCAATCGAAAGATATTCCTCAGCCATTGAGATAAAGACTAATCAGAATAGAAATTTTTATCTTGTCGGTCCTGGAAACCGTCCATGAGAGTAGACTTTGAAACTTGAGTCTTGTTGACGTCGGACTTTGATCTTCGAGACTTTGCCGGTAGAGTCGCAAGTCTTCGAGACCAGATCGAGAGAAATGTTTTGTCAACTTCAAAACCTTTGAGGAGAATTTATCCAACAATCTCCTCCTTTTTTATGGTGACAAAACTTTCCTGCAGATTTGAACACTATTGCCCTGCAAAACAACTTTTAAGCTTGCAACGATATCATTAGAATAAAAATAGTATAAGATGTCCTGTACGCAGATGTCCTGTACACGAGACTTACCACGTACACGATCGCATCCACGTAAAACCTCATTAGTCAATGCAGACTTTACTATCTATATCTAATTTTAACAGCTTAAGGTAATGCAGTAGTAAGCAATCATTCAAAAACTCAAGATAAAGTCAAAATATCAATCACAAACAAACCATTAAATCCAAAAAATAGAAATGAAAGTTTAAAATTTGGGTTTGGAATGAGAATGGAGTGAAAATCTGCCTGCAAAGTCTTCTCCCCCTTTTTGTCAGCATTAAAAAGTAAGAAAATCAAGGAGCACGAGGAACGCGAACAAGTTGAAAGTCCTCCATAGACTTGACGGTTCCTTCCGGCTTCCTTAAGTCTTCTTGAAGTTCGGCGATAGCGGTGCCTTTTCTTTGTGTCTTGAACCTTACTTTGAACATCTTTCGGTGATCATGTAAGGAGATGAACATAGCATGATTCTCATTACGGATAGTCCGAAAGTCACACCCCATAGCATAGATTTGGCCTTTGAGTTCCAATATGATGTCAAGCAACCTTCGAAATCTCCGAATTGTCGGGCCTCGTGTGCTTGCGTCAACTCGGTCCGATGGTGGAGTCAAGCCGGTGTGAATGTCGAAGGAAGATCAATGTTTGGAGATGAAGCCTCTCCCTCGGGATGATGAGCAGCATAAACATCTTTCGCATCGGGTGGCGATCCGCTCACACTTGCACTTGTAAATGTCGGGAGAAGAGTAGTGCTTTCTCTTTGGATATCTCCCCCGTTTCCATGCCTTACGGAGGGGAGAAGAACTCTTCTTTCGAGGAGTCTCCTCGGTGACATGATTGTGTTGATCCTCCTTTTCGCTGGAGAATCTCGTCTTTGCTTGTGAGTCTCGCGATTTATGCCGAGAGTCCGTCCCGGGTCGACTCTTCCTCTTCATCTTTCTCTTCCTCTTTCTCTTCTTTCTCTTTCTCTTCCTCTTCCTCTTTCTGTTCTTCCTCTTTTTCTTTCTCTTTCTCTTCTTTCTGTTCTTTCTCTTCTTCTTTCTCTGTCTCTTCTTCCTTTTGCAAGGATTCCTCTTCTGGTTTCCTTTCTCGTTTCTTCGCAAACCGTTGTTCGGGGAACAAATGATACGGGAGCAGAATGCGAGGAACAAAGGCCGAGATAGGCATATCATCCTCATCATCTTCATCTTCCAAGATGATTGCCCGCCTCTTCTTGATAGGACCAAGTGATGGTTCCTTTCCTTTTCTTTTTGCCGCGAAGAGTCTGGTTTGATCTTCACAGGAGTTTTTCTTTGAACTGCTCCCGACTTCTTCTTGCCGAGTTCCTTCGACGCATTTTGTTATCATCCTCGGTCCGATGACCATTCGACCAATAGTCTTCACGAGAGAATGTGGGGAGGCTGGATGTTCGATGTCCGAAAAGTCGTGTAATGAGAGCAAAGCATAAGGGAGTTGTCCCTTGTCCTTTGCCATCGATCTGTACATGTGAAACATGATAGTGTGTGGCAGAGAGAAATTAATGCCAATCTTGATTGCAAACATCAACTTTGCCTCGGAGATGGATACATCTGTCTTTGATGTTGATTTTGGTCTAAGACAGTTGATCACAATCTTGTGAAGCAGAATATTTGTTGCATTCATTCAGGTAGGATAGACGACCTTGACAATTCGGTCTCTTGCAAGCTCCATGGTTGCATGACTCACGAACACGAAATTGATTGGAAAGCACCTCTTTCCACACCAATTACATCTCGCCGAGTGTCTCGTATCAACAACATATTCTCTATCTCGCACGCTAAATGAAAAGTCTGTTCGCATCAAGGAAACCGAGATTAGAGTAAAAATATGCGGTTAATTCGAGAATGAGCCACATCACATTCGGTGCAAAACTTGTGCGGTTGAAGTTTCTCAAACTTCTCTCGAGATTGATGCTCGGTAAATCCAGAAAATCAAAGTCCACCGTTCGTGGATTTATCACTCCTCGCTTCGGCCAGTTTCTCATACTTCTTCCCGTGTCCATCGATCGAAACAGTTCATCCTTCTTTCCTCGAAGGTTTGCAGCCACACCCATCCAAGGTTTAAAATGTAAATACATTTTCTCATCATCATCCTTTCCCTCGGTTGATTAAAACTACCAAACCTAGGGTCTTTGGGCAAGTTGGCAAAAACTTTTCTTCTTTGTTCCAGCCAGGGAACAACGCCCGATCTTTCCATCACGGTGAGAAAGTGCGTCTCATTTCTATAACCTTTTTCTTTCGAAATTCATCGATGAAGGTCATTGCGAGACCCACCTTCCTTCAATGCGAGTAAAGCCTATAAACAAAAGCAAGGCTTGAGTGATCTTACTTGGTTCAACATTTTCAAGCACTTCTTCGCTTGTTGAGGGCGACTATCATGAGGTCTAGTTGAGGAGGATCGCTGTTGAGATCGTTGAGGAGACTGATACTGTTGGAAAGTCGCTTTCTTCGTGAGATCGAAGTGCGTAGGCCCCTCTCCGAGCCCTGTGGTCCCCTGCTTGCAAGCCTTGATGATTTTCTTTGGTGAGACATTGTCGCTTTCTCGGAGAAACTTTCACACTTGTGTCGCAAGAAAGTTAAAAACTTTGAGAAGTAGAAATCGAGGAGAGAAATTCAGAGAGTGAAAAGCTTTGAACTAGGGTTTCGGGTAAAGTTTAAAAACGAAGAAGAAGAAGAAGTATAAAAGGAAATCGAATCGTGGTAACTGAATCGTCACAAAATAAATTCTTTTTGAAAAATAACTGCCTTAATAAATCGATAACCACCCTTTATAAAATAAACTGCCTTAATAAACATGATTATCCATAAATAAAACAGACAAACTTACCTTTTCGAGATAAAAGTTTAAGTAAATGTACTTACGGTCGTGTCGATTGGTATTCTCGGTCTATACCCTTTTGAGTCGATACTCCGTCAGACTTTAAGATTCTGAGTCTGAGCTTCAACAATCTTCAAGAGATACAATATTGAGTCTTGAGCGAATAGACTCAAATAAGCTTTTCTCCAGTGGCTTTGTGAAGATGTCTGCCAGTTGATTCTTCGAGTCAATGAATTGTATCAAGACTTCTTTGTTCGAACATGATCTCTTATAAAATGATGTCGAATCTCAATATGTTTGGCTCTTGAATGTAGGATAGGATTCTTTGTAAGATTGATTGCGCTGGTATTGTCACATCGATCTCTCGTGCAAGAGTCTTCAATGCCAAAGTCTCGTAGTTGTTGTTTTATCCAAAGTATTTGAGAACAGCAACTTCCAAGTGCTACGTATTTCGCTTCCTGTGAAAGAGCCACGGTACTTTGTTTTCTTGAAAACCAAGATACCACCCCGTTGCCAAGTAATTGACAAGTACCGAAGTGCTTTTTCTTTCAACTCTACAACCTACAAGATGCGTGCGTCGAATAACCAAGAAGGGTAAAGTCTCCTTCTTTGGGATACCATAGACCAATCTTAGCAGTAGTTGCAACGTATTTAATGATACGTTTAGCAGCACTTAAATGTGATTCCTTAGGATCCGATTAAAACCTAGCACATATGCAAACACTAAATAATATGTCGAGGTCTAGATGCGTAAGATAAAGAAGTGAACCAATGATACTCCCGTATAATTTTTAGTCGACTTTCTTCCCGCTTCGTCTTTGTCTATCTTCAAAGAACTTGACATTGGTATGTCGGTCTTTTTGCAATTCTCGGACCGAACTTTTTAACAAGTTCTTTTGCATATTTCTCTTGATGAATGAAGATTCCTTCTTTAAGTTGTTTCACTTGTAGACCAAGGAAGAAGGATAGTTCACCCATCATGCTCATCTCAAATTCATCCCGCATAGACTTAGAAAATTTCTTGCACAAAGTCTCATTAGATGATCCGAATATTATGTCATCAACATAAATCTGAACGAGTAGAAAGCTTTTGCCTTCCTTTTTAATAAACGAGTAGTGTTTACCTTTCCTTTAGAGAAACCACTTTGAATTAAAAATTACTTAACCTTTCATACCAAGCTCGAGGAGCTTGTTTTAATCCATATAAAGCTTTCTTCGCCCGAACACCGAGTCCGGGTTTCTTTGAGTCTTCAAATCCAGGAGGTTGTTCCACATAGACTTCTTCTTGAATAAATCCATTCGGGAATGCGCTTTTGACGTCCATTTGAAATAACCTGAAATTCTTATAACATGCAAAAGCAAGTAGTAATCGATTGCTTCTAACCTTGCTACTTTGGAGCATAAGTCTCATCATAGTCTATCCCTTCTTCTTGCGTGTATCCTTTAGCCACGAGTCTTGCTTTGTTTCTTGTCACTTTGCCTTTTCATCAACTTTGTTCCCGAAAACCCATTTAGTTCCAATAACAGATTTACCTTTTGGTTTAGGAGTTAATTCCCAAACGTCGTTAATACCGAATTGTCGAGCTCTTCTTGCATTGCTTCAATCCAGCTTTCATCAGCTAAGGCTTCTTCAATGTTTTTGGGTTCTATTTCGAAATAAGTGCAACCGCACTAGACTCTTCTCGCCTTTTGGCTCTTGTACGAATTCCCTCATTAATGTTCCCAATAATGAGTTCTTCGGGATGACTGGACTTGTGTTTCCGCATTCTTGGATGGTCTCGATGGGTTGTTGATCATTTTCTTGAGTTGAATCTCCATCGACAACTTGTTGTACCGCATCCTGGATTTTGACCGCTTTATGGGAAATAGCTCTAGCAAGATGTCCGGGAATGCAGTTCGATTCTTCGATGCAGTATTGGCTGAACTTGTGGAGAGTCTTGAAATTTGACGTTCATTGATTCTTCCACGTCCGAGTCTTCTTGTTGAATACTCTATAGGCTTTGCTCGCATAGTTGAGTAACCAAGAAAGAATCCTTCATCGATTTTTCTTCAAACTTACCAACTCGATCATTTGCATTCTTGAGAATAAAGCATTTACAACCAAATACTTGAAAATAAGAAAGTTGGTTTCTTTTCTTTGAAAATTTCATAAGGAGTTTTCTCAAGAATTGGTCTTAAAAATACTGTTAATAATATAACAAGCGGTTGAAACTTGACTTCAGCCCAAAACCTTGAAGAAATATTACTTTCAATTAAAAGAGTTCTTGCCATTTCTTGTAAAGACCTATTCTTCCTTTCCACAACCCCATTACGTTCGGTGTGTATGGAGATGAGAATTTGTGCTGAAGACCAGAATCATCACGAATTTAGTAAAGTCTTGATTTTCAAACTCACCTCCATGGTCTCGTACGAATACTTGAGATAGTGTAACCTTTCTCATTACGCACCTTCTTAGCAAACTTTGAAAAGAGAGAGAAAGTTTCAGACTTACTTGAAAGAAAGTAGACCCAAGTAAATCGTGAATAATCATCCACTATTACTAGGCAGAACCTTTTTCCACCAATGCTTCGCGTTCTAGTAGGTCCAAATAAGTCCATATGCAGAAGCTGCAGTACACGATTAGTAGAAACTTTACTTATTGGTTTGTAAGAGTTTCTAACCCGTTTACCCAAGACGCATGGTGTGCATAGATCGACTTTGAATAATTGAGAATAGGCAATCCTCGAACAAGTTTCTTGGAGGAGATCTTGCTGATTTGCTTCATATTGATATGGCCAAGTTTTCGTGCCATAGATTAGCTTCATCTTGTACTGATATCAAGCACTGTGATCTTTCATGATTTACATCCAGAAGATAGATATTTCCATGTCTTCGTCCAGTAAAGGATTGAGTAGAATCTTTACTGATTCCTGAGCACTTTCTTTCTTGGAAATTGATCTTGAATCCAGTATCACACAACTGGCTTATGCTAAGCAAGTTGTAATTTAATCCTTCAACTAAGGAAACATTCTTGATTGACAGACTTCCAATCTTGACTGTTCCACGACCAATGATTCTTCCTTTGTTGTTACCTCCAAAGGAAACTTTTCCTCCGTCTTTTCGGTCAAGTGTTATGAAGCAACTTGAGTCTCCTGTCATATGTCTTGAGCAGCCACTATCTAGATACCATTTAATCTTCTTTTTGATAGTGACCGCAATTAAAAAGAATTCAAGCTTTCTTTGGTACCCACATCATCTTGGGTCCAGAAGAGTTAGAGCAATAAACAGTCTTTGCCCAATTCCTTTTAACAGGTCTCCAAACCAAAGGACATTCTTTCTCAAAATGTTCTGAGCTTTGACACTTATAACATTTTAAGGCATTTCTGCCAACAGGTTTTACAAAGACTTTCTGAAAATGATTTTTACAAGCAATTCTGGTTGGTCTTTGTTTGATTCTTTCCTTCACCTTTGGAAAATCAATTAGAGGAATAGTTTCGAAGTCATACCAAGACCTAACTTATCAAAGTAGGGTCTTTGTATCGAAAGAATCTTATCCAACTTTTCAGAACCATTTGAAAATCTTTTTGATATATTAGAAATATCAATTTTCAAAAGATTATTTTCTTTGGAAACAGAGTCTGAGTTTTCTTTCAAGACAAGAAAGTTGTTTTCTAACTTTTCAAACTTCTCTTTCCAAAGTTTTTCCCGTTGCTTCAATGTAGAATTTTCCTTTTTCAATTCGGAGATCCTCTTAAGAGAAGTTTTTAGACTAAGACAAAGTTCATCAATGTATTTCGAAACTTTGATAGGAATTCCGAGATTACTAACCTCGAGTTCACTGCCTCCGAGTCAGATTCGAATCGGTCCGAGTCCGAATCAGATTTTGCCATTAGACAGATATTGGCATAGTCGTCATCACTTTCTTCACATTCGTATCACCGTGTCTCGCTTTGAGTGCCTTCCCGTATTTCTCGTCTTTCCTTTTCTTCTTTAACAGAGGACAACGGTTGGGTCCGATGTGTCCCTTTTTCTTGCATTCAAAGCAAGTCACTTCTTTATTAGAGTCATCTTCCTCTCGTTGATTTGTTCTGAAACCTTTGTGAGCTCGTTTCTTCCAGTTGAATTTTCTTCCTTTTCTATTCAACTTTCGAATCTCTTTATCATAAGTGCCGCTCTTCATCATCTAGATCTTCTTGTAATCAGTAGCATCGAATAGTCATTAGACTTTAAGGCAATTGATTTCTTACCTTTTGAATCTTCCTCTTCGTTGGTTTGCTCTACTTCATAAGATTGAAGAGTCCCAACCAATTCGTCTACGAGAGAGTGGAGCAATCCTCGGTGTCTCTCTTATTGAGGTTTTTATGTGATTCCGTCTTTAGAGAGTCCTCGTAGGAGTTTGTTGACCTTCATATGTCCCGAGATTGGATGTCCCCGATATTCAAGACCATTCACAATTTCAGAAAGCGACTAAACATGTCGGTTATTGATTCTCCCGATCTCATCTTAAAGACTTCATATTGTCCCAAAAGAATGTTGATCCTTGTCTCTTTCACTCGATCAATTCCTTCATAGGTAATGTGAAGCCTATCCCAGACTTCTTTTGCTGTATCACAAGAAGATATTCTGTTATACTTAGTAGGAGATAAAGCACAATATAAGGAGTAAATGGCTTTAGCGTCAAGAGTCTGTCTCTTGGTGATTTCTTCTTGAGTCATTGGAGTGGGATCGCAACTTCTTTTCCTCTCTCGGATCCCGATCGCAGCGGGGAATGATTCCTTTGTCTACCACTTCCCATTCCAAATGATCTTTCGATCTTAGGAATGCTTTCATCTTGTTCTTCCATATGCTGTAGTCTTTTCCATCAAAGTATGGAGGTCTAGTATTGCTTTGACCTTCGACCAACCCTGTAGGTAACATACTAGCCATAGATCTTTTACTCAGAAGTAAAGACACTTCTTATAAACGAGTACACAAGCTCTGATACCAATTGTTAGGACTAGAATTAGCACCTAGAGGGCGGTGAATAGGTGATTAAAGCGATTTTAACAATTAAATCCGAATGTAAGATTAATGAATTAAAAACAGCAATTGCAGCAAATGAAAGTTATGAAAGATAAAAGGATTAGGGAGAGAGAATCAAGACTCAGCATTTATAGTGGTTCGGCTTATATCAAGCCTACGTCCACTCTCCCGCACGGACAGCCCTTCTGGCTGGATTTCACTAAGAATCAAAAAGAGTGTTACAGTTTCACGCTCTTGAGTCCACAATGTAGAACTTCTACTACACTTCCTCAAGGTCTCACCACTCTATGATCACTCTTTTGATTACATGTATTGCTCGAAGAATATCACAAACGAAATATGGAGATTCAGACTTTGGAATTCTTCTATCCAGCCCACTTCAACAACTCGAGCGTCTCTCTTTATACGCTTCTTCATGCCTTCATTACCGTTGGCACCTTCCAAAGAAGTTCTTCCAATCAACCCGTTGGACGAGAATCAATTTGGAGAGATCTCGAGCTCTTTAAGGTAAGTGTAGATAGCCCATCAATCCCGCTTTCGCCCATACAATCGGGATCTTGGTTTCCATAAGTTGAACTTTCCAAATAAGTTGCGAATCTTAGAGAATCTATATCAATTCGGATACGAATGTAAGATCGTGTAGTGCTGAATCCGGTCGAAAGATATTCCTCACCATTGAGATAAAGACTAATCGAATAGAAATTTTTATCTTGTCGGTCCGGAAACTGTCCATGAGAGTAGACTTTGAAACTTGAGTCTTGTTGACGTCAGACTTTGATCTTCAGACTTTGCCAGTAGAGTCTGCAAGTCTTCAGACCAGACTGAGAGAAATGTTTTGTCAACTTCAAAACCTTTGAGGAGAATTTATCCAACACTATGCACTGTGCTTTGATCAAATCTCTTAAGAGGGTAGCTGGGAAGAAGATATCCTAGTTTTCTTTTTTTATGGAGGGAGAAGAAATTTAAAAATTTTAAAAAAAATTATGGTTCTTAATGCGTTATTATTTGCATGTTTCGTAAAATTAGTGTTTATAGCCATATTTTCAAATTAAAGCTGATTTTTATCTTTTTTGGGTGAATATTTCCTTTTTCTTTCTGTTCATATGTGAGACCCATTATCATCCTCCAACAAAAGCAAGGAAATCTGATAATTTGCAATTTGGCCAGTGCCCACCTAAGTGAGATATGCACAAGTTCATCAATCACAGCACTAGACAAAGCTTTTAGCTTATCACACCCATATATTTTGCCACCATGTGTCTTCACTATCAACATTTAAGAGAGAAATACTGTGTTTATTCAACAAATTTCCATACCTTTGCTCATCAAGATCAAACAGGGCGCCTCTAGTGTAGTTAACAAGTGATGCTAAGCAAGGTGCACAAATTCATCAACCAAAGCACTAGACAGAGTTTTTAGCATATCATATACATCGACTCTGCCACCATATGTCATCACTGTCAACATTCAAGGGAACAAAACTGTTTTCTTTCAGCAAATCCCTATACCTTTGCTCATTAAGATCAAGAAGAGTGCCTCTAGAGTAGTTGAGATGCTAAGTAAGATGCACAAATTCATCAAGCATAGCACTAGACTGAGCTTTCAGCATATTCTATCCATCTACTCCGCCACCATGTCTTCACTGTCAACATATAAGATAAAAAAACTGTTTTCTTTCAGCAAATCCCTATGCCTTTGGTCGTTAAGATCAACCAGAGTAACTCTAGAGTAGCTAACATGGGTAAAGGAAATTGAAGTATGACAGCAACACATTAATCTATTTACACCAGTAGCCCAAGCAAAACAAATGTGTCACTTCATATGTCCTCTATCTACTGCGTTTTCTATCCCTATCACTTCCAGATGATTCAGAAGAAGATGAGCTCGAACTTCCCGACTCATCATCTGAGCTTGATGATGGTTCCTGCTGCATGATGATGCCACCATATGTCTTCACTGTCAACATTAAAGAGAAGAAACTCTTTCTTTCAGCAAATCCCCATACCTTTGCTCATTAAGATCAACCAGAGTGCATCTAGAGTAGATAACAAGGGTAAAGGAAATTGAAGTATGACAACAACACATTAATCTATTTACATCAGTAGCCCAAGCAAAACAAATGTATCCCCTACTATGTTATCTACTGCGTTTCCTATCCTTCTCACTTCAAGATGATTCAGAAGAAGATTAGCTTGAACTTCCCAACTCATCATCTGAGCTTGACGATGCTTGCTGCTGCTGCATGATGAGGCACGGCATGTTCTTCAAATACTCACGCAAGTTCTCAGTTATGCCGCCAAGTCCAATGGATGTGAAGAAGTTGATGGAGAATCTTGTGTTCTTTGGATTGTCTTTAGGAAAAATTGATTCAAAGGAGTCCTGCATCGATGGATCATTCAGGCGTTCATTAAGCAAATGGATCCCCAGATGCTCTGACAGTTCCTACAAGAGGGAAAGTGATGTCAATGAAAGCCTGTCTCAGTAAACGATAATTATGTTAGCAGTCAGAAGTATTTAATTTGAGATCATAAGGAGTACTGACATTTGCCAACGAATAGAGCAAATACATAAAGGAGTACTGGAAAACATAACCATCTCTGTGGTGTATCTATCTAAAACTGAGATGGAAAAAAATGTCCAGCAATCAGGAGCGCACGTTCCACCCAGCATAAAATATTCTTAGATACTAAAAGGAAACATGCCACGTAAACTAATTTCTTGGGCCATATACATATTGTGCCAAAATCAAAGAGAGACCTGACCATCAGTAATTTCTTTCCACCAAAGTAAAAACAAATAGTCTTCTTTAAAGCATTGACGAGTTGTTTCTACCATTGTAATTTAGTAAAAGAAACCAACAGTAAGTCTAAAATTTTATCAGTAGGGTTTTCACTCACCTGAAAGAAGATTTTGATGAATATTCGAGATGATGAAGTGGTGTCCTCCTCAGTCAGTCGTACATAGGCCAAGACGTGCCATGGGAGAGAATCTGTGGCAAGTAAATGAGCAAAAAATTTTGCCACATTTCGCATTTTGTTGGTCTCAAGACGGTGAATCATTGAGTACTGCTGAATGAAGCATTTCTCAAAGTTCTCTTGATAGACTTTGTTGATC
Source organism: Eucalyptus marginata (assembly GCA_014182565.1). Taxonomy (NCBI): domain Eukaryota; kingdom Viridiplantae; phylum Streptophyta; class Magnoliopsida; order Myrtales; family Myrtaceae; genus Eucalyptus; species Eucalyptus marginata. Next base: position 10,311,592 of record CM024594.1, on the reverse strand, counting down.
ATGCAAAACCGATGCCCCAGCAGACCATAGTAGCGGAGGTAAGTTCTCTCTTGACTGCAACACTCCAACATCATTATACATAACTCCATCTGCACAGCCCAGAAAACAAGGCAGTAAGTAAAGAAGACAACTAGTTCCAAGGACAGCCAATGAGGCAGCTGATAGACTAAAATAAGAATTCCAAAAGCATTCCATGATGTAATGAGGCAAAAACACGAAAAGGCAAAAGGCAAAATGTTGAAAAGAATTATAATATGATTAATTTCTCTAACAAATTAGCATGAGAAACTACAAGCAACACATAAATCATTACAATTAGGGTCATCGATGAAAGTTGCAATCAAAGATTTCAACCGAGTCCACTATTGTCTAGCTTAGAATAAGCTTAGCATCCCTCTTGAAAGCTCTCGCCCCTGTTAGGCTATGAACAAGTCAATTTTAGAAATCTCTAAACTCTGCAGAATCAAAACCCCAGACACTCAGTCATGCAACCAAGCAAAACTTCACTAATGTAGCTTTATATGCCATCTACCATACTAACTGCAGAAACAGTGAAGCACTAATGCTTCCAAATAAAAGAATTCTACTTTCAAGCTATCTGGTCTAAGCTGCCGTATGCCTTATCTGCCGAGTCAAATAAAAATGATGAAGCACAATATACTAAGGAGATGAAAAACCAGAAGTGTCAACAAGATCTCAATATTTCATCTATTCCATATCTAGTCAAAACTCATGTGGCACAAGTAACGCACACTTCCAATAACCATACATATACGTACAAATTGATCAGTAATTTTAATATGGGGAACATATGAAATACAGAGACAAATTAGGAAAAGCAAAAGCACCATTTTTGCATCCATGCAAAAAAAATAAAAATAAAAAAGGATATAAAGATTTAGAATTGCTGCAGTTTCAAAGTCGGTGCAATGCACAAAAGCCACACGAGTCAATCCTCGTTTACAGATGAATCATAACGTGCAAGTAAAAAGCTCTAAAAGTTCAGGCATAAAAGCAAGTTCAAAAGAAAAATTGTAATCATCTAACTTCATCGCTGGTTTGGGACGAAGGACAAAAATCAGCAATATTTACTTATATTCTCAAAATCACTGGACATGAGTGATCAACCTTCTTAGAAATCAAGGGCAAGAAAGAAGACAGGTATTCAAATTTGGCAGCAAGAAATGAAATGTTGTCTCACCTCTTGTCCAGCTTCTAGTTTAATTTGTGATAACTTATACCCTGCTTCCTCGAAATCGACACTGGACATAATCGTTAGATATGTCGTTCTTCGGAGATTTATAAGATCTGTCTCTGTCTCATATTTAATTTTCATCTGTTCATCCTCTTCTTCGTCAAATTCCTCAGCAGATCCATCTTCTGAGCCTTCTTCAGAATCTTCTTCCTCCTCACACTCATCACCAAGGATGGTTTTCTTCAATTCATCATAACGCTTCTCATTCTCCAAGAACTGCAGATTAGGCTTGAATATGTCTGGTACAGAAACAAGTATGACATAAAACAAAAATCAGACACTTGGATATGCGGATTAGGGATTATAAGTAGCTTCTTGTGACTGGATAGGCAAACAGATACCAAGAGTAATTTCTGGATCGATGTCCCCCTGGAGTGATATCTCGTGTGTTAGTCGATCTTCTTGCTCTACAAGGTCCAATTCTGGACGAACTACAGACTGCATGTACACAAGGAAATTTAAGTTATGATGGTATAAGGCTTAGGCATGCGAGTGAGGCGAATCAGAAATTTGGGTTTTATTTATTGAATATAGAAGTTTCTTTCTCCTGCTCGAAAACTTTTTTTTTTTTTTTTTTTATGACCGAGGATCCACCGAAGCATGCCCTTGTCGGCTTACGCCGATTCGGGGTCTCACGGCCTCCGCGATGGAGGACCTACAACGCCTATACCTCGAGGAAACCCACCGCTAGAGCCCCCACTTAAATCGCTAGCAATGCAGGATTTCGAACCCTCGACCTCCATGCGTTGGAAGGAATGAACTTAACCAACTGCACTGCCCACAGGTGGGTTGCTCGAAAACTCATTTGATGACTTTTTTTTTTTTGGTCTTAAAGTTGAAAACTAAGATTCTGGAATTTAAAGAAAAACATTATATTTTTTCCTTCCTAAAAACTATCCACGATTATGTAATGAATATTAATGCTCATCAGTCTTCAGCAAAAATGACGAGACTTTGAAGTATTGTACTTTCTTTCCCAAGGAAAGTATTTTGAAAATTATGGATGCATTTTTTCACAAAAAAATATATATATTTTTTAAAAATAGAAATATATATATATATATATATTACCATCTTCCACAAAAATATTTAAGCATAAATTAATATTTGATAATCACAATATTTTTATAGATTAATTATATCTAACGATATAAACGATCATTTTTAAGAAATATATTTTTCAAATCATCATTATTTACAAAAGAGATAGAACGTACATATAAAAATCGGTAATTTCTGAGATGTAATTTATCATAAAGAGGAAAACATATGGTGAAAGCCAAGGGGAAAGACATGCTCTATCAATCATGCTCTATCAATCTAATCTCTGGAGTTTGTTTTCTAATGCTATAATTCCACATTCCTCAACCATCTTCATGTCTTTACTTAGCATGGTTATTTAGATCGGTCACTCAATTTACTAATTGCCAAAGAAACTGAGTTCAGGTTGACATTTGAATAACGACATGTGATTTGATTATCTATCTGCCTAATAATTAACTAGGGGTTAATTGATTAATGCCAAGTTATTATTAACTCCCACTTGAAAATTCCTCAAACAGGGTGAAGTCACAAAGCGCCTAATTAAAATCTAATCCCCATCATCAAATTATCCGTCGAAGGTGTCATGGCAATCCATAATCAATTCAATCTCAAACAAAATCAAATGGACATGCATTAAAGCTAAATAGCCTTGGAAATCATCGAATGAATTAGTTGACCAATTGGTCAATTTCTATGTTTTTTCCCTGATTTTGACCTTCTAAGCTTTAATTCAATTGAAGGCCTTAACGTATACCAAATCAAGTGATTCTAGTTACCAATTAAAGCTTAGGATGTCCTCTTCAACTCATTAAAATTATTTCTTCTTAATGTGGCCCAATTGAGACAAAAAGTTCGATTTTAGCCGGATTGCTCTAGATTTGACCCTATTTCAACCAGGTTCTTTTAAAATTCGAAAAAAAAAATGTTAAACAACCACCAAATGGACAAACGGCTCATTACGTGCTCTACAACTTTATTTTTTAAAATTTTATAAAATAGCCCTCTAACTATTTGAAATTATGCAATTTGCCCCAATGACTCTATCTGTATCAATTTTGTAAGTCAATTCCCACTTTGACCTTATTCATTCAAATCGACCGACTTATCCTTGGTAAAATTTAATGAAAATTTGGGTATTTGCAGTTTAGGACCTCTCCTAGAAGTTTCATATTTGAGCTTTTGTAAACTAGCCCCCAAACTATTTCTTATTTGCGAAACAAAATTAATTGACTCGGAGACAAAACTTCAATATTTTCAAACTAGACTGTCACAACCTTAATGACATTCAAAATTTATAAACTTTATATCAAATTAAAACTAAGAATCTAAACTACAATTCTTCAGGTGACAAAGTTTCCTAATTCTATACAAACTTTTCCATAAATTCATTAAACATTCATATTCTATACATTGAACACATGATCCTACCTTCGATTAAGTTGATTCAACACATTCAAACATATCTTCAAGTATCAAAGTTTATCATGCATCACTTAATTGAATCACAAATTTTAAAGAATCATCACAAAAGTATCTTAAATGGCTCAAAAATTTTAAAGGACACTTAGCACTCTTGCAAACATGACCATGTGCACAACTCAGGTCTTGTTCTTATACCTGAAAAGTTGAGCTGTTAAACGGGTGGGTAGGGTCGAGTTTGGGTCGGGTCATTAATGGTCCGACCCAAATTGATCCATTAACCCATTTATGACCCATTTATGCTTAATGTAAATTTTCCAACCCATACTCGACCCAATCCATATTAATAAAGTATTTTCATATTTAACCAAATTTAGAAAAATTTATTCCTATTTTTTTTTTAAGATTATATTACTAAAATACTTCCGAGCTTATTTCTTATATATATATATATATTATTTTTAAATGGTAATGCTAAAATAGTTTTATACAACACAAATTTAATGGAAAATTTTATAATTTTTAAAATAATTATTTAAAAAAATCGAATTTTAATTATTTTTTATTTTTTAAAAAATAAAATTTTAATTATCTTTATTTTATTTTTTAAATATAATTTTCCGTTTTTCTTTTTTTCTTTTTGTTCTTCTTCTTCTTTGGCCGGCCACAGGCGAGCCTCGAGCTCGCCCGACGCCGGCAAGCTCGAGGCTCGCTAGATCCGGCGAGCTCGAGCTCGCCCGATGCCGGCAAGCTCGAGTCTCGCCAGATCGGCAAGGCTCGAGCCTTGCCGAACGTTGGCATGGCCTCCGCCTCGCCGATCCGGCGAGCTCGAGGCTCGCCGACGTCGAGCAAGCTCGAGCTCGCCCTCGCCGGATCTAGCGAGGCTCAAGCCTCGCCGGACGTCGACGAGGCCTCCGCCTCTCCAGATCTGGTGAGCTCGAGGCTCGCCGACATCAGGCAGCTCGAGCTCGCCCCTCGCCGAATCCGGCGAGGCTCGAGCCTCATCCAACGTCGGCGAGTTCGAATCTCGCCGGGCGTCGGTCTCGCCAAATCCGGCAAGGGGCGAGCTCGAGCTCGCCCGACGCGGCAAGCTCGAGGCTCGCCTAGCCGATCGTTGGCCATTGCCATGCCGGCGACCGGAGGAAGAAGAAAAAAAAAAAAAAAAAAAAAAAGAAAAAAAAGAAAAAATATATTATAATTATAATTATAATTTAGGTTTTTTTTTAATATTTTTGTAAAGTTAAAGAGAGAAAAGAGAAATTGTGAGGTTTTGGGTGAAAATGGGTTGATAAATGGGTCTTAAATGGGTGCAAAGCTGACCCATTTAAGACCCATATATCTTACTCTCTTTATTTTTAAAACCCATTTATGGGTGTTTTAGTAAATAAGGCTTGACCCATTAATAACCCATTTAAACATAAATGGGTCAATGACCCATTTAACACCTCTAATGAAAAGGCCTTTTTGCAACCCGCCATCATCGCCGCCGACATCTTGCTCCATGTAAAGGCACTCTCTAACCTCCCTCCGGAGAGCTTCGGTGATGGGGGTGGTGTTGACCGGGCATTACAAGCCGAGGACGAGCTTGAGGGCTTGAGGGCTTGAGGGCTTGAGCCGCCTCCATTGCGAGATTGTGAGGCATGGCAAGGAACAGGTGGTGGACGACACCGGTGATAGTGATGTGGTTGAAGACCTTGTCGAGGACGCTCTAGTTGCGGTCCATCGTGAGGAGCGCTCCCCGGAACTAGTCCCACTCCGATGCGTCGTAGTTGGGGATGGTGGGGTGGGTATGGTTGAGGTAGCTGATTAAGACGGGGAAGCAATTGACCACCATCATCGGTCCTCCACGCATACACATTAGCCATGATACTCACGAGTATAGTCAATAACACATAATTAATCTTTATATATACTTCAAAGTCCGAAACTCAAATGATTAAAATTTATTCCCCATCTTTCTAAGTAACAAGTGCTAACTGTCAATGTAATAAGATGTCCCGGTTATAATGGAGTGGAGATACTAGAGCTGGCTAAGGTGGAGTCATCTCTCGAGAAACTGAAAAGTGTCGTTTGAGCTGGCAGCTCCGCAAGGCCGGTGGCCGGGAACAGGGGAGATAATCGGCGGTCAAAGACGGAGTGCGTGCACGGGGCGTGTGATGGCTTGTCATTTGCCTAGTTTTCTTTTCACGTCGACGTCACGTCTTGTTTCGTTTTGAAGATTCATTTTGGGGTTTGGTCAACTAGAACTAGGACGAATTAATGTTCTTGCTTGTGAAAAGGAAAGGAAGCACATGCAAATTTTAGAGAGAAAGAAGGACAAGGAGGGAGGGAAGGTTGAGAAAGCAACTCAGAAATTTGGGTTTTATTTATTGAATATAAAAGTTTCTTTCTCCTGCTCGAAAACTCATTTGATGACTTTTCTTTTTTTTTTTTTTTTTTTTTTTGGTCTTAAAGTTGAAAACTAAGATTCTGGAATTTAAAGAAAAACACTATATTTTTTCCTTCCTAAAAACAATCTACAATTATGTAATGATTATTAATGCTCATCGTTCTTTAGCAAAAATAACGAGATTCGAAATATTGAAAATGACGAACTTTCTTTCCCAAGGAAAGTATTTTGAAATTATGGATGCATTTTTTTCATAAAAAATATATGATTTGAAAAATATTTTTAAAAAATAATATAAAAACTTGTATCACTTAAAAATGAATATATATATAAAAAAATATCGCCATCTTCCACAAAAATATTTAAGCATAAATTATTATCGATAATTACAATATTTTTTATCAATAATTATTTCTAATGATATAAGCAATTTTTTTAAGAAATATATTTTTCAAATCATCATTTTTCGCGAAACAAATAGAACATACATATAATAATCGCTAATTTCTCATAAAGAGAAAAATATATGGTGAAAGTCGAGAGGAAAGACACGCTCTATCAATCTAATCTCTGGAGTTTGTTTTCCAATGCTATAATTCCACATTCCTCAACCATCTTTCTAAAGGAAAATTACACAATCTAAATCCCAGGCTATATATATATCATGAGGCCTCATCTTCATGTCTTTACTTAGCATAATTATTTAGATCAGTCTGATCACAAGAAAATTATTGGTTACAATTCATCTAACTCAACACTGATAATAAATTTCATTATCAAATTAGATAAGTGAAGTCATAATCGCATACAATTATTGTCTCGTCATATCACCCCCATCGATAAAAGAAATTGCAAACTTCTTATGCATTTGAGCTAGTTCTATCACGGCCCATCTAATATCACTTGGCCCGCCCAGCCCAATATAGTTTGGGCTGCCCCAATCCTTATCACAGCTCAAAACGGCTAGCTCGGGCCATCCGTGGGGAGCACGGCGAAGGGGCGATTGGGCCCGGCTGCCGCACTCGCTGTGTTTGACTTTTTGACTTTTCGGAGAACTCGGATGGCTACAAAGAGCGGTTTCCCCATCCCTTTCTTCAGTCCCACCTCGAGCTCCAGCACAGGTGATTACGATCAGGTCAGGCAAAGACCAGACCATGTGTAGTGCCACAGATTTGTCCTTTGGCAGATGAGAAACTGTGGAATCTATGTTGATATATTGCGCCATTTGTCAGACCTATTTGATTTATTCTTAATTTAATCCTTTATTACATTTGGTCGTCCGGATTTGACACAAAGATAGGACTAGATAGAATAAGATGAAAAATATATGAATTTTTTATATCATATCCACTGTTTGGTGATTGCAGTAAAAATATTGGATATATTTACATCATATCATGTATATTGATTTGTATAAATAGTAATTAGTATAAATTAACAAAAAATTTTACAAGCAGATATGATAAAAATCTCTTATGACACTATTGCTTACTTTATTTTTATTTGCTTTTTATTTTATTTTCCTCTCTTTTTTTAATTAATTTCTTTTTTAATTTCATTCTTCCCCTTCCACCATTCTCTAATAAAATTTTATTAAATAGTCAATTGTACTAATATACCTAAAATATGTAATAAATATAAATTTATATTTATATTCATATATTGGATTTATATTATAAAATAGAATTAAATTCGAACATATAAATATAAATAAGATTAAGTTAAAATAACTAAATTGTTATTTTTTATTTTGAATTTCTTATATTAAAATTCAAATATAATTTATATTAAATATAATTTTAATTTTGTTAATTTAATAATTTGTTATTCAAGAAAAACAACATTCCTATTATGGATGCTAGAAATCCTATTTATTTTTATCTCATATTCACCATAGGGTAATTTTATCCCACCTTCCTCATAAAATAATTTTATCTAGTCTATATTTCCCTATATTTAACGTTATCATATTGAGCAGTTAGCATCAAACATAAAATATAATTAATTTAATCATATCTTCAATTTAATCCTAATTGATAAACAAAACATTTATATTAATATGTTTAAAAGTCGAGCTATAGTTTTATTACAGCCCACACAACATAGCTCACCCCAGCTAGGCCCATCCTGACCGAGCTGACGACGATGCCCAAGATACAGTTTGGGCTGGCCCAATCCTCATCATGGCCCAAAACGCCCACTTGAGCCGCCCTTGGGGGAGCACAAGGAAGGGGCGGCCAAGATCGGGCATGGTGGTGCGTGACGACTTCGAGATAAGTCATTGCAAAAATTCTTAAACCGAAAAAAAAAAAAAAAAATTAAGTTTCAGATTGATATACAACATCATCTCTCTCTGATTTTCTCGTTTGATTGTGACCGGGTGGGGTGAAGGGCAAACCATTTGCAGCGCCAGAGATTAGTCCTTCAGCAGTTGAGGAAACCATGGAATCAATACGTGCTGATATGCTGCGCCGTTTGTCAAACCTGTTTGTTTTGTTCTTAAACCGTGCCGTTAACGCTTTACTTAATCCTTCATATAAGTTTTTGTTTCAAGAATTGAGCTAGTTCTATCATGGCCCACGTGATATCACTCGGGAAGCCCAGCCCAATACATTTTGGGCTGGCCCAATTTTTATCACGGTCCAAAACGGCTCGCTCGGGCCATCCGTGGGGAGCACGGCGAAGGGGCGGCTGGGACCGGCTGCCGCGCTCGCTGCTTTTGACTTTTTGACTTTTCGGAGAACTCGGATGGCTACAAAGAGCGGTTTCCCCATCGCTTTCTTCAGTCCCACCTCGAGCTCGAGCAGAGCGAACATGGCTGGCCAACATCCGGATCTTGATCCAGCTCCGGCCGTCAACACTGATGACTATGTCAAAATCGTCTTCAACCCAGACGGCACGGTCACGCGCGGCCTCGACATTCCGAATACCCCCGCCGACCCTGATCCCGACCAGCCCTCCACCGTCCGCACCAAGGATGTCCCGCTCAACCCGGCCAACAACACTTGGGCCCGGATCTACTTGCCTCGCCCGTCTCCTACCCCGGCCGACCAGAAACTGCCGCTCGTCGTGTATTACCACGGCGGCGGCTTTGTCTGGTGCTCCCCGGCCAACACGGTGCACCACGTCTTCTGCTCCCTCATGGCCGCCAAGCTCGGCGCCGTCGTCGTCTCCCCCAGCTACCGCCTCGCTCCGGAGCATCGCCTCCCCGCTGCCTACGACGACGGCATGGAGGCCCTCCGCTGGGTCAGGACCACCGAGGAGGAGTGGCTTCGCGAGGGCGTTGACTTCTCGCGGTGCTACCTGGTGGGCACTAGCGCCGGGGGAAACATCGGGTACCACGTGGGCCTGCGCTTGTGCGCCGCTGCGGCCGATCTGGAGCCTTTGGTGATCAGGACCCTGATCTTGCACCACCCCTTCTTTGGCGGGTCTAAGAGGACCGAGTCGGAAGTGAGGCTGTTCAACAACCCAACCCTGCCGGTGAACGGGGCGGACCGGTTGTGGGAGCTAGCGCTGCCGAACGGCGCCGACCGAGACCACGAGTATTGCAACCCGACAGCTGGGGAGAGATCGGATGAGTGGGAGAGGATGAAAAAGCCGGGGTGGCGGGTGGTGGTGGCAGGCGGCGGTGGAGATCCGATGATAGATCGGCAGAGGGAGTTGGTGGCGAAGCTGGAGGCGAAGGGTGTGGAAGTGGTGGGCCTTTTCAGCGGTGAAGGCGATTATCATGGAGTGGAGATACTGGAACCGGCTAAGGCGGAGCTGTTGTTCGACAAACTGAAAGGTATCATTTGAGCCGGCGGCTCGGCTATTCCGGCAGCCGGGGACGGGAAGATAAACGACGGTCAAAGACGGATGCCATCTATCGAATGAAAGCAATTATATTATTCTGTAAGAAAGTGAAGTTGAGTAGCATAAATGTGTTCCCATACATCATCTTTATCTTCACCAATAAAAGGCACGACTTTCTCTCAACCGCAATGAATATGGTGTGTGATGCACACAAGCTTTTCTTTTGCACCGTTTCTCCCTTCCTTTCCAATCATTTATGGGCGGACCAATCCGCATCCGAAACCCAGAAGCTTCAACCCGGATTTTGGCCTTGCCGATTAATTCTCGGAGCCGAGCTTTGGTCGGCAAGATGGTCCCTTAAGTTTAGCGTCAACAGCTTCTACGTCTCGGGACTTTTCTGTATCGATACGCGTCGCCCAAAACATATATCGAAAGTCGAGTCATGGAAGATTGCTCACAGCATGCCACTTTGACGAAAGAAGCTTTAGCGCATCAAGAATATAAAATACAACCTTTCAATAGCCCGCCTTTTGGCAGTCTCTTTCTCCGACTCACTGATCTGAACCGCATCCTCATACGCATGCAAGATCCCCATTGCTTCTCTCTCTCTCTCTCTGTTCGACTGTGTTAATCTCCTGCTCTGTACCTTCCAGATCCGCAGCTTAAAGGGGGAGGGAAAAACGAGAACATTATAAAAAAGGAGCAGATGGGCAGCGAAGGATCCCACTTTGTTTTATTCTTGGAAGTTTTATCTAGGAGATAGCGGATTCGATCGGGCCGAGCAAGAGAACCGAGAAAGAGGGGATGGAACGAAATAAAATTGGAGCAAGGGAAAGGGACCAGACACGTGTCCTAAGTCGAAAAGATATGAATGCATATGTGGACGATATTTGATACTAATCAACGATCATATTTCTCATTTCTAAAAATTCGAATTTATAAGTATAAAAGTTGTCGGGAAAATATGACAAATGATTGCGAAGAATAATGAACTCAGACTTTGAGGCGTGATATCACTTTCTTTAAAGAATTTGTTGCCTCACGACGTTACTAATGGTCACGAGTAAATTTTCCTCAAGATACAACAAAATCTTGATTGAAATATTAGATGGTTATCCTAGTATTTATCTAGGTCTCTCATTGTAAACAATTGAAAATTATGGTCGTATATCTTTGAAAAGAGAATCGAAAGTTGTGCAAAGAATTGAATACAAATATTGAATAAATATAATTAAATGGATACAACCTTTCAAAGATGAAGAAGTTGTGCTTGAATAGACACAATCTTCCAAAGGTTCTAAGAGTGACTAATAACCATTAGACAAAAACAATAAATTCGAAATTAAATAATTAAAAAATAAGAGCAATGACACAACTTGAACAAGTGAGTGCTATAAGGTTTTTAATGTATGTGATACATTGTACTAGACCCAACATTACTTATTCTGTGTGCAAATTGAATAAGTATACTAGTAATCCAAGTATAGAACATTAGAAAGTTATTATTCGAATTTTTGGTTAAAAAAAATTATAATTATTCTATAATTATTATCTGGCTGTATTAGAAAGATACACTAATGCTAGTTGGATTTTAAGTGTAGGTCATAGACATTTCACTTTTGGGTGGATTTCATATTAGATGGATGTGTTGTATCTTGGATGAGCAAGAAACAAATATGCATAACCCACTAGATGGTGGAATCTAAATTTATTGCTTTAGCATTAACTAAGAAAGAGGTTGAATGGATTAGAAATTTATTGTTAGATATCAAATTATGGCCTAGTCCTATGCCTTCTATTTATATTCATTGTGATAGTTAGGCTACTTTGGTAAGAGCTTATAGTAACACTTATAATGATAAGTCTAGACATAATGGTTTATGACATGAGACAATTGATTCAAGATGGTACCATAACAATTGTCTATGTGAGGTCAAGTAAGAATCTAGATGATCCCTTGATAAAGTTTTATCAAGAGACATGGGAAATATGACCTTACAAGAAATGAGGCCGAAACCCTTTATTTAAAATCACTAGTAATAGTAACTTGACCTTATTCTAGAATATCATTACTAATAAAGTTTAATGGGTAAAAACAAATTACTGAAAGTGATTGTTTAGTACTGATATTAGCCCTAATATGAGAAGTTAGAATCATTTGTTATGTTATTTAGGTTGAATTGAATTCTTAATGAAGTATAATACAAATTAGTAATGTGTTATTAGCAATAGAAACGTATGGTAGATACTTTATCTATGTGAGCTTAGAAGTGGTGCTACTTCTTACAAAAGTTAGGGTTACTTTCTAGAGAGTTCATGAAATAAGTATAAGCACAAGACCATGATAGTGTTGAGCAAAATAGAACTTCCCACTAAAACTGGAGGTTAATATATGGGCGGTATGTCTGATTCTTTTATTTAAAGTACGAGTTTAAGCCTAGCTACTTATACTTTTATAGAATTTTGAGATACTTGCACTAAGTAAAAATTTAACTCAAAAAAGACATTTATATATGTATATTAATCTCACGGAAATTTTGACAATATATTTTTAACATTTTATTTTTGTAAATTTGTTTTACAAACATAGTGGGTGATTGTTGGTAATTTATTTGTAAAACAAATTAAGAGATGCATTGTCCCACATCGAAGAGATATGAGTGCACACGTGGACGAGATTTGACATTAATTAACAATGTATTCTGTTAAAACAATGTGACTATTTATAATAGAGTGATGGTTATGTTTTAATTATTAAATTTCAAATTTATTATTTTTGTAGGCCGTGTCTATTTGGACACAACTTCTTTATTTTTGAAAGGTCGTATCCATTCAGATATATTTATTTAACATTTATGTTCATTTCTTTACACAACTTTCGTTTCTCCTTTCAAAAATATACAACCATAGTTTTCAATCATTTCCCTTGAGATATCTTAGAGAAATACTAAAATTGCTATTAGTGTTATCAATCAAGACTTTGTTGTATTCTAGATGAAATTTGCCAGTAATCATTAACAATGTTGTGGGGCAAATAATTTTTTAAAGAAAGTGATATTGCGCCTCACGGTCTAATTTCATTATTCTTCCCAATCATTCATCATATATTCCCAACATAATATGTTGACATTAGGTGCTTGATTAGGAGAGTATAACAAGATTAACATCTCATGGAGTCAAGATATAAAGTCTTTCTTGAGGCAATCAAAAAGGTACTTTGTTTCAACTCTCCTTACTATTTTTTGGCAAGGTTGATTCTTGTGTCACTTTTGTCGCCATGAATACGCAGCATTCTTGCAAAATCGTGCTCGGAATACTTTATTCATGTTGAGGATCTTGTAAACAAGGATCATTCCATTTTGCGGCTACAAGTTTTGTTAATTGAGGATCGAAGCCTTCATCTTTTAAGTTGTTTGATCAAGTCATTTAATTTGTATGATTTGTGCACTTGAGCTTTTTTCATTATTCACGTATTTAATGAAACTGATTGTCGTCGCTAATTTGGCAAGTTTAAACATTTGAAAAAAGAGATAATGAATAGAGAAGTTTCAAAATTCAAAATAAAATTCTGGAAATTTGAGGAAAGAAAAACACTAAAGTAAAAAAGAGAAATTGTCCTTTAAACTCTTGAGGTCCTCAACTGCAATAAAATTTAAAGAGCCTACTAATTTTGCGTAGCATGAGGAGATCATTGAGCAAATAGGAATGTAGTAAAAAAAATGGGGCTAATGCAAATAATAATAATATCATCATCATCATCATCATCGAGTGACAATTCTAACCCCAACCTTCTTTTGTCTCTTAAAAAAGCATCAACCTTAAATCGAGTGACAATTATGACCCCATATTTTTTTGTTTTGAAAAAAATCAAAAAATTTTCATTTAAATCCCAAATCTGGCCCCCTTTAATTTAGAACCATTGATTGTTCCCAGCAATAAATTTGTGTACACTTGCAAGTTGGATTTAAAGCACTACTCATTGTCTTATTTTTTGAGTCATAGCTTGAAGAATAATGATGAAGTTATTCATTGTCTCCTACACTTAAGTGGCAAGTAAAAAAGATCTTCAAATTGAATTTTTCTTACTAAACTTTGCCGTTTTGTCATAATCTAAAGCTGTATACCACTGCCTACCAAGAGACACCATGGACGAGGTCTGCCAAGCTCGTGATTAGAACCTTTTTTTTTTTTCCCTAAAATAAGGTTGACTTTAGACAGAGAGTTAATGGTGAGGACCATATTTGTGATAAGGGTGAAAGTTTGTGATTTTTATAGGAAAAAAATTATTAATATATTATTAAAAAACACGACATTAGCGCCAACCGATTACGTCAGTAATTTTCTGGCTAAAATTAGCCAGATGGACTCAATTGGCAAGAAGTAAAAAGGTTTAGGACTTAATTGATAAAATTAAAAGGTTTATGACTAAATCGACAAAAATGCAATAGATTTAGGACTTTTTGGACAATTTTCCTCTTTCATTTATATTGCGGGTGATTGTGATCGGGCGAAGCAAAGATCCAACCATGTGTAATTCTAATGATAAACCACGAAATCTATGTTGATATTCTTAATTTAATCATTTTATGTTAGTCTTTCTGAAGAGTTAAGCTATAGTTTTATCATGGCCCTCACAACATCGCTCGACTCAGCTAGGTTTTTCTCGATTCATTAATTATGAATATATCTTTTGAATTTCCTATGAATAGATTCATTAATATTATTAGTATAAATTCATTATAGGCTCTTTTTCATTATTTATTTATTTGTGAATTTGAATTAAATTAATTAAAAATAATAATATTTATTTAATATACAACGTGTCTCAAAGTATCAGAATTCTCTATTTTTGAAAAATGACATATTACGTGTCGGTGCTACTTAGTTTCGGGGGACCACGGCGAATGGGAAGCTGGGATCAAGCACGGCCAGGCGGTGCGCATGACGGCTTAGAGGTTAGTCACGCGCATCATCTACGTCATCGGTCGCGGCCGGCCGTGTTTTGCCTTTGCTAGGTGGGGACCAAAGATAGAAATGGGAAATAAACAGGCGTGCCATCACATGCATGTCGTAAAATAAAATAAACAAATAAATAACTAAATAAAAGTACGTAAATCCATACCACGGCCGTTGCCCTCGACTGCTTTCGACTTTGGACTTTTCTCGGGCTATAAAAGAACCGTGTTTTCCCACTTCTTTCTTCAGTCCCACCTCGAGCTAGAGCAGAAAGCAAAACATGGCCGATCAGCATCCGAATCGCGATCCAGCTCCGGCCATCGACGCCTATAAGTACCTCGATCTTGTCCTGCACCCAGACGGCACCGTCACGCGCCGTTTCCACATGGTAGATATCCCCGCCGACCCCAATCCCGACCAGCCCTCCGCTGTCCGCACCAAGGACGTCCCGGTCGACCTGACCCACAACACCTGGGCCCGGATCTACGTGCCTAGCCTGTCACCCCCGCCTGACCAGAGACTGCCGCTCATCGTATATTACCACGGCGGCGGTTTCATATACTCCTCCCCGGCCCACGAGATAAACCACGGTTTCTGCTCCCTCATGGCGGCCAAGCTTGGCGCCGTTGTCGTCTCCCCCAGCTTCCGCCTTGCACCGGAGCACCGCCTCCCTGCGGCCTATGATGACGGCATGGAGGCCCTCCGCTGGGTCAGAACCACCGAGGAGGAGTGGCTTCGCGAGGGCGTTGACTTCTCGCGGTGCTACCTGATGGGCACGGGCACGGGGGGGAACATCGCGTACCACGTGGGCCTCCGTGCGTGTGCCACCGTGGCCGATCTAGAGCCTTTGGTGATCAGAGGGCTGATCTTGCACAACCCCTTCTTCGGCGGACTCCAGAGGACCGAGTCAGAAGTTAGGCTGTTCAACAACCCAACCCTACCGATGAACGTGGCGGACCTATTCTGGAAGCTGGCGCTGCCGGCCGTTGCCGACCGGGACCACCAGTATTGCAACCTGATGGCTGGGGAGAGACCGGGGGAGTGGGAGAGGATGAGAACAATGGGGTGGCGGGTGGTGGTGGCGGGTGGCGGCCGAGATCCAACGATAGATCGGCAGAGGGAGTTGGCAGCACAGCTGGAGGCGAACGGCTTGGAAGTGGTGGGCCTTTTCGACGGCGGAGACAATTATCATCAAGAGGAGTTACTGGAACTGGCTAAGGCGGAGCTGCTGCTCGAGAAACTGAAAGGTATCCTTCGTGGGGGCGCCTTGGCTATTTGAGCAGCCGGGGACGGGAAGATAGACTGCGGTAAAAAACGGATGCGATCTACTGAATGAAAACAACCTCATTATCTTGTAAGAAAGTGAAGTTTGAGTAGCATTACGTGTTCTCATACATCATCCTCATCTCCGCCATTGAAAAAGGCACAAAAGCTTCCAACCGCAATACACAGTGATGTGATACACATTTGCTTTTACTTTGCACTCCTCTCTTCCGTTCTGATCATCGACGGGAGGACCGATTAATTCTTGGACCCGAGCTTTGGTCGGCAAGATGGTCCTTATGTTTTAGAATCAACAGCTTCTACCATATATTGTAGTCGAGTTATGAAATATTGCTCTCGGCATGCCACTTTGATTCTATCGCATTGTTGGTTCAATGCGATGAAAGGTAAAAGCTTTAGCGTGTGCGTTTTTCTTTACGAGAGAGCTTGGCTTAGGCATGTATTACATATCCCATTCTCAGCTTTTATAACATCCTTCCATCAAGTTGTTACTCTGACGGTGGGCAGTTATCACACAAGGATATGAAGAGGTGATAATTATCACATAATTAATTACATTAATTATAATTAATCACATTTATAGGAAAAAATGACAGTTATCACTATCACATAATTAATTACGTTAATTGTAATTAATCATATTAATAGAAAGAGGTGTCAATTATCTCACAACAATATGAAGAGGTGAAAAACGTGGAATAACTGAAGTGATTACAAAAAAACATGGGTCAAGAAAACGTGGGATCATCATATCAAAATAATAACATTCTCTTACTTGATTTAACATCATCATACGAATTATTAGACCAAATCTACAAAAACTTTATGCTTAAAAGGAAAAAAAACAAAATACGTGAATCAAGATGATATATCCTCTAAAAACGAGTTTTATCTTCCATGCATTGTAATGCACTCTATATCTTTAATGTCAAGCTTATATGTGATAATATAATTTAATGAATAAACCTTATATTATGTCAAGTCCCAAAATAATTGTTATTCTCATAAATAAATGCATGTGTACACTAAATTGAGGGGGAAAGTACACCGCAAGTGTCAAAATTTGGCATGAGCGAACAATTAAATGCCAAAACTTCCAAAAATTACACTTAAGTATTACTTTTTAAAAAATTAGGACACTTAAGTGCCAATGCCAACAAGGGTAACTAGAAATTCGACATGGCTTATTTTAATAATATAAGTAATCTACGTGGTTCACCAAAATGCTTACTTAGCAATGAACGTGCAAAATGACGTCATTTTGCCCATAATTTTATTAATTTAATATTAATTAAAAATCAATTAAAAAAACTAAATTATTAGAATAGGAGGTGAATGGCGGGTTTGGCAAGGGGCTCCACAACCCTCGCTGTCGCCGCCGTCCCACCATCGTCAGAAAGGGTCAGCGATGAGGGAGAAAGGGTCGGCAATGGTCGTTGGCCCCTAGGTAGTGGCCGGCGAGGGCTTGTAGGCCTTTGCCTAGATCTAGGGTGAGGGTCGCTGGCCTTCGCCCAAGGGGGCCAAAGGCCACTACATTAGTAGTGGAAGGGAATCAATAAATCTTTATATGAGAGCCCTTCCACCACTCATCTGTCCTTGAATCCTAGAGGCAAAGATTTAGAGCACTTTAGCTTTCGAGAGCCAAACTTCGAGATGTTTCGAACCAAGCAAGCAAGTCTCAAGAGTCCTTTTACTTTGTTTGCTTCTGCTGGGGAAAAATTCAGCGAGTTATATCAACAAAACAAAATAAGAGATTTCGAGTTTTTTCTTGATCAGGCGACACCCGGATTTGAACTGGGGAAAAAGGATTTGCAGTCCCCCGCCTTATCGCACTGGCCGCTAACCTCACTAGGTCTTAAGAGGGTTGGCCAAGGTTGCTGACTACTACCCAATGGCGGGCAAAAGCGGTTGACCCTCTCCCCACCGTTGCTGGCCCTTTCCAACAATGGTGGGACGACGGCAGCAAGGGTTATGGAGGCCCTTGTCAAACTTGCTATTCCCTTTTTTTTTTTTAACTCAGTTTTTTAATTTGTTTTTAATTAATATTTATATTAAAATTTTATATGAGGGCATTTTACTAATGTCGATAGTTTTCTAAAAAAATTGCCATGTCTATAAAAAAAAAAAAAAAAAGTAGCCAAAAAATGCCACGTAAGTTGTTTGGTTGGAATTTCTTGCCATTGACACTTAAGTGTTCCACTCTTTTCTGATTTTGGTGCTTAAATATACTTTTTTTTTAACTTTTAACACTTAAGTGTCCGCCAGCGAGGGCTTGTAGGCCTTTGCCTAGATCTAGGGTGAGGGTCGCTGGCCTTCGCCCAAGGGGGCCAAGGGCCACTACATTAGTAGTGGAAGGGAATCAATAAATCTTTATATGAGAGCCCTTCCACCACTCATCTGTCCTTGAATCCTAGAGGCAAGGATTTAGAGCACTTTAGCTTTCGAGAGCCAAACTTCCAGATGTTTCGAACCAAGCAAGCAAGTCTCAAGAGTCCTTTTACTTTGTTTGCTTCTGCTGGGGAAAAATTCAGCGAGTTATATCAGCAAAACGAAATAAGAGATTTCGAGTTTTTTCTTGATCAGGCGACACCCGGATTTGAACTGGGGAAAAAGGATTTGCAGTCCCCCGCCTTACCGCTCGGCCGCTAACCTCGCTAGGTCTTAAGAGGGTTGGCCAAGGTTGCTGACTACTACCCAATGGCGGGCAAAAGCGGTTGACCCTCTCCCCACCGTTGCTGGCCCTTTCCAACAATGGTGGGACGGCGGCCGCGAGGGTTATGGAGGCCCTTGTCAAACTTGCTATTCCCTTTTTTTTTTTTTTAATTCAGTTTTTTAATTTGTTTTTAATTAATATTTATATTAAAATTTTATATGAGGGCGTTTTACTAACGTCGATAATTTTCTAAAAAAATTGCCATGTCTATAAAAAAAAAAAAAAAGTTGCCAAAAAATGCCACGTAAGTTGTTTGGTTGGAATTTCTTGCCATTGACACTTAAGTGTTCCACTCTTTTCTGATTTTGGTGCTTAAATATACTCTTTTTTTTTTTAACTTTTAACACTTAAGTGTCCTCTTGTGCAAATTTGTGACACTTGTGATGTCCACACCCCCCCAAATTGAGAAAAACATTATAAATGAATAAGAGTTTCATAAAAAAAAAAAAAAAAAATTCCATACAATGAAAAATCACATGATAGGACCAAGCCCCATCCTAATTACATGATTCTTATAACTCATTGATGATGTGTCTTTAGTTAAAGGATCAACAGTTATTAATTCAGTGAAAGTGACAATTTTTATATGGCTAAATACTTTATATTGATGCGCTAGTCTATCTTCAATGTATCTATTATTATATTTACAAATGGACTAGGTACTTGTCCATCTTCAATGTATCTATCATAATATTCCCCTCCTTTATTGGATCTTCCCA
Organism: Eucalyptus marginata; assembly: GCA_014182565.1. Lineage (NCBI taxonomy): Eukaryota > Viridiplantae > Streptophyta > Magnoliopsida > Myrtales > Myrtaceae > Eucalyptus > Eucalyptus marginata. Next base: position 10,292,021 of record CM024594.1, on the reverse strand, counting down.
CTTTGTTTCTCTTCTTCAGTTTCATGATTTTCCATTTTTATAATGATTTTCGAAGATTCCAATGTAGTTATTTAGAAAAACAAGCAGAGTTTCTCTTTAATAGAAACAACACCATTTCTTTTGCCTAAAACGGCATTATTTCATACAAGCACTCTCTCTCTCTCTCTCTCTCTCTCTCTCTCTCTCTCTCTCTCTCTCTCTCTCTCTCAAAAGAAACGATGTTGTTTCTCTTCGTGCAACAACAAAAAAACGACATCATTTCTCTTCTCATCTCAGATGAGGTTGAAGACTTCTTTCTCTTTGATTTTAAACCCTATTCGCAAAATTAGGGTATGTCCAAAACTACATCTTCATCAACCCCCCACTTCATCGACTCAATATTGATTCATCAACCCTACACTAAATTTCAGCACGCCCAAAACCTGTGATTTGTCTCTGAAATCGCAAATAAGGGCTTCGAGTTTACTGTTGCATGTCATCCTTACTCGTTGGATAGAGACTGAAAAGGCAACAACTTAAGAGGGAAAAGTCAGGGATTGTGACGTGCAGAATCATTGTCGACAAAGAGTAAAGGTTAGTGGTTTTTGTTGTTTTGTGTTGACTAACCGACAATGTGAGTGAATTGAGTGTTGTTTGACAGAGTCGAAGTGTGGGAAAATGCAACATATTGGAGGGCAAATATTAGGGGTCAGGCAGTGTAAAGATGAGTACTTTAGTTCATTCGTGCTTAAATTTTGTCAATTAGTGTCCACTGGCCAATAGTGAAAATATTTTATTGCGGTTGTGGAGACCGATTTAATATTGATATTTGCTTGATATGTGAAGATTGATTGTTTATTGTGGTTGTGGAGTCCGATTTAATATTATTATTTGCTTGAGTTGTGGGGACCGACTGCTATTATTGTCTATCTATGTTGCGGTCCCCTAATATAAAAATAAATTTTATTGTAATTGGTATAGTGTTAACATGGGCGATACAAGTGCGCCCATTAAAGTTTGCTATAGTAGAGTTTAGGATAACTGGGGAAGAGGAGGAATACATTGGTGGGCAAATCACCGTTGTTCTTGTCAGTATAAGCAAACTGTCATTTATAAATTTTAGAAGGGATATAGTAGACCGATTATGATGCAAAATAGGGAAATTATATTAGCAGGTACTCGTTAAGTCTTTTAAAGATAATTTAATATATTTGCATGACAATAATGGGGTGAGGGATCTTGTTTACCATTTTCTGTATGCTCATGATGTTTATGTATATGTTGAACATAATTGCGATGAAAAAGATGAGCAAACGGTATTGGAAACTACTATTGAAATCCAAACTAGTGTTGAAGCTATTTTGGAAGGACATGTGAGAGTAGAGGACGTTGAGATTTGCATATATGATCTGTGTTAGAGATATTTCAACATTTTAAGGATATTGGAGGCATATCTAATGGTGAAGATACATTTGTTGAAGAATCAACTAGAATAACTCCAGACTCTTAGGAAATTGCATTATCGAGCGACGAAGACAATGAAACATTTGTGCATACCATTTGCATAAGTGATGTTGACGATGAGGATATCACACAAGTAAGGGAAGAGGTCAGACATTTGAATAAAGGAGAAAAGCACAATTTAGGCCAATGAATGAAGGCGGTGCAGTAAATAAAGATGCAAGAGCTCCCATAGCTGATGGTGATTATTTTATTTATGGGGAAAGTTGCCGTAATAACGGCGGTAACCATGAGGATAATGATGAAGATGGTGTAACGCAACATAAAAGAGGAAGTCAGTATCCTTTTTATGATCTTTTTTTTTTTGGTCAGTATCCTTTTTATGATTAAATTGGTATAAATCCTGCCTTTTATGTATCAATGACATTTTATGATGCCAAGTAATTCAGATATGCTATTGAGGTACTCAATCTCTCAACAACGAAATATTCAATATGTTAGAAATACCAATAATTTTGTTAAAACAAAGTGTGCACAAGACAATCGTCCATGGATAATATATGGTGCATTGAGTAATAAGAGCGGCTCATTCCATATCTGGTCACTACAAAAGAAGCATACATGTGGTATTGTGTTTAAAAAAAAAAAAAAAAGTGACTGATGTGCGGTTGACTAAGCACTTATTCAACATCATCAAAGTAATGTCAAACATCAAAGGTCCTCAATTGAAGTAACTAGTGAAAGAGCAGGTATGTGTAAATGTTTCTTACAATAAGTGCAAATGGGCTTAGTTCAAGGTTATAAATTCGTTGATGAGTATTTATAAGAAAAAATATGTAAAGATTTGAGACTATGTTATGGAATGTAGGTTACAAAATCCACTTAACAGAATTCATGTAGAGGTTGTGGAAAAGCCCTTGCCTGATTAAGGGATACAGTTTGATAGGATGTACATATGCTTTGATGCATGTAGATAAGGATTTTTAGTTGGCTGTGGAAAAGTGATTGGATTAATTTGGTGTTTTTTAAAAGGATTATGCAAGGGAGAATTATTAGCTACTCTCGGGAGAGATGGAAACAACTAAATATTTTCAATAACTTGGACCATGGTAAAGATAGAAAACAAGGACAATTAATTCTGATTTTTGAAAAATTTGATGGTTGATATTGGAATAACTAATGGAAGAGATTTAGCATTTAGAAGCGATCAACAAAAGGTATTGGTAATGTTTACTGGTTTTGCTAATATCATTATGTCTTGCCATATTACTCATGCAGTTTATAAATGTTTGCTAATTTTACAAGAATTTGTTCCAGCCATAATTGAGCTGATACAATATGCTGAGTATAGAATGTGTGCTCGGTACATATATGCGAATTGGGCGAAAATATATATATATATATATATATATATATATGAGTTAAGAAAAAAAGAAAAAAACCAAACAAAAACAAAAAAAAAAAAACAAAAAAGAATGAGAAAAACGCTTAGGGGTCGGGACGGGCCGAACCCGGCCTTGGCCCGATCCACCTCCCTTTCTTTTCCCCTTCAACCCAAAGCATGCCCTAGCTGTCTCCCTCCTCCATGCCATCTTCGCGCCCAAAACTTAAAAAAGAAAAAAAGGGGGCAGGAGGAGAGCATGTGGAAAAGACAAGAAAAGGAGAAGCAGACGGCACCGCAAAGAGGGGGTACAAAGAGAAGGGACGTGAGAGTGGACAGGGGAGAGAGAAAAAAGAAGAGGAAAAAAAAAAGAGGAGAAGAGGAGGGTCTTCTTCTTGGGGGGAGCGGGCTCGTTTCCCCGAGGGCCTTCCGGGGGGGAAGCTCCAAACGCCAACCCCTTACACTCGCCGCCGTGAGCACCGCCGTCCTAGCAGCCTGTTGCCACGCCACCGCTCCTGCAACCTGCAACTCGAGCCCCCTCACCGCACCACCGTTGCTCCCGCAACCTGCCCGTCCCCTACAGCTCGAAGCAACGACGCCACACTACTAATCAACGAGGGCGTCAGAACCTAGAACCGAGTGGGGGAGAGAACCGGGGGGCGGATCTAAAGGAGAAAGGAGGAGAACCGGGAGAAAATGGACGGAGAAAGAGAAAACCAAGGAGGGGGTAGGATCTGAGGAAGAATGAGGCGGCCCGACGGCATCCCTACGCCGAACCATACTATCCCGACCATCCCCTGATGCCATCGCTGCACCGGATTTCCGCCGCGTTGCTGTCGCCCGCCACCATTTTCTTTAGTGTAGTCTTGACATCGAGCCAGCCGACCAAAGGAAAAGTCAAGAGCTAAAGGCAGATTTGGAGATCCGCAGGAGTTACTAGTTGCCACCCTCTGACCCCAACTGCGACGATGCCTGGGCCCGATGCCATCACTGCTCATCCTCCCGACGCTATGCCAAGTTACTCGCCGCCGCATCCACCGGCCTTCGACACGAGTCTCGCCATGCTGCGCATTGGCCCGTCAGTGTCGCCTCTGTCTCGACTCTATCCCTGACGCAACCGACCCTGTTGCTGCTTGACTCCATCGATGTTGCCTTCGACACAACCACTACCTGTCCTCGTCGATGTCGTCTCCGAAAACCTAACCACCTCCAGACGCGTCCCCGCCGAGTTGCAGTCCACCGGCGGAGTCCTTGGCTGGTCACAAACTAGCGGCGTCTCCTCAGCGACTACCGGCATCAGTGTCTCGAACGTCCTCCCTCGGCGCCGCGAAAGAGCAAAAGAGAAAGGAGGTACGAGCCGAGTCAAAAGAGCCGGCCAGGTGCAGTCAACCGGGTAAGGTTTTGGGCAAATTTGGTCGGGCATACTTGAGTCGGGTCTGGACTGGTTTGGGACGTGGGCTGTGGGCTTGCGGTGAGCCCCTTTTGCAAAAGAGGGATTGGGCCCGCCAGCTGGGCGTAACCCCAATTCAAGTTAGGGCTCGACCAGCTCTGGTCGGGCCCAACCCCTTTTCGAGCGAGCTAACCGGCCCGCCCCGGACCAGATCCAAGCGAGTTTGACCAACCCACCCCAATTGGGTCAGACCCGGGTCTGGTCAGACCGGACCCAACTCGGCCCACGCAAATTTTAAAAAAAAGAAAATAAAAATAAAAATGTAGGGTTTGGTTAGGAATTGCCATGTCTTGCCTTCTTAATGTAATTAGGCCTTTATTTGCTCCTATATTGATTATATCGCATGTTTAATTTGTATATTTTATTATGTTTAATTGCACGTGCTAAAGTTTACTGTAATTAGGATTTTGGTTGCAAATTGTTACTTTAATGATTGCGTACCCGCATGATCACTTCACATGTTAGTGGATAGGTATAAAATCAATCCAAACTGCCTGATAAAAATATTTTCTTTTAAAATGAATAAGATTAGGTACCGAAATGGCATTAATTGGTCAATTAGTGTAATCAAGTCCCCGATCCTAGATTCTCTGGTTGCGTAGGAAGCGAGACACACTCCCATGTCTCACTTGGTTTCTAGCCAACCCCAATAGGCTAGTGGCGATTCCTTTTTGCAAAATTCTTAAAAATACCCTATTGTCGCACAAGGTATGAGCTTGGGAGAGCCTGCACCAAATCATGGGCCTTAGGTTTATCCTTTAGGCAATACTCGTAAACTTGTTCCCTCCCCCTGAGGGGTAGGTCGCGACAGCTTGGTGACTCCACTAGAGATTGGTTTTAGACCTTAGAAGACTTAAGCCGAAATTGATCTTGTTCAAAAATATAAGGTACGTCCTAACATGTCAAGTGTTAAATGTTCATGCAGAATGTGAGGTATAAGAGGAAGTGATTGCTAACCCTTGTTTTATAGGGGGTGTAGGAATAAATGGTTTATTTATGCATGAAGCGTTGCTTGCTTATAAATTGTCATGCCTGCGATCCCTGCATTGCACTACACCATGGCACACACTACCTGCCGCCAGACCTGGGTCACATAGGATCATCTAGGATGGTGTTGAGGTGGATTCCACTCCGACTATAACCATGTAGTACGAGCTATGTAGCACCGACACACGACACGCAACACGACACGCGACACGTCATTTCTCAAAAGGTAGAGAATTTCGACACGTTCCGACACATTAAATATTAAATAAATATTTTTATATATAAATGCATAAATAAGTAATAATAATAATAATAATAATAATAATAATAATAATAATAATAATAATAATAATAATAATAATAATAATAATAATAATAATAATAATAATAATAATAATAATAATAATAATAATAATAATAATAATAATAATAATAATAATAATAATAATAATAATAATAATAATAATAATAATAATAATAATAATAATAATAATAATAATAATAATAATAATAATAATAATAATAATAATAATAATAATAATAATAATAATAATAATAGTCTAGAATTAATCTATACTAAAAACATTAATCCTACATTTATAGAAGATGGCTTAGAGGTTAATGCATCAACGTTTTATTGTCATTGATCTAATTAATACAACTAGGACAATGCACCACCACATCAATTATTTATGTCTTTCCATTGTCTTGTGCATAAAACAATTACACCATGATAATATATAGCTGCTCGTAGCAAAAGCATTGATAAAGAAATGCATTTAAAAGCTTAATTACGCCAACCAAAAAAAGAAAAAGCTTAATTTCACCCTTGGCAAAGCAAGGCTGAGGGAGCCTTACTCGACCCACCGGAATTATTCGACTGTTCAAGGCCATCGGCAACAACAAATGCTTGCCCAAACCACAAGAAATAAAGTAATTTCTTCCTCTTTAATCGGTGCGGGACTATTCCATCTCTCGGTGTAGCATTACGCAAATTCTTTTGTTTAAGTACTATGGACTTTACTCTACAATTTAGTCCCCGATGTAGCAACACTTCCGCTCGGCGCTCACCGCCACATGCTAACTTCAGCACCTCTTTTGCTCAATGTTTAGCTAATGCTCACTTGGACAAGGCTTCCAACTCAGTAAGGCTTAAACTTCACGCTATGTATTTCCTAACACACCGGCCTCTTGACTTTCAGCTCAGGTAATCTATAAAAACCTCTCCCTGAGGGCCCTAAAACTTCAAACCGAGGAAGTTCAGCAAAACTCCACACGTCATAAATTTTTTTAGTAAAGTGTTAGAAGTGATTAAGATAGGGACACACCAAATCACTCCAGTCGACTTGTGACAATCAAACAGGTAATCACAGAGGATTCCAGCCAGCACCAGTAAGATTCGTGTCTATTTTGCTAGAGAGATAGTGAGAGACCATCACCACCAAGTGGCACAAACAGTTTACCTGACATTGAGGATCACTAAAAGCTAAAATTTTCAGCACAAAGTGCTCAAAAAATGAACAATCGACTATAAATAGTGTTTTAGGAAACATCTACAAGTTAAGATGGCGTTCACCCTTCTTTCAGTCAGCGAGCAATCCACCGAACAAAAACAACAACAACCCAGGGAGCGAAATCGGCAAAAGAACGGCACAAGAGCGGCCGGAGACAGAGAGATGGAAAGAGGGTCCGAAAAATCCCCCTTTCCCCAAACTAACTCTAGGGTTTGCCGAAAAATCCCAAATCCCAAATCGCTAACCTAAGATGAGCAAAAAGATCAACGCTTGTGAGAGGCAGAGGCGACGGCTCGATGCTTGCAAGAGACGAATCAACACCAGCAAATCAACACCAGCAACTGGTCGAAGGCGATTGTGGCGACGGGTGGGGCTGAGGCGTGGGGGGCTACGGCGAGTCGACGACTGGTGGGGTGGGCCGAGCGGCCGGCAAATCAACATCAGCGACACTCACCGGCGACACTCACGGCGACTGGTGGGGTGGTCTGCTCATTGCTCAGGCTCATTCGCTACGACTAAGGACTGAAGACAGTGAAGAGAAGACTAAAGAGTCCAGAAGATGAAGAACCCGTGCGTGCGACTAACGTTTTAGCTTTTATTTTTTATTTTTTATTTTTTTCATATATTTATATTTAAACCCCAGAAGTTTTGAAAATTTATAAAAATAACCCTTGCGTGTCGGAGTCACGTGTCGAAATTTCCGACTTGCGTGTCAGAGCGTGTCGGAGACAGTTGATCGCGTGTCGGAAAACTCGACACGTATTGACCGCGTGTCGGAGCGTGTCGAAATGTGTCGGAGCGTGTCGGAGTGTCAGACACGACACGAAGGGTCCCGGAGAGTGTCCGTGCTTCATAAAGTACGAGTCGCCCATCTCAACCCCGAAATTTCCTTCCTGATGTCAAAGGTCCCCACCCTGGTCTACAATCATGCGACACAGATCGGTTCTTTGACGAAGCCGGAGTCATGGGTAACACGACCTAGCTGTGATCTTGTTGGTTCGGTCCGATAATCCTATGGCTCCCTTTTGAGCTGTATAAAGTAGAAATCGAACCACATCCCATGTGTATGTCTATGTAATTAAAAAGAAAAAACAGAGAGAGAGAGAGAAGAGAGAGAGAGAGAGAGAGAGAGAGAGAGAGAGAGAAGTTGTCCCCCATTGTAAGTATCATTCTTCTTTTTATTCGCTTTCTTTTAATTGAATTTTCATCTTGAAATTCGCGGAAATTAATTGAATGCCCTCCGTGATGTAGGCTTATAATTGAAAAAATTGGCAATCACTCTTAATAAGTGAACATTGAATGCAAGTTCTACACACTTTGATTTGGCCCTGTTGAACATATGACTTTGTCTAAATTTTCAATTATGGACTCAAAACTACTTTTTGTTTATAAATTCTTTCAAGTCAAGAATATATTTTAGGGCACAAAAAAATTGAGATCATATTTTCGATTAAATTCTTTCTTTCTCACATTCTAGGATTGAAATTCAGATAATATTTTGTGTATAGATTTCTCAAAACAAAAGTCACTTCATTTTTGCAGGAGAGAAATCATAAATCAATCTTTAAAAATCAATACCACTTTTGCATATGAAACTTTTAGAATAAGTGTGGACGTTCGATTGATGGCTACTGATCAATTTTTAATTGTATTCTCTTATGATAAAATCTTGGCGAAATACAAAAATCCCATAATAGGAACTATAGGGCATATAATGTCGCCTTGATTTCATTGTAAGAGGTGACCTCATTAAGAGATCATTCTCTCATTCATATACTGACATTGTCATCTTTTTGCAGGTTATGTGTGACGCTCCTTGACATTCTCATGTTTGATCACATAGAGAAGCGAACTCCAAAGCTAGGACAAGCGTTGATCTTTACTTTCATCTATGCAAGAGTTTCTTGTATTTTATTTTTGTCTTTATTCTTGTTAAGAATCATATTTTCCGTTTTGGGTCTTGATTGCGAATCCAATTGATGCTTTTGTAAATCATACTCACATTTTTTTTAATGATAGAATTCAATTTCATGAAAATCATCCTTTAAAAAAAAAAAAAAAAACTCAGAAGTTTTTCAAACCAACCTTTACCTCTACCTTCAAAATGTTTTGAAAATGAATGTCAATAAAGCTTTGCTTAAAGCCCTCTCTTCACGTGATCGCTTTCTCATGTAGAATGAGGAGTTTATTTGAGATCGGCATCTGCCCCTTCTAAAAGATAAAAGTGTAGGCTCATGGAACTCGAGTAGCAAGCATGCGTCGAGGCTTTGTCGGCACCAATCTTCCATAGGGGCAGAACCAAGTTGAATTCCGTTCTAGGAAGTTTCTTTATTTAGAGGAAATGACGCAAATGCCTTAAGTGCCAAAATAGCCCATCGATCTCATTCACTTTGCATGATGAGACAAATGAAGGGAGTTGCCAAGCATCCAAAAAGGCGCATTCGAAGGAAGAGAAAACTGTATCGATTCCAATTATCCATTTCTGATACCGTTTTTCACATGACTTTCTTTTCATTGTTAAGGAGACATCAAGAGTACCAAGGCTTGTAACGCTCCAACAAACGCGATGGAGCATTATTAAGTCCAGTTCATCTTAAATAAAGAAAGATTCAAATGAAACAGAGGGGCAATATTATCCCTTCCTCCATGAGAGATACCTTGGGATGTTGATCGCCCGACTTTGGAAAATGATGTATTTTGTTCCTAAACTTGATTCTCTTTAGCATAAAGAAATGACATATCATTTTCTTTGGTACAGGACATACTCGAACAATATAAAGGTTTGTCAAATTAAGAGTGGGGGAGTAACGTTTGATTTAGGAAAAAATCTCTCATTCCCCCACCAATGAAGTATGCTGGAACAACATTATCAAATTCATCAAGAAATGATGTATTGTTCCTCAATTGAACCTAATTAAGTACAGATAACCCATTTCATCTTCTCTTCTCACAGGATGATAAATGGGGAAAAAGTTGCACCTTGACCGTAGAAGCAGCACCTTCCACCAAGGAATCAGGAAAACATCAAATAAGAAATGTTAGCCCGCAAAGGATGAAAACGAATGAATGGTAACAATGTATCATTTCCAACATTTCAATCCCTAAAGATTTTTGCACTAACATATTCTTTCACATTCTTTACAGGATTACCGAGTCACCATGCCGCAGGTAAGTACTCTTCTTCTCAAAATTAAATGAAAAAAAAGGAGAATTTCCATTATAAAAAGAACCTTTGGTGCTTTCCTAGAGACAAGCACAAAAATGAATAATTGAGAAAAGCAAAAAAAAAAAAAAAAAAAATTCTACAAACTTTTTGAACATCCTTTTTATCTCAAAACTATTTTCTTATTTTGTGGGTTATTCATTTTGAATCAAATTTCCCTATAGAGATTGATCTACTCAAATGATTTCAACAGAGTGAAAGGTGAAACGTTAACCATGCCAAACAAGAAGTGCTTAGGATGAAGAAAGGTAAGCCATTTCCAAACACGTCCTTCAAACACTTTTGAGGGTTGAGTGAAAAGCAACATTCTCTTAGGACGGAGGATTCATTCACATTGAGCGCAAAGATCAAAATGATAAAGGCGTTTCCTTCATCAATCCCAAGCATTGCACTAATCTCTTGCTACCCCTTTAGGCCGAATAAAGATGATCCTTCAAAGTACCCTTGTCGAAAATGACCCTACATTGGGGCAACATAGGAGGTTATGATTGTGTTGTAGAGCGAACGATTGAGAAAGATTCTATTACTTTCACTTGCATCAATCTTCTGGTGATAGCTTCAGAGGAATTCTCATCAGAGCTTAACTCATCCCAATGTGAAGAAGAGCATTTCCTTCTCTACCCAAACACTAATACACATTGCTTTAACCAATTTGCGCCTGATTGTTCATTTATGAATCCCGAGCGATGATCATCTCCCTTCACTGGGGCAAGGCATAAGGATTGACCACATATAATTGACATTTACGAGAAAACGTGAAAAGCATCTCGAAAGTCATAAGAGCTCCAAAAGTTCAAAGAGCAAAAAGTTCAACAAAATTATGGGGCATGAAAAAGCAGTGTGCCTGGTAAAAGTAAGGCCAACGCCCGTCAAGAAAAATAGCCAAAAGGCCGCATCTTATGTGAAAGAAAAATTATCAAAGTCCAAGTGCCAAAAAAAAAAAAAAAAAAAAAAAAAAAAAAAAAAAAAAAGAAATCATCGCAAGTGCAAAGGAAATTAGAGAAATGAGCAAAGCTCCTATGCATAAATGATTAGTCAAGGGATTTTCGAGATGTGCTGTGTTTCAAAAGCCAAATGATTTCGAAGGATCCAGTGACCTGGTCACGATGCCATGATGATCATTGACTCTTAAAAACCCTCTTGAAAATTTTAAGCCTTTCGAGCCTCTCCCAAGCCAACATTACAACCCTCTTCCGAAGTCTCTTTTGATTGGGATGGTTTGAATGAAAATGAGAATGCCACAAAGAAGCTACCGCATGAAGGAGTGGAAGCAATTCTATCTTGTCTTATCTTCCAAGTTCTCGACTTGTAAACCCGATGAAGATAGCGACAAGTGTTTCTTTATTGGCCTCAAAGCAATAATTCCTTTGTGTAAGCCCATGACCGAGCCTCTATTGTGGTCCTTTCAAAAGACCTTTTGATTAATCAGATTGTGCTCATTGCGAATGTTTCTGGAAGCCTTCAACATAGGTTATGTGAGATACCTTCAGCAATTACTTACTTCCCACGTGAATGAATGGGATCAAGCAACCATTTTATCGAGAGTATGTGATAAACCCTTTCTGACTAAAAGTCTCTAATTTGGCATGCTTAAAGAGCCTTTTTCACGAATAGAAATCGTTTTGATAAGAACTTGTCTCCTAAAAAATTTGATGATTGATGATACATCCCTAAGCAAGATGTCAACTTCGCGCTACATGATGCTAATTGACATTGAATGTTTTTTTAAAAGCAATCGAACTTAGCTTGATTAGCTTGTTCAATTAATGCTACAATATTGCCAATACGTCTCTTGATGACATCCTTAATGACATTTGCTCAAGTTGAGTTTAACAGGACTCCTCAGTGAAGCCATGCAGTTTTCAAGGGGTTAGCAGGTGCTTCCTTAAAAACCAAAGGTTTATGGTCAACCTTAAACCATGTCATCTACAAAGTTCATGGTCAGCCTTAAACCATGCCGCCTCCAAAGGTTCATGGTCAACCTTAAACCATGTCATCTTCAAAGGTTCGTGGGTTTTCCTCAAATCATGTATTTTCAACTCTCTTCTTTCTTCTTATGACACAGCATGCTTCTGTAGCCCGAGGTCTCTCTTTCTTCCCATGACACAGTGTGCTTCTGTAACTCGAGCTCTTTCATTCTTCTTATGACACGGTGTGCTTCTGTAGCCCCGAGTCTCTTCTTTCTTCTTATGACACCGCGTGCTTCTGTAGCCCGAGGTCTCTCTTTCTTCCTATGACACGGCGTGTTTCTATAGCCCGGGGTCTCTCTTTCTTCCTATAACACGGTGTACTTCTGTAGCCCAAGGTCTCTTCTCTCTTATGACACGACATGCTTCTGTAGCCCGGGGTCTCTCTTTCTTCCTATGACACGGTGTGCTTTTGTAACCCGAGGTTTCTCTTTTTTCCTATGACACGGTGTGCTTCTGTAACCTAGGGTCTTTCCTTCTTCTTATGTTATGGCGTACTTCTGTAGCCCGGGGTCTCTTCTTTCTTCTTATGACACGGCGTGTTTCTGTTGCTCGGGGTCTCTTCTTTCTTCTTATGACATGGTGTGCTTCTGTAGCCCGGGGTCTCTTCTTTTTTTCTTATGACACGGTGTGCTTCTATAACCCAGGGTCTCTCTTTCTTCTTATGACATGGTGTGCTTCTGTAGCCTAGGGTCTCTTCTCTCTTATGACACGTCATACTTCTGTAACCCGAGGTCTCTCTTTCTTCCTATAACACGGTGTGTTTCTGTAACCCGAGATCTTTCCTTTTTCCTATGACATTATGTACTTCTGCAGCCTAGGGTCTCTCTTTCTTCTTATGACACGGCGTGCTTCTGTAGCCCGAGGTCTCTTCTTTCTTCTTATGACACGGTATGCTTCTGTAACTCGGAGTCTTTCTTTCTTCTTATGACACGACATGCTTCTGTAACCCGGGGTCTCTTCTTTCTTCTTATGACACAACGCGCTTCCATAGCTCGACCTGGTGCAAACCTATGCACTCAGGGTCTCTTTATCGCCGAAATAATTAAGGTGTCTTCTGTCTTTAAATGCAACCTCTTTGAGGCTACATTCAAAAAGGGGCAGCTGTTGACACTTATTTTTAAGCAAAAAAGAAAAAAAAAAACAAACAAAAACAAAAACAACAAAAAAAATGAGAAAAACGCTTAGGGGTCGGGACGGACCGGACCTAGCCTTGGCCCGACACACCTCCCTTTCTTTTCCCCTACATTGGGCCTAGCCCTTTTCCGCTTCAACCGAGCGTGCCCCAGCTATCTCCCTCCTCCATGCCATCTTCGCGCCCAAAACTTAAAAAAAGAAAAAGAAAAAAATGGGGCAGGAGGAGAGCATGCAGAAAAATACAGGAAAAGGAGAAGCAAATGTCACGCCCCAATCCTCCGAGCGCGCGCACATCCCTCTACGGTCGATAGAAATTATGCGACTTCCCAGGACACGTCGCCGACCCATTCATTTTTATTGCACATGCGGAAGCGAAACAAATCCCCTGACAACATTTAACTTGGGATAGAAAAGCAGGCAATCAATTACAACCAAACAAGCCTTCTTATAAACACATAGGTTTATATACAACACTTGATTGTCTACAAAATGGACAGGCTCAACAAAAAGGGAAGCGGCCTCGACCACTAGTCGACACGTTCGCGATTCTTCGATCTCTACCTCCACAAATGTCCATGGCTTCGAGTCCTCCATGACCGCCATCTAAGGACCTGAAATATTTTCCCCAAACCGGGATGAGACAATGTCTCAGCGAGTCCTACCCTCTAAGACCCAATTAGGAAGAAAATACGCCTCAGAGCGTTCTAGCCACACAAAGAGGACAGAGGACTTACCTCGCCTCAGTCCATTCCTGCACGTCAGTACAATTCAAATAACCATCCAATCATTTCAATCAAACACTTTATCCAATCAGATCGAACCATCAATCAATCGACTCAGTCGATTACATGTCAACGAGACCATTCCCCGGTCATCTCAATCAATACTACCTATAAGTCCGATCAACCTAGGACTGCTTATTATAAGCTGATAATAGGTAGTATAGCTCACTAGAAGCTGCCGCAATTATAATCATATAGTATACTATAGCTCACCAGAAGCTGCCGCAATTATACTCATATAGTATACTATAGCTCACCGTAAGTCAGAATCGATATAGATAATATACTAGCTCGCCAAAAGCTGCAATATATAGATAATAGCTCACCGGAAGTCAGTAGGCGATAGATAATATAATAGCTCGCCAAAAGCTGCAATATATAGATAATAGCTCACCGGAAAGTTGTAGGCGATAGATAATATAATAGCTCGCACAAGCGTATATATATATAGCTCACCAAAAGCCGTATGGCGATAGATAATATAATAGCTCGCACAAGCGTAGCGTATATAATAGCTCGCACAAGTGTATATATATAGATAAACCAATGCTCGCCAAAGCTATCATTCAATAATAAACCATAGAACTGGATATTCAAATCCAATAACAACCAACGATTCAAACTAGTCATACAAAGCAATTACGGTGCTAAAAGCCAACACCGGGTATTTTCAAGTTAAATACCACAACTTCATCAATATCACTCAATTCCACACTTTTGGAATTATTAACCATAATCATCAATCACTCAATTTCTCAATTTAAACATACAATAAGCACAAACCGACCGCTTCTTTGCTGCGATCGGCCACGAAATTCTAACGACCAGGCCATCCCGGCAAAATTTTCGAAATTATTAAATAATTAAATTTAATTCCGAAAATTAAATAATTAAATATTATATTATAATAATTTAATTTAATAAAATAATATTTATAAATTCGAAATAATTAATTAATTAAAAATAATTAATTAGGGCTTAAACAAGATTCACTAATTTAATCATACAATCAGCCCTAATTAAACATCCATTAAACTAATCATGCAACTAATCTAATTTACATTAAAATAATCTAATCTAACCACCTAAGCCAAATTAGACTAATCTAAACATCCCTTAAGCGTCATTAACTTACTAAGCAGGGATTAGAGGATAAACTCACCGGATTAACGTTCCGGCGAGTTCACGGCGAAGGCGACGCCAAGGCGGGCGAGCAACCTCAAGGCGGCGACACCAACCAAGGCCGGGAAGGGCTTGAAAACGGGCCACGACGACTGAAAACCCTTGCTGGTTTTCTGCTTCTGTTCTGGGCTGAACTGCAGAGAAGAAACCAGCAACTTCAACGGCGAAAACGGGCCGATCGGAGCTCCGGCGAGCGGGTGGTTAACAACCGGCGGCTCCCGGGGGTTAAGGAAATCTTATTAGAGGTTGGGATGGGCAAAGAAAGGGTCGGAAAGGGGCGAAACAGCAAGAAAACGCGAAACAGGCGGAACCAGGCGAGTCCAGGCGGTCCGGCGGGCCGTTCCTTCGCGCCCAATTTCGGGAGGCTACAGGGCTCTTTTCGGGGAACCGTCAAGTCCTCCTGAACGGTTTGGATGTGCTCTTCGTGATGGTGGGTGGAGCGTTGACTGATTCTCACGGAAAGATAACTTTTAACTCTAATCTTTGGCGAAAGGTCGGCTGGAGCAGAAACTGGAACGAGGGGAAAACAGAGGAGAAAAACGACGGGCTTGGCTGGTCCGGTGGGTGTGCGACGGTGGGGCTGGCTCAGCTGGTTTCCTCTGGTTCTCTTGAGCTTCTAAACTCTCTCAACCATGGAGAAAGCCATGAAATAAGGGAGAAGAAGGTCTGCTGAAGAGGGGGCTCCCCTTGGGCTCACAAGCCTTCAACACTTGTCCAACTCTCCTCACTCATGCCCCCACCACTCTTGGCCCTCACCCTCAGCCATTTTCCTCACCTTAGCTTCCTCAAGAAGCTTGCCAAATGGTCCAACAAGTTGTGTACCATGGGGGCTACGAATTTTGGACATTTCTCCCTCAAATCCTCTTCAATTCCAATCAATTCTCAATCAATTCAAATCAATTGAAGCTCAATTAAATCCACCCATGTGTCCTTCTCTCTCTTACGACTTTTTCCCATCAAATGATCCAACTTGCATTCCAAAGATTCGATTAAAAACGGCCCTTTGACAATCCCGAACAAAAACGGCCTTACTTTGCTTTTTCGCCAAAAATCTCGGTTTGTAGAAAAATCTTATGAAGATGAGTCGACGTTCCTAAAATGAATTGTGACATGGCAGAACTTTCAATTTCTGAATTCGGGTTTAAAATCACGGTTAATTTCAATCGGCGCGATTTAAGCGCGTCCTAATCTACCGGGTAGCTTTTAGAAATTTTCAGTGCAATTGACCCGTGGTTGATTAATTTCAAGCCACGATATAAATCTTCGACACATTGGCGACTCTCGATTGTCGTGAAAATCTCGAGGTTTCAAATACGGACACGGGGTACCCAAAACGACGAGAATAATCGGTTCGGTGCCGGTCGACGAGGATATTGCAATCAGGTGGAATCACCCACGCTCTAATCACATATCTCGGTCGAATCAACCTATTGCGATCTCTCGTTCGATTCCCGACAAAGTGTCGTAATGATCCTTGCGGATTAATACGGTCGAGCAGCCGATTCATGGTCGATTCTCAAGCCTATTGCATTTAAATTCCTTAACGGCTTCACCGATAGACTAGTTATCTCGTGAGTGGCCAACTCGGAGAAGAGAGCTATAGGTGCACGAGATGAAATACCCGACTTATTCAATTGAAAACAGAATTGGAAAATCGGGATGTCACAACTCTTCCCCTCTTATAAAAATTTCGTCCTCGAAATTTAAACCATTAAAATTCTTCTTCAAAATGGTGGGGTATTGTCGTCTCATCAATCTCCACTGCTCCTTCATTCGCTTCGTAATGCTATCCAAGATCCTCTGTCGCCGAAACATTTCCAAATTGACCAGACCAATTCTTGATTCCCAAAAAGGCTAAGCACTTGTCCAATTTTACAAAAATGAAATTTGCAAAATTTTTGGTTCTTTTTCTTTTCTTTTTATTTTTTTTTTTCCACTAAGCGGCTAAGCGCCGCGTCGGGGATTCGAACTCCCGACTTCGGACTGCGCAGCTTCACCCGGGTACCACTCGGCTAGAGGCGCCGATGGTGCTCCAAAGCGCTTTCTTTTTCCATATAAAGCCAAATTTCTTATTTGATCCCAAACTCAAGGTATTCCACTTTGTTTAAATAGTTCCGGCTCTCCTTTCTTAACAATTCGAGATGTCCGTTTCATAGGCGACATCCAAGGATGAACAGGGTTCTCAACTTGAAAATTCAAAGGTTTTCAATACTTAATTGCATAAATTTCCCGGCGGCTTTGAGCGGTCCTTAATCTGTCACCGATATTTGCAAGCTGCGTCCACCGACCGCCGAACCGACGGGCTGCGACCTTTCATTCTCGATCTCAACTCAACAAGCGAAGTTCGAACACTCTCGCTCGTACTAACTAAAAAGGAACTATCGGCGATCTCGCTAAAACGGGATCCTCTCGGTCTAGATCGATACAACTCGAGCCACTTTGTCACTCTATGCAAACGAATTATCGATGCACAAACACCTTTGCATGCTTAATCAAATCAAGATCCTTTCGCACAGCCACAAGGTGGGCTGATTTCGTCCGTCTGTCAATTACTACCCGAAATGAAATTATTAACACATTGACTCCTCGATAGACTTGTCACAAAAATCCGTTGTGACGTGCTTCCACTTCCACACGGGGATCTCGAGAGATTACAAAGGTCCTCTCGACTTGTAAAACCGTGCTTTCTCTTGTTAGCACATCTGACACTTGCGACCTATCGGTGATATCCGTCTTCATACCGGTCCGCCAATCTGTTGATGCAAATTCTGACCCATCTTCGTATTGTCTGGACAATGTTGAAGTTGCTACGACTAGCTTCTGATAAGATCTCTTCTTTAAATCTCGGTATCATCAGGTATACTCAATCGTACTCATAAATCTGAAGATCAGTTCTCCTCTTCTCGGTATCCTCTTGCAAAATCTTTTGAATCTCTGAGTCTATCCACTGAAGCGTCTGATTCTAACCTGATTATCCGGTTCAATTCTGAGGGTGGCCATAAAATTCGAATGTGGCCTACCTCAGATTTGAAAATCGAATTTCGAACTTTCTCAAGTAAGGTCCATACTTTAACCAGCATATGCACAAATGAAGACTCTCGACTCAACGCATCGGTGACTTTTCATCCTTCCAAGGTGATACCAGATACCACCATCCTAGTCCTTCAAAAGATCTAGTTCACAGTGCTATCTCATATTCAATTCCTTCTGAGAGAATAAATACTTTGAGACTTTAACGGTCAACGAAGATCTGGAGTCTTTCTCTGCACAATTAATGTTTCCAAATCTTCAGAGCGAAAATAAATACTGGGAGTTCTAAGTCATGCATCTGTAATTCCGTTCACGAGGTCTCAACTTACAGGACGAGTATGCAATAACCTTGCTAGGTTGCATTAGCACGTAACCCAATCCTCTAAACGACGCACCACTGTAGATCTCGTAAGCTCCAGGACCAGATGGAATGGTCAGCACAGGTGCGGTAGTTAGCTTCTGCTTAAGCTCGTGAAAACTACACTTGCACTTGTCTGTCTACACGAACTTCTTTTCCTTCTCTAGTAATCTTGTCAACGGCGACGCTAAAGTTGAAAACCCTTCCACAAACCTTCTGTAATACTTTGCTAAACCCGAAAACTTCGATCTCTCGTCACTTTGTAGTCAATCTCGGCCAATTGATCACTACTTCAATCTTGGCGGGGTTCACGAAGATTTCTTCACCTGAAATCACGTGACCTAGGAACGCAACACGAGTCATCCAAAACTCGCATCTGCTAAGCTCATCGTAAAATCCAAGAGTCCTCAAGATTTGAAGTACCATCCTCAAATGTCTCTTGTGCTCCTAAGCACTCTTTGAACACACTAGGATAACATCAATGAACACGATCACAAAACTAATCCAAGTACCCTTAAACATTCTGTTCATCAGACCCATACTAATAGCTGGAGTGTCCGTCAAACCACACGGCATTATAGTGAACTCACAATTGCCGTATCAAGTGCAAAATGCCAACTTCGGTATGTCTTTCTTCCTGATCCTCAACCAATGATACTCTATCCTCAAGTCGATCTTGGAGAATATCGATGCACAAACGCAACGAACCATCTTTCTTTTTCACGAACAGCATTGGTGCTCCCAAGGTGATGCACTGGGACGTAAGAATCCCTTATCTAACAATTCCTGCATCTCCACCTTCAGTTCTTTCAACTCAGATAAAGCCATCTGGTAAGGAGTCTTAGAGACTGGCTCTAATCCGGTTGCTAATTCAATCACGAACTCTATTTCTCTTTCTAACAGCAGACCTGGCAATTCTTTAGGAAACACCTCAGACAACTTCTGTACCATGGCTATGTTCTCCATATTCGGCTCCTCAACTGATGTATCCACTACAGTTGCCATACAGATTTGGCAACCTACAACCAGAACCAGGTTGTCTTCAGTGACGAATAACAGGGATTGGAGGTCCCTTCCGACTTTTAGTAATTCAAAACTTTCACACGCTAACTGAACAAACTGAATTATATCTCTACCACGATCCATAACCCCAGAAAGCTCCTCGAGCTAGACCTTTTTATAAATGACTTCCAGGTCATATATAAGCAAACCCTTCAAGAACGACTATAGTCAGAGATTCATCTTTCTATTACTTTATCACCGCAATGAAAATTCTACAACCTTCTCTGAAAATCTCGCTGCGATACTCTGATAAAAACATCTCAAAACATTCTTCCTTTGATCGATGCATGGTCAATCCATTCATATTCCTTTCGCCATCCTAGTGGCGTCCCTACCGGCGGTAGCAATGCTTGAGTTCTCTTTGACTTATGCGGACGGTTCCTATCCCGATGGCCGTCTGGCCACATTCAAA
The DNA here is from genome assembly GCA_014182565.1 of Eucalyptus marginata. Classification (NCBI taxonomy): domain Eukaryota; kingdom Viridiplantae; phylum Streptophyta; class Magnoliopsida; order Myrtales; family Myrtaceae; genus Eucalyptus; species Eucalyptus marginata. The sequence goes on along the minus strand of CM024594.1, from coordinate 10,272,096 downwards.
GCATGCTCTCTTACTTGCACTAAGGCCTGTTCCAATAACCCCACGATGCGTTCTATAGCGCACTCCTTTCGATCTGTCCCATCGACTTTCTAAGACCGTTTCTAGCCAAGCAACCCTGTTGGTCACACACATAACAAGTACCCGTCTTACCGGGACACGGACGATCCATGTTGGCTTTCGTCAACACGACACACTCCATTCGATTCATTGTTGACCGACCATCCCACATTTCCAGTTGGACGGAAATGGGATACTTTTCTCCGATCACGAGACTCCTTCCCAAACCGATTTCCATCTCTATTGAATCGAACCTCGACTCGGATGCAACGGCTTGTTCCCACATCACAACTCAGTGGGCCTCAACAGCACGGCAACAACGGCGGCTCGATCCGAGCTTATGGCTCAACGAGCTCCCAAAGAACACTAGCGCGAATGATCCCATCGAACCTAGGATCGCTCGGTCTTTGCTACACTAGTACCGACCTACAGCGGTACTCTCACACTCGCGCTGGTCTAAGCTGGCGCTTCGCCACGACCACCTCGGGTACCGATCCTTGTCGGCATACCACCCCGAGTAACTGGTCTAAAGGTTCTCTCTAGGAGACCTCTGCTCCTGATCACTCATCTACAGGATCTTTACAAAAACCTGTTTCTCAATTTTAATCCCAGATTAGAATTTGAGTGATCCACATCAAACAATTTACCAAACAACTATCAGCCACATGCACCAGCATGAAATAAAAGCCATTCCTACTAACTATCCCAAGACTCATCGCACCTTATCACTCCAAACATAGACCCGCTCTGATACCACTTAAACGGGGATGTCACGCCCCAATCCTCCGAGCGCGCGCACATCCCTCTACGGTCGATAGAAATTATGCGACTTCCCAGGACACGTCGCCGACCCATTCATTTTTATTGCACATGCGGAAGCGAAACAAATCCCCTGACAACATTTAACTTGGGATAGAAAAGCAGGCAATCAATTACAACCAAACAAGCCTTCTTATAAACACATAGGTTTATATACAACACTTGATTGTCTACAAAATGGACAGGCTCAACAAAAAGGGAAGCGGCCTCGACCACTAGTCGGACACGTTCGCTGATTCTTCGATCTCTACCTCCACAAATGTCCATGGCTTCGAGTCCTCCATGACCGCCATCTAAGGACCTGAAATATTTTCCCCAAACCGGGATGAGACAATGTCTCAGCGAGTCCTACCCTCTAAGACCCAATTAGGAAGAAAATACGCCTCGAGCGTTCTAGCCACACAAAGAGGACGAGAGGACTTACCTCGCCTCGGTCCATTCCGCACGTCGTACAATTCAAATAACCATCCAATCATTTCAATCAAACACTTTATCCAATCAGATCGAACCATCAATCAATCGACTCAGTCGATTACATGTCAACGAGACCATTCCCCGGTCATCTCAATCAATACTACCTATAAGTCCGATCAACCTAGGACTGCTTATTATAAGCTGATAATAGGTAGTATAGCTCACTAGAAGCTGCCGCAATTATAATCATATAGTATACTATAGCTCACCAGAAGCTGCCGCAATTATACTCATATAGTATACTATAGCTCACCGTAAGTCAGAATCGATATAGATAATATACTAGCTCGCCAAAAGCTGCAATATATAGATAATAGCTCACCGTAAGCGTAGAATGATAGATAATATAATAGCTCGCCAAAAGCTGCAATATATAGATAATAGCTCACCGTAAGTCGTAGGCGATAGATAATATAATAGCTCGCACAAGCCGTATATATATATAGCTCACTGTAAGATAATGGGCGATAGATAATATAATAGCTCGCACAAGCCGTATAGCGTATATAATAGCTCGCACAATGCGTATATATATAGATAAACCAATGCTCGCCAAAGCTATCATTCAATAATAAACCATAGAACTGGATATTCAAATCCAATAACAACCAACGATTCAAACTAGTCATACAAAGCAATTACGGTGCTAAAAGCCAACACCGGGTATTTTCAAGTTAAATACCACAACTTCATCAATATCACTCAATTCCACACTTTTGGAATTATTAACCATAATCATCAATCACTCAATTTCTCAATTTAAACATACAATAAGCACAAACCGACCGCACCTTCGCGATCAAGACGAAATTCTAACGACCGGCCATCCCGGCAAAATTTTCGAAATTATTAAATAATTAAATTTAATTCCGAAAATTAAATAATTAAATATTATATTATAATAATTTAATTTAATAAAATAATATTTATAAATTCGAAATAATTAATTAATTAAAAATAATTAATTAGGGCTTAAACAAGATTCACTAATTTAATCATACAATCAGCCCTAATTAAACATCCATTAAACTAATCATGCAACTAATCTAATTTACATTAAAATAATCTAATCTAACCACCTAAGCCAAATTAGACTAATCTAAACATCCCTTAAGCGTCATTAACTTACTAAGCAGGGATTAGAGGATAAACTCACCGGATTAACGTTCCGGCGAGTCTACGGCGAAGGCGACGCCAAGGCGGGCGAGCAACCTCAAGGCGGCGACACCAACCAAGGCCGGGAAGGGCTTGAAAACGGGCCACGACGACTGAAAACCCTTGCTGGTTTTCTGCTTCTGTTCTGGGCTGAACTGCAGAGAAGAAACCAGCAACTTCAACGGCGAAAACGGGCCGATCGGAGCTCCGGCGAGCGGGTGCAGTTAACAACCGGCGGCTCCCGGGGTTAAGGAAATCTTATTAGAGGTTGGGATGGGCAAAGAAAGGGTCGGAAAGGGGCGAAACAGCAAGAAAACGCGAAACAGGCGGAACCAGGCGAGTCCAGGCGGTCCGGCGGGCCGTTCCTTCGCGCCCAATTTCGGGAGGCTACAGGGCTCTTTTCGGGGAACCGTCAAGTCCTCCTGAACGGTTTGGATGTGCTCTTCGTGATGGTGGGTGGAGCGTTGACTGATTCTCACGGAAAGATAACTTTTAACTCTAATCTTTGGCGAAAGGTCGGCTGGAGCAGAAACTGGAACGAGGGGAAAACAGAGGAGAAAAACGACGGGCTTGGCTGGTCCGGTGGGTGTGCGACGGTGGGGCTGGCTCAGCTGGTTTCCTCTGGTTCTCTTGAGCTTCTAAACTCTCTCAACCATGGAGAAAGCCATGAAATAAGGGAGAAGAAGGTCTGCTGAAGAGGGGGCTCCCCTTGGGCTCACAAGCCTTCAACACTTGTCCAACTCTCCTCACTCATGCCCCCACCACTCTTGGCCCTCACCCTCAGCCATTTTCCTCACCTTAGCTTCCTCAAGAAGCTTGCCAAATGGTCCAACAAGTTGTGTACCATGGGGGCTACGAATTTTGGACATTTCTCCCTCAAATCCTCTTCAATTCCAATCAATTCTCAATCAATTCAAATCAATTGAAGCTCAATTAAATCCACCCATGTGTCCTTCTCTCTCTTACGACTTTTTCCCATCAAATGATCCAACTTGCATTCCAAAGATTCGATTAAAAACGGCCCTTTGACAATCCCGAACAAAAACGGCCTTACTTTGCTTTTTCGCCAAAAATCTCGGTTTGTAGAAAAATCTTATGAAGATGAGTCGACGTTCCTAAAATGAATTGTGACATGGCAGAACTTTCAATTTCTGAATTCGGGTTTAAAATCACGGTTAATTTCAATCGGCGCGATTTAAGCGCGTCCTAATCTACCGGGTAGCTTTTAGAAATTTTCAGTGCAATTGACCCGTGGTTGATTAATTTCAAGCCACGATATAAATCTTCGACACATTGGCGACTCTCGATTGTCGTGAAAATCTCGAGGTTTCAAATACGGACACGGGGTACCCAAAACGACGAGAATAATCGGTTCGGTGCCGGTCGACGAGGATATTGCAATCGGGTGGAATCACCCACGCTCTAATCACATATCTCGGTCGAATCAACCTATTACCGATCTCTCGTTCGATTCGACAGTGTCGTAATGATCCTTGCGATTAATACGGTCGAGCGGCCGATTCATGGTCGATTCTCAAGCCTATTGCATTTAAATTCCTTAACGGCTTCACGATAGACTAGTTATCTCGTGAGTGGCCAACTCGAGAAGAGAGCTATAGGTGCACGAGATGAAATACCCGACTTATTCAATTGAAAACAGAATTGGAAAATCGGGATGTCACACCACCCGCCTTAACTCAACGCTGCTGCAGCACCTGCGGCCGCGAACACCGTCGTGCCAGCAGCCAAAGCTCTGCCCAGCTCTGCTGCACTTGTTGTCGCGCCGCCACTCCTGTAACCTACAGCCCGAGCCCCCTCACCGCGCCACCGCCACTCTTGCAACCAGCAACCCGAGCCTCCTCGTCGCGCCACTGCTGCTCCTGCAACCTGCCCGTCCCCTGCAACTCGAAGCAGCGACGCCACGCTGCTGATCCACAAGGGCGTCAGAACCCAGAATCGAGTGGGGGAGAGAACCGGGGGGCAGATCCGAGGGAGAAAGGAGGAGAACCGGGAGAAAACGGACGAAGAAAGAGAAAACCAGGGAGGGGGGCAGGATCCAAGGAAGAAGGAGGCACCGTTAACTCTGCCTAATGCCGTCCCTGCGTTGAACCGTACTATCCCGGCCATCCCCCGACGCCGTCGCTGCACCGAATCTCCGCCACGTCGCTGTCGCCAACCATCATTTTCTTCAGCGTAGTCCCGATGCCAAGCCAGTCGACCAAAGGAGAAGTCGAAAGTTGAGGGCAGATTTGGAGATCTGCCGGAGTTACTAGCCGCCACCCTCCAACCCCGACTACGGCGACGCCTGGGCCCGACGCCGTCGCTACTCATCCTCCCGACGATGTGCCAAGTTACTCGCCGCCGCATCCGTCGGCCTTCAACACAAGCCTCGTCGTGCTACGCGTTGGCCTGTTGGTGTCGCCTCCATCTCAACTCCATCCCCGACACAGCCGACCCTATTGCTGCCCGACTCCGTCGGTGTCACCTCCGACGCAATCGCTACCCGTCCTCGTTGGTGTCGTCTTCGAAAACCTAACCACCTCCAGACGTGTCCCCGCCAAGCTACAGTCCACCGCCGGAGTCCTTAGCTGGTCGCAGACCAGCAGCATCTCCTCAGCGACTACTGGCGCCGGCGTCCCGAACGTACTCCTTCGACACCACGAAAGAGCAGGAGAGAGAGGAGGTACGAGCCGAGTCAAAAGAGCTGGGCCGAGTACAGTCAACCGAGTAGGGTTTTGGGCGAATTGGGCCAGGCATACTTGAATCGAGTCTAGGCTGGTTTGGGACGTGGGCTGTGGGCCTACGGTGAGCCCCTTTTGCAAATGAGGGATCGGGCCCGCCAGCTGGGCCCAACCCCAATTCAAGTTAGGGCCCGACCACCTTTGGTCAAGCCCAACCCCTTTTCAAGCGGGCTGACCGACCTGCCCCAGACCAAATCTGAGAGGGTTTGACCGGCCCGCCTCGACCAGGCCAGTCCCAGGTCCGGTCAGACCCGACTCAACCCGGCCTGGGGGAAATTAATAAAAAATATTTTTTTATTTTAAAAAAATTTAAAAAAAAATCAAAATTTTAAAAAATGTAGGGTTTGGTTAGGAATTATCATGTTTGCATTCTTATTGTAATTAGGCCTTTATTTGTTTCTATATTGATTATATCGCATGTTTAATTTGTATATTTTATTATGTTTAATTGCACGTGCTAAAGTTTATTGTAATTAGGATTTTGGTTGCAAATTGTTACTTTAATGATTGCGTACCCGCATAATCACTTCACATGTTACTGGATAAGTATAAAATCAATCCAAACTACCTAACAAAAATATTTTCTTTTAAAATGAAGAAGATTAGGTACCGAAAGGGCACTAATATGTCAATTAGTGTAATCAAGTCCTCGATCCTAGATTTTCTAGTTGCATAGGAAGTAAGACACACTCCCATGTCTCGTTTGGTTTCTAGCCGACCCCAATAGGCTAGTGGTGACTTCTTTTTGTAAAATTCTTAAAAATATCATATTGTCGTGCGAGGTATGAACTTGGGAGAGCCTACGCCTAATCATGGGCCTTAGGTTCATCATTTAGGCAATACCCCTAAACCTGTTCCCTCCCCCCGAGGGGTAGGTCGCGACAATGATCAACCGTAGAAATAGTTTTGGTTGATTGCAAAGAGTTCAAATATGGCATATTTCAGAATTCACAGATAAGAAATTTAAGTACAATAGCGTTAACAACAACCTTTGCGAAACTTTCAACGGCAGGATTATAGAAGCCAAGTGCAAATTAATTGTCAGTATACTTGAAGACATCAAATTTATGGTGATAACAAGATTGTGAAAGCAAAGAGTAAATGTTCGAAGTGGCTTAGACAATATGGGCCCGAGATTGCAAAAAATATTAGAAGATAACATTACTGCTAATAGGTTATGTCATTTAATTTGGAATGGAGACAATGGATTTGAAATCATGAATGATGGCGACAAGTATGTTGTTCATTTGGAGAGAAAAAATGTTCCTATCGAGCATGGAAGTTAAGTGGAATACCTTGTTTACATGCAATTTGTGCCATCCAATTGAAGCAACTCAATTTAAAGGATTATGTGGAAGACTGTGACAAAATTAACAACTCTCTTGCAGCATACCAATTCATGTTGTAGCCTCTGAAGAGTAGCAAGTTTCTGGCAAAACAAACCATCGATCCCCAGAGCATCTACCATTGAAGAAGCAAGTTGGCAGGCTTAAAAGAAAAAAGGCAGGAAATTGAGAGTAGCATTAATACAATGAACAGGGCTAGTGAAATGGTTCGATGCTCACATTGCTATAGGAAATGGCATAATAAGACTTGTTGTCCAACTAAGAAGCAATAATAGCAGTAGCAGCAAATGACAACATAGCCTAGTGATGCAAAGACATGTCCGAGCAACATAGAAAGCAATGCAGAACCAACTACAAGACCAACTAAGTTCGATAGTGTATAATAGATAAGTAAATATCATGTAAGATATTTGTTATAATTATTTTTATTGTATGTACTTCTTTGTATAATAAATTCATATTTTGTTATGTCATTTTACAAGTTAGAAAAAGAAAAAGTAACGATATTTTAGTTTTTGAAAATTTTGCATCACAGCATACATATGGTGCAATTGGGAAAAGGATAAGAGAATATGGCTATGGATTATTTATAGATATGAATACTGATATGATAGTTTTGAATGTCAATTTTTTAGTTGTTATGCATTTATTGCATTCAATATGTTTGACATGATAATTAATGAAATTTATATAGTTGTAGCCTTTGAGAAGTTTGGTAGTGTTGATATCTCAAGGAGGACCAAATCAAGAATTGACTACATCTACAAGAAGAAGCCAAGGGCAATAATCGATAAATCAACCAATGGTAACTTGAACACAATTGAAGAAACAACCAATAGCAGCTCCAAAGAAGACTTCAACATCAAGTCCACCTCAAATGAATGATCTTGGGAATTCGTAACCTTCTACTACAGTGCCAATACCAGTTACAAAAACTTCAATAATAGGCAACACTAAAACACATGAAGCTCAAAAAAAAAAAAAATTGAATCTTCCAAAAGATAAGACGATGAGAAAATGTACATGAGTGAATGATGTACTTAGAGTTCCAGTTCGAAAGAGTACAAGACTTATGAATCAAATGAAGCCATTGAAGAAGAAAAAAGGAAGTGATGAGATTCTTTAGATTGATTAATGGATGGATATTGTCTTTTTATGTTTGTTGTTAGGTGTCAATATCTAAGATTTTATGATTTTATTGTAAGGTGGTTGAGATTATTACTGTATTTTTGCTGGTGATGTGTTTAACAACATTGTTAGTTGTTCCAGATTATTGTTGTATTTTGAATAGATGGGTGCTTAACGAGAGTGTTGTTTTGTTTTGAATTTACAAAGCGGTTGAGATTATTTTGTTTCAGATTATTGTTACATCAATGTTGATGTAAAAGACCTTCTGGTGCAATGTGTACGGTGTAATGCTATTTCGGGTTAAACCATGCCATGATTGATGGTATTTGTCGAAATAAGTCTTATTTTATATGTTGTTATAGGATGATAATTTGCTTTAAGTTATTAAATGATACAACATGTGTTTGACAAAAGTGAAAACAATAACTTAATTAAAAAGTTGAGGAACCAAAGTCATCACTTTTAAAAAGTTAAGGAACCTAAGTTATAATTTTTAAAAAGTTGATGAACCAAAGTGTTTACTTAAAAGATTTTTTGGCACTCAAACGATCATTCGTAAAGTTATTTGAAACTTCAATTGTCCTTCAAAATATATAGAAAAGCCAAAACCAACCACAAAATGCAAAACCATCCATTCTCTTGATGTAGCTACTACAAGCTAGTCAAGCCATCTATCTTTTGTATAAATCAACAATAGGACTCAAATTGCATTAAAAAATACAACGTCCACCAAAATCCACCAGGCCATTCAACCTTCAAGTCAACATAAAACCAGTAACCCACCCACATATATTATTAAAAAAAAAAAAAAAAAAAAACAAAGTCATTGCACCAAATACAACAACACATTTCATTATTTTTCAACTACGGTAGACTCAATAACTTCTTCTTGTTACTGAGATTACATATGACCATAAGCCAAACCAAACCCAACAACATTAAGACAAACAACACTCGATAAATATCTCTTTGAATTTTCATCTTTGAAACTTCCTTTTGCAAATGATTTACCAAAGATTCAAACCCTTTATTTCTGCTTACGTAGAGTTGGCATTGTCCAACTCATCTTTCATTACAAGTGCAAATCCATGTTATCCTTGAAGGAGCTCCAAGATGACCTCCATTGCTCGATTCAAAAATTCCACATCAACCCACTTTAAATATTCACAATTGTAGCCTTCTTTATACTTAGTGCATCCATGGAACCTTCTCTCAAGATTTTCTCTTGTCCAAGAAACTCTTGTTGGACTTCACATTCCACAAAAGCATAAATACTAACTTTCATCTTCACTTTATTCGGAAATTCATGAGCCGTTTTTCCTGCTTTTGCGCCCCATTGTGAATTTGATGAGATGATTTGTCTTAAAATTAAAGACAGTTTGCGGATCAAAGGTTAAGGTTAGGTTTAGGGTTCATGAAGAATGAAATTAGGATTTTGTCCCAATTTGTGAAGCTGCTTCACTTCTTATAATTACATGGGTGAACGACATCGTTTACCATCTCATTTGCTGACTCAACTCGTCGGCGAGACACGTTGGCAAGTTTAATGTTATTTTAATGCTGCGGTAGCTTTTCCAATAGGTCAAATCGAAAGTGGCACTCAAGAGATCGATTTTTCAAATTTGTGGCACTCAAGTGAGCGAAAAAAAAGTTTTGGCACTTAAGTAAGCACCATATGAAAATATTGACACTTGTATTGTATTTACTACGTGTTATACGAGATCTTGAATGGTGCATATTATTGTGGACGAGTGTTTAGAATGTGGTACACAAGGAAGGATCCAGATATCTCAACATTAGCATTCTTCAATTGAGCAACAACATCCCTCATCTTCATGATATGCCGACATACACCTCTAACAATAGTGAGCTTTAAAGATAAAAACTTCACAATTAGGGTTAAGGCATACGTTTTTTTGAAGTCTCAAATATCGTATCAATAGCCTTCAGCAATGCTAATGCATTGCTATGCTAAACAACTGAACAACAAATACTAGTACAAATTTATTCTTTATGAACATTTTATTGAGGCGGCTAGACCACGCCCATTGCTTGTAAAGAGCAATTTGAGCTTGAGTGCTAGTATCAGCAAGAACAAGTTGTTCATCTTTCCGATTAGCATAGTCAATTCTATGCACCCCCATATTGAGGATTGATTAATTCCTTCAAAACTTTATATTTGTCACAGTTCAATTTGGGTACATCGCTTTTAAAATCATAAATATTCATAGGTTGTGAAACTGCATAATAAAAATACATACTTATGCCTCAAAATTTGAGACAAATAAACATACATCATGGTTTATCAATGTAAATCATATTGCAAACTATGAATCAAATAACATATAAAAACTGATTGTGAGCTAAGTTTCTAATTTAAATAGATTGATAATTTCTCTATGAATGAACTATCAAATTATGTTCCTTTCCTTAATTCCCATGGGTAAATTAAGAAATATAATATGCTATTTTATCCTAATTAATGATATTAATATAATGAAAATTTCATATGGGATGAAATTCATTATGTTAATGTGATTAATCACAATTAATGTCATTTTTTATACATATGATCTAGAGACTCTTAATATATAATTTTATATAATCCAAGATGTGGTGGTTAATCTCCAATTAATTATATATATTAATCACTAGACATTTAAATTCATGCACAAAAAAAAAAATCTGCAAACAGTGACCACATAGTAATTAAATCATTACCAAAATAGTGTATGTAAATTCTATACCTCTAGAAAGTCGCAAGCAGAGAATTATATAGTGACTAAACAGTAATTTTAACAAAGTATTAATGACTAAACAGTACGCAAAACAGTTACTAAACCTGTCTCTTAGAAGTTTCACTTACAAAAAAATATATATATGGTGCATGCGAACAGCTAAAACGAAGTTTTTTTTTTTTAATTTATTGAAACCCTACGAATAAAAAAACACCAAGGCAAATGTATCATGATGGCTCTGATACCAAATAATAAAACGAAATATGATCTAATTATGCATTGAAGAACATAAATCCAAGCATAAAAGAATCAAACATGGATTACATGAATTGTAACTGATCTCCAATCATTGGTAAACTTAGATAGAACTGAATTGGCAAAATTTTGACCCAAAAAAAGGGCACTACTAATCCAATATTCTCTCTCAACTTGATGGTGCGTTTTTCTTTACAAGAGAGCTTGGCTTAAATCTATTTCCTATATCTCATTCTTAACTTTTATAACATCCTTCCATCAATGTTGCACTTTAATGGTGGGATGTGAAAATGTGATAATTATCACACAATTAATTACATTAACTATAATTATTCACATTAATAGGAAGAGGTCACAGTCATCACTCAATGATATGAAGAGGCAAAGGCGTGTAATAACTGAAGTGACTAAGAAAAAACATGAGACAAGAAAAAGTGGGATCGCAATATCAAAATAATAACATAATCTATACGTGTATACTGCATCATTTGTTGGACCTATGTGATTTATTCTTAGCCATGTCATTAACCCTACGCCTGATCCTTTATATAAGTCTATTTAAGAGTTGAGCTAGTTTCATGACGGCCCACACAACATCACTCGACCCTGCCCGACCAAGTCAATCACAACCAAGCTGACAATGCCCGAGCTGGCCCGATCCTTATCATGGTCCAAAACGCCCACTCAAACCACCCTTGGTGAGAACAATGAAGGGGCGGTTGGGATCGAGCATGGTAGGGGTAGTTGGATCATTGAGGTGGCGCGTGATCATGCCAAGCACAACTTTGAGGTAAGTCACGGCCATCATCTGTTGTGGTTGAATCAGAGTCTGAACCGTGACCGATCATGTTTGCTTTGCTCGAGGTGGGACTGAAGAAAGAATTGGGAAACAGACAGGTGAGCCAATAATGTATGTATGTAAATCCTTATCTTGGCCATCGCACTCGATTGCATTTGACTTCTTTTTTGAGAGAACTCGAACGTCCACAAAGAACAAGTTCATAGACAATATTAAATATATTTATACTGTTTGTAAACTAAATTGAATAAGTATCGGAAGTTTAGAGATTACATTGAATAATTTAAAAGTTTATGAAGAACATTACATGTTGGGCTAAAGTTCATAGATCACATTGAACAAATTAAAAGTTTTGAAATCACATTACATATTGAATCAAAATTCATGGATAATTTGTATCATTTTTTTTTTTTTACGTTAAGCTTAGAAGGATGTTCTTTTTATCCTTTCTATAAGTATTATTTTTTTCTTGTTCTCACCTCGTGACATCAACTCTGCATAATCTTTTTTATAAATGTAGTGAAGTGTTGAATTATTTGTTGTGTCCTTATCTAAGCTGTTTTTTAAGTGTTGAGGGTTAATAAGAAACTCCATTATTGAGAAATCACGATGGCTCTTGGGCGCCCCTAAAAGATGAACTTGCAAGGGAAGACGCGAGAAGTATAATCGTTGAATTCAAGGTATTAATAACCGTTTCCCCATTTCTTTCTTCAGTCCCACCTCGAGCTCGAGCAGACCAAGCATGGCCGGTCAACATCCGGATCTTGACCCAGCTCCGGCTGTCGACGCCTATGACTACCTCAAAATTGTCCTCAACCCAGATGGCACGATCACACGCGGCATCGACGATCCAACTACCCCGCCGTGCCCAATCCCGACCAGCCCTTCCCCGTCCGCACCAAGGATGTCCTACTCAACCCGACCCACAATACTTGGGCCCGGATTTACATGCCTCGCCCATCACCACCACCCAACCAAAAACTACCGCTCATCGTGTATTACCATGGCGGCAGTTTCGTATTCTTCTCCCCGTCCTCCGTGATAAATCACAATTTCTGCTCCCTCATGGTAGCCAAGCTTGGCGCCATCGTCGTCTCTGCCAGCTACCGCGGCGCTCCGGAGCACTACCTCCCCGTGGCCTAGGACGATGCCCTCGAGGCCCTCCACTGGGTCAAGACCAGCGACAAGGAGTGGCTTCGCGAGGGCGTTGACTTCTCACGGTGCTACCTGATGGGTACGAGCGCCGGGGGAACATCCCATACCAAGTTGGGCCTGCGCGCATGCTCCACCATGGCCGATCTGTAGCCTGTGGTGATCAGAGGCCTGATCTTGTGCCACCCCTTCTTCAGCGGGTTCCGGAGGACCGAGTCGGAAGTGAGGCTCTTCAACAACCCCATCACGTCTTTCTGTGGTATTGATAGACTCTATAGTTCCTTAGAGAGTCAATTTCCAATTAGTGGTCATTGAGATTCATGGCCAATGCGGATTAATATGTAGGGATAGATATTACCTCTCCTTTTTCCCTTTCAAAAAAATTGAAATGATTGAAGTTTTTCTATTTGGAATTGTCTTAGGTCTAATTCCTATTACTTTAGCTGGATTATTTGTAACTGCATATTTACAATACAGACGTGGTGATCAGTTGGATCTTTGATTAAATTAATTAACATCTTTTTTTTTTAATTGACCTCCTCTTTTCTTTAATCCAAAGGAGGTCAAATTAAGATTACTGGTCAATTATTTAATTGTAATTTTGAGACTAACCTAACCAAGAATGGAATCACGCTCTGTAGGATTTGAACCTACGAACGGGTTACCTACTCTTAATGGCCAACGAACCCTTTCGTTCTAAATTCTTTAATTCGAAATGACTTTAATTCCAAATGAATCAAATCTCCCCAAGTAGGATTCGAACCTATGACCAGTCAGTTAACAGCCGACCGCTCTACCACTAAGCTACTGAGGAACAACGGGAGATTCGATCTCATAGAGTTCAATGTGAACGGGGCGGACCTGTTGTGGGAGCTGGCGCTGCCAGCCAGCCCTGACCAGGACCACGAGTATTGCAACCCAACGGCTAGGGAGAGATCAGAGGAGTGGAGAGGATTAAAAAGCTGGGGTGGCAAGTGGTGGTGGCCGGTGGTGGGGGAGACTCAATGATAGATCAGCAGAGGGAGTTAGCGGCGGAGCTGGAGGTGAAGGGCATGGAAGTGGTGGGCTTTTTGGCGGCGAAGGTGATCATGGAGTGGAGATGCTGGAACCAGCTAAGGCAAAGCTATTGTTCGAGAAACTGAAAGGTATCATTTGAGCTAGCGGCTCAGCTATTCCGGCAGCCGGGGACAGGAAGATTACCGGCGGTCAAAGACGGATGTCATCTATCGAATAAAAGTAACATTATTATCTTGTAAGAAAGTGAAGTTGAGTAGCATAAATGTGCCCTGATACGTCATTATTATCTCCACAATATGAAAAGGCATGGGTTTCTTTCAACCCCAATGATTATGATGTGTGATGCACATAAGCTTTTCTTTTGCACTCAAGCTTTTCTTTTGCACTCTTTCTCCATTCCTTTCCAATCATTGATGGGAGGACCAATCCGCATCCGAAACCGGAAAGCTTTGAGCATCAATAGCTTCCACGCCTCGGGACATTTTCGAATCGATATGCGTGGCGCAAACCACACATTAGAGTCGAGTTATGGAAGATTGCTCGCGGCCTACCACTTCAATTCTTTCACACTGTTCAGTTGAATGTGATCAAAGGTAAAAGCTTTAGCGCATCAAGAATATAAAATACAACCTCTCGATTGCCCCCTTTTTGCGGTCTTTTCATGGTCCATCGGCGTCGGCAAAAGCCCCCATTTGGTCCTCTTCGGGGAAGAGGAAGAGAAGAAAATAGAGCAAAGAGCAAGCCACGCATATTGCCATAGATCAGTCCTTTGATAGATTAGTAACTGTGAAATCTAGTCCAACAGCAGAAGCATATAAACCGTTCTTCATTTATTGCTTTCCTAGATTATTCTTTGGGCACTAGTTCAAATTAAACATGTCACTATTCACGATAGGTGTCGTACTTGGTAAATAATTTTTAATTTGAAATCTCTTTAACACTTTACTGATGTAGGTATCTTGATATAGTCCTAAAACGTCTCAAGGTCTATCCATATGAATCTCAATGCTAATAAAATAAGATGCCACGTCCATATTTTTCATGTCAAAAGTTTTAGAGAGGAATTGTTTCACCTCATGTAGTAACCATTTATTATTGATTGCAAGTAAATTGTCATCTTCATATAGCACCAAAAAAAAAAAAAAAAGAAAGAAAGAAATATCTCCCACTAACCTTCTAGTATATACATCGATTCATGACGTTCTCTACAAAACCAAATGAAGAAATGATATCATGGAATTTTAAATATCATTGGGAGGATGCTATTTTCAATCCATATGTAGATTTCTTAAACTTACATACTAAATGCTCACCATCATTAGAGGAGTATCATTCCGATTGTTGTATGTAAACCTCCTTCTTAAGATGCCCATAAAGTAACATTGTTTTCACTCTATTTGATGCAGTTCCAATTCAAGATGGGCATCCAATGCCGAAAGGATACGAAGTGGATTTTCCTTAGATGCAGGAGAAAATGTTTTCATATAACCGAACCTCTTCCTCTATATCCCCATTGAGGAACATTGTTTTTACATCCATTTGATGCAATTTCATTTTTAAATGGGCAATCAATGTCAAGATGATACAAAGAGTGTCTTTCTTCAATATAAGAGAAAAGGTTTCTATATAATCGATTCCTTTTTTTGAGTAAACTCTTTGGCAGCGAATCTAACTATATGTCTCTCAATGTTGCCCAATGAGTCATCGTTTGTTTTAAAAACCCATTTACAACCAATAGCCTTCACTTCATTGGGCTACTCGACCAAAATTCAGACCTCATTAAATGCCATAGAGCTCATCTTTTTCTTCATGGCATTGTACCATAAATTAGATACATTGCAACTCATGGCATATAAAAGTGTTTCAAAATCATTCTTAACTTCAATATTGTAGTTGGCTTCTTACATATACATAATGTAATCACTAGAAACTGCTAATTTCTTCATTCTAGCATATCTTCTTAAATTCTATATTCTCTTGAGGAGCATGTTATTCAACTAATTGATTAACAAATTTTGATAATTACTGAACAACTAAATTTACCATACCAATATCAGCCAGTTGTGAAACTTTAATAATTGGTTATTCAACGGCCGATAAAATTAAAAGGGCATTGTAAACAACAACCAATCTAATAATTGAGGTGGAAGGTTAAATATCAAAATGATTTTTCTTAAGAACAAGGTTCTGGGATTGATCACTCCCACTCATCAAGTCATTTTTAAGAAATTTAGAATTTATTGACTCTACATTTCTGATGATATGAGATGGGCAATAAAATTTATATCATTTGGACTTTTCAACATATCCAATAAAATACCCACTTATAATCATTGGGTCCAATTCATTTTCTTGTGGACTATAGAATCTCACCTTAGACGAACATCCCCAAACGCATACATGTCGCAAACTCAGTTTTCAACATTTCATTAACCTAAACAACATCTTTCAAATAGCCTTGGTTGGAACTCGGTTTAATATATAATTGTTATCTTAAGAGTTTTGGTCCATAAGAACTTAGGAAGTTTGAAATTGCTAAGCATATTTTGTGCCATGTCCAACAAAGTTCAATTTCTTCTTTCCACTATACCATTTTGGTTCACAGAACTAAACATAGTGTAATAATCTCATGACACGACATACGGGAATCTTCATTCACAACACGTTACTTTATACCAGTGATATCATGAACATGCATGGGTTGGACCATTTATGACCCAACCCGACCCACCCGTTTAACGGTCTAACCTCAGGTCAATAAATAAAGGTTTCCCTGTTTCTTCAGTCCCACCTCGAGGTCGAGCAGAGCAAACATGGCCGGTCAACGTGCGGATCTCGATCCAGCTCCGGCCATTGACGCCTATGACTACCTCAAACTTGTCCTCCACCCAGACGGCATGGTCATGCGCGGCCTCGACGATCCGACTGTCCCCGCCGTGCCCAACCCCGACCAGCCCTTTGTCATCCGCTCCAAGGACGTCCCGCTCAACCCGACCCGCAACACTTGGGCTCGAATCTACCTGCCTCGCCCGTCACCCCCGCCCGACCGGAACTGCCACTCATCGTGTTCTACCACGGCGAGGGTTTCATCTTGCTCTCCCCGGCCTCCGTGGCGAACCACAATTTCTGCTCCCTCATGGCGGCGAAGCTCGGGGCCGTGGTCGTCTCTGTCAGCTACCGCTACGCTCCAGAGCACTGCCTCCCCGCGGCCTATGACGATGCCGTGGAGGCCCTCCGCTAGGTCAGGACCACCGAGGAGGAGTGGCTTCGCGAGGGCGTTGACTTCTCACGGTGCTACCTGATGGGCACGAGTGCCGGGGGGAACATCGCGTACCGCGTGGACCTACGCGCATGCGCCACCGCGGCCGATCTGGAGCCTCAGGTGATCAGAGGGCTGATCTTGCATCAGCCCTTCTTCGGTGGGTCCCAGAGGACTGAGTCGGAAGTGAGGCTGTTCAACAACCAAATCCTGCCGGTGAACGTGGTGGACCTGATGTGGAAGTTGGCACTGCCGGCCGGCGCCGACCGGGACCACGAGTATTGCAACCCGACGGCTGGGGAGAGATCAGGGGAGTGGGAGAGGATGAGAACGCAGGGGTGGCGAGTGGTGGTGGCGGGCGTCGGGGGAGACCCGCTGATAGATCGGCAGAGGAAGTTGGCGGCAGAGCTGGAGGCGAAGGGCGTGGAAGTGGTAGGCCTTTTCGGCGGCGAAGGCAATTATCATGGAGTGGAGATACTGGAGCCAGCTAAGGCAGAGTTGTTGCTCGAGAAACTGAAGGGGATCGTTTGAGCCGGCGGCTCGGCTATTCCGGCAGTTGGGGATGGGAAGATAGACAGCGGTCAAAGACGGATGCCATCTGCCGAATAAAAACAACCTTATTAACTTGTAATAACTTCCAACCGCAATAGACAGTGATGAGATGCACATTTGCTTTTACTCTGAACTCTCTCTCTTCTGTTCCGATCATCGACCGGAGGCCCGATCCCAGTCCCAAACCCAAAAGGCTTTAACCCGGATTTTTGCATTGCCGATTCATTCTCGGAGCCGAGCTTCGGTCAGCAAGATGATTCCTTGATTTTAGCATTTAACGGATTTCTGAACAGGTCCTTCTGCACCCACTTTGTGCTCCTGCATAATCTCGAACATAATGAGTCCTAGTAGTAGACCAAATAATATAACGCAAGCAAAGTTCCAAGAAAATACCAATTGGATTAGAAATGTTCGCTCCCGTGGGAGTTTTCATCCAAGAGACTCGATCTCCTTTATGGTTCGAGAGGCCATTTTAAGGCTGAATAGACCATCACGTTGAGAATTCCGGGTTAGTTCTTGCAAACTTTTGGATCTTTAACTTACGATGGCTTCTTCCTCTACCATTTTGGGGAGCTCGGGTCAAGAGAACAGCTTGCATGAAGACTAAAGTCTAAGTTGAAAAGTTACTCTTGCATGGAAGACACGTAGAGCATGTTCATGCCGTCATATTAAATGATCACAATGGAATCACGCAAACCATATTGTGGTTGACTAATAAGTTATTCAATTGAACTACTTCGTGATGGAAAGCAAAAGTCAAGCTTTAGCGTATCGTAAAATAAAAAATATGACCGTTCAATAGCCTGCCTTTTTTATGACCTCTCGGTGCTCCATCGGCTCCAGCGAACTCCGCAGTGACCTCATTGGGCTCGGATCGAGTTGCCTGTCTCTTGAACCCGTTGGATTTTTTTCAATTTTTGCCCCCCTCTCCCCCTAATTTACCCAGCGCCATTGCTATGCACTGTGCTTTGATCAAATCTCTTAAGAGGGTAGCTAGGAAGAAGATATAGTCTTCTTTTTTACGGAGGGAGAAGAAATTTAAAAATTAAAAAGAATTTATAGTTCTTAATGCATTATTATTTGCATGTTTCGTAAAATTAGTGTTTTTAGCCATATTTTCAAATTAAAGCTGATTTTTATCTTTTTTGGGTGAATATTTCCTTTTTCTTTCTGTTCATATGTGAGACCCACTATCATCCTCCAACGAAAGCAAGGAAATCTGATAATTTGTAATTTGGCCAGTGCCCACCTAAGTGAGATATGCACAAGTTCATCAACCACAGCACTAGACAGAGCTTTTAGCTTATCACATCCATATATTTTGCCACCATGTGTCTTCACTGTCAACATTTAAGAGAGATACTGTGTTCTTTCAACAAATCTCCATACCTCTGCTCATCAAGATCAAACAGGGCGCCTCTAGTGTAGTTAACAAGTGATGCTAAGCAAGGTGCACAAGTTCATCAACCAAAGCACTAGACAGAGCTTCTAGCATATCATATACATCGACTCTGCCACCATATGTCATCACTGTCAACATTCAAGGGAACAAAACTGTTTTCTTTCGGCAAATCCCTATACCTTTGTTCATTAAGATCAAGAAGAGTGCCTCTAGAGTAGTTGAGATGCTAAGTAAGATGCACAAATTCATCAAGCACAGCACTAGACTGAGCTTTCAGCATATCCTATCCATCTACTCCGCCTCCATGTCTTCACTGTCAACATATAAGATTAAAAAAAAAAACTGTTTTCTTTCAGCAAATCCCTATGCCTTTGCTCGTTAAGATCAACCAGAGTAACTCTAGAGTAGCTAACATGGGTAAAGGAAATTGAAGTATGACAGCAACACATTAATCTATTTACACCAGTAGCCCAAGCAAAACAAATGTATCACCTCATATGTCCTCTATCTACTGCGTTTTCTATCCCTATCACTTTCAGATGATTCAGAAGAAGATGAGCTCGAACTTCCCGACTCATCATCTGAGCTTGACGATGGTTGCTGCTGCAGCATGATGATGCCACCATATGTCTTCACTGTCAACATTAAAGAGAAGAAACTCTTTTCTTTCAGCAAATCCCCATACCTTTGCTCATTAAGATGAACCAGAGTGCATCTAGAGTAGATAACAAGGGTAAAGGAAATTGAAGTATGACAACACATTAATCTATTTACATCAGTAGCCCAAGCAAAACAAATGTATCCCCTACTATGTTATCTACTGTGTTTCCTATCCCTCTCACTTCCAGATGATTCAGAAGAAGAGTAGCTTGAACTTCCCAACTCATCATCTGAGCTTGACAATGCTTGCTGCTGCTGCATGATGAGGCGCGGCATGTTCTTCAAATACTCACGCAAGTCCTCAGTTATGCCGCCAAGTCCAATGGATGTGAAGAAGTTGATGGAGAATCTTGTGTTCTTTGGATTGTCTTTAGGAAAAATTGATTCAAAAGAGTCCCGCATCGATGGATCATTCAGGCGTTCGTTAAGCAAATGGATCCCCAGATGCTCTGACAGTTCCTACAAGAGGGAAAGTGATGTCAATGAAAGCCTGTCTCAGTAAACGATAATTATGTTAGCAGTCAGAAGTATTTAATTTGAGATCATAAGGAGTACTGACATTTGCCAACGAATAGAGCAAATACATAAAGGAGTACTGGAAAACATAACCATCTCTGTGGTGTATCTATCTAAAACTTAGATGGAAAAAAATGTCCAGCAATCAGGAGCGCACGTTCCACCCAGCATAAAATATTCTTAGATACTAAAAGGAAACATGCCATGTAAACTTATTTCTTGGGCCATATACATATTGTGCCAAAATCAAAGAGGAGAGACCTGACCATCAGTAATTTCTTTCCACCAAAGTAAGTAAAAACAAATAGTCTTCTTTAAAGCATTGACGAGTTGTTTCTACCATTGTAATTTAGTAAAAGAAACCAACAGTAAGTCTAAAATTTTATCAGTAGGGTTTTCACTCACCTGAAAGAGGATTTTGATGAATATTCGTGATGATGAAGTGGTGTCCTCCTCAGTCAGTCGTACGTAGGCGAAGATGTGCCACGGTAGAGAATCCGTGGCAAGTAAATAAGCAAAAAAATTTGCCACATTTCGCATTTTGTTGGTCTCAAGACGGTGAATCATTGAGTACTGCTGAATAAAGCATTTCTCAAAATTCTCTTGATAAACTCTGTTGATCATGCAAAACCGCTGCCCCAGCAGACCATAGTAGCAGAGGTAAGTTCTCTCTTGACTGCAACACTCCAACATCATTATACATAACTCCATCTGCACAGCCCAGAAAACAAGGCAGTAAGTAAAGAAGACAACTAGTTCCAAGGACAGCCAATGAAGCAGCTGATAGACTAAAATAAGAATTCCAAAAGCATTCCATGATGTAAGGAGGCAAAAACACAAAAAGGAAGAAGGCAAAATGTTGAAAAGAATCATAATATGATTAATTTCTCTAACAAATTAGCATGAGAAACTACAAGTAACACATAAATCATTACAATTAGGGTCATCGATGAAAGTTGCAATCAAAGATTTCAACCGAGTCCACTATTGTCTAGCTTAGAATAAGCTTAGCATCCCTCTTGAAAGCTCTCACCCCCGTTAGGCTATGAACAAGTCAATTTTAGAAATCTCTAAACCCTGCAGAATCAAAACCCCAGACACTCAGTCATGCAACCAAGCAAAACTTCACTAATGTAGCTTTATATGCCATCTACCGTACTAACTGCAGAAACAGTGAAGCACTAAATGCTTCCAAATAAAAGAATTCTACTTTCAAGCTATCTGGTCTAAGCTGCCGTATGCCTTATCAGCCGAGTCAAATAAAAATGATGAAGCACAATATACTAAGGAGATGAAAAACCAGAAGTGTCAACAAGATCTCAATACTTCATCTATTCCATATCTAGTCAAAACTCATGTGGCACAAGTAACGCACAAGAAAGTCTTCCAATAACCATACATATATGCACAAATTGATCAGTAATTTTAATACGGGGAGCATATGAAATACAGAGACAAATTAGGAAAAGCAAAAGCACCATTTTTGCATCCATGCAAAAAAAAAAAAAAAAAAAAAGGATATAAAGATTTAGAATTGCTGCAGTTTCGAAGTCGGTGCAATGCACAAAAGCCACACGAGTCTATCCTCATTTACAGATGAATCATAACATGCAAGTAAAAAGCTCTAAAAGTTCAGGCATAAAAGCAAGTTCAAAAGAAAATTTGTAATCATCTAACTTCATCGCTGGTTTGGGATGAAGGACAAAAATCAGCAATATTTACTTATATTCTCAAAATCACTGGACATGAGTGATCAACCTTCTTAGAAATCAAGGGCAAGAAAGAAGACAGGTATTCAAATTTGGCAGCAAGAAATGAAATGTTGTCTCACCTCTTGTCCAGCTTCTAGTTTAATTAGTGATAACTTATGCCCTGCTTCCTCGAAATCGACACTGGACATAATCGTTAGATATATCGTTCTCCGGAGATCTACAAGATCTGTCTCTGTCTCATCTTTAATTTTCATCTGTTCATCCTCTTCTTCGTCAAATTCCTCAGCAGATCCATCTTCTGAGCCTTCTTCAGAATCTTCTTCCTCCTCACACTCATCACCAAGGATGGTTTTCTTCAATTCTTCATAACGCTTCTCATTCTCCACGAACTGCAGATTAGGCTTGAATATGTCTGGTACAGAAACAAGTATGACATAAAACAAAAATCAGACACTTGGATATGCGGATTAGGGATTATAAGCAGCTTCATGTGACTGGATAGGCAAACAGATACCAAGAGTTATTTCTGGATCGATGTCCTCCTGGAGTGATATCTCGTGTGTTAGTCGATCTTCTTGCTCTACAAGGTCCAATTCTGGACGAACTGCAGACTGCATGTACACAAGGAAATTTAAGTTATGATAGTATAAGGCTTAGGCATGCGCGCTCAAGTAGCCTCTCTGTACCAAAAATTGTATTTTCTCGCCCTATCGAGAGATTGGAGATACTGACCTGAAACTTAGCTTTTCTAATGGCAAAAGAGGCCTTCAATCAAAAACTGAACTCGCTTATCTATTTCACCTTCATGAAGAATTCCACGAAACCGTTCAAAGATACCTGAAGAAATTATCAGAATTAAGAGGCCATGACACAAGAAATTATTGATGGAAACATAAAAGCAAGGATTGCCAGCATCATTACCTGGTCATGCACACTAAATATTATAAATTATCTCCTTAACTACATACAAGTAATAGTTTGGAAGATACGACATGTCTATAAAAAGCCTTGGGATATAGCATGGTGACACTTCATTTATGAATGATATAGGTTAACACTTCCATCTCCTTTATCATCTCCAAGTCTGATCTGATAAATTCTACTGCAACCATTAAAGAGAACTCTCCAATAGATTGCCTAACAATTTGAAGGGTAAAAACATATTAATTCTATCAACTAACACAATAAAGCACTGCAAGTACAAATACAACAGAGGAGACCCCTCTACAATGATGATACATGCAGACAATCAAAAAAAGAAGAGCAACAAGCTGGATATATATAAACTTCACCACATATACCTACCATGTAGTCCTTTAGGAGATAGGTCTTGCAGCATGGAACCACACTCGGTCACGAAACCAACAGCAACCTCCACACTGTCATCGGTAGGATTTTCCAGCAGAACAGTGAGCAGCTCCAAAGCAACAATCTCATGAGCCACTTGCTGGTTGACTAGATGTGCCAAGAATTTAACAGCAGCAAGTAATGGAGGCTGTTCAGAATACAACCAAACGAAATTAAAATCAGAAGTTTGAATAACCAAAGAGATGCTCATGAACTAAGAAATCTGAACCTAAAGGTGTGTGGTCGTACCTTGTCATTCCGCTTAAAAGCTCTCTTGAGTTGCAAGAGAATCCTCCTCAGTAGAAGGTTGCCAACCTCTGGAAACTTTGAGTTGATGACAGAAACTAATGTGGCAAAAACATCCGTGAACTCTGGAGAAGCCATTTGCGACTTCATACACGAACGGCAAAACAGACCTCTTCCACGGATGAGATTCTCAGCAAAAAGTTCAGGAATAATATGCTTCAGGTTTGTTGCATTGACCTTATTGACCAATCCGTTTATACTCTTCCTTAAAGCATCCCACGTCAACCTTTGATACTCAATGCTGCTTTTATCTTCCAACTCTTTCATCATTTGGGCCAACTTGAATGGAGGAATGTAAATTCCTCCACTTCTGCCCAAGTTTGATGCATCAGTATTTATACTGCCTTCCCACGATGCCGGTTGCTCTGACCTCCAACTATCAGCGTTTCTGCCATCTATTCCCTCTTTCTCACCATCTGTTCCCTTTCCCTCTATCTCATCCTGCTTCGAGTCACTATCATACCTCCGTCTTCTTTCCGGTCCATCTCTCCTCTCATCGTCTTCCCTTGCTCGACGAGAACCTTTCTTCATCTGTTGCTACCGGAAAGATTACCACAAACTGCAAATATCAAAAAGAGAATGGTACTCATTAGGGTGATCTCTTCTTACTGTCACAAATCCAAAACAAAGAATGAATTTCTCGCAATAAAATCACCCAAAAGATCAAGCTGGCAAATCACTAACTTACAACTAATCCACGCAAAATGGCAAAATCAGGTGTGGTAATGAAAGGTAAGCTGGTAGATCAAAAGGAAGGCTCTAGCCATCCGATATCATGGCAGGAGATTTCCAATGGCTGCCAGTTCATAACTTAATATTCACAGATTACTACTAGAAAGAATGGCTCGTTACAGATTACCACTAGAAACAAGACAGCCCGATTCACAGAACAAACTTGCGAGTGCCGAGATTATCTAGTAAGAGTGAGATCATGGATGGAACAGACTTCCACATTACCACCAACTAAGCATGCGAGTTAGAACAACTCTGGCCACCACCATCAGGACGATTGAACAGGAAATTTGACCCAAAACGTATGCATATTTTTAAAAGGTCAATACTTGCAGAGATTTTCAAAAAAAAAAAAAAAAAAAAAAAAGAGAGAGAGAAAAAAAAGAGGCAACATCACGAAAAGACACGAAATCTCCAAACCCACAACGAGAAAATCAAAGACGGACCACTGTCCACCATCGATTCTGTCCGGGCAACCATGTCATGCAATCCCGAATGAGGGGTAGGGGGCGGGAAAAAGAAGGTGGGTTTTCATCACATTGCCGCAGTCGTACCCAACCCACGAAAGCAAAACAGAAATTTGCAATGGCGGAGCGAAATTCCCATACCTGCGACCCGCCGACGCCGATGGGCAGAGGCGAGTGAGGCGAGATGCGAAGAAAGCGAGAGACTTTCCGCCAAAACCGGAAAAAAGATCGAAGCAGGAAGCGCAACAAGAAAGAAACCTCTTCTCCTCTCCTCTTCTCTTGATCTGTTTGAAGCCTTTCCCCTTTTCTCTTTGACAGTCGCGTTTGGGCGCGAAGACGAAGACAGTTTGCATTAAGCAAATCAGAAATTTGGGTTTTATTTATTAAATATAGAAGTTTCTTTCTCCTGCTCGAAAACTCATTTGATGACTTTTCCTGTTTTTTTTCTTTTTTTTTTTTTTTTTTGTCTTAAAGTTGAAAACTAAGATTCTGGAATTTAAAGAAAAACGCTATATTTTTCCTTCCTAAAAACAATCCACGATTATGTAATGAATATTAATGCTCATCGTTCTTCGGCAAAAATAACGAGACTTCGAAGTATTGAAATTGACAAACTTTCTTTCCCAAAGAAAGTATTTTGAAATTATGGATGCATTTTTTTCACAAAAAAATATATGATATGAAAAGTATTTTTTTTAAAATAATAGAAAAAGTTGTATCACTTAAAAAATGAATATATATATTATCATCTTTCACAAAAATATTTAAGCATAAATTATTATCGATAATTACAATATTTTTTATAGATTAATTATATCTAATGATATAAACGATCATTTTTAAGAAATATATTTTTCAAATCATCATTTTTCACAAAAGAGATAGAACGTACATATAAAAATCGCTAATTTCCGAAATGTAAGTTATCATAAAGAGGAAAACATATGGTGAAAAGACGTGCTCTATCAATCTAATCTCTGGAGTTTGTTTTCCAATGCTATAATTCCACATTCCTCAACCATCTTCGTGTCTTTACTTAGCATGGTTATTTAGATCAGTCACTCAATTTACTAATTGCCAAAGAAAGTGAGTTCAGGTTGACATTTGAATAACGACATGCAATTCGATTATCTATCTACCTAATAATTAACTAGTGGTTAATTGATTAATGCCAAGTGATTATTAACTCCCACTTGAAAATTCCTTAGACAGGGTGAAGTCACAAAGCGCCTAATTAAAATCTAATCCCCATCATCAAATTATCCGCCGAAGGTGTCATGGCAATCCATAATCAATTCAATCTCAAACAAAATCAAATGGACATGCATTAAAGCTAAATAGCCTTAGAAATCAACGAATGAATTAGTTGACCAATAGGTCAATTTCTCTGTTTTTTCCCTGATTTTGACCTTCTAAGCTTTAATTCAACTAAAGGCCTTAACGTATTCCAAATCAAGTGATTCTAGTTACCAATTAAAGCTTAGGATGTCCTCTTCAACTCATTAAAATTATTTCTTCTTAATGTGGCCCAAATTGATACAAAAAGTTCGATTTTAGCCGGATTGCTCTAGATTTGACCCTTTTTCAACCAAGTTCTTTTAAAATTCGAAAAAAAAAAATGTTAAACGACCACCAAATGGACAAACGGCTCATTACGCGCTCTACAACTTTATTTTTAAAACTTTTATAAAATAGCCCTCTAACTATTTGAAATTATGCAATTTGCCCCAATGACTATATGTATCAATTTTGTAAGTCAATTCCCACTTTGACCTTATTCATTCAAATTGACCGACTTATCCTTGCTAAAATTTAATGAAAATTTGGGTATTTACAGTTTATGACCTCTCCTAGAAGTTTCATATTTGAACTTTTGTAAACTAGCCCTCAAACTATTTCTTATTTGCGAAACGAAATTAATTGACTCGGAGACAAAATTTTCAGATCAAACTCCAAGCTACTTCAGTATTTTCAAACTAGACTTTCACAACCTTAATGACATTCAAAATTTATGAACTTTATATCAAATTAAAACTAAGAATATAAACTACAATTCTTCAGGTGACAAAGTTTCCTAATTCTATACAGACTTTATTCATTAAACATTCATATTCTATACATTGAACACACGATCCCATGCATTCATTTAATCCTACAATACCTTCGATTAAGTTGATTCAACACATTCAAACATATCTTCAAGTATCAAAGTTTATCATGCATCACTTAATTGAATCACCAATTTTTAAAGAATCATCACAAAAGTATCTAAAATGGCTCACAAATTTTAAAGGACACTCACTCTTGCAAACATGACCATGGGCCCGTTTGGTTCGGCTTTGGGGAAATGCCCTTGGGAGAATGCAAATACCTTTGAGGTAAAGGGGTTTTCCGAAATGTTAGACTGTTTGATAAACTATCACTGAAAAGTGCTTTAGGGAAATGCAAGACTATTTGGTAAACATATATTTGAAAAGCCCTTTAGTGTGACCAAATTAAGTTTTTTAGTTTTAGTATTTTTAAAATTGCAAAAAAGAAACAATGACTATATAACATTTTGCATTTTCATGTTGAGAATAATATAAAAGATATATATATATATATATATATATATATATTAGTATAATATTATATTAAAATTTATTTAAAAATTATATTAAAATAATTTGATTATAGATTAGATGCAAAGCTCAACTTTTGGCCTAGGGTTCTTTTAGGTTTGTTTTCAACTTTAAATAATTTTTTTAATTATTGTAGTATTAATCATCTTCATTAATTAATGATCATTCTAGTATATTGATAAAAAGTTGGGCTATTGATTGTCAAAAGATAAAAATGACAAAAAAAAAAAAGGTGAACCCAACATTTGCAAAGGGTTTTTATTATTTTTTTAAAAAATAAAAATAAAATCCGATGAAACTCCGTCACCGATTAACGGCAGTTGGGGTGTGGGGAGGATGATCGGTTTACAAAAGAAAAAAAAAAGTCAACGGATGAATAGTAGAAATAGATTTGCATTTCCGAAATACTGAAAGCCCAAAGCGGTGGGTGAACTTTGCCAAGATTTCAGCGCCAAAGATTTAGCCAAACACCTCCAAATGTTGAACCAAATACCTAAATTTTTTCCTAAGAGCCTTTTGGGGCTGAAAGTTCTTTGGGAATGCTAAACCAAACGGGATCCATGTGTACAGCTCAGGTCATGTTCTTAAACCTGAAAAGGCCTTTTTGCGACCCGCCATCATTGCCAACGTCTTGCTCCACGTAAAGGCACTCTCTAACCTCCCTCCGGAGAGCTTCGGCGATGGGGGTGGTGTTGACTGGGTGGTACAAGCTGAGGACAAGCTTATGGGTTTGATAGCTTGAGCCGCCTCCACCGCGAGATAGTGAGGCATGGCAAGGAACACGTGGTGGACGATGCTGGTGATAGTGATGTGGTTGAAGACCTTGTTGAGGATGCCGTAGTTGTGGTCCGCCGTGGGGAGCGGTCCTCGGAACTAGTCTTACTCCGATGCGTTGTAGTTGGGGACGGTGGGGTGGGTATGGTCGAGGTAGCTGATTAAGATGGGGAAGCAATTGACCACCATCATCGGTCCTCCACGCATGCACATTAGCCATGATACTCACGAGTATAGTCAATAACACATAATTAATCTTTATATATACTTCAAAGTCCGAAACTCAAATGATTAAAATTTATTCTCCATCTTTCTAAGTAACAAGCGTTAACTATCAATGTAATAAGATGTCTCGGTTATAATGGAGTGGAGATACTGGAGCTGGCTAGAGCGGAGTCATTTCTCGAGAAACTGAAAGGTGTCGTTTGAGCTGGCGACTTGGCAAGGCCGGTGGCCGGGAATGGGGAGATAATCGGCGGTCAAAGACGGAGTGCGTGCATGGGGTGCGTGATGGTTTGTCATTTGCCTAGTTTTCTTTTCACGTTGGCGTCACGTCTTGTTTCGTTTTGAAGATTCATTTTGGGGCTTGGTCAATTAGAACTAGGACGAATTAATGTTCTTGTCTGTGAAAAGGAAAGGAAGCACATGCAAATTTTAGAGAGAAAGAAGGACAGGGAGGGAGGGAAGGTTGAGAAAGCAACTCAGAAATTTGGGTTTTATTTATTGAATATAGAAGTTTCTTTCTCCTGCTCGAAAACTCATTTGATGACTTTTCTTTGTTTTTTTTTTTTTTTTTTTTTTTGGTCTTAAAGTTGAAAACTAAGATTCTGGAATTTAAAGAAAAACACTATATTTTTTCCTTCCTAAAAACAATCTACAATTATGTAATGAATATTAATGCTCATCGTTTTTCAGCAAAAATAACGAGATTTGAAATATTGAAAATGACAAACTTTCTTTCCCAAGGAAAGTATTTTGAAATTATGGATGCATTTTTTCATAAAAAATATATTATTTGAAAAATATTTTTTAAAAATAATATAAAAAGTTGTATCACTTAAAAAATGAATATATATAAAAAAATATCACCATCTTCCACAAAAATATTTAAGCATAAATTATTATCAATAATTAAAATATTTTTATCAATTAATTATTTCTAATGATATAAGCAATTGTTTTTAAGAAATATATTTTCAAATCATCATTTTTCGCGAAACAAATAGAACATACATATAATAATCGCGAATTTCTGAGATGTAAGTTATCATAAAGAGAAAAATATATGGTGAAAGTCGAGAGGAAAGACACGCTCTATCAATCTAATCTCTGGAGTTTGTTTTCCAATGCTATAATTCCACATTCCTCAACCATCTTTCTAAAGGAAAATTACACAATCTAGATCCCACACTATGTATATATATCATGAGGCCTCATCTTCATGTATTTACTTAGCATGGTTATTTAGATCAATCCAATCACAAGAAAATTATTGATTACAATTCATTTCGTTATCAAATTAGATAAGTGAAGTCATAATCGCATACAATTATTGTCTCGTCATATCACCCAATCGATAAAAGAAATTGCAAACTTCTTATGCATTTGAGTCTCTATTAATGCAAAATAAAAGTCCTTTTCTTTTTTGTTCCCCTTTTTCCTGATCTTGTCTTCTTCATGAGCAATCAAAAATCAAAATGGCCACCGACGACGAGACTCTTCTGGTCTTGACTTGTAGAACAATCCCACTCCAAGTTATCACGGACATGCCAACGTGGACAAGACGCAATCCCACTTGCGCTCGCGAGCAGCCGCCACGTGGTCTCGAGTTCAGCTCCCCTTTCGAGCTTTCCATGGTCGTTAACGCTTTGTCCCCTTCCGCTCGCCTCGTGGTGGCCTCCCACTTCTCCTCCGATGCCATAGGAGATCCCTTCGAATCTTCTCCTCCTCCTCCTTCCCTCCTTCCCTCCTTCCCTCTTCCTCCTTCATCTTCAACCTCTCTGTCTCTGCCCAAAACCCACATAAAAGCAGCAACGAGTGAGAAACCCAGATCGCAGAGTACTGCAGAGTTTACTGCTTGAGCGAAGGATGAGAGCGTCGTGCTCGGAATTCCTGCTCATTGACCTCAAGACCTCATGGCACTCGGCTAACCAGATCCCCACCTCCACCCTCACGTGCCTCCGGGGCTCCACCTTCGCCCCCGCGGTCTACTCGTCATTCCGTCGAACGGGTCGCGGGCGCAGAGGGATCGCGTCGCCGAGATCGCGGGCCCCGTCGGCTCGGTCCCCGGAGATCCGGCGGCCGTCGGACCGGCTCTTCGGGGGAAATGGGTCGGCGCCGAACCCGCCGTCGGGCGGGGCTTCGACGTCGCAGTCCGCCGCGGCGGACTCGGAGCTGGGGATGTTTCTTGAGCTGTTGCCTTTGAGGATGAGGAGGGAGCTGTACGAGCATGAGGAGATCGGGGCGTTGATTGAGGTCGTGATGGATTTGGGTAGGAAGCCGCTCGCCAGGTTCCCATCGGGCGACTGGGTGATATCGGGGCAGCCGATTAAGTTGGATGATTTGAGGCATGCTACATCCAAGGTGATCTTTTTAAGTCAGTTGTTGTAGCTAGACATTGTAGATAATTATAATTGCTTAGTTTGAGGAAAAAGTGTCTGAGATCAAGCTACTGGGTTATCATTTTCTATGTTGATGAAGCCAGCCCTGAATATATTAACTGAACAGGACTGATGCAAAGTTTGTAATCTGTTGCTGAATTGTATTTTGCAGTAACAGCTTTCCGTTGCGAGAATCGAACTGCGTATTGCAGTTGCATGGGTGTCACGAATTGATGAATAGGATAGATGATGTGATTGTGGCGCTTGAAAATCCTTTCTATTTGACTGTTGAGCTACAAGAAGTCGGGCATTGGATCAGTTACTTTTTATATGAGAAAATTCATGATTCACATTGTTAGGATGTGATGTCCACACTGTGTTCTTTACAGTGAATATTTGATAGTTGAGCAATTTTACCTGGTCTCTGATAATTCTGATCATCTGGACATAAGAAAGGAAATTTGTGATGACATGGAAATTAATTGGCTTTACATTATGTTGGCTTCTCTCTCTTCAGGTTGGAGAGTTTTCTGATGACAACAGATCGGGAATCGATAGTTCCTTGCATCGTATAAGTGCTATCCGAAACCGTCAGATGCAAGTTATTGGACTAACTTGCCGAGTTGGGAGAGCTATATCTGGGAGTGCTGGGACAATTTGTGATTTGATTGAGGGAGGAGGCTCGATCTTGGTCATTGGTCCACCTGGAGTTGGAAAAACTACCTTGATTAGGTACTTCTCTCCTCCAGTATAGCTTCCAACTGAGATTGTTTTAACCTAAAGTCGTGTTTAGGCATTTTCTGTTGCTATTTAGCTCATTTTTATGTCTTATTTTTCTCGGTGCTAGAATGGCTGGTTTATCTAAACGGAGTTTGTTTTGACAGAGAAATTGCTAGAATGTTGGCAGATGAGCACATGAAACGCGTCATCATAGTAGACACATCTAATGAGATTGGAGGTGATGGAGATGTCCCTCATGCAGGAATAGGCCGGGCAAGGAGAATGCAAGTGCCCAATGTCCATATGCAACATAATGTAGGTTTTAATTTTAATATAGCTTTTCACCACTGCTTTGACTCTAACTAGGTTATAAGCTCTTGTAGTTTCTGCTCAGACGTGCTATAAACCATGTGTCTTCTATACAGGTTATGATAGAAGCCGTGGAAAATCACATGCCTGAGACAATCATAATTGATGAAATTGGAACTGAACTTGAAGCGCTAGCAGCCAGTACTATTGCTCAAAGAGGAGTTCAACTTGTCGGCACAGCACATGGAATGACAATTGATAACATAATAAAAAACCCATCTTTGCAGATCCTCGTCGGGGGCATAGAGGTGCGATGCAGTTATCAATTAGTTTGTACTGATCTACTGCTACCAATTGCTCTTCCGGTTCCTTCATTTCATCTTGGCGAATAAACTCACAATCAGCCAGATATGAACCTGCACAGTCCCAGTACATGATAGTGTAGAGAGGAGGTGCTTTTTGGCACCATTGGCTGCTGATGTGGGTTGGTGGCCGTTTATCTCGAGGTTTCTTTATTCTAATGTTTAATGTTGCGTAGTCTTCCAAGGATATTGGCAAAAGTATATCTGAAAATGTTCCTAATTTTCTTGAGAGTTGAAAAGCGGTCCATCTAAAGTCATAGTCCTTAGGATTCTATGGTAAATTAAGCCTGAAAATTTACCTTTCTAACAGAGTGTCACACTTGGTGACGAGGAAGCAAGGAAAAGGAAAGTGCAGAAGACGATTCTTGAGAGGAAAGGCCCCCCTACATTTACTTGTGCTATTGAGATGATATCTAAAGCAGAGTGTCGCGTTCATCACCGATTGGATGCGAGTGTTGATGCTATACTGGCAGGTACTTATGCCTCCTCAGTTTGAAGATTGAAGTGAGACCTATTCATTATATCTACCTTCCAACATTGTCGAAGGACTATGTCTCTCAATATGATTTTCCAAATGACAGTTTCTCTAATGAAAAAACATTTCTGTGTTGTAGGAAAATCTCCCCTGTTTGAAATCCGTCGTATGCAATTTAAGGCCGATGATCCTCTGAAATCTACTCCACCATTTGATGAGCAAAGCAGAGAAGAGCACAGTTCGGCTGATAATACAGGCTTAAGTAACGATATAGAGTCTGATGAGGAAGATATGGATTATCATTCCAGTAATGCTAAAAGTCGTAGCACTAATCGCTCTGCAAGAAAGAGAAGCTCGCCAATCACTGTTTATACTTACAAGGTAAATTCTGACTGTTCATCCTATTATAATACAATTTTCATCATTTCTACCCCGTTGCACCAGGGCACTTCTGTCAAATACCAGATCTGTATTCTTCCCTCTTTCGATCTCAAGCTAGTCATGTGAACTTTTTATGGCGCCACCGATGATATTGGAACATTTATACCTGACTTTCGGTGTGATCCAGATTCTTGAAGCTGATCTACTACAAGTGGCCATGGTGATGGGGCTTGAAGATGAGATGGATGTAACCGATGACATTGGAACGGCAGATGCAATTCTTGCCTGCAGTGCTGAAATGAAGGAGAACCCTTGGATCCGTAGTGTAGCTAAGTTTCACCAGTTGCCAGTATTTGTTATCAAGGTATATCTGAACCCATTCTCTTCTCCAGTAACATTTTTGTCGCATGCTTCTAAATAAAATGTTATTTCTCTGGTATCGCAGTCAAATACCATGGCCCAGATGGTCAAGGCAGTCCGTATGATCCTCGGAATGGAGTCATATAGCTCTTCACGGAAGCAGCCTGTCAAAAACTATATGGATGTTGAAATTGAAGATGATGCACCAACACAGAAACCGTCCCTTGAGGAGATTGATGCACTGGAGGTAAATTTTCTTCTTCCTCAGATAGGGAAATGAGGATAAAGCATTTGATTGAAGCCTTGATTCAGAAAGATCCCATCTGCTATTTGAAAGAAGTAAAGAAAGATCCAATCATTCATGTGTTGTATCGATTAAGAAAAAAATATTTGTCCTGCATTGACACATTAAACATATGCACGTGCACTACTCTAACAGAGATGTAGAAATTTCTGGTCAATTTTTGCTTGTCATGCATTATTCTTTACAGAAATTTGTGGTGTCCAGCCTTTTTACCCATCTACCTTAGATTAGGCAAAAGCCTAGATGGGCTCGTGCTTTCACACCAGGGAATATGTAATACATGTTCTATGCAATAAGGCTTATTCTTTAGGAGACCTAAGAAAGTAAAAATTAATATGTTTTGATTTGTTTCAAAAGAATTTTTTTCTTTGGAGAAATATGCTCTTGAACAAATATCTGCTGTTCCTCGCAGAATGGTCAACTCATGATAACCTAACTTCATGGACTGAAGTCTCCAGAAAGTGACTTGACATTGCATTTTTGTCTGTCTCTTGCACTATTAGCTTAGTTCTCCCGTAATCTGGTCACCGTTGTTAGTTTAGATTTGCATTGAGTGCTCAGTTATTCACTGCACCCTGAAAAGACGTTGTGTCTCATATCTACGTATCTTTTATTTCTGCTTCTAAGCGACAAAAGGAAATATAGTTTGTTACGCATGATCATTCCTGTTAACTTTCTTGATTGTATGATAGGAGGTCCGTCTTGCAATCGAGTACATCGTCATTCCTGGTGGAGAGCCAGTAGAACTTCTCCCTAGACGCTCCGAGATAGTCGCTCGACAGCTCAAGCTGGTGGAAAGCTATCAGCTAACTGCAGAAAATTCAGGCACTGAGCTGAGCCCCAGATTGCAGATTCTTCCGCTCAAGATAAACAAGAAATCTTTTAAGCTCTCGAAGTCTGGTTTGAGCGGACGAAAGGAAACGAGCTCTAAATCGTTGCCTAATGGAGGCAGCAGCGGCGGAGGCACAAGTGTAACCAAGCTGCCTCTTTTACCCGAGTAACCCAACCCTTGTCTCTGACCGATAATAGGGTAGCAGTAATTTGGGTACGTGCCATGTCTTGTACAGTCATGTATATTATTACATCCTAGTTGGTCTGATTGTTTGGCTACAGGGGAAGGCTAAAATGTTAATAACCATTAATTCTTTGGAAGGATGAGTCTCAGCTCAAGAGACTCAGTTGGAAATAAAGAGCCTCTAAATGAAGGTCACCTTCCTTACATGATTAACTATCTAAGTGGAGGCAAGTAGGATGTTACCTGTTCTTTCTGGTCTTCATCTCTGGTTAACGGCGATGGATGATCATGTTCTTTCTGGTCTTCATGTCCAGTGGAAGGCGATAGATGATCATGTTTTAATGATGTTCACTTGAAGATGCAAGCCTTAGTCATCCTAACTGATCGACGAGCGCATTTATCTCTGCCTAGATCTTTATCCAGATAGAGTTTGCAGGGTCTTCATGCTCTCAGTTCGCGTCGATGCTTTATTTACTAAATAACTAATGTAGAGTTGCTGCCAATTGGCTCTGATGTCTTCTTCTTACCCTAGGTTCATGAAAAAGTCCTAAGCCTCATATTGGCCCGGCCATCGGCAGATGAACTCTTGTGGTTGTCTCTCCAATTTATGCCATCATCCCACGGCCTGCCTCTCGGTCATCCACCCAGCCTGTCGACTTGACGTCCTTCAAACTCAGATCACAGTCCGGCTTGTTATACCAGACATGGTACTTGAACTGGACGGTTCGCCCAACCGGCCTACTTTCAGGTCGCCAGCCTCTTGCCTCTCCCTCTCCCTCTCCCTCTCGCTTTCCTGATCCCCTTGGTCCTTCCCAGGCTCTCCTAGACGTGCCTTTTGGCCTGTCTCCATGTCCTAACTTCCAACATTCGCTTTCAAGTAGTCATCTGGCTTCTCTGCAAATGATTTCTCTACACCAGCAACAAACAATTCATATCAGAAGAGGTTCTGCATATGTGCAAATGATTCCCATGAAGAGTTTGACCATTATAGAGTGATGAAATTCATGATAAATGTCTCTCAAATGCTTCAGAGTGTGAAGTTTGCTTTCGCATTTCGAACTGTAATTTTTTCCGCGGCATCGAGGCAACATAAAGAATCATGGAGGATGCTACAAGTAGCTATGTTGCTTGTAATATGTAGAGGTACAAATTTGACACGACTTGCTATAATTAACTCTTTTTAAATAACTACATGCTATTCTGCGCTATTATTAGAAGCCATATTATAGGAGCTCGAATAGAATGATTTATATCTTAACTAGAGTCTTGTAACCTTCAAATGAGTAATGTCAAGAAAAAATCCATATGTAAACCGTATTATTCATCCTATATAGGGATAGGATAAAAATTATTTGGCCCCGATCAAATGCTGAATCAAAAATAATAATTGCTTCTCCACATCTCTTATGAAAAATCCAAGTCATCATTCCACTCATTCATATTCAGAAATAATATTAAATATATTCATATAGTTTACGGACTAAATTGAATATGTTAAAAATTTATGAACCACGTCACATATCGGACTTAAAGTGTCTAGAGATCATAATAATGTTTTAGAGACCGGACGTAACAAATTGAAAATGTTGGGGACAAAATTGACAGACAATTTACGTTGTTGGTGCTGTTGAAAACGTACACGTGACCCCGAGACCGAGAAAGGGCATTGCGAACGTCAGGACGGTTCGATTCCTCCGACGTGGGAACGAGTCACCCACTGAGTCGGGGACTCGGTGCGAAGATATTTATGCGCTCCCTCAGGAAACAGACGAGAAGCCACCGTCACTTCCCTTCCCCAAAATCCATCCGCTAGGGTTTTTCAAAAAAAAAAGTTCTCTCCTTTGCGCAGTTTCCGAAACACCCAGGAAGAAGAAGAAGACGAAGGAGCGGAAGCAGCAGCTAGGTATGCAGCGACATCGCCGCTCTCCTCTCGCCATTTCCGTTTTGCGGGCGGCGTCTGCGAAATCAGGGCCGGCGCGGTGTCTTTTCTAGGGTTCTTGGTCATTTCGTGTGGGTTTTTTTTTTGGGTGGATTTCAGGCGATTGTGCGAGAAGGGCGCGGAGATGGTGAAGGAGGATTATCGCATATTCGTGGGCGGCTTGTCGTGGGACATTACCGAGCGGCAGCTCGAGAGGGCTTTCGGCCGTTTCGGCAAGGTTATCGAGGCTCAGGTAAAAAAAAAAAAAAATCATTCTCCGGTTTGAACCCACCCTCGGTTTCGGTTTCTCGAGAGGAAATTGGACGCGTTTGAGGTGTTTTTCTCTCTCAAGTTGTTTTTTTTTTTTTTTTTTTTTTGTGTGTCGGTGGGCATGCATCTAGGGCTGGAAATTGGGGGGCATTCAAGGAAATTCTGTTTTATTTTTTTTTTCTTTGCTTCATGTGAAGCACCTTTGAAATAATTTTCTTCTGTTGGAGAAGAAAGCTAGGTTTGGCACT
This sequence comes from Eucalyptus marginata, assembly GCA_014182565.1. Classification (NCBI taxonomy): domain Eukaryota; kingdom Viridiplantae; phylum Streptophyta; class Magnoliopsida; order Myrtales; family Myrtaceae; genus Eucalyptus; species Eucalyptus marginata. Next base: position 10,235,105 of record CM024594.1, on the reverse strand, counting down.
GTAAATTGGAGAGGCACGTGGGGACTGATTTTTGTTGGGTTTCTTTACCTGTACTTTTGAGAACTTGAGCTCTGTCATGGGTAAAATTTTCGACATGAAGAAGGTATGCAAACCTAGTTGGGTGTAAATTAGGTTTTCGTAGGCTGAAACTCTTTTTCTTTTATAAAGAAAAAGGACAATTCGTGTAAGAAACTGTGTTTTATTTCTCAAGGACCGGTGAGGCTTAATAGCTGCCTAGCATTAGGCATCTTAGAAAGTTTATCTGTTCTTTTTCTTGGTAAATCTTGTAATTTTGGCAGTATTTGGAAGTTTACTGTGTTAATATGAAGTGCTGATCCAAATGGAATAATTTGGGTGCGTTTCTCAAGAGAGAAATGCTGGTGTTTTACCGTGTTTGTTGTCGATGTTGCTAAAAGTGGAGTCCGTTGGTCCTTAGTTCTTCCTGTTCTCCTGTTTAATTATGTTTTTAATTAGATGGGCATTCATGAGGCCAGTTAATAGAAAAAATTTATGATGAATTGGCAAATATCCATTTTGAGTAAAGATGTGAATAATAATGAAAGGGTTCAGGAGCGTTGGCTCTAGTCAGATGCTTTCTCCTTTTGTTTCATGATACAGTTATTGCATTTGTACTGATGGTTCTACAGCATGACTATGTGGGGGAAAAGTGGAGTGCACAACACAAGTAAAGGAAAAATGGTCAAAATCTTCATAGATAAAGTTTTTTTTTTTTTTTTTTTTTTGGGAATCATTGTTTCATGTTATTTCAAAATGCTGGTTGGCTATTGGCTATCTCTATATTCAAATATTTTAGTACTATATTAATCATGGTTCATTTCTTTTGCTGCTGGATGCTGGTTTGGTTTTTTGAGATGCTGTAGATGGTTTTAGAGATGCTGTTGCTCAGTTTAATTGCAGAATCTCTGGAGGCTCATTTAGTAGAGTATATCAGAAGGCTATTTCAATGAACTAAGACATGGCTGATGTATGTAATCCAATCTTCTCTATATCTCAGTGGATGGTATGCGATTTTGTGGAAGGAATCTCTATATTTTTGACTAAGCATGAAAGAGTCTTCATGAAAGGGTCCATACTTGGGCACAGCGGCTAATGATGGTCACACATTTGAAATGAGAGTAGCACGTAGAATTGTGGGAATTACTTGAAAAGCAAATAGAAGGTTCTGTTTTAGCAGCAGAAGAGATTTCTGGGTAGCTTGCTTTCCCAGTCTCTGCACAAAGACAGTGCGAAGTTGCTTTTGCATGATGGAAGTGCAATTTTTTTTTTCTTTGAGATGAAGAAACGATGCCTGGTTCCTAGAAGTTACTTGATACGAGAGGCTTAGAATCCATGCCTTCCTGTATCATCCTTCTGTGGAAATGGGATGCGGTTTGCTGGTTTGCCTCCTTTTTTAGTAGTTCAGGGCTTCCGATCTCTGTTTCGAGTTTCACATGTTATCTTTGGAGATGTCAGAGCAGGGGATTTATGATTTTATCAACTGTAACTTTGCAGCTGGAAGAGATACACCGACTTTAACCATTCTTTTTTGGTGAGGATATGTTGGATAACAATTCCCAGCTGCTAGGGGAATGTGTTTGAGGCTAGCTTGAGATATCTGCTAGAGTGATTGGCTTCTGATATCAACCATCTCCGTTTTGGCCAAATATGCTCCCTGTTACCTTTTTCCATTGATCTAAAGCAACGGTACAGAACTAAAGGATGTGGGAAGTTCAGTTGAAGTAAGAGTAAATCAACAGTTTCCTCGCCAATCTTGAGAAAGTACTTTGCTTGTTTTTAGTGTCCTGAGAATCTAAAGAATCAGTTATTTCGTTGCCTGTTCAGTATTCAGTGTAAAGCAGGAGGGATTGCCGATCCTTGATCTGTTACTCTGTGGAAAATATGTTGTAGGCAGAGTCAAACGGCTCTGTTTGTCCATTTGCGAGGTGGGATGGTGAGAAGATTCATTTTAAGCTCCATGGAGATCAAAGATTGATTGCTAATGCTGATTACTGATTAAGATTAACATATAACTTTTTGATATCAAACTTTTTATGGATAAGGAAACTTAAAATTAGACCCTGATGATTTGGTTGCTCATTTAGAAGCTGAGGATGTAATAAGAAATCTTCCTGCATGGGCTGCAATACAAGGATACTAATGCAACCCAGTATATGTTCATCAACCGCTGTCCATGTTAGGTTTACATCCAGCTGCTTGATAGCCATATTGAGACTCATCAGATCTGTTTTGTCCGTCCGAGAGGAGAATCAGCTCTGCCTCAGGGATCAGCTCTCGCAAATTTTGTGTTGTCAGTCTGGAGTGGTACCATCTGTGATTTAGCATTTGAGTTTGTTTGATTGGCTCAGCTTTTGGCAGTTTCAAGTGCTGATTGGCCTGAATAACCTTTCGTTCCTGTCCTCTCTTGAGATACATTCTGTCCTCTTAGTATAACTTGGGAATACCCTACCAAAGAGAATTGGTGGTATGATGTGTGATCTTCCGATGGCGGATCAGTGACTTCCATATAACAAGGGCAATGTGGAGTGTGGACACCTACAGTCGTATCTGTGTGCTAATCCTGAAAGATTGTAGATTTTCCTTTGAGTGCTGTCTCTGTTCTCTTTCTTTCACCGTTTCCTTTTCTGGAATCAAGATATTTCACTGTGTTGTTGTTGGCTTTCCAATCAGAATGTTGTAGTGCCAAGAATGCAGCCGAACTATGAACCAAAATTTCCGACACAAATCTGAGGAAACATACCGTGATCTGCCATTAGTATTGAGTAAATTCAGTATCCATTGACAAAAATGCTGGATCACTGTAAAGTTTTCTCTTCTGTGGGTAATGCCTATTCACTATCTGTTGAGAGGACATTTAAGAAAATTGATGCTCGCAGAACCCTTGACGTGAGTTTGATCTTTACAGTGTTCATTGCTGGTATGAGCTGTTTGAGTTTAAGTCTCTTGGCGGCAACACCACTTTGTAGAGAAAATGAAGAAAATCAGATGTGATGGACACTTCTAATCCATTCAAAAGTTGTCAGTTGTGTGGTCTATGACTTGATTGGCTGATGCCAGAATTGTTTTCTCAATCTTTTGGGGTACTGAGAACGAAATTCTGTTTCAACTAATTTTGGACTGTGCAATGGCAGACCGTCTTGTGTTAGATACATTGCATTTGTTTGACTTCTTCCCATGCCTTTCTTGTTATACAAAACGAGTAAGTTCAGCTTCTTTATTACTGATTAGCTCTCTATTTACTGTGTATGTGAATATGAAGCTTACATAAACCATAAGTTAATCTCTGACTTCAGTTATTTTTATGAAAGTCCTTGAATATGGTATTGATGAAACCATGGACAGAGCATGTTCAACTTGTTAACTTTCTTTCTGATATCTTTGTATGAATAGTATGTGAACATTGTTTCTTTGTCATTTAACCATCATGTCTTCTTAGTATTAGCTTGGTGAAAATTCTGTTTGGTCTGTTTAGCCCTTCGGAATAATACCAGATTTGGGTCATCTGGATTCTTGCTATGTTCATAAAGAAGCATTATGGCACATTATCTGTGAAAATGATGCAGTGGCTGAGGAAAGTTGCCTCCCTGTTTCTTGTATCTCTATTCCCACGGCTGTTGCATTGAGGCTGTTACGTTTTGTCAGTATGGTTGAACTTGGCCCTTAATGAATCTGAAGGAATTTTACATGTTTCTGGATTTTTTTGCTTGTAAAATAGAGTATATGTTTCTGGTACCATTTAGCTAGTCGATGATTTATTTTGTATCTCTCTTGTTGTCGTGATTTTGGTCTTCGTAAGGGCTTTAATCTATCTTCTTTCCCTCCCTCTTTTGAGATTCATATTTTGTCTTGTGTTTACCTTTTGAGCGTACTGGATGTTTCTGGTAATATATAAGCAAGAGTAACTGCCAAATCGAGTGAATAACTATCTCACAGTAGCTTTCGGTTGCGTATGATTTTTTTTTTGGGGTCCAATTTTGCATATGATGTTTGGCTTTTGCTCTAGTAAGAATTGTGCTTTAATTTTGGTCCAGTTTACAAATGACTAGACTTCTGTCAAATGCTTCATTTGCATGGTTTCTCTAACATTGTTCTTCTGTAGATTATGCTGGAAAGAGACACAGGCCGTCCACGTGGATTTGGGTTTGTAACCTATTCGGATCGCCGTGGTATGGAGGATGCTATCAGAGAGATGCATGGACGTGAATTTGGTGACCGTATTATCTCGGTGAACAAAGCTCAACCTAAAATGGCAGAAGATGTAGACCATGCCTATCGTGGAGGCTACTCATCGGGGGGCCGGGGAAATTATGGAGGAGACAGGCCTGCTTCACAAGATGAATGCTTCAAATGTGGGCGCCTTGGTCATTGGGCTCGTGATTGCCCTTCGGCAGGTGGTGGACGAGGTGGGGGTGGTCCTCCATTCTCCTCACATTCTCGTTACAGTGGTGGTGGTGGTGGAGATCGCTTCGGAGGAGAACGTGATCGTTTCATTGATGACCGCTATGATGGAGGCCGTTTTGGGGATAGGGACCGCTTTGAGAGCAGAGATCTCAAACATGCTGGCCGTGATCGCTATGTTAGCGACAGGTACTTGAATCTTCTTCTTCTTCTTCTTCCTTTTCTTCTCTTTTTTCATTCGGCTATATGGAAAGGGTGGTGTTCAACTTGACATTTGTTTACTGAGAGGTGCATTTCGTGCTTCCTGTCTGTTTGTTGGTACAAAGGTTGGTCTTAAGCTCTACTTGTTTTGTCATGTTAATCACACCTGTATAGACTAGTATAGAGCCATGTACAAAACTCCTACTTCTTGTAATATATATATATAGGTATATCGTCCTAGATCCCAAAGATAAGTGCTCTTCCTTTTGTCTGGGTAACAATTCAAGTAGGACAAGATGTGCTTGTGATGCGATAGTGATGCCATCACTTGTAGTTGACATGTGTTCTGCTAATCATTCAGGTACCCATCTGGTGATCGCATTGCGAGTGACAGATATGGTGGTTCAGATCGTTATCCTCAGAACGGTTTCAACAAAGATAGAGGCTATGACAGGGATGCTGGCCCACGAGGAGGTGGTGATAGGTATGGAAGTGGAGGGCCAGCACGTAATGAGGATCGGAGCTACCGAAGCAGGGCTGGTCCTTATGACCGCCCAAGCCGGGGAGGCCGCCCATCTTCATTTGAGCGCTATTGAACACTTGGGGAGTGCACTCCGACTGTCCTGCCTCTGGTCTTGCTTAGGCTATATGCCCCACTGTCGATGTCCTGCTTATCTTCATGTAGGATGTTTCAGCTGTGACAACTAGCATGTTTTTTAATACTTCTTCCTTTTCATTTGGTTTTTGTCTATCTACTATTCCATCCCTCCTACCAACTAGCGTGTTCTATGAAAACTTAGGTCATGTTTTTTCTATGTACGTGCTGCTTCTAGATGACACTGATCTACTTTGGTGTTTGATAATTTGCATGCACAATAATAGATTCCTCCCTTTCTCCCAGCACCTTGAGTTGGCTTGTGAACCGAAAAACAGGAGGGAAGACAAGCGAGTCATTGCTAAGGATGCAAGTGTTTGACCCTTCTATTACTTAATAATTGACTCCCCATATCATTGAAATTGCATAATGTTAACATTCTAAATTATTTAATTTTATTTATTTATTTTGATGATAAGTTATATAAATTTAAGGATCTGTTTATTTTTTGCCAAAGACGAGAATGATTTAGAAAAGATTTTTCACAAATTAATTGCCCATATTGCTTGTTGGCCAATGAATAATATCTGATTACCGATAATAATTTATGTCTAAATGCCTTTTTTCAATTATAAAGATATTTTTCATTAATTCATTTTTTTAAGTGATTCGAACATTCATATTTTTTGAAAATATTGTTGAAATTATTCATTTTTTGCAAAATAAATGTACTCTTGTTGATTTTAAATAATTTATAGATTTTTTTAGGAGACTTAAATTAAATAAAAGAAGCCTCAAATGCTAAATTAAGTTTTAAATAAGCTTGAGTTCGTTGAATAAAGTTTTCATTGAGTTCAAATTTGATTCAACTTAATAATTAATGGGTTCTAGTCAAAACTCGAATCATACTCAAACTTGAGCTCAAATTGTCAAAATATACCATAATGTGTATATATATATTATTCAAATTTATAGTATAGTAGTTATGATCACTCGATTAGAAAGCTAAGGCTCAGTTAACTAGTTTGCACTTGAAATGGAAATCGCCCACCTGCGGGCACGGGATTATTATTGGAGTACATGGATCTAATCTCCTAAGTTGTCCTTGGGATTCTTTCCAAGTATAGTGATTTGAATATAATCTTAGCAGCGATTACTATATGGATTATGTTCTTATGGTCAACATAAGCATTTATAATAGGGGTGTGCAACCGGACCGGGTATACCTCTGTTCCGGACCAAGCACACCCAGGAAAAGTGGGTCGGGAAGCCGGTTTTGGTGAAACCGGTCAGGGAACAGTTCCCAAAATTCGGAACCGGTTTAAACCGGCCCAGGAACGGGGTCCAAGTGATTACCCACCCGGAAATAGGTTCCTAGGCCGGTTTTGTAAGTAGAGGTCCAAAACATTTTTTTTTCTTCGATTTCTATTTTTACTCTTGCAATCACGTGATATTTTTCCTCTATTTCTCTCAAACACGCGTGGCACTTCTCCTTTGTCATTCATCTTCCTCACTTGCTTCCCTCCCTCACCGGCTCCCTCTCGCACCGTCTGATGGACGGACGGTGTTCGTCGCCACCAAATTCTTGTGTATCACATGGATTGGCTCGCCTAATTTCTCTTCTGTATAAATAGTTATGCTTGAATAAATGAGTAGCTTCATGTAGTAGTTGTGGGAATAAGACTAATATTAAACCCATGTTTGATGTTAATTCTTTGCCTTATGATTTTATTTATTATAATTAGCCCTATGGATCTTTAATTTTTCGTTTATTCCAAATGTTCATGTATTAATTTATTACCGAGTGCTTAATGTTTCAATATAAATTAGGAGGATTACGTTATTTTCTCGCTTATTAATATAAAATTCAAAGTCGTATAGGATATTGGAAGATTGCAAAACAGGTTCCAATGGAAACAGGGTTGACCCTGGAACCGGATCGGAAAAACAGGGTGGGTCGGGTACAGGGGCCCAATACAAACGGGGTCGGGTATAGGGTCGAGAAAAGAGTAGCTTAGGTTATAACGGGGGGGGTACGGGGTCAGTCTAGACCCTACCCACCCTGGACCCGATCACCCCTAATTTATAACATGATGGTCGCTTTAAATGGAAAAAAATAATGAAAAATCATTAAATCAAATTCAATAAGAGAAATTAACGCTCGAGGAAAAGGGGTGGAAGTACTATAAAAGAGGAAAACGCACTAATGTTCTCCCTCCAGCTCTCTACCCTTCTCCAACCTTGGGCTACTCTAGCAAGCAAAGCCTTGAGTTCTTACTTTTATATAAAATTGATGTAACAATGATAACTATGTAGATGTACTTATAAAGTGTTAATGACATAATTTTTGCACAGGTTGTTGGACTCAATGGAGAATATCCTATAAATATAATGAAATACAAGTTACTAATGGCTTGACAATAAGGTACGAGGCGAGTAAATAATAGGATGTGATTAATTTTACTAACATTTGAGTAAGAATTTTAAGAGTTGACGATAGAACAGGAACGCATGAAATGTTGCGAATTGTTTCGTAATTAAGTATGATTATGATCTAACATGAAAATGAATAGTATAATATTTCGATTAACATGAGGAGATAATAACACAAATGGTCTTTTAATGTTGACCCAACATGTAATATCATTCTTGAAATTTTATTTTATTTAATATGATTCATGAATTTTAGCTCCACGTGAAAATGTCATTTTTAAGCTTTCAATTTGTTTAACATAATCCCTAAAAAATTGGTAAGAAATAACGGGAGAAGTGCTTTAATAGCTTTTTTCCAAACAAGCTTCTAGTAATATCTTATATGCCATGACATTTCACTTGGAAATTTATGCAAAATAAATAATATAAAAGGGCGGAAGTCACATAAAAACCCTAAATTATGCTTACCGTGATACATTTATGGTAAACTTTTTCTATGATATTAAAAATCCTAAACTTGTACCTGTATGATATATTTACTTGTCAAATTTCTATCAATTAGAACCATTAAGAATATACCTATATGGATACCGAAAAAGCAAACAATGTTGACATAGTGTCAATGTGAAATGAAATAAAAATAACATTGTTTCGCCCAAAAAATCATCTAATGAAATTTTGACGAACGGTAAATGTGTCATATAAATGCAAATTTAAATTTAGAATAAATGTGTCATGGTGGATATAGTTTGAGATTTCAAGTTTAACGTAAATGCGTTGGATACATATTAAGAATTTTTGTGACTCTTTCCCAAAAAATAATTACCCGAAAAGGCGCTAGAGCAATGAATTATAACATTCTAAAAGTCTTGTTCGATCAAACCTGTATAGCGTTAATTTTTCTCCATAGTTCAAACTTACCATCGAAAGTCAAATTGACACATTCCGTTAATTTGAATCGATTAAAGGATAATATTGAATGTAATCATATGGTTTAAGGATTAGATTTAGCACATAATGTCACTTCATGTTAAAGTTCAAACATGATATCTGTCATTTTTCCAGGCCACGTGTCGCACGCAGCGGTCGAGGTAAAACGTCCGATCACATTTTTTACGGTGCCACTCTCTCTCTCTCTCTCTCTCTCTCTCCAGAAGTCGTTCCGGCTCCCTCACAAAATCGAAAAGCTCTCTCTCTCTCTCTCTCTCTTGATGACAGCCTGAGAGCGACCGTCCGGTGGGTGTGTGCGGCGACATGGCGAGGAAGAAGGGCAAGGAAGTCGCCGGGAAAGGATCGTCCGGCAAGCGGAAGGTCGACGACGACCGCCGCGACGACGACAAGACCGGCGGCGGCCGCAAGCGGAGGAACCGCGGCGTCCTCCAGTTCTTCGAGGACGCCGCCGACGAGATCGGCGGCGGCGACGACTCCAGCTACGACAGCATCTTCGACGATGAAGGTCCGCGAGTCTCCCTCTCTCTCTCTCTCTCTCTCTCTCGCGCGCGCGCGCGCGCCCTCCTCCGCGACGGCCCGCATTTGGGTCTGCGTTTCGGTTCTGCCTTTTTCCGGCATGGATTTCCGACGTTCGAGTTTCCGGGAGGGTTTTGGGGGAAATTGCGGTGAATGGATGGGGCGGGGGAGTTTATTGTGCTTTGTTGTTCTTACGGTGTTTTTTGGTTTCCGTCCGCGGGTTGTATGTGCGTGCGCTGAAACAATGTCGCGGATTCCGAGCTGTGGAGATGGGTGATGACGTTGAGCTTGAGGTTATGTGGCTGGATATGCTGGAATGTTCACAATCTAGGGTTTCAGGGTGAGGGAAGGGAGGGCTTTGAGGTTTTCTGTTTCCGATTTTTTTTTTTTTTTTGGAGAATGCCGTGGTTTGCTGACAGATGATGCTTAATGCAAGTTCTCTGCTTGAATCATCGCTTGCGACTGGAGATCATGACTAGTGTCTGCATGTTGGTTTCTCTTTGAAAATTTGCTATCAGTTAGTCATCCAGTCGAAGGTTTTGGGGTCGGAAGATTCTTTCTTCATTATATTCTTATCCAAGCGGCTCAGAGTTCAATTTGCATCATTTTTTCCGGTTAACGCTGGAGAGTGAGGAGATGTTGCGATCGTGTAGTTTCTCCAGGTATTTTATGATGTAAGGTGAGCAAGCTTTGTACGAAGGGATACCATGATTGTTAAAATAGGTGGAGCCATTGACCTTTCTCGGTAAGTTAATTTAGTGGCTCTAAAGTTGATAGGAAGCTGGAGAAGGAACGCTTACACTTAAGGCGGATATTTTGTGAGATGTAAACAAGAGCACATTTGACAGACTGGAAACATTTGAAGTGAGAGCTAAAATGCATGCTGTTTAGAGTCCTGCGGTGCGGAGACTTTGCCTGATCTTTTTCTAGTTAGCTTCAATTTGATTACTCAATTAGCGTCTCCTTTATTTATACTTGTATGTTTGTATGTGCCTTCCTTTCAGGCAATGACCTCTCTTTACTTAGAATGCAGTTGTATTAGTTGTTTTGACCTAGATTTGGCTTGATAATACATTGGAGAAGATAAGTGTGCATTTCATGTCCTCTCCTACCATCTGCACTCACAATTATAAAGAATTGCATGACTTGGAGTTGCTTGTGGAGTAGTTGATTTTTTCCTAACCCTTGTGCTATATTTGAGAAGAGAGAAAATAGAGGTTTAGAGAATAAGATTTCAAAATTTCCTGCTCTTTTCTTCTCAAGAAATTTTTTACAATTTTCCTCACCCACCGTCCAATTTCTTCACCTCTCCTCCTTCTCAGACAAAGAGTCTTTGGTCAATTTCAACTTTGTGGGGCCGGATATTATATTTACTTGATATAATCAAAATCAAATTTCTCTTTGCTATTGTTCTTATGCTTTGGGGATGTTGATCTTTAAACTTTTGGTTGAATTGAACATATTTTTTTTGTTAGAGGTTCATGGTCAGTTGTGGTGGTTTATGTTTGTGACTCTGCATTTCCATAGGACTGACTAGTCTCTGGATAATCTCGTGGTATTGAACAGTGAAGACTAGTTTTGGTCCTTAGGAAGTAGTGACGATTTTATGTTGAGTCGTGAGCAATGATCCAATGTTGAATTGCACATGTACAGTTTGCAAGCTTAAAGCCTCTTGAGGTGTAATGATGAGTTATGAAATGACTAATCTTCATTTCTGTCCATTGTGCTGTTTATTATTTGGTAACAGGTTTCATGGAAGAAGTTGATGCTGTGCAAAGTCTCAAGAATGATGCATTTAAACCACATAACCTTCCGGTTTTCCCCAAAGAAGAGCAGTTCGAGGAGGAATTTGATAAAATTATGGAAGCACGTTACAGAGATGGCTCAGCGCTTGTAAGATTTGCTGATGAATATGATGCGAAGGACTCGGTTGATGTAGGTTCTGGTATGCCTTCTGTTAAGGATCCAGTGGTCTGGAAAGTTAAATGCACGGTAGATGTTTATTTTCCTTTATTCTGTGACATAAAGCCAAATCTTTTCTGGTTTCTTTTCATCTTCTTCCTGCCTAATAGGATTTCTCTCATTGATTAAATGTTTCAGGTTGGTCGAGAGAGAAATTCAGCCTTTTGTCTTATGCAGAAGTATGTTGACTTAATGTCACTGGGTAACAAGATTCAGATTATATCTGCATTTGCTATTGACCATGTTAAAGGTTACATTTATGTTGAAGCAGACCGTCAGTCTGATGTAATTGAGGTAACTGATTTGTTTGTGGATGTTGGTACACGAAAATGTGCATATTCTGTGTCTTCTTGTTTGATTTATGGATCAACTTAAAAGAAGTCATTGGTACCAATTTTTTTTTTTAACTTTCAAAGGTTTATTTATGGTAATGACTGGTAAATGGTTATTTCATTCTTATACCAGTCATGTAGGGGCCTCTGTAGTATCTATACTAGTCGAATAGCACCAGTTCCAAGAAATGAAGTTTCCCATTTGCTTTCTTTGAGAAGCAAGCGCAGTGAAGTCTCTGTGGGCATGTGGGCCCGTGTGAAGAATGGTAAATACAAGGGGGACCTTGCACAGGTATGATTTCAGGGGTTAGGTTGCTATTAGTAATCGGATTTACCTATTACTTATTCATTGAAACTTATGTTTTGTAGGTTGTTGCGGTAAATGATGAGCGAAGAAGGGCAACAGTGAAGTTGATCCCCAGAATCGACTTACAGGCGATGGCTGAGAAATTTGTAATTACTTAACTTAGTTCTGATATTGCTTTTCTCCTATAGATATCTTTCCCTCAGTTAATTCACAATCAGCTATTGGATCCTGAATTTTGTATCCTGATGTGGCTCTGTCATTGTGTTGTGCTACTTCTTGTGGGTTTTTTTGTACTCAGTTGCCTTGTTTGAGAGCAGCATGACATCGCAAGTTCTTTTGTCCTCGTCCTACATGAAGGACCATTTTTATAAGTTCTTCATTTTATTCTTATAGGCATTACGCTTTATCTTGTTATGATTATAAGAATTCTGGCCACTAATGGTTGGCTTTACATGAAAATTTTAGTGGAGGCTGTTTAAAGCACAGAGTTTCTACTGCTTTGTGAAGTCTGATGGCATTATGATTTATTTCTTGAGTTTGTAATCATGATTTGTGATCAGCATATTTTCCTTTCCCCAGGGTGGGGGTGCTTCTATTAAGAGAACAGCTGTACCAGCGCCCAAATTAATCAGCTCAAGTGAACTCGAGTAAGTGTAAGATGGACATCTTAGTTGATATAATTTATCAGCTCTGGTTTATGACACATATCTTTCCATCTCGCGTATAGGGAGTTCCGTCCTATGATGCAGTTTCGGCGCGATCGTGATACTGGCAAACATTTGGAGGTTCTTGATGGATTGATGTTCAAGGATGGATATTTATACAAGAGAATGTCATTAGAAGCATTAAGCTTTTGGAGTGTCATGCCTTCAGAAGAGGAATTATTGAAGTTTCAGCCTTCTGAGAATAATGAATCTGGAGATGTAGAATGGCTTTCACAGATTTATGGCGAGAAAAAGAAAAAGCGAACAATAGAGTGTGATAAAGGTGGTGAAAAAGGAGATGGCTCATCCAGCTCCAATTCTGCAAAAAAATACGAACTATATGAACTTGTCAGTCTTGGGTGAGTCTTTGTTTACTTGTGCAGTGATAATTGATCATGATGCATCAGTCACTTGCATTTACTTTGCCTCTGCATCTATTGATCCTTTTTTCCAAATATAATTTGAATACCTGCATCCATTGCACTTATAGGGGAAAAGACTTTGGTCTTATTGTTGGTTTTGACAAAGATGATAGTTACAAGGTAAACTTTTAATGTCTACTTTATTGTCTCTTTTTATAGATGCACCTTTTTAACCTTATATGTACAGTTGTTATTTCTTATTTCCCTGTTACTGGTTTATCATTGTCCAGATCCTTCAAGAGGGCTCAGAGGGAAGTAAAGTGTTGAATGTGGGTGTTCATGATATAAAGAATGGACCCTTTGAGGGAAAGTTTACAGCATTTGATCAGCATAAGAAACCCATTTCAGTTAATGACTCAGTTCGGGTGCTGGAAGGTCCATCAAAGGTCTATAGCAGTTGCTCCACAGTTGCAGACTAACTAATTTTACTCTTGATTAATGTGTGCACAGACTTCAACCTTGGCATTCTGGTACATCTCTTGCAGGATAAGGAAGGGATTGTCAAGCAAATCTACAGAGGGATTGTCTTTCTACACAATGAGAATGAGGAGGAAAATGGGGGTTATACCTGTTGCAAAGCTCAATGTTGCGAGAAAATGAAAGCTCCAGTTAATGCATGCTCTGAAAAGGTTCTCTTTTTTTAATCTCTTCAAAATATGAAGGTGCCAAGTGTCTTTGTATTGCTCCTTTCTGATACATGAGGATCTTGCCTTCCTTTTCTCTGTTTTAAACTCTCCCACTTTCAGGGTGCTGAATTGGGTTTTTTCGGATTTGACGATTCACCATCTTCTCCCAAATCCCCTTTGTCACCTAAGAAGTCATGGCAAGCGAGGGAAAACAATGACTGTAAGTATCTAACTACTTGGTGTAAGTGTCCATACTTTCATGTGGTTGGGTAATTAACATCTATGTGAAGTTACTCGAGGTGATAAAGATGGACCATTCTCGGTTGGGCAAACATTGAGAATCAGGGTTGGCCCTTTGAAGGGATATCTTTGCCGTGTCATAGCTGTAAGGCGTTCTGACATCACAGTGAAGCTTGACTCTCAACAAAAAGTTCTTACAGGTTTGTTTATCATTTTGAACTTGTTCTTTTGATTAGGTCAGTCAGCATGGTGACATTTTCATGGGTCATTATTGCTACAGTTAAATCGGAGCATCTTGCTGAGCTTCGTGGAAGGAGCACTGCTCTATCGAATGGGTAATTTTTATATATTCCGTGATCTGTGAGTATTCCCGAACTCTGAGATGCACCTGTAGTTTGCTCTTATGTAACTTCTTTGGGTTTTTATAGGTTGGATCCTGACTCCAGTACCTCAAAACCATTTGATCTTTCTGGAAATGAGGGATGTTCTACAGGTGAATTTCTTAGATCGCCCAATCGGTACTGTTCATATAACAAATGTTCGTTTTTCATTCATTGTTTTACTAAATCACATCTTTGAATCATTGTGTTAGGAGGTTCTATTTGCATCTCCTGATTCATTTGGTTTGGAAATTTTCTCTGGTCTTTGTTCTTTAATGCTCCACTTTGAACATATATCTTTGATGTCTTTCCTTTCTCAATTTCTTATTGGTTTGGGTTTTTGAGAACTTATAAAAGAGATGCTCCTAATGATTGAAATTAGGTGTCATAAAAGATTTTGTGTTCTTTCCTATATGTAGATTGGATAGGTGGAGCTGGACCTTCAGCAGGTGGCAGTGGCTGGAACGTTGGAGGGTCATCTGATACGGGGTACTCTCATGGTTTATTAAGTAGCTATTTATTTGGTGCATATTCAAACCAAAAAAGAAAACAGATAAGCTACCATATGCAAGAAACGTTTTCTGCAATTTTAGAACTTCTGTTGCTTTCTCTTGTGCTTGAAATGTATGTCTTCAGCATGGACTTTTATGTTTCTGTGGACCAAGTCAACTGTAGTCACATGCCTGGTCATATAGCCAAAGAGCGGCCTCTAAGATCTACTTTATTGATTCACCAGTTTGTTAGTGATAGTGTTGTCATGAAGCATTGTGACTGCATGCCTTTGATATGATTTTGCTTGTTCACTTATTCCTTGGTTCTTTGTGCTATTAGTACTCTCCGGAATTTTTTTGTTGGTTGCTGAACATCAGCTCTGTGATTAGAATATCTAATTCTGTACCTCTCGATCTGAGTGCAATATATGTAACTTTGCTTTCTATCTTAGGAATTTAGAGCTCAGACAAAGTCTAGTTGCCTAAGTGATCTCAAAGAATGGGTGAAACTTTTGTTGTATAAAATGCCTAGGTCCAGGTGTTAATCCAGTATTGGGTTGTTACTGGAGGCATTGCATGTGGTTGCATGAATATTGTACCAGTGGGAGATTTTCTATTAGTGGTTGATGTCTTACACACTCTATCTTCTATACAAAAGTTTGAGATTGTTTCTTTCTTTAATTACATAATGGTAGTTGTGACAACCCTTCATTGCCTCTTCTCTATTCTAGGAGTTCCTGGCCAAGTTTTTCTGCCTCAGGATTTTCGGTTAGTAAACTGGCTCTTGTTATTTTATATATTACTCACTTTTCCATTCCTTTTATTTAATGCAAATGTCAGAAGATGGTACAAAAAATGGTCTGGCTATGCAGGTTCCGACTGAACATGATTCTGCAGATCTGTCCAGCTCTGCAGGTTTTGATTCCAAAAAGGGTCAGGAGAATTTTATATGTTTGATCTTTGTTTGATCTATTTGTCATCGTGTTTGAACCGTCTCATATCCCTTTGTTTACAATTATGTAGATGTAGAGGACAACGGATGGGAGAGAAAAGTGGCTCCAGAACAGCACTCCACTTGGGGTAAAGCAGCATCTACTGATAAAGAGGCCTCTCATGATGATCAAATAAGTGGGTGGGGAAAAGGTGATGACATGTGGAACAAAGCTAGCACAAAAGGTAGTTTTGGTGGCAGTTCATCAGGCAGCTGGGGTAAAGGATCGCAACAAACTGGAGTTGCTGCAGAATCTTCTAAAAATGATGCAGGCAATTGGGGCAATGCAACACTTGGAGCTGGGAATGAAAAGGATGGGAATATCACTAACAAAAGTGCACAGAAGGATTCGGATGAATCTTTTGGTAGAGGGAAGGAGGATAATGCCGTTGGTGGGGATAAAGGTGGTTGGAACAAACCAAAGACTTTTAGCACTGATGGCGGTTCTTCTTGGAATAATTGGAATAATCAAGACGCTAGTTCATCATTGGGAAAAGCAGAAGACCCTTCAAAGGATTCTCAAAGTTGGGGTGGTGTGAACCTCAAGACGAAAAGTCATCTTGATTCCTCTAGTGAGGCTGCAGCTTTTGAAGAAAAGAACAAGGATTTAAGTGATAAATGGGGCCAACAAGCTGGAGGTTCTTGGAAGAGAACAGATGGAAGTTCTTGGAATGCAGCTGATGAGGGCTCATCACTAAAGAGAGATGAAGGGGTTTCTTCGTGGAAGAAACAAGATGGAGTTTCTTCATGGAGTAAATTAGATGATGGTAATGAGAAAGATGGCTCTTCTACATGGGGCAAACGAGCTGACCGTTATTGGGATAAAACAAGTAAAGCAGACGGGGTTTCATCATGGAGTAAGCAAGCTGACGCACATAAAGAAAATGGCGGTTCCTGGGGGAAAGGAGATGGAAGTTCTTCTTGGGGTAAGCAAACTGGAGGATCTTCATGGGACAAACAAGGAAATGAGGACCAAAGTCACAGATGGAGTACATCTCAAACTGTTGGTGGAGGTCAAGGGTGCAGAGATTGGGGGAAGGAAAAGAAAGATGATTCGAATAATCAAGATTCATGGGAGAGGCGGAAAACATTTGATGGGGGTCGTGGATCAGGTGGGAGAAGAGGAAGAGGTGGTCAACAAGGTGGTGGTCGTTTTGGAAGGGGAAGATCGTACAGTCAGGATTCGTCATCTGGATGGAAAAATGAAGGTCTGCTGCAAATACTCTGAGCCTTTTTAGATGGTCCATGTACTGCTGACTGGAGTACATTCTGTTATAGATTATAGAACCTTGATGGGGGATTGTTTACATTACGTAGGTATAAAGAATCATGAGTTTAATTCAGTGAACAGACAAAACACCAGCCACTACTTTACTAATGATACTGCAAAATTAAAGAGAAAGAAGAAAGTATACTACAACAAAGTTAAGGATTGCATAGAACAACTGAAGTCTGGTCAACCGTATTGAAGTTGAAGAAACAATAGATGAAATAAGCTGACGAGAATTTTAAAATAAATTCATTATTTTTTCCTGAAATCTGGACGATTAAGTACTATTGATTTATTTTGCTCGGCTAAATTAAAGTCAGTTTTTAGGGGATATCTTTCTACCTGTTTATTTAGTGGCTTGATTATATATTGCGAGATTATCCTGTCTTATAAATTGTTATCATTTATATGCCCTGCACGGCATTACTTTCACTGCAGTATATTACCATTTCTCTCTGTATACTCTGAATAGGTTTCATCAATAAAAAAATTATTGTCCATATTTTATTATGTAATGTTAGTTTGTTGGATACGTATCCTTAAATTTTCATTGAATAAGCAACAAGCAAACTTCATGGATGAAAATTTTTGTAGTAAATTTGGGAACAATGAGAACAGAAAAACTCAAGAACATTTACATTTCTCTAATGTTCGTAATTTGTTGTAGAGATTGAAGATCTTTTCACCTTCAATCTTTAATAGTTTCTAATGTCAGGTGAACCTCTGCTTATTTTCATTATGCCTTCATCTGGTTTCGTTTTGCCATAGACTTTCCTCTTGTCATATTTATTTAGTCAAAAATCAGTTGGTTTCAGGAAGATTGTGATATTTGCTCCAGGTGATGGTGCTGCATCTTGGGTTAAAGAAAAAGGTTCAGGCAGTGGATGGGGAAGCTCAGAGGGATCCTGGGGCAACAGAAAGGTGGATTCTTCTTCTGGGGGTCGTGGTGGATATGAGAGCCGCGATCAAAGAGGCAGTTGGAACAAACCCAAATCTTTTGGTGCTGATGGAGGATCTTGGAATAAACAAGATGGAGGATCTTGGAGTAAACAAGATGAAGGATCATCCTGGAGTAAACCGGTTAGAGGATCTTGGAATGATGCTGGAGGTAACTCTGGCGATCAGGAACTGAAAGCTGATTTTGCATCTTCCGTGGGGAACAACGAAGGTTCGAAGAGTGACTGGGCTAAATCCAAGGACTCCTGGGAGAAAGAGAAGGGGGATTCAGGACCTGGTGGATGGAGCACAGGTAAATTTGGTGGCAACAATCCAACTGATAGCTGGAACAAGCCAAAGATTTCTTCTGGATGGTCTTCATGGAACAAACAAGGTGAAAATGCTTCACGGAATGAACAAGCAGGAGACACTTCAAGAGCTGGGGATGACAAGTGGGATGATATGATTGGAAACCTTAATAAGTCTTCTTCCTGTGCTGCACCATGGGGAAAGAAAAAATTCACAAGCAACGTTGAGAGCAGCAGGAAAAAATCTGAGGAATCTTGCGACACTGGAAATGCAGATTCTGGTGCAGATGCATTGAATGGAGGTGGATCTACTGGCCAGGAGATGGACCAGTGGAGCAAGCCAAAGGCTTCCGATGCCATTGGAGGGTCATGGAACAAAAGCGGAGGCTCTTGGAATAAACAAGATAAAGATTCTTCCTATGGTAAACAAGATGGAGGCTCTTCTTTGAGTGGTTTGGAAAGTGGGAAAAATGTTGATGGTTGGAGGAAAACTGACTGTTCTGTTGGGGGAGAAGGGTCTGGTGGTTGGAACAAGGGATGGTCTGGAAACAAAAATAATTCTGATGGTGGGTCATGGAATAAAAATGGAGGCTCTCTTGATAAAGAAAGTGGAGAATCTGCATGGGGCAAACAAGGTGGTGGGTCCTCCGGGGCTGGGCAGGGAAGTGGAAACAATGGTGATGGTTGGAAGAAAACTGAGAATTCCAGTGGAGGAGAAGGGTACGGTGGTCAGAAGAAGGGATGGTCAGGAAACAAAGATGACCCTGGCAGAGGGTCATGGAATAAAGATGGAGGCTCTTGGAAGAAAGAGAGTGGAGATTCTTCATGGGGGAAACAAGGTGATCCGTCCTCCTGGGCTGGGCAGGGAAGTGGAAACAATGGTGATGGTTGGAAGAAAACTGAGAGTTCCAGAGGAGAAGGATCTGGTGGTTGGAATAAGAGTTGGTCTGGAAACAGAGATGACGCTGAGGGTGGGTCTTGGAATAAAAATGGAGGATCTTCGAATAAAGAAAGTGGAGATTCTTCATGGGGCAAACAAGGTGGTGGGTCTTCCTGGGCTGGGCAGGGAAGTGGAACCAGTGGTGATGGTTGGAAGAAAACTGCGAGTTCTGGTGGAGGAGAGGGTTCCGGTGGTTGGAAGAAAGGATGGTCAGGGAATATGGATGATGCAGATGGGAGCGGTTGGGAGAAGCCGAGACCATCTGATGGGGGCCAAGGATGGTCAGGTGGGAGAAGTGGGTGGGGTGGTGGCCAAGGTGGTAATTGAGATCAATTTGCTGGCAAAAGATAATTTAGTCGTGGTCAGTCTTGAGGATTGAATGGCTGATGTTTCCTACTGTGGGGCTTCCTAAACCTTTTGGGACTCATAACTTGCCAACCTTTGTTAATATTCTGGTAAGTACTACTTTGCAGTGATAGTTATTTCGAGGGATGGTAGATGAATGTCTAGAAAATATTATGTTTTGGGAACAGGGGAAATGTTTGAAATGTTATGTTGCTGTTGTTTAGCCTTCGGTTATATCTGCTGTTCAATTGAATGTGTTGTTTGCTTTGGTTCTCAACTGAAACTTTAGCCCCTATTTTATGTCCTGTTTACGAGACTTGTTACTCAGGCAGTTGGCCGAGCGGTACAAGTTGCATTGTTCATGCCCAAATAGTATGAAGAAGCCTTGGTCCTAGGTTCAGATACGAATTGCTCCTTGGTTAATCTGTTAATGACCCTTGTGCTAATTTGATCCTTCAATTGCATTGCCACAGACTGCGTCATGTGGTGATGGGCATGCCTTTCTAGGTAGTAGTCATCCGTCAAATTAGACATTTTACGGGGTGTGTAGTGTATGGAACTCATATAATGACAATCATAGGAGTACCAACGCTAGTCGCCCTTTCACCTTTCTATGTGAAGAAATGTCTTATTCTGTGAAAATTATACCGTGATCGGTGCTTTGAATAATCTTTAAGTAGGTTTGGTGGTTGTCTACCATTTGTTTCTCATCTATATGGTGGCAAACCCATTCATATGTTTTCTTTGCTTCTCAAATCATCAGTCTGAGTCCTCTTGCATAGAATTTGTGAGTGTTGCTGTTCGGGGAGAAGATTCCTGTCACCGTTACAATTTCATATTGCATTATTCCAATACATCACAGTAAATTTTTGTAGTGGACCCAAGGTATGGAGGGTAATTCTGAGGTTTAAGATGCTGGGTATAAAAGGAGTGACTGTGATGAATGAGAAGGTAGCTGTGTAATTCAAAAGAGAGACGGACTAAGCCCTACGATTAGTTCGTCGCTTCAGGGTGACAATATGGTGCTCGGTTTTTTATGGAAAAAAATCAGCTAAAGAATGAAGTGGAAATTGCCTTTATACTGTGGAGTATCGATCAACTATATTCTCTTGCGGTGTCGTAGTTACCAGTTTTCTGCGAATTGAAATCAATTACTGGCACAAAAATGAGATATTGTACTCTAGGATTTAACTGAATTCGTCAAGGCATATGATGGCTAAAAGACGGTCAGCTTCCTAGGTATTTTCTCTGCTCGATCTTCTCTCTCATCCTGAATTCCCAGTTCGGATTATACTCTAGGATTCTATATCTAATGCAGATGTTCACTAGGAGCTTAGTCTAAAATTGGTGGTTCCTATCAAACCCAACCTGGAAATACTATCGTGGAACCCAAATTTTATTCCTAAACTTTGGACATGAATCGAAACAATATGACCACTCAATTTGATAAGTGCTAATCATAATTCGGCTAGTAAATTCGAAACCGAGTGGAAAATACTGGACATATTGATGTCTTCATGGCCAAATGTGACCCAATCTTCTTACCTCAGCCAAGTTCATGGTTGACCAGTGAATTAACAAAGTATGTGCTCGTCTAATTCGCGCTGGTATCTCAATGTTCCCTGTTGATTTCATTTCGCCTTCGTTAGTCACGGTAGATTCGACTACTCCAAACGGGCTATAGTCCCACGTTATTACCATCACGAAAATACCGTGCCAGGCATATTGCGGATATAAAACTGACATGTATGTGCAAATCTAGCGGTACCTTGCAGCGCAGATCTTGTCAATACGAAGAATTCATTCAGGCATATTCTCTCAGATCGATAGTGATAGGTACTGAAATGGTTTCCTTTGAATTGGTATTCCACAAGGACACATTGAGTGTCTCAGCTTTTTGACATATTGCCCAGTCCACACGTACAAAAATATATTAAAGAACTGTCAAATTCTGTCTGCTTATGTATAGAAGTTTCCAAATTCTGTCTGCTTATGTGTAGAAGTTCCTCAGCACTTACGTTGTTGATTTTAACCAGTTGCAATATTTATTCAATTCTAGATTTTGGGTCGATATGAACGACGTTAGCCTGCAATGGTAATGTCACAATCAATCCAACGCATGGAGCTTGGCCAGTTCCTCCTTGTCCATTTCTCAAGTCCTGCAGATGCTAGATTCATCGAGGGCTCTTATAAACATCAACCACCTCGGAAATAGGGCTAGTTCGATTAAAAAAGGACCGATTCCAATCGGCCGAGGGAAAAATGGGCATGCCAGAAGAAAGTTTAAGGGGCCGGAAGAAGTCCTCGTCCCGAGGCCACCATAAGTTCGTCGGAGTGAGGCAAAGGCCGTCGGGGAGGTGGGTGGCGGAGATCAAAGACTCGTTGCAAAAGGTTAGGCTTTGGCTAGGGACTTTTGACACAGCCGAGGATGCGGCGCAGGCCTACGATGAGGCTGCCAGGGCCTTGCGCGGGGCCAATGCTCGGACCAACTTCGAGCTGCCCAAGTCCGAGCTGAACTCGAGCGGCGGGAATGGCAGCGGAGGCAGCTGCATCACGGATAACTTGGTGCCGTTCTCGTTTGACGAGATGTGCGGGAATGCGAATGAGGCGGAAGGGCTTGTGGGTGCGTTGAAAGCGAGGCTGTTTGACGGGAAGTCACGGAACATGCTTCCGCCCCTGAGCAACTGGCCCGCCCAGCCGAAAGTCACGGTGAACTCATCTTGCAGGACCAGCACGGACAAGCCCCAAGTCTCGTCTGCCCCGACTGCTCCTGCCTCTAATAGGTTGGCCAATCCCGCACAGGGTGATCCCGGCAACTCGGCGTCCCTCCAGACCGAGAGACAAAATCCTGAATGCATCCCTAGCTACGACCATCAAGAGCGGCACGGAGTCGCGCCAGTTCATGCCCAGATCCAATTTCAGTACCCCGGCCAAAGTGCGGCGATGACGAGCACCGCTATGTGGTCTAGCGAGCCATCCTTCGAAGTGCCCTGGGACACCAATATTAACCCAGTCCTGGAGAATGGCCTATTCAATCACGGCTCCACCGTCAGCGACACCATCTTCACGCCACAGGCGTGGCTGATTTCCGAGGCTGCTGGGACAAGCATCAGTGCGCCCTACACAGATCATTGCTCCGCCGAACTGTTGGCGAGTAGGAGCTGGAAAGTGAGCTCCATGAGTATGCCGATGTCTCAAAACGATCATCAAACGGGCATGGAATGTGCTTGGCCCACTGAGCAGCAGATGCTTCACTATGAAAACAACTTCCCGGGTGGTGCCAACGCCTCCTGGGATCCTCTCTTCCATGCCTTCTCTGTGCTTAACTGAGTTTCTCTGAGTATCTACCTCGTTACTGCTCATAGATTAATTGAAATGACCAACAATTTAAGTCCCGAAATTCGAAATTACGCGATGATGAATATGATCTACAGAGTTTATGATCGACGATCAACATGACCAGGCTATGATAGAGAATTACAAGTCACCTGCAACTATCAATTGCTAATTATGTAATTATTCCTCATTCTTTTGCGACTTCCTTAAATTTTACATGCCAAGATATTGTAGATGAGGCATGTTATCTTATTTAATATACAAATTCAAAGGCCTTGTGAGGATTAATCCATTCGTTTTGGTGATATTTTTCAAGAATCTCTCTTTGTTGAACTTTACAGTTATGAGGATTCAAAAACTTGAGAAGGATGAGCAATTTGGAGGGCGATTCAACTTGTCACGTGAAAAATAAAAAATTTTAAAAAAAGAATTCTTAATTGGGATTGTGTTATATCACCTTAGACAAATAAGTTGTCAAAAATTTTCCCCCTATATAGGGAAAATTCCAAATAAATGTTTGAAGTGCCTCCATTTTCTCAAATAAGAGTTTGGTGTAGATTTCTTTCAACTAAAGGCTTGAAGTGAGGTTATGCCAGTTCTAGAAAAGGGTTCGATTTTCTAGTTGGTCAAAGGCATTTTTGTCCTTTTACTATTTTGAATTTTTTTCTTGCTTTTTTCTTGTTTTCTCTTTCTTCTTTTTTGGTGGCTGACCAGCCATTGCTTGGAGAGGGTTGGGCGAGAGCCACCCTCGCCAACCACTAGTGAAGGCTATCCTCGTCTTAGGCAAGGTCAACCCTTGCTAGATTTGGGTGAGGGTCGCCTCGCCCATAGCTGGCTAGGGCTTGAGTGAGGGTTGCGGCCCTTGCTAGTGGCCAAAGAGGGCTTGTAGGCCCTTGTTGGCATTCGCTAGAAAAGAAAAAAAAAAGGAAAAAAGGAAAGAGAAAATGAAAAGAAAAGAGAAAAAATAATTTAAAATTAAAATTGTCTTTTGATGAAAATACCCAGCGAAGTCAGGCTTTTATTTGAAACTTCTATGTCTATTTCATGCCCTTATTTTGAATTTCCCTAAAAAAGTGTATAGACATAGATCGTTCCTATGATCAAAATATTTTCCTAGATAGAAATTTTGTCAAAATTAGGAAAACTTTCCGAATTGCTTATTTTTTGCATACAAATAGACATTTAAAAAAAGTGAAGTAATCATATTGATTCTCCAAAGTGATTTATATCGATAATGGTCTTTTTTTTTTCGGAAAAAAAATTACTTACATGAAACTACAAAAAGTCATTATCACATAAACCGGATTTACTCCGAATGACGTAGATTTTTACAAGCGAATTTACCCTTCTTGACCATTTGCGTGAATGTGACAGAACATATGCTCATGGAATAAAAGTGTGGTTTAGACATTAATTTCACCGAAACTTTGTGATAAGGACATGAGGTTCTTGTAATAACAATAGCACCCTGTATTTTTGTTGTCTTGTAGATTGCCAGGGGGAGCAAGAGCAAGATCATCATTGATAAAATAATATCAAATTCTGCTCGATTGCACAACCTATTGTCATGGTAGGCCCTCGCAAAGACCGACTCATCATGCACGACAAACACTAAAATTTATCAAAAACTAACAAAGATTGGGTCGAACATTTGGTCCATTAGGTAAAAAAATTGAATTTAAAGTATCGTAATGTAAGGCATCTCAAATTTGTGTTGAGAAAGTACTAGACATGTTAGGAATCGCCCTTTATTATTATATCGCTTATCTTTTGAATTGCGATTTTGTCCATTGTTTAACATTGGTAATTACGATTAGTCTTAATAACATCACGCAGCTTTGTATTATCTTTGGATTTTCTTTATAACCTATTAGTAAATGCTGGAAGGATATACCCTTGATCAAGTTGCCTCTATTTTGACCGTGCCTCGGATTTGGACTTTTTCAATGTAGAAAAAGATTTATTCAAGTAAAGAATACGAATTTGCCCAAAAACATTAAGAACACAAAAAAGCCTTTTTTTTTCTTAGATAGTACTATCCGGTATTTTTTTTTTTTTGAGGATATGGGCTATCTTAACTCAATAAAATTAGTTGAGTGTTCAAAGAGGTGTTGGGGTTATCTTAAAGGGGATTATAGCAAAAGATTATATAGCCATAGATGAATAGGGTTTACCATGAGCATTATAGTATAGCAATGCCACAATGATCGGGGTAACAAAGTTCTCTAATTGCATTGCAAAAAATCAATCCTTAGCAAAGCGGTTGCCAATCCATCATATTTCCCATGTAGTTCAGTCTCTAAACAAGCTCCAATAGCAATGCGTTGAACTTTGTATTAATATATAATTTATATGTATTATTGGGTATTTCTATAATTATGTTTTCATTAGTACCTATATGTAATTAATCACTCCTATAAATACATATTATTCAATCTTAATTGAGGTTGAGCTACCATAAACACTTTGTTGCTATTTTCTTTATGACTCTAAACATCAACATGGTATTAGAACATGAAAATGCACCAAATTCTTCAACATCTCTCCCCCAAATCAATACTTCCTTTGCTCCAATTACTACCATGTCAATGTCCAATACATCTCTAAATTTTTCTTCTTCTCTAACATCTCTTTACTCCTCCTTTTCTGCTGCTCCGATCTCCATTGCTGCTGCATCAATTACGGTTGAGCAATCATCCTCGCTGTCTCTTATTCTTCCCAATATCACAAGTCTCATCTCCATCAAACTTGACGTAGATAATTATCTTTTGTGGAAGTTTCAGTTTAAATCTATTTTAATCTACAACAATCTATTGGGCTATGTGGATGATTTTTTTCCATATTTGCTTAAACTTATCAATAATCAAAATAGCACTGTAGTGGTCAATACCTCTTATTCCGCCTAGGTAAAGATAGATCAATGTGTTCGCAATTTGATCAATTTGACCCTCACTTTCAAGATTTTCCGTGAAGTTCACGTCCTTTGCACATCTTGAGAGATTTGGCTTGCTCTAGGACAACGTTTTACTAATCGCTACGAGGCCAAGGAAATTGGTCCAAAACTTGATTTTCAGAATGCTGAAGAAACCCGATCAATCAATATTTAATTATCTCCAGCATCTGACGTCAATTACGGACTCTCTCACTGCAATCAATTGCTCCATCTCTGATATGGACTTAATGATTCAATCCCTCAATGGGCTCCCATCAGAGTACGATCCTTTTTGTCACCGTGGTCACAAATGGCCCAACAATTCTCTCTTTTGGTGATTTGTAGTCATGCCTCCTCTCCCAAGAAGAACAATTTCTCCAAAAATCTAATGCATAATCTGCATATGATGTTCATCATGCTTTGATCGATCATACCACTACTAGTCCACCGTTTAGAGGATCTTGAGGTGGACGTACTTCTAGAGGTCGCAGATCTGGTCGAGGACAAGGCGGACGATTCTCGTGTGATCAACCAAGTTGGCAATCTTCTATGATCAGTTCAGTTCACCATCCTCTGGTCGGCCTCGTGGTAGTTCGAAACCCTATATTCCTCCATTCACATAGGGCATAATTCTCAGATCTAAGCCTCATCTTACTTGTCAAATCTATAACAGAGTTGGACACATCGTGCTACAATGTTGACAACAATTTAATCATGCCTTTATGATTGCTGATCTATCAGACTCCTTCTCACCTTTATCCCTTGGTGAGATCTTTGATTCAACTTGGTATCTTGACAACAAAGCGTCAGCACAAATGACTGATATTGGTAACATCCTTAATCCTAGACCCTTTTACAATTTGACAAAAGTCTCGGTTGGTGATGGTCGTTTATTTGCCTATGAAGCAAGTTGGTAAAACCTTCTTACATACTAGTTCTCGATCTTTACTATTATCTCCCGTCTACCATGTTCCTAATCTTGCTTGCAATCTCCTCTCAGTTGCTCAACTTTGCCATAAAAATTCTTGTGCTTTGTTTATCTTTTTCTTTGAGGACAAACGAACTGGAAAAGTTCTCATTTAAGCTGATTCTTCTCATGGTCTTTATTCAATTCCCAACTCAATGATGTCATCTCACTTGCATCCTATCGTGGCTTCCTCTACTTCACTCACTTGCTGGCATTCTCATCTTATAAACATGTTTTGGATCGTGTATGCAATTCTAGTTCTAAGTTGGTATCATGTGAGTTATGTCTTGTGGACAAATCTCATTGATTGCCTTTTGAGTCTATTAGTCATCGCAGATCCTTTTCTTTAGTTGTAATTCATTCTGATGTATGGACAAGTCCAATTCTATCTAATTCTGGTTTCAAATATTTCATGTTGTTCATTAATGACTATTCTTGATTTACTTGGGTCTTGCCCATGAAAAATAAATCTAGAGTGCCTACACATTTCCATTGCTTTCATTGTTTTATTGAAATTTGTGTAATGCCAAAATTAAATTTTTACAAACTAATGGGGGAGGTGAATATATCAATAATGCATTCCAAGCATATTTATGTGAAAATGGTATCATTCAACATTTTTCTTGTCCAGCCACCCCATCTCAAAATGGTCTATTAGAACGCAAAATTAGACATTTAGTTGAAATGTCTCGAACCTTATTAATCCATGTTCATACACCTTTATATTGGGTCGATGCTCTTTTCACTGCTGTTTACACTATTAATTGACTTTCCACTCCTGTCATATCTAATATTTCTCTTTTCCACTGTTTATTTGGGTTCAAATTTGATTACTCATTCTTTTGGGTTTTTGAGTGTGCTTGTTATCCTTTTCTCCCATCTTGTGTCTCTCATAAGCTAGCACATCATTTAGTGCCATGTGTATTTCTAGGGTACACGTCAAATCATGAGGGCTATCGTTGCCTTGATCAGTCGATTGATTGTGTTTTTATCAGTGGTTTGATGAGGAGAATTTTCCTTTTTGTCAAAACCTTCAAATCTTAGTCCCCCGCAGCCCATTGTTCCATATCACTTCCTTCACTTTTTGTTTACTTCAATCAATTTATTCTTCCTTCTATCTCCTTTGACCTTAAAGCCTTTCATGCCTCTTTCTTCTTCTCTAGCTCAACCTCCTAATTCACCTCTCATCCTCTCGACCTACCCAACCTATTTCCAATTCTTTTTCACCTCCTCCTCCCCTCCCTTCAAACTCACTCACCGTGTCCTCACCTCACTCCTCTCCTGACTGATTTTTTACCCATAACAAACCTGCAAATCCTTTCTACTTCTCCATCTAGCTCCCCACTTTCATTTCTTCTCTTCCGACTCATCCTATGTAGACTCGTGCCAAATCTAGAATTTCTAAACCCAGGAAAATTTTTAATCTCTCTCATTCTTTTCATGAAGAGGCATCGACTTGCTATTCTAAGACCATTCTTGACCCATGTTGGAAAGCAGCCATGATAGATGAATTTAATGCCTTGGTCATCAATCACACGTGGGATCTTATACCACTTGACCCTTTTAAGAATCTACTAAGGTGTAAATGGGTTTTTAAGATTAAAGAAAAATTCGATGGTATTGTGGAACGCTTCAAAGCTCGTCTTGATACACATGGATTTAAGCAGTAAGTCATATTGGACTATGATGAGACATTTAGCCCGGTTGTTAAACTCACTACCATTTTGGGTTGTTCACTTTATTGCAATTTCTTTCGGATGGGTCATACGTCAACTTGATGTTAAGAATGCCTTTTTGCACAGCATCCTTTGTGTGGAAGTTTACATGTGCCAGCCTCCCGATTTCTCTCATCCTAAATTCCCAAATCATGTGTGTCGTCTCTAGAAAGCCATCTATGATTTAAAACAAGTTCTACATGCATGCTTTCATCGTTTCAGCCACTTTTTATTATCTTTGGGTTTCATGGCAACTAAGGTCAATCCTTCGTTATTCATCTATGTTTCTTCTTGAGGCTGTATGTATTCTCGAGGCTGTATGTATCTTCTGCCGTATATTGATCATATCCTTATCACCGATGATATTCCTAAGTGATTACGATATTTGATTACTCAACTCTCCCAAGAATTTGCTATGAAGGATCTTGGCCCACTTCAATATTTCCTTGGCATTGAGGCTCATCCCTACTCTGACGGTATGCTTTTTTCTCAAGCCAAGTATATTGATAACATTTTGCGCAAGTTTGACCTTGTTAACGTTAAGCTTGTATTTACTCATCTAGCCTTCTATATTCTACAAACAATGGTGAAGTTCTCGCTTCTCTTATGTTGTATCGACAAATGATTGGTGCACTACAATATGTGTCTATGACTAGACTAAATACTAGTTTTGCTATGAATCTAGTTAGTCAATTCATGCATTAACCAAGATTATATCATCTTCAAGCCATCAAATGTATATATCGATATTTAGCTGGCACCTCCATCCATGGATTGTTCATTGAACGGTGTTCTCCCACTTCATTGACTGCTCATGTGGAAGTAGACTGGGCCGAATGCTCAAATTCTTGACAATCCACTTCTAGGTTTTGTGTATTTCTAGGCACCAAATTTGTTTCATGGAGTGCTAGGAAGCAACCCATCATAGCCCGTTCTAGTACAAAGGTTGAGTATCGTGTTGTCGCTCATTATGTTGCCGAGACTATTTGGATTCATCATTTACTTTGTGAGCTCGGGGTCCCCCTTTATAGTCCTCTTACCATTTATTGTGACAAAATCTTTGCCACCTATCTTACTATCAATCTTGTGTTTCATGCTCACACCAAATGCATTAAGTTGGGTAACCATTTTATTCAAGAATAGGTTGCTTCTGGCATCTCCATGTTTGCTATGTGTCTACAATGGTCAGTTGGCAGATATCTTAACCAAGGGGCTATCTAGTTTACGTCACATGCTATTAAGATCCAATCTCTCAGTAATTACGCCTATTTCGGATTGAGGGGGAGTATTAATATGTAGTTTATATGTATTATTGGATATTTTTGTAATTATGTTTCTATCAGTACCCTTTCTGTAATTAGTCACTCCTATAAATACATATCATTCAACCCTAATTGTGGTTGAGCTACCATAAATACTTTGTCACTATTTTCTCTTTGACTTTAAATATCAATACTCTAGTCATCTTAATATGGAATTTTAATGAGACATTTCTCCAAAAAAAATAAAAAAATAATTTAAATTCAAACTATATATCACACTTGGTCCACTTACCTTAACTTCGTAACAAATTGAAATTTTCTTTTAATTACTTAAGTGGATTTCTCTCCTCTTTATTATTTTCACTTTCTGTTTCTTTTCTTTTTTCCTTTCTATATGTCTTCTTTCGCAAGCAACACTACCTCAGCTGATACATCACCTTTGGCTTACCCCTAACCGGTCTCTGTCGTCTCGTCTCGGTATTAGGTCCTTCACGCGTGAGATATACGGACTTAATAGCACCACACGTTGGAATGTGTTTTTAGCACAAGATATTTAGGAAAAGAGTGCAATTATTTTATTCACAAGGGAAAAAGACAAGAAAAGAAGAAAAATAAGGAGGCAATTTGTTTGCTTAAGTAAACAAAGGTGAGATACAAGGTCCTAATCGCAAGTCATGACGCAATTATCGTGGAAGCAAGAGACGTTGGAAATAAATAAATAGAATGGATAGACATAATCTAGCGTTGTTATCATTGACAAATGAATAAATAGCTTTATACTGCGCAATTTTTTTAAAAATCGATCTATTTAGGCCATTATGATGAAAATGTGCATAATTATATTTTTTCAAAAAATAAGTTCATAGGTAGGACAATATCTTCTACTCATCGTAGTTTTAAGGGCTATGTAAGCTCCCTAATCTGTCAATATAATTTTACCCGACACATATGAATGCGACCATATGAATATATCAATACTGAACCAAGGTGTTGGCATTACACATTTTTATTAATAAGAAATACCAAATTAAGTTAAAAGGGTATGCGATCTCGCATGCCTTGTGGCTGAGATAGCGGTGTAGAGAGAGAGAGAGAGAGAGAGAGAGAGAGAGAGAGATGCTTTGCTTCCCTTAAAATAAGGAGCTTTCAATGGTAGGGTGTGTTTTCGGGTGCCAAATTCCGTGTCTCGCACAACCATCTCTGTTCTTCACGCCAAGAACTTCTATCACTAGACTTTCTACCTATTTTAGCTATTGATTAAAACAA
The DNA here is from genome assembly GCA_014182565.1 of Eucalyptus marginata. Lineage (NCBI taxonomy): Eukaryota > Viridiplantae > Streptophyta > Magnoliopsida > Myrtales > Myrtaceae > Eucalyptus > Eucalyptus marginata. The sequence continues at coordinate 10,204,261 of CM024594.1, read as the reverse complement.
AGTAAAGTTAGTGAACGCTCAAATATTGATTTCGCACGCATCATGCTGGGGCCACAGGATGGAGTACAACGCATGGTGCCGTGAGTTTTCTTTTCTTGTTTTCTTTTTATTTTACTTAAGTTCTCGCTCTTATGACTCACATAACAGCTGCATTTTGGTTCAGCTTTCGGACTGCGGACCTTTAAAAGTCCCGTGAGTAATTATTCAGAGGCATTTGGTGAAATTCTTTTTTGAGAGCATTGCTAATATTGACAAAGCTGAAAATCATCTTATTAATGACTTTTTTTTTTTCCTTTGCCTTATCAATAATTTCAAATTTTAGTCTTGCCCTCATGAAGCAACTGCTCATTTTCTCCCTATTGAAACTAATGTTGCAGATTTGAAAAGGCAAAAAGTACCAAAAAAGTCCTAAACTTGTTTTATTTATAACAATTTAGTCATAAACCTTTTAATTGGATTAATTGAGTCATAAATATTTTCGTATTTGTACCAATTTAATTCGTCGGGCCAATTTAGACAGGAAATGGCATAGCTAGCGCTAACGTGAACATTTTTAAATATTTTTTTAAATATTTTTTTCTAATTTTTAAACTTTTCCTACTTTTCCTTCTTTTTTTTTCTTCTTTTTTTTTCTGTTCTTTCTCCTTTGCTTTGTGGCTGCTATTGGCCATGGCTGGCAAGGGCATAGCAGCCCTCGTTGACTGCAAGTGAGGGTCACCTTAGATTTGGCAAGGGCATAATCCCGTCGAATTTGGAAAGGGTGGTCCTTGTGGCCTACGAAGGCCACGACGCCCTCACCAACCCTCGACTATGGTTGGTCACTAGCCATAGTGCAAAGGAGAAAGAATAGGAAAAATAAGGAAAAATAAGAAAAATGAAAATAATAAAATAATAATAAAATAATAAAAATATTTAAAAATGGATTTGGAAGACAGTTGCCTTTCATGTTAGTGATTTCTTGTAACATTTTTGATTTCGACCCTTATTTTGATCCCGACTAGCCATAGGCCATAAAACCGTTGGACCGGCCATGTAAGACGTAAGAAATCCATCATCCGGTGGATGTGGGTTGCCCAATGATTTTTGTAGGCCGGTGGACTTATTTTGATCCACAAGCCATTTTGGCTCACGAGCCGGTAAGGGGAGCTCAAGCTCGGTTTTGCCGATTGAGCTTGGTTGCATCCGGGCTTCGTTTGGTCATGGCTTACTCGTGAACCTCAGGCCAAATAAGGTAGCCGGTCGTGGTTAGACTTGATTAACTCCAACCCAATAAGATGACCTTCAAGCTTAGATATATCCTTTGATGCATTTAATGCTCTTGGAAGGTAGTTAATGCTACACTAGGCATAAATGGTCTTACCCTTGGGAGATAATCATGAAACTTTGGATTTTTGTACATTAAGAGAGGGTAAGTCATAGGCCTAGTAAGAAGACTTAGAGTTTAAGCTACATAGGCCAATCTTTTCTTAGATCAAGAGTCAAATGCATTAAATGGAGGCAATTAGTATGGAGGCTTAGGTGTCTCAAATAATTAATGAAATTGGGTGACTCATGGCCTAAAAGAATGATGGTAAGTGATCTTGCAAGCCTAGTAGGGTGCCACCTCTCATCTATAGACTTGCCACCTTGAGTTTCATAGGTTTTGACTTCCTAGTTTTTCGAAACGATTGGACATTTCCTGCTTTCCAATTTTATAGAGCTCTTTGTGATTCGAATTTGGAGAAACTTCCTAAATGAAAGTTGTTCAAAACATTTTGGTTTATTTTATATTTTTCTAAGGTGAGATGTTTGGGACAAGGGCCTGATCATTTATCAGTTGGAACCTGCCCAGTGTAGTAAAAGCAGTGATCATGTTGTCTTCTCGAATTTTTATAAAAAATTTCCTTTTGAATTTGGACATACTTCCTTCATAAATGTTTTGAAGGACATCTATGTCTACAACATGTAAAAATTTCAAAGATTTTTGTGAAAGTTGGATTTCAAAATGGGTCTTTCTCTTTGACCATTGAACCTACTCGAAGAACAAATTTTTGGGTTGTGTTCAATGATTTGCTACTCTTTCCACAAAATGAATTTGGCTAGGTTTCCTTCATGAAAAATGTTGTTTAAGATCTTCTCTACAATATATTAAAATTTTATAATTTTTTGAGCCTGTTTGATAAGGTAACAATGTCGATTTCGGGAATTGCTTGAAACTATTTTTCACCCCAGGATAAGAGGGTCACATGCCCAACTTGAAGGGAAGGGGCTGCACGCCCAACTTGAGGAGCAAGCCATTCTAGAGACTTCTTGGTTTGAAAATAAGAATGCATTAAATGCTCTTGGACCTTAGTGCATTAATGCTAGGTTGAGTCATAAGGTTTAGGTGTCCCCTAATTAATATAGTCATCATTACTATTTATCATTACAAAGAGGAATCGACTCCAAATGGCTCAATAAGAGAAGAAGCAAGTATCCTCCTCTAGGAACTAGTCTCACCACTCATCTCCTTAGCCTTGCCACCTTATCAACCTAGGCTTGCCACCCAAAGAAATCCTATTGGTCTATTTAGAAGGGTAATGATGAGAGATTTGCCTATAAATAGAGGCAATCCTACCATCACCACACACACACCACCCCATCTCTCTCACTTCTCTCTCTCTCTCTCTCTCTCTCTCTCTCTCTCTCACCATTGCCCCCTCTCCCTCTCTCGACCTTGCTTGCCCACCGCCTCACAGGATGACCCTCTCTTGGTAAAGTCACCTATAGTTTATCAAGGTCCATTGAAGGTAAGTAGAATCTCAAACTCTTGGTTAGGGTAATAGCCTACGTTGTCGAGTTTAGTGGTGTGCTCACCCGTATAAGCCGTGTGTATGTTGTAATGTTCTTTTGTATGGTTTGCTCATGCTTGCATGTTTGAGTGCATTCACACCCCGGGATGAGGTCGAGGTTCACTTGGCTTGGAATCAACGTCAAGACGCGATGGCCTAAGTCGTGAGGCCTTAGACCAATATTGAAGCGTGCCGATTCCAAGTCTTACTTGGTGTGGAGATTGGCCTAGGCATGCAACTCAAGCCACGAACCAAGAATTGTGCCCGGCATATTATATAGTATGATGTTAAAAGCCATGGCACACTCACTTGAATGAGCATGCCTTCGGGCTACGTATGAGTCGATTAAGAAGAAAAGTAAAAATTCACTTGTGTGATGCACTTTATGATGCACTTAAAGAGGAAAAAGCACCCGTCACCACATAGTGTTGGTGGTAATGTTTCGTTTATTAAACGGAATGCCCTGATTGAGCCAAGATGCCTGAGTTTGAGCTCGGATGCCTTGGGTAAGCTAGTCTCGTGATGCCTTGGTTGAGCCGGATGCCTTGGTGAGCTAGCACAAGGATGTCTTGGTTGAGCTAGGATGCCCTAGTTGAGCTAGGAGCTTAGCATGAAGTCATAAGCTTTGGTCAAGCTAAGATGACAATAAAAGAATCATGTTATGAGTGCCGGTATATGCATAAGCATGATATGTTGATGTGTTCATTGATATGCTGAAAGTAAGTATGCATTGAAGGATGCAGTAATGGACATTTGCATATAGTCGAGGTGAACCATTAATTTGCCTTAAACATTATATTGTGACTATTGTACCTATTAGATTTTAATGATGAGATGTTCTCCTATTAGAGAATTAGGGGTTTTACTTACCAAGTCCATGACTCACCTCGTTGTTTTTCAAAATTGTAGGTATGGAGGAGTTGTAGTCTCGATAGAGGAGCTAAGATTTATCGCAGCCTTTTTGAGCATAGAGCATGTAATGGTTGTAAATATAACGACCCATAACAAAAGGGCTTGTAAATATAATTGATGTAATTGTGTGTTTGCAAGTAGTTGTTTTCCTAGTTACTTGTTGTTGTTTGAGTGTTGTATGTACGTTTTCGCATGTGCTTAATGAAAAGATAAAAAGAATTAGGGTTGTGACGAGCTTGGGACATCGCAAAAATAACCCCTGCAGCTCGAGACCCTGAGGATGGAGTCGGGATCGTTACATTTTCGATCTAAATTAGCCGGATGGACTGAATTGGTCCCAAGAGGAAAATGTTTAGGATTAAATTGAAAAGTTTAGGACTGAATTGATACCAATGCAATAGGTTTAGGGCTTTTTTAATACTTTTTTCAATCTCCGGTGAAGCTTTGCAAGGGTCAAACGAGATCAATAGACTATTGTCAACGGTTGCCGAGCCTTGTCAATGGTCATGGTTTTATTAGGTGAGTTCTAGAGGTTGCGGTTGAGGTGAGATCTGGGTCAAGGGTTGTTACAAAATCGCACGTTGATTCCAAGAAAATAATGCTCACAAACAATTTATCAAGCAGAATATAATAATAAAAGAATAGAATCAGAAGTACACGCTAGAAAATTTGTTAACAAAGTTCACCCAAACCTGGGCTACATCTCCACGCAGAGGCATTCTGCGAATCCACTAGACTTCGAAAAAAGTTGGAATATAAATATGATCTTTTCTCAAGATCTGGGCACAAAGAGATTGAGAACTCTCATAAAGAAAAAACTCACTTTTTTCTTCTTTCTTTTTCTTGCCTCTCTATTTTCTTTTTCAGCATCTTGACGGCTAGCGTCTTGGCATCGTTAATATAAATGTATCACTTTTAACCTAAAAACAAATTTGATGGAAAAGACAAAAAAACCCCTAAAAATATTTGGCTTCATCTATAACTATCTCCCACTTGAAGACAAATATACCCGAGCACCAAGCAACTTTGCATCCATCTTCTTCAAAAAACTAGTACTTGAAAAAACTTGTGTCTCCGCGATACTCCTTATCAATCAACATAGAGTAATACCAATGGTAGTAGTACAGAAAACATACTTCTCTCTGTCTGCTACCTTGGTCAACATGTCCAGCTGGATTCTTTGAGACATCAATCCTTTGTAACTTTAACTCATTATCTTTCAATGCTGATTTGATAAAGTGATAACGCTTCTTGATATTTCTAGTCCTTGAACGATAAGCTGCATTCTTTGCTAAGTGCACTGCATTTTGACTATTACTCCACAGTGTACTGACTGGCTATTTTCGATGTAGCTCCTCCATGTAATTTTGTAACCATATGATTTCCTTGGAGGCTTTTGTGATCGCCATGTATTTTGCATCTGTCGTCGATAAAGCCACTACTTTTTGTAGTTGAGATACCCAACTCATTACTGTACCTGCAACTGTAAAGACATATCCAGTGGTACTCTTACCATTATCTCGATCACTCGAATGATCTGCATCTACATAACCCTACAACTCTAAAGATGTACCACCATAACAAAGTGAGTAGTTGAAAGTACTTGCTAGATATCTCAATATCCATTTCACTGCATTCCAATGCTCTCTGCCTAGGTTCTGCATATATTGACTTACAACTCCCACTGCCTGTGCGATGTCTAGTCTCATGCTCACCATGGCATACATCAAACTCCCCACTGCTGATGCATATGAAACTACCGCCATCTCATTTGTTAAAGTCTGAGTACTTAGACACATACCCTTGGAAAGTTTGAAGTGACTCGCTAAAGGAGTTGCAACCGGTTTTGCCTTATCTATATTAAATCTCTTTAATACATTGTTCACATAATCTTCCCGCGATAGCCATAATTTCTTATTTTTCCCGTCCCTAATGATTTTCATGCCTAAAATATTATTGGCCTCTCCCAAGTCTTTCATAGAAAACTGTGATGATAGCATCTTCTTCACTTCCACGATTCTCTTCATATTGGAACTAGCCACCGGCATATGATCCACATATAAAGAGAGATACACAATGTCACAATCGTCATACTTGCGAAAATAAACACAGTGATCAAATTCACAGTATGCAAATCATTTTTCTTTCATGAAACCATCAAATTTTAGGTACCATTGCCACAGAGCTTGTTTCAAGCCATACAAGCTTTTCTTCAAACGACATACCATGTGCTTCTTACCTTTGACTTCAAAACCCTTAGGTTGTGCCATGTATAATTCTTCATCTAAGTCACCGTGTAAAAATGCCGTTTTTACATCTAACTACTCAAGATGAAGATCTCAAGATGAAGATCCTCCACTGCAACTATACTTAGTAGAACTTTAATTGATGTCATTTTCACTACATGTGAAAATATCTCAAAGTAGTCGATCCATTCTTTTTTAGAAAAGCCCTTGACTACAAGTCTTGCCTTGTATCTAATACTACAATATGCTTCATTCTTAATCTTGTACACCTATTTGTTTAACAGAGCTTTTTTACCTGTGGACAACTTAGTCAACTCCCAAGTTTTGTTTTGAAATAATGGGCTCATCTCGTCTTTCATAGCACACTTCCACTGCAAGTGAGACGTGTCTATCTTTGCCTCATCGTAAGTCTCTGGTTTCCCTGAATTTGTATATAAGATATGGCTCAAAACAATATTAGCTAATGGATCAAAAATTACCTTTGGTTTTCTCACACGTGTAGACCTCCTCAAGACAAGTACTTCAGGGTCGTTAGTTTGCTCCGAATCATTGTGTTCCTCTTGAACTACCTCCTCACCGATAATAGGCTCATCTTGAGCCTCTCTTTCAAGTGCGCTTTGATCTACTAGAAACATCTTCACAGGCATTGTGTCTAATTCAACATATTCTGGTTTTACTACATTCTCATACTTTATCTGGCAATTCTTGTACATCTTTTCTTCATGGAATACTACATTCCGACTGCGGATGACTTTGTTATTCTCATAATCCCAAAACCTATAGTCATACTTGTCGCCATAGTATTCGATAAAGACGCACTTCTGGGACTTAGCATCAAGCTTTTTTTTTATCATCCCTGTCAATCAAAGCATATGCAATATAATCAAACACCTTTAGATATTAATAATTAATCTTTTTACCTGACCACTGTTCCTGTGGTATTTCTCCATCCAACGCACTAGATGGACTTCTGTTTCAAATGTGGCAACCCATAAGTGTAGTGGGAGACCCGTGTGTAGCCTCATACATCTCGCACGTTCTAGAATAGTCATGTTCATCATTTCAACTACACCGTTCTCTTGAGGAGTTCTAGGAACAGTCTTTGACCTATGTATGCCTTCTCGACTAAAATATTCTGCAAATTCTTTACTCATGTATTCACCACCATTATCAGACTTCAGAGCTTTAATCTAATAACCTGTCTCTTTTTTTACTATGGTCTTCCACATTCTGAACATCTCGAATACTTCTGATTTTTCTCTAAGAGCATAGACCCAAGTCTTCCTTGTCGCATCATCAATGAATGTGACAAAATATCTCTTACCGCCATAAGAGAGTTTCTGAGCAGGTCCCCATACATCAGTATGAACCAACTCTAGCTTCTAGCCTTTATTTTGTCGCCCATTCAATTGAAAACTAACAACTTTCTGTTTTCCATGCAACTCTCACAAAAATCTAACTCAACTTTTTGCAAACCTGGAAGTAATTTCTTCGAGTGTAACTGCTTTACACCTTTTTCACCAAGATGTCCCAAATGATAATGCCAAGGATGAGACAAATTACCTGTAGCCATTGTAGTTGCAACCATATCATTGATATTGTCTCATTGGAGAAGGTAAAGTGTACATGTATGCTTTCCCTTTGTTACTATTCTTGCCCTTGAGGTTATCTTCCACTCTCCGCATCCAAAGGTTGTTACCAAACCTTTTTGGTCAAGTTTACTGGTTTAAATCAATTTTTTCTTTAATTCCGGAATATGCCTAGTTTCACGCAAAACTAGACATCCTCCACCTAAGATGTTCACAGTCACAGTTCCTTTTCCAATAATGAGACACATGTGGCCGTTTCCCACAACCACTTGTACGAAATCTCCACTAGCATAATCATCAAATATGTCTCTTTGCGAGGTGCAATGAAAAGAAGCACCGGAATCAATAAATCATTTATCTGTTGTCAAGTCAAACCCTACAGACAAACACAAGTTATCTAGCAAAGATTCATCGCTAACCACATTAGCTCATTGATTCTCATATTGCTGCTTCTTTTTGTAGGCTTCACACTGAAACCTTCGGTGTCCGGTTTTGTGACAAAACCAACACTCATTTTTTGCAACCTGTCTCTTACCCCTTGATTGTGATCTGTCATACCCGCTGAATTTTCCTCTACTTTTACTTTTTCCACGGTTCTCCACTGCGAGTGCCATTAAAGATGTAGATGCCGAAAAATTATCTCCACCTGAGACTTTCCTTCGCATCTCTTCATCGACGATACTACTCATAGCATCATCAAGAGTTAAATCATCCTTCATGGTGCTTGAAATTCCTTGCACTGCGATATTGTAGCTTTTTGGAAGAGAACATAAAAATAATAAAGCTTGAAGTTTCATATCTAAATTTATGCTTGCTGATTCCAATTGACCCGTGATCTGCGTGAAACTGTTAATATGCTCGCCACAGAACCTCTATCGATAACTTCATATTAACCAATTTCTTCAGCAAAAATACCTGATTTGATGTGGACGGTTTCTCATAAATATTCGTTAGAATATCCATGGCTTCTTTTGCAATTTTTGCTTTCGCGATGTGGTACCTTGTCTTTTTCGTCAACCCTAGACGAATCGCACCTAATGCCCTCTGATCAAGAATTTTCCATCCGGCTTATGCTATCGGATCCACTTCCGCCATCTCGGGTTTGCAACCCTCAAGTGGTGCATAGAGATTTTTTTTTTTATAAAGATAATCCTCGATTTGTAGTTTCCACCATTCGAAATCCTGCCCATCGAATTTATTGATTCTGATTTTATCTTATGCCATACCGTTTGTTTTCAATCAAACGTCACCGAAAAACCCTCGATGTTCTCGATTAGCCAACCCAGGCTCTAATACCAGTTGTTACGAAATCGCACGTCAATTCTAAAAAAATAACGCTCGCAAACAATTCACCAAGCAGAATATAATAATAAAAGAACAGAATCAGAAGAACACGCCAAAAAATTTGTTAATGAAGTTCACTCAAACCTGGGCTATATCTTCGCGCAGAGGCACTCTGCGAATCCACTAGACTTCGAAAAAAGTTGGAATACAACTATGATATTCTCTCAAGATCAGGGCATAAAGAGATTGAGAACTCTCATAAAGAAAAACTCGCTTTTTTCTTCTCTCTTTTTCTTGCCTCTCTATTTTCTTTTTCAGCGTCTTGATGGCTAGTGTCTTGCCATCGCTAATATAAAGGTATCACTTTTAACCTAAAAGCAAATCTGATGGAAAAGACAAAAAAACCCCTAAAAATATTTGGCTTCATCTATAACAAGGGTAAGTTAGGCTTGCCGATGGTCGCCTTGTCGAGTGTCGCTAAGGTCAAGGCTCTAAGAAGCCAGAGGTTGTGCGACCTCAGGGTCCTCACTTAGGGCGCAAACCCGGTGATGGGCCACGCTTGAGCTTCGCCTAAACTGTTAAGCTTTCATGCCCATGGAGATCTGTTGCAACCAAGCGTTGGCCCGTGGAGATTTGCCCTCCCTACCGATGCTCACCCAGTAGTCTGCCCTTTATCTCTTTCTTTTTTAGTTCAATTTTTTTTTTTTACAAAATATACATCTAAGTCAATTATCCAAATGTTATTTACCTTCTATATATACACCTTCAGTCAAAGATATTTTCCCAAAGCTCTACCGGACACAGCCACCATAAGTCAAAGCTTTAGAGAAGTAAAATTTCTTTGTGAGCATATATATGAGAATGACATTAACATACACTCAAAATATAAAATTACATGTTAACATACATAATTTTTCCAATACTTTTGGGATAAGGACATGACATTCTTGTAACTAGCAATAGCATCCTCAAGTTTTTCATTTTTTTTTCCATTTCGAAATATTAATTTTTTTTCCGTGCTTTGCAATCTATTGTCGATATAGGCCAGAGTGTACAAAATGTCACGCTTGCAAAGAACAAGGCAACACACAGGACAAACAGTAGAATTTATAGAAAACTAACAAGCATTTGAAGTTAGACTAAGTGATTTGATGATTTTAGCAACGAATCATGAGCTTCTTTCTCTTGGCTTCTTAATAATGTAGGGCACAAGCACCCACCTAGAGATTAGACCGGTCAAAATGGGTTATAAAGCTATTTCTTAACCCATATGGGTGTTTAGACACCCCCAAAAAAAAGAAAAAAGAAAAAGAAAAAGCCATATGGGTGTTAAAATGGGTTATAAATGGGTTAGTTATATCAAGTAAATGGCTTTAAACACAAAATGACTGTTATATGAGTTACAAATGGATTATAGATAGATTTACAACTTACGTAACTCAACCCATTTGTATAACTCTCTCCTTAGTCTCTCGTCTTTACTTGATCTCGCACTCACTCACTCTTCACACTTCTATCTTTGTGAATTTGTGTATATCTCGATATATCATAACGAAAATTACATTAGCATATAAGATTATCAAATATAACATATATCAATCAAAGATATGCAATATCAAATGAGATGTATATATAATATTCATAATCAAGTAGATCTCCCAATATCGCTAACATCCCCTCAAGTGCAAATTGAGTTGAAACAAATCAACTTGAGTTTGAAAAAAATAATCTGAACAATATCACAAAAATCTTCAATTAAAATGAACTCAATGGATGCAAGGCAAGGCGGTGTGTGGTGGCACATGTGATGACTCCAACTTCCGTTGACAAAAATATTTCAATATGTTGATTATCCGATGATGGCAAATCTATTGGTGAAGTCGGCTTCTCGAAACGAGAAGCGAAAAGTCGAGAATAAAGATATTGGAGTAGAGCAACATGCATCTTTTGCAATTGACTTTGTTGTCGAGACAATAACTTAAGTGTGGTTGATATGGCTGGCGTGGTTACAACAAGCAAAATAAGCCAAGCTTTGCTGAGGGAAAGTTTCTGTGAGAAGATGCGTCTGAAAAGCTTAACTTGGTGATGCATTAGAAATGTTATAACACAACCACTATGGCGCTTACTTAGACGGGAATGATGCACTTGGGTGAACATTGTTGAGTGGCAGGAATGGATTTATTTGCTTGGGATGCTTGAGTGCACCATTGAGAATGATAAAGTAGAAAAAAATAGAATTTGGAAATTTTCGAGTCTAAGGTTGATTGCGTGTGAAGTGCACTTGGATTGCCTTAGGAGAGGAAGTTCTAATACCAAGTTGAGAACAATAATGCAAATTTGAAATGTGTGTGTATTTCGATATATCATAACGAAAATTACATCGGCCTATTTATAGGTTTTATGAGAGGCTATCAAAAGTAATAGATATCAATTAAGGATATGCACTATCAAATGAGATATATACATAATCCTGAAAAAAAAATTATAATCAAATAGATCTCCCAAAATTGATAACAATTTGGCTATTGAGTTTTCGTAAATTAGATTAAATATAGAAGTGTTCTAGTAATATGTGTTGAATCGGGTATGAATTGCATATGGGTTGGATTGAGTTTGAGCTACTAGATTTGAATTGTGTGGAAATAAATCAAAATGGATTAAATGGGTCTATTTGGATTTGATTATTTATGACCCGATCCGATCTACCGGTTTAACGGGTCTACTAAAGATCTACAAAACAACCTTCAAGCTTGATAAACTAATTAATTATAGTCCTTTGTCTGTGCAATTTACCCTAACTTAAAATAATTTGCACGAAATCATCGGGATTCAACGTGAAAACTTCAGTTATTGAGCTAGAAAAACCCTTGACCCCCTACTAAATATGGAGTTGGCCCTGACGATGGGTTCTTTTTCTTGTCACTGCACACACGTTGCAAGAGTAAAGGATAGTGAAAAAAAAAAAAAAAAAAAGTGCCTAGGAAAAATATACATGATTGAAGAGTCGATAGATTTAGAAAAAAAAAAAAAAAGAATTCGAAATGTTATGAGATTTAAAATATTATTTAAACTATTAGAAATTCAAAGAATCACCTCATCGACCTGTTATTATCATGGCTACTTTATATAACAAGAGTAACAGGATAACAAAACATCAACATTACATGATTATGATCATAATTATCTTCATAAAATTATCAAAAAAGTCTTATACCCATTATACATATGTCAATTCAGTTTTAAATTTTTCAATTTGGACAATTTAATTTTAAACTGTTTGACAATTTGTCAATATAACTCTTCCAACCAATTTTGGCCTAAATTTATTGATGTGGACTTTTTTCTTGCATTTTAAAATTTTTTAGACTTTTTTTCTTTTTTTTCTTCCTCTGTTGGTCATGCATCCTCAATGATGGGCGGGGGCCAACCACTGGGAAAATCAAACCTATGGCCTTTGGCAAGGGTTGACCTCACTAGTGTTGAGTGAGGGTCAACTAGGTTAGTGAGGTTGACCTTTGCTGGTCATCATTGAAGCCTAATAATGGCTAACATCAAAAGAAGAGAAAAAATGAAATAAAATTCAAATAAATGCAAAAAATTATCCACGTCAGCACAATCATATCATGTAAGACAATTAGCAACCACATTAGCTATTTCTAATCAAAATTGGCTAGAAAAACTATATTAGCAAATTATTAAAAGGTTTATGATTGAGTTAACTGTAGACGTTTTCAAAACAAGTCAAATAATGTCCCCATCATTGTGGTTAAAATTTATAAACTTGTCAGAGGGCGAACTTCACATTACAAAATTTTAGACCTTCCCAGACAAATGTAATGTTGGCTGTTGCATGGAGACTCCTTCACTCCTTTTTTTCACGTTTTGAGTTATCTTTGTAATGCTGGGGAATGCCCCCACGCTCTTGAATGTCATCTTATAAATGATACTTACATTTCAAAAAAAAAATAATAATAATAACCACATTGCAAAGTTTATCGCCACATTGGCATAGTATAATATTTAAATTTTTTTGATAATTATTCCATTATCTATTAACTGCAATTTTGTTCCTCGTTCAACATTATTTGACTGTGATTTATCCTTAAAATATTGTTAAGTGGTTTTGTAGGGATTTTAGTGGGAAAAAGTAAGATTGTTGCTTTTTTTTTAAAATTTATTTAGTGATATGCAATGTATTTGCACTTATATTTGCTAAAATACTCTTTCTTTACAAAATAGTAAAACAATAAATCTCTCAAAATCACTTTCTTCATAAATAACCGTTCACTTTCTTTTATCGATTCCACTCAATAATGCTTTCGCTTAGCGCCTGCCTCATCCTAGTTGGCTTTCTATGCCACATAATCAACATAACCACATATAACATTATGAAATTGGCTTAGTGATTAGATACAACAAGTGTGTTTAAGGGCTCGGTGCACAACACCATCGATGTAGACAATCCCACGAATGAGTGACTCTTTTAAAATTTTGCACATGGTTTACATAGTTCAAATAGATTACGGGTGGGTTAAATGGGTGGGTCGGGTTTGGGTCAAGTTATAAATGGTTTGATCCAAATCAACCCATTTAACCTATTTATGATCCATTTATTATAGTGCAAAATTTTTAACCCATACTTGACCCAACTCATACTCAATTCATACCGACTCATTTAACTAAACCTAATAAAGCTTATTTTTTATGATTTTTTAAAAAAATGGAATTCTAAAATATTTTATGCAATATAAATTTAATGGACAATTTTTATAATTTTTTAAAAATCGAGTTTTTAATTATTTTTATTTTTTAATAATATAATTTTTTCTTTTTATTTTTTTTTTTTTTCTTCTTCAGCCCGCCGTTGGCCACAACAACGGCCAGCGACCGGCCACAGGTGAGTCTCTAGCTCGCCAGATCGGCGAGGCTCGAGCCTTGCCCAACATCGTTGAGCTCGAGGCTCGCCAGATTGATGAGGCTCGACCCTTGCTCGATGCTTGTGAGCTCAAGTCTTGCCAGATTGGAGAGCCTCGACCTTGGCCGACATCTGGTGAGGCCTCCGCCTCGTCGGATCAGGCCAACTTGAGCTCGAGTCTTGCGTCAAAGATGCTCGAGTCTCTTTGCCTTGCCGGATGTTGGCGAGGCCTCCACCTTGCCTCACCTGGCTAAGGAAGGAGGAAGAAGAAAGAAAAAAGAAAGGAAAGAAAAAAGAAAAGAAAATTGAAATATAAAAAATAAATATAATTTCAATTTTTATTTAAAAAAAAAAAAAAAAACTATTTTTATAAAGTTAAAGAGGGAAAAGAGATTGTGAGGCTTCAGTTGAAAATGGGTTTTAAGTCCAACCTATTTAAGACCCATTTATCTTAAATCTTCAATTTTTAAACCCATTTAACTAGTTTATTTAAAAATTAGTGACCCATATTTATGATTTAAATGGGTCATATATGAGTGTTTGACCATTTTGCCACCTCTAGACAAAGCTAACAAGGAGGGTGATGGCCCATGGTGGCTCTTTTCGATCGTGTTGCCCCAATTGTGGATTCAATTTTAGACTTCTAAATTCAACACAAATTATTCTTTCGAGCAAAGGAAACTCATAAATGATGAGACTAATAAAGTGCTCGGAGATGTACTGAGGTTATCATGCTTTTCATTCCAACAACTTAGGACAGCACGAAAGGAAGAGAAACCTTCTTGCAGAGCCTGGCACGCCAGTTCCAAAAAGCCCACTTATCGGCTTGCTAGCAACGACGCAAAAAAAAAAAAGAAAGAAAGCAGACAAACACAAAAAGTTCACGAGGAATAAAAGTGGTGGGGATCCTTTGGGCCTTTGGGATAAAGTTCGATCTATTTCTGGGCTTTGGTATACATGTGATGATGCCACAGCCCGTGTCAGATGAACATGTAATTTGCCATTCAAGCAAGTTACTTATGATTATTGTTTTTGTGGTTGTTGTAACCATATAATTTTTACTTTTTTTTTGGTCTTGTGATCCCATTTTGGAAAATTCACTTTTTAAAGGCTAGAGGCATGAAAACAATAGTAAAAACAAGTGTGAAATCTGAGAAGAATTATTAGGCTTTAAGAGTATCGAGCCTTTCATGATTGAGATCTTATATCGATGTCAATTCTTCCTGTAGATAGACTTGCCAATTGCTGTTCTTAATCACCCTTACCACCTAACTCAGAGCAATGCACCAATTTCAAGTAGTATTTCTTTTTTCCTTTCTACTAATCAATTTCCTGCACGACAACCAACATTTATATGCGATAATATCTGTAATTTGTAAGTTGATGTCGCTTACTACCTACCTCTAAGCTCTCTCAAATAAAAATTCCGCATTTCGTGAATGGTACTTGTTTATATTTTGACTAATTCTACTCTGAAGTCAACTCGAGTGATTTAGTAGCTGCAAGGATCTTGTGATATGGTCAACCACTGCAAAGCGTACACGTTGCTAGTGATTTCCATTTCTTTAAAATGACGAAATAAAGCGATATAACAAAGAAAGACTTATGCAAGTTGACTCCATACTATCTTTTAACTAATTATCCACTATCAAAATTTGTGGCTTGGCACTAATGCAATCATTCGAGAACAAGATCCATCGAAGGGGGTCATGTCCAAGTGAGTTTCAAGATTTTTAGATGGTTCTAGGGTTTCTCACTTGGTCACGAGCTTCAATTATTTTGTGATGTTTGTAGCTGAGAGATGTTTTTGTGCATGTTAAGATGTCTATGATCGCAAGAAAGAATATTCCCGCTTGCCATCGAATACGATAAGTCTTGCAAGGAACTACATCTAGTCTTTTCTCCAGATCTACCAAGAATGGAGTACAAAGACTACTTCAGTGAAGTGGGCCTCTTAGATCTGTGAAAGTGAAAGTTATAATACAATCTACTACGACATCATCTACATATAATTGCACGCCATTTGTCCTTGACAAGTTCCGGCCATACTTAAATATCAGCATTGATGTCATGACATACGTATGATATCCATGTATTATATAATCCACTAATAGATGAGTCACGCCGGTAGATGATAACTTTCATGTCCAATGGATAGAGCAAATTGGGTAACGGTTGACTTGATGGGTGTTGGAGCTAGCATTATGTAAGCCGATGAATTATTCGGTACATTCTGTCTTGTGGATTATAATATTGGAGACTGAAGTTGCTTACTTGCACTGAACATGTTCTCTTGAGTGGCACCGAAGCTACTCTCTCTCTCTCTCTCTCTCTCTCACATGGATGACTTGCGAAGTAGAAATAGTATAATGGGCGGGGCTTAAAGTATACGAAAGGGAAGGAGGTTACATTCGCTGGAATACTTGCCAAGCATGCATATCTTGTAAGTCGCCAGCAGTTTTCTTGAAACTTTCCAGACCTTGCCCTTCGCATCACACTTTAGGTCACTTGGCGGATCCAACTAAGTACTCAAGAAAATAAATGAGTAAATAAATAAATACATGATGCCCTAAGAAGTTGATTAGTTGGGCTACTAAGCGCTCATTTTTTTTCCTTAAGCCGCGAATTCTGTGTTCAAACCTCGACCTGCATTTTCTTCTCGACAGAATCGATCAATTTAAATCATGATCATGAGTGTGTAAAAAGCGCTTTCGAACGGCAATTGGGTGTACGGTATTGTCTTCTACTTGATGTAGATTTTGGGGAACATGCCAATTATCTAGTTAATGAGCATTGCTTGAAGCAAGTGGGTGAGACGATTCATGTGCATCTTGAAAAGCCAAAAAGTTCACGCACCTAATGTTATAAAAATTGTAAAGAAATACATAAATAAATAGAAAAAGTATGTGATCTTCCATGTATTGTGGCTGAGATAATGGTGGAGAGAGAGAGAGAGAGAGAGAGAGATACCTAAATAAATAGAAAAAGTATGTGATCTTCCATGTATTGTGGCTGAGATAATGGTGGAGAGAGAGAGAGAGAGAGAGAGAGAGAGAAGTAGTAGAGGTTTCCATGATGTTGAGCAAGAAAAGATGCTTTGCTTCCCTCAAAATAAGCAGCTTCAACAATTGGCTTTTTCTTTTTCGAGCCGAATTACGTGCCTCCCACCATCCCCTTCAGTCTCTTTTCTTCACGCCAAGAACTCGTCATCCGTAGACTTCCTTCCTATTTTGTAATTTTATAATATACATACATATATATATATATATATATATATATATATATATGTATGTATGTATGTATGTATGTATGTATGTATAAAATAGAGTAAAGCAATTATCGATTTTGCATGCATCATGCTGGGCCCAAGATATGAAGCACAACGTATGTTGCCATGAGATTATGTATATCTGTAACCAAAGCTTTAGAGAAAGTTAAACTTCTTTTCAAATGTTTCTTATGATCCTTTTCTCTCTCTTTTTATAATGAATCTGCATTTTTATTAAATTATGTTCTCGTAATTGACCCCACGTTTGGACGTGTGGAATTCTCGTAGCCATCTTGTCCCCTGTCAAGAAACTAATCGTTCGGAACATGATATGCTTGTAGGTATTTATTCTCTTTATTGGATATTATAATTGGAGTAATATGTCTCCAGCAACTTCTGATTGGTCAAGTCAAGGAATATATTCATTGGGAAGGGGTTGCAATCCTACTCGCTAGCCAAGCAAATGACTGGTTGATGCAATTGGAAAGAGCTAGGGTTTCCCACTTGCATATACTCATGGTGTCATATGGTCTTACTTATCACAATCAGTAAAACTTAACAAGGGAATAATTTTAAAAAACTCCCTCGACTTTTTTTTCCCTTTTAGGTATAAAAAGGGTTAAAGTCGAATAAAAAAAAATCAACGTCAAGAATCTATCATTTTTAATATACCACCTAATAAAACATGAAGTAACTCGAGGAGGCGGTGAAAACAACCTAGTATCCAAATGCTTGTCAATTCCGAGATTAGTAAGCCAGTTAGCAAGACGATTTCCAACCTGAAAGTTATGTTGCATTTTGAACTCAAAATGAGAGCTTAATAGTCTTTTGATATCATTAAGCAAAGCGAGGCTCACATGATCAACCATAAACTCTGGATTAATAAGATTAGTGATGGCTTTTGAGGCAATCTCTCTTAAAATCAAGTTGTTTTTGAAGTTGATTCCCAATCACAATGTCCAAAATTTTACTCATGTAGACAAATATATTCCAAAGAAAGTGGCAAAACCAATAAGTCAATCACCCCGTTTGTTTTTGAATAATCCTTTTGCACATGCAAGTTCTTGATTACTTTTAGAAGCCCTACTAGTATTCAATTTGATCCACCTTGAAGGTGAAAGATCCCAATTGACCAAAATTGTATAAGTGTTTGATCCACTTAACATCAATTTTTTCACAAATCTTGATGATTTTCTTCATGTGTGACCAAATTACTTGTACCGAATTCAAAGGAAAACAAAATTGTCTAGAAAAGTTGACTTGTTTCTCCATTGGCTACCAAAAGTTATGCTCCAATCACAATGAAAATTCTATCACCATTTATCGTTAGATGAACTCATGGAGAAGAATTCTTCCAAATATTATCGTGGGACACACTCAAGCCATTTCCTATGAACAATTAGAAAATCCCTTAGAACATGCAATGTCGTTTCCAGAAAACACTCACATCTCTAGCAATATGGGTATCATTCCAAGTTGCGAGGCGTCTTCATTCATTGGTCAATAATCGCTTATGATCGACTAGCAAGAGGAAAAATCTAATACATAGACATCCCTTCCACTTCCAAATAATAGACAATTTACTTCTTGATTATCTTTCACATTGATTACCTCACAAACTGAATGAACAAAGAAAGACTCGCTCCCAATACCATCCCACAATGACTACGTTCCCCGAGGAAGAACCTAAGAAATAATGTCATGAGGAGGGAGAGAGAGAGAGAGAGAGAGAGAGAGAGAGAGAGATTGCGGGCATGCTTTGTTTCGTGTGTGTATGGATGTGTGTCCTTTCGGAAAGGGATGGGCAAAAATGAAAAGAGAGAAAAAAAGAAAGAAAAAATGAAAAAAAAAAAAAAAAAAAAAGGGGATAAATCTCTGCGTTCAATGGACCTCTCAACAGTGATAGGTTTCCATGATATAAAATTAGCCCATAATTTTAGAGTTTCTCAATCCGTGATGTAATAGCAATATAGTTGTATGTAGGGGTTAGAGTCAATGATGGAAGACTGCCCATATTTTTATCTACGCTCCGATAGTTTAATTCAATTCCTTGGTATTAATTTCAAGTCCAATTTTTTTTTCATCTTATGTAGTAATT
Source organism: Eucalyptus marginata (assembly GCA_014182565.1). Taxonomy (NCBI): domain Eukaryota; kingdom Viridiplantae; phylum Streptophyta; class Magnoliopsida; order Myrtales; family Myrtaceae; genus Eucalyptus; species Eucalyptus marginata. Next base: position 10,185,139 of record CM024594.1, on the reverse strand, counting down.
CAAGTAATGGTCAATTTCAATTTGCGTGTTTGATTGAAGTTTATATGTGTTTGAGAATTTCATACCTAGATGCCACAAAGTGTAAACAATGATTGAATTGTGTTGAAATAGTTTGTTATCATAAAAGAGGTGTCTCTTGGACTTGGTTAAGAGAATACATGACCCTTAGTTAAAACAAGACATGACTCTTGATCAAAGAAAATGTGACTTTTGGTCATGAAAAGAGGCGATTCTTCTTCTTAAAAAGGAAGTTATTGATAGTTATGAAAGGAAATGACTCTTGACATGAAAAGTGGTGATGGTTTGGGATAAGGTACTTGTTCCCAAGAGATGTGCTGATTGTTTCTCTATGAATAGACACCACTTCACACATTATTTATAGTAACCACAACTGTTGCAAAACACTTCTTCTTCAAAACTCTTTCTTTTCTCTTTTCATACATACAATGTTAACAAATTCAAGGAAAAAATTCCAAGAGAGATTCGAGTAATTGCAAAACTTGTTTTTTGCAACTTTGGTGTACATCCTGGAGGTATATTTGCTCTAAACCCGGCAGCAATAATAGTGGGGATAAATAATACCTTAAAGACAGTGATCGTCATCATGCATCAAAGCATCAAGGATCTACTACTACTTCTCCATCTTCTTCAACAATCAAATTTCCTAACAATCTTATGGTATTATTGTCATGGAGATGGAGACATTGGCTGCATCAAGTGCTTGTAATCTTGACAGATTGCAAATCTATCCTTATGATGGGACTAATTTCATCCGTTGGAAGGACAACATGATTCTTTTTCTATCTGAATTATGTATTTTCTACATCCTCGACCCCAACTTGCCCGCTATCCCTAATCCAAAGGATGATGACTCTCATGAAATCAAAGCTGCAAGGAAAAGGCGCGAGGATGATGAAAGGAGGTGTCGAGGAAGGATTCTCAATGCTTTGTTGGATTGTCTATATGAAACTTTCCGATCTTGCACAAATCCTAGAGACATTTAGAATGCCTTGGAGACTAAATACAATACCGACAAATAAGGTACTGATAGATTTACTACTCTGAAATATTTTGAATTTACCATGGTTAATGGAAATTCTGTCTTTAAGCAAGTGGAGGAACTACAAACATATATTGCCAAACTCAAAGACCTTATGATTGAAGTTTCTAAACCTCTTCAAGTTGCTGCAATTATTTCAAAATTGCCTTCAACTTGGAATAATTATCGAAAGAAACTTCTTCATACAACCGAGAACCTAACAGTAGATAATTTGATAAAGCATATTCGAATTAAGGAAGGTTCTCGGGAACGTGAGGCTAATTATGTGAAAGAAGTTGCAAATAAGGTGCATTTTGTTGAGAATGGCAACATGAGTAGAGACAAAGAAAGTAAGAAAGGAAACAAGAGAAAGTTCATTGACACCAACAACATTAATAAGCTTGGCAATAATAACAACTTCAAGAAGGACAAGTCTTGCTTTTATTGTGATAAAAAAGGCCATCACAGGAAGGAGTGTCACTACCGGAAGAAGCAAAAGGTTAACACACAGCAAATATTGTAGAGCAAAACATCAACGAATTAGTTGTTATGGTCTCTCAATTGCAAATTGGGATGGTGACTGAATTAAATGTGGCAACTATGAATGATTCAAAGGATTGGTGGTTTGACTTTGGTGCAATTGTGCATGTCTATAATGATAAGAAGCAAAACACATCTTATACACTAGTGGAGAAGGAACAACAAGTGTTGATGGGAAATCACAATATTGTAGTTGTTCTAGGGACAATCACAGTTGAATTGCAATTCACTTTTGAAAGAAATTGACTTTGATAAATGTGCTATATGTTCCTGATATTTGTAAGAACTTGTATCAACAAATTTGTTGTGCAAGAATGGAATTAAGGCTGTGTTAGAGGCTAATAAGCTCATCCTATCTAAGCATGGGATGTTTGTTGGGAAGGGGTACTCTTGTGATGGAATGTTCGAGTTAAGTATGTTGACACCTAATTTTGGAAAAAATAAAATTGCATTTTGAACAAAAGGAAAATAAGGGGAAGATCAATATGATTTGGTTATGAATGGAATGTGGAAATTCTGATTAGCAATCTTTGCTCCGGCGAATTTTCAAATCATAATAAATGTGGAAGCAAATTCTCGATCGAGAAATCAGGTGAATAAAAAAGCAAGGAGTTTGATAAAATGGAAGGAATCAAAACATTCGAGGAAAAATCAAACCGATTGCAAGATTTTGCTCCAATTTGCAGACCATAAATTGAGGCAACGAAAAAAGAAAGCTCAAAAATTGCCATGGAAGATGGTGCTCGGAACCACTATAAAAGGAGACCAAATTTTGTGAAAAAGTAGAGGGGAGCGGAGCTCACAAGGGAAAAAAATGGTGAGAAAACGTAGAGAGGTTCGATAGACAATCTCTCAGAGAGATATAGAGGAGAGGCACACACCCTCGGGGATCTCGAGACGATGGTGTAGTCTTCTTGACGATGCCCCATATTCATCATGCTTCATGGATATTGACGACAAGCCTAAAGCTAAGTCGAGCTTCTTCTTTTTTTAAGTTTGATTGTGTGCAATTTCAATTTGCTATTCGCACTAAGGTGATTTTATTTTTGTTTCTTGCCTAGATTAAACTCCTACATCTCCGACGATAATTCCAGCAGCGAGACATCGAAGTGGCCAACGTACCTAAGCGCTGATTGCCATCCAGTGATTTCACTGTGATAAAACCGGGTTGTTTCTCTCCCTATTAAAGTTGTTCACCCCATATTTTCGGTATTTACTTTGTTTTGTTCTGATGTTGTGGTCACAGGCAATTCAATGCCGAACAAAAGGCCACACAATTCCATATTCCACCATAATTGACAAAGAGAGAGACGACAAGAGAAGGGGGCGTCCACTCAAAAAGTTCTCGGAGGAGACTAGCAAATGATCAAATCAAGAACTAGCCATATGCCCACCAACGCTGCTGCAATTCTCCTCCTTTAGTTTTATTTCTTTCTTTTGCTTATTTTATGTTATATTATTGTGTTTTAAATTTTGTTATTATTGTTTAAGTTAGAATATGGTTTGTCAATGTTAATATTTGTGCATTTTGTATGCATTATCCGTAGGGATTTTGTCCGAAATTAATGTAATTATTAATTTGATCCGAGAGACATCGAATCATTTTTTTATTATATTAATTTTTGGGCTTTTTGGTGAAATTTTAATTGTTAAATCACAATAATTATTTAATTTGGTCCGTAGGACTTCGGATCAGATTTGTAATTGTTTTGACCTCCTTGTTGTGATAATTAGGGTTAGAATAACCGTTAATTTGACCTGTGAGACAATAGGTTATTTTTTCGATTATTTTAATCCTTTCTTGCTTTATTTTGTTGATAGTTTAGATTTAACATTTATTTAATAATTAATTATTTAAAAAAATCAAAATTCTGCATGAGCATATAGGTTTAGTAAATCGACATGTAGGATTAGGTTTATGAAATTTTCGTCATCTAGTGATTGTTGCTAAGTTCATTGCTCGTCATTAGAACTAGGTCATTTGATTAAATTGCATATTTAATTGTTGCATTTCTTTAATTTCGAATTTCATGGAAAATACAAAAAATTAGAATAAATTCATTTCATGCTTTAGGATGGATTGCATGCTTATTCATGTTATATAGTTTAGGTCATATTGCCACGTCATATCATTTCATGTTAAATTAGTAGCATGCATTGCACGACTTTCATTAAATAAAGTGAAACAAAAAAATTGAGTGATTGCTTATTAATTAGAAATCATATCTAGGATTATTGATATGAATTCTGATCTAACAACGCAGTTGCTTTCGTTGCTTTGAGGTAAGTCTTGCATTATTTTATTCGCTTTCTCGGGTGTTAAATTGATGGTTTGTGCACTCGCATGATTGCCTCACACGTTAGGAAAGTGAATTAAAATCAAATCAAGCTGCCTGCAAAACATTTTTGAAAATTAAAAAAGAAATGGTACCGAAGGGCACTAGGATAGTCTAGTGTAACAAAGTCCCCGTACCCTTAGTCTTTGGTTCGTAGGAATAAAATAATTCTCCCATTATTTTGCTTAGGTGTCTAATCAACCTACCAAAACAGATTAGTGGCGACTCCTAGATAGTATTTTGCATGTTTAAAAGTTTAGACTCAAGTCGCGATTTGGTATGGGCTTGGGAGAGCCCGAGCTAAGTTTAAAAAAACTTAGCAGTCCATCAACCTAGTTTTAGGTGTTTCACCCATCGAAAAAACAGGTCGCGACAAAGTATTAATGAGAATACTATCTCTATTTATATGCTTGAGTTGTCTTCCTTGTGACACAATAGATTATCACATGTTGGATATAGTACTTTGAAATTTATGAATAAAATTGATATGATATCATGTGATAATTTAGATAAGAAGGATTGTGAAATATGTTTACATGCTAAGATGACTAAAAAATCATTCTCAAAGGTGCAAAGATCTACTAAAGTACTTAAACTGGTGCATTCTAATATTTGTGAATTAAATGGTGTGAGGAAGAAATCGTTATTATATTATATTTATCGATGATTACTCTAGGTATACTTATGTTTACCTAATGAAATCAAAAATCAAGCTTTTGATATGTTCAAGATATATAAGGCCGTTGTTGAAAATCAAAGGGATGCAAAAATCAATATTTTGAGAAGTGATCGCAGAGGAGAATACTTCTCATTAGATTTTTATGCATTTTGTGAAGAAAATGGGATTGTGCATCAAGCAAGTGCACCTTATACACCACAACAAATGGATTGGTAGAAAGAAAGAATCGAATTTTGGTGGACATGATTAATTCCATGATTTTACAATCAAAATTGCCAATAAATTTGTGGGGAGAAGCACTTCTTACTGTATGTCATATTCACAACAAAATTCCTTCAAGGAAATTTAAGATATCTCCATATGAACTATGGAAAGGAAGGGTACTAAATATCCAATACTTTAAAGTATGGGGATGCCCTGCATACTATAGAATTCATGATCCTAAGTGAACAAAATTAGGACCAAAGGCATCAAAAGGTGTGTTTGTTAGATATGCTGAAAATTCTAAAGCTTATCGCTTATTAGACGTTGAATCAAATGTTATTATGGAATCAAGAGACGTTGAATTTCTTGAATTTATTGAACACAAATTTCTTAAAGATTCAAGTGATACCTCAGCATATTCAAAAGCAACAATTGACACAAGCAATTCTTCATCAATTAAAAAAAAAAATTATTTGATTCTTCAAGTGAACCAAGGAGAAGTCAAAGAGTGAAGAAAACAAAAGATTCCGATTCCGATTTTATAACTCTCTTAGTAAAAGGAGATAGAGAAAATGTTATGAATAAATTACCCATGTTATTTTACTTGGATGAATATCCAAGGACGTTTAGTGGGGCAATGGCATCTAGATATGCATCATTTTGAAAAGAAGCATTAATGATGAAATGGATTCAATTATTGCTAATAATACATGGGCGTTAGTTGACTTGCCTCGTGAATCAAATCTGATTAGATGCAAATGGGTATTTAGAAGAAAGTATAACCCTAATGGTACGCTACAAACCTTTAAAGAATCAAATCAGAGAAAATGAATTGACTAGATGAATTACATCAATTAAATGGGCATCAATTTATAAATTACATGTGCATCAAATGGATGTTAAAACAACTTTTCTAAATGGTAAGTTAGAAGATGAGGTGTATATGGAGCAACCTGAAGGTTTTGTTCTATTTGGAAATGAGAATAAGGTTTGTAAGTTAAACAAATCATTATATGGTTTGAAGCAAGCATAGGAATTTGATTTGGTAGTTTTATCATATGGATTTTAAGCATAACAATGCTAATAAATGCATTTATCAAATATGTATGGTACAGATGAAACTAAAAAGTATCTATCTTCTCAGTTTAAAATGAAAGATTTGGGAGAAGCGAATACAATTTTAGGTATTAAATTGAAAATAATTTAAAAATACTAGAAAAATACGTACCATATGATGTATCAATTAAATTGATGGAAAATACTAGGCAACCTTTAACACAATTAGAATATGCTAGTGCAATTGGAAGTCTAATGTATGCTATGCATTGCACTAGACTAGATATAGCTTTTATTGTGTGTAAATTGTCTAGATTTACTAGTATTCCTAGTACTATGCATTGGAAAGGCAATAAGTAGAATTCTTGGTTATTTAAAAAAACAATGCATTATGGTTTATTTTATGAAAGACAACCAACAATACTAGAAGGATATTCAAATACTAGTTGGATAACTAGCACAATTGATAACAAGTCAACTTATGGATGGGTTTTCAAACTTGCAAATGGTGCGGTCTCTTGGGCATCAAAGAAGCAAACATGTTTAGCCCTTTCAACAATGGAATCTGAATTTATATCATTATCAGCAGTTGGTAAAGAGCTTAATGGCTGCAAAATTTGCTAGTGGAATAGAGTTGTGGCCACAACCAACGGCAGCCATATTGTGATAGTGAGGCAACTATGTTTAGGGCATACAATAAAATAAACAATGGAAAATTTAAACATATTAGTTTGCGACATGAGTATGTTCGACAATTAATTACCGATGGAGTTATTTTAGTAATTTATGTTTGGACAAATGATATTTTAGTTAATCCATTCACCAAGGAACTCTTAAGAGGTTTAATAAAAGGGAATGGGTCTTAGATAAATTGATAATAGTCAAACATGGTAGAAATCCAACTTTATAATTTTTAATGAAATTGTCAAAGTTAAATGGGTAAAAACGAGCTATTGTAACTTGATAGTGATCGAGTACCAAGGCACAAGGTTAGTACTTATGAAAAGTTAGGAGGATGAGTGTAATAAAACACTCTTAATGAAGTTCAAGGTTTTAGCAAGGTAATGCTAAGGTAACAAATTTAGGAACTTCACCTATATGAACATAAGAAGTGGTGTTGCTTCTAACAAAAGTTAAATGAACTTTTGTAAATGTTCATGAATGCAAGAGGAGCACAAGGCCATAAAAGTGCTTAGGCATAGGAAATTTCTCACCGAATGTGTATGAATTCATATGTGTGATAATTTGATTAACAAGTGGATCATGGTTCAAAGTTTTATTTACCATTGATTTTGTTAATGGAATTATTCACACTAATTGAAGGTTCAAATCTTAATAGATACCTTATTGTATGTATGAATTTATGTAATAAGTGTAGATAACAAACCAAGTGGGGGATTGTTGAAATAGTTTGTTATCATAAAAGGAGGTGTTTCTTGGTTAAGAGAATACATGACTCTTGGTTAAACAAGACATGACTCTTAATCAAAGAAAACATGACTCTTGGTTATGAAAGAGGCGACTCTTCGTCCTAAAAAGGAAGTCATCAATAGTTATGAAAAGAAATGACTCTTGACATGAAAAGTGGTGATGATTGGGGATAATGTACTTATACCCAAGAGATGTGTTGATTATTTATCTATAAATAAACACCACTTCACACATTATTTATAGTAGCCATAACTGTTAAAAACACTTCTTCTTAGAACTCTCTCTTTTCTCTTTTCATACACACAACGTTAATACATTCAAGGAGAAATTCCAAGAGAGATTCGATTAATTGCTAAATTCCTTTTTTTGCGACTTTGGTATACGTCCTAGAGGTATATTTGTTCTAAACCCGATAGCAATAATAGTGAGGACAAATATATACCTTAAAGATAGTGATCGTTATCAAGCATCAAAGCATCAAGGATATTTTACCACTTCTCCATCTTCTTCAACAATCAAATTTCCTAGCAAATTGTAAATCGAGCGTTAATATATAATACTTGAGGAGCACAACCACATAGAGTTGATTATCTAGAGGATCATGGAATACTTTTAAGCCTTATGAATTGGTTAAGCTTAGACGTTTGGCCTGTTTAGGTAACCCTAACTCATAACAGTTTGTACGCAATTGGTGAAATTTGAATAAGTAATTTCCAACACTTGAGTTGGAGATCTCCTAATGTTGTAATCAATTGCAGTAACCCTAAGATGTTCAAATTAAAATGTACATTTAATCATCATTGAAATCTTTAATTGAAAAACTTAAATCTTTTTTCAATCTTTTCAAAAGTGATGGTTGAAGAGGCTCAATCCATTGGGACATGATGGGCACGAGGGGCCTCAGCCGTTATCCTTCCATCGTTGGAGCAAGAGGTTTTTGTTGCTCTGTGAAGCTAGTCTCACACAGACCTCCCGACTCTAGGACCCATGCGACCCATCTTTTTGCCTGGCATGTATGGATCAATTTGACTTGAAAGGGGTAGGCCAATGCGGAGCCACAGCCGGATCGGCAAATTGAAATGGAGCTCATGTCCCACCATAGTAGTGCCCCCACTTAGGTCACAAGCCCGCACAACCGAGCTTGGCATATTTTCATGATGTAATCCTACAACTAATATATAGGATATTAGCGTACATAGAAACAAAAATCTAGTAGTTTCACTTGACTATCTATTTATGTATTTGCATGTTTGGAAAACTAGGAAGAAACTCTATGAAGTATCTTATTGGTAACATGTCAAATAATTATCTCTTCAACCTTTCAACATGCGACGTTCTTGCCAAAGAAAAACCTTCAACACGAAATGGCCAGAGTTTCCTTTGATTTGATTTTATATATATTTTTAATTTTTCTCCAGCAATTATCCACCCCCATGATGTTGTCATGCAAAGGCAAAAGGTTTCTTTTTTTTCTTGGGCGGGGGGGCGCTAGAAAAAGAAGAAAAAATATATATTCTGAAAAGACTTGGGGAAAGTTAATGGAAAGCATGGCACCAACGCAAATCGGAGGGGGAGTGAAGAAAAGAAAAGGCATTAGAAAAGGAGTGGAGGGAGGTGCACCGCAGATTCCGTGCTTCCAGGCTTGCACTCCAATCATTCATTCCCCTCTCTCTCACACAATCGTTGAGGCAAAGTCATACCCTTTCCCCTCTCTCTCTCTCTCTCTCTCTCTCTCTCTCTAAAAATATTCATTGTAGATCCATTTCATTACTTACATTAATTGCACAGTCATAATTAATCATAACATAGAAAGTATGTACGGTTCATACTTTGGTAATAAATAAACTTTTGCTTTTCTTTATACCCAGAAAAAAGAGCCGCTAATCTCAAAGCCCTCATCGTCCTACCGGTATTCGCTTGTCAAAATGTGAAATTTCACGCTCGCTTTTGATACAGAACGAATGACCTGTTCATCAATTTCATCTTTTAGAGAGTGTGTGATTGCTTTGGCATGTGAGAGAAGCCTAACAGTTAGAAGCCCCATCGTTGCTGGGACATGTTTTTTAGTGCAGTCTCTCTCTATTTCTTGTTTTTTGGAGCATTTTCTTTTAAGGATGTTGGGTGATGAAGACGTGTGAGCAACTGTGGACAGCAACATGAAGATGGCCAACGCGTTACATTGTTACAAGAGTCACGAGGGAACACACACAGACACAGACTCTCTCTCTCTTCTGTCCAAAGAGGGAAGATAGGCTTAGCTTGGCTTTCTAGAACAACATTGACAATTCATATAGATCGGTAATTACACTCATGACATGTTCCGTACACAGCTAAGACTCTACTAGGTCATTGGCTCACGGTAAGTCGCAACAACAGAAAATAACAAAAAACGAAATTTGACCACCTGCAGAGACGCAAAGGCCCAGATGAATTCGGCAGGAGAATTGACGAACCGCTTGACGAGGGGGACAACGTAAATGAGTTGGTGGCGGGTAGTCTCTCTCTCTCTCTCTCCCTCTATCTGTTGAGAGGGTGTCCTGAGTGATAGGGCTAAATTTAGGACAGCTGAAGTGAAATTAAGGATAGCTGCTGAGGTTAGTGGTTGTGATGAGGAGGTGGTGGTGGAGAGTGTTGGGTGGATGGTGCATCTGGAGTCTATCCAAATTGAGGAAAAGGGGGCAAGAGGGGGAGAGAGCATGCTTATACCGTGGAATGAAGGGAGCCCGCACAGGCACCAAAAGATCCCAAAAAAAAAAAAAAAAAAAGACTGGTGGGAGTCGTTTCTGCATCTGCCTCAAGTGCGTTGGCAAAGTGTGAGAAAGAGAGTGTGAAACGGACTTTACGTTCCCAGCCCCTCCCCCTCCCAACTATTTTTACTCTCTCTCTCTCTCTCTCATTTGGCATATTTTCAGTTACACCAGTCTCTCCATTTTTTCTCTCTCTCTCTCTCTCTTTCTCTCTCTATTTATCATTATTAAACTGGTCTATATATAACTTGGGAAGAGTTGGGAAATCAAGAAAGATTGGCAGACACTAACGAGTGTGTGTTCCATCCATTGAGGGTTTGTCTTTTTTTACTCCTTCTCAAAGCCTCCTCCATCGCCTTCCAATTCCTCCCCCTCACTATTTATATTCCCACCACACTCTCCCAATTTGCTTTACCCTCTCATCTCCATCTCCCTCCCTCCTTCCCTCCCTCTCTCAACCATGGAAGCCGCCGCCACCACCGCTGAGGAAGCCTTCTCGGGGCCCAGGGACTACGCCGGACGCATTGCCAAGCGCAAGCGGACAAAGAGGCAGAGGGTGCAGTCCCCATACCGTTTCGGGATCGCCAGTTCGCCGAGCGACGATGATGATAGTAGCCATGACCACATCGTTGTCAACAACAACAGCCACGCCATCGTTGGCGCCAACAATCACAATTTCTCTCCGGCATCCTCAACCGAAGTTGAAGGGATGAGCACCTTGGAGGAGGAGGAAGACATGGCCAATTGCCTGATCCTCCTGGCCCAGGGCCATTCTAAATTGCCCCAAAAGCAAGCAATATTGGAGCAAGATGTTGCAGACCTCAAATTCAATAGCAAGAGGTACTTGGAAGCATCCACAGGCACAGGGAACAAGATTGGGTATTATGTGTATGAGTGCAAGACTTGTAGCAGAACTTTCCCTTCCTTCCAAGCTCTAGGAGGCCACCGCGCGAGCCACAAGAAGCCTAACAAGGCCACGGCCGAAGACAAGAAGCCTCACCATCAATTCGGGACGTCGTCATCAGAGGAAGAGGAGTCAGCACAATTTAAGGGCCACAATGTCACGTCGTCAGCTCTCTCTCTTCAATTGAGCGGTCAGAACGTGTTATTCGGGAGCAGCTTCAGTAATAAGCACCCGAAGGTCCATGAGTGCGCAATTTGTGGGGCCGAGTTCGCGTCAGGCCAAGCCCTAGGAGGTCACATGAGGCGGCACCGAACTCCAGCAGGGACGAACATGGGGTTGTCCCTAAATCCGATGACCTCTGAATCCGAGGAATCACCGGCGAGGGCTAGGAACAACGCCGTGTCCTTGGATTTGGATCTCAATCTACCAGCACCCGACGAAGATGACCACAATGATCATAGGTTTCCCTTGAGCTCGAAGAAACAAAAGCAACAACAAGAACAGCAAGAAAACCGTTCGAGGCTGGTGTTTTCGGTCCCAGCTCTGGTGGATTGTCGCTACTAAGAAGGTTCAAGAATCCATCTTTCCTTTTCCTCCGATCTTATAAATTCTTTTCGGACTTTCTGCATTGAAAATCGAAACTGGAATTCAATGCGATCTTCGCAGTTTCTTCTGGAAAATTACAGATTCTTTTGATTCTTTTCCTTTCTGGGTACAGTGATATACTGATTATTACAAGTTTATATGAAGAATAATTCTTCTTTTTTGTGAAAACGATTGGTCCTTCATGATCTGTAAGATCAGAAATTCATGTCAATTGCTTGTAGCTCAAGCAAGTCCTCATGTTCTTCCCTGTTGCTTTTCCAGTGGGACGTCATGGGCAAGGCCTCGTTGTGAGAGAGAGAGAGAGAGAGAGAGAGAGAGAGCTTTCTTGTGAATGTAAAAGACCGAAAAAAACAAATCGAAAACTAAGCTACGACTTTAGGCTCGTGGTGGCGGTGACAAGCGAAGCAACAAGTTTCATTAATTCTCTCTCCTTTTCTCTCTCTTTCTCTCTCTCTCTCTCACTAAAATATAAAGTTATTATAGAGTCAGTAACGTACTCAACATACGAATCCACGCCCGGTCCGTTTTCTCTGCAGCAAGCAAAAACCTATTGGAATGTTCAATACCCTAGTTTCCTTTCTCTATCTTTTCCCATGATGATTGCCAGTCTTATAGCTTAAGCCGCAAGGGCGAGTAAATTGAATTCTAATCACTCCTCATTAACTTAGATAACTCAAGCTAGAAGTAGGTTTTATGATAAAGTTAAGATGGAAATTACTACGCCTTTACTGCGAAATCAAGCTACATAAGGTCAAAGTGACTAAGTTAACTGAACATCAATCTGGTCAAAGTAGTTACATTACTTTAAACCATTAAGCTAGTTATTATATTGTTTGAGTTTGGATGCATTAGCATCGCTCATCATCGACCTCTTACACAGCTCATAGCATGCGTTATGCATTACAAGTGGGGGAGGATTGTTTAATTTGGTAATTAAGTCCTGTGGTATCCTGAAAGTTGCAACTCATTTTTTTGGCTAAGTGAAAGGATGCTTTGAATCTGACCAAAAAAAAAAAAAAAAAAAAAAAGAGGGATGCTTTGAAGATTTTCCTTCGTGCCAAGTGTTTTTTTTTTTTTTTTTTGTCAACCCTTCATGCCAAGTTAAGTCTCGATGATTTATTTCATAAATACTATTTTTAGAAGCATTGTTTGGGGAAAAAAATTCTAATTATCATCCTCACTTTTTGTTTCTATACATCGATATGCATCTTCACTCTGGAATATCTCGTTTTTTGTTGAGTTTTCAAATAGCATGTCTTGCCCACGATCCTTATCCATGTATTACCAAACAGTAATTTTCTTTTCCAAATTGCACTCATCGCTCTCTTCACCCCTTCTCTCTGAAAAAACCCTAAAACTTTAGGATCCATTCATCTTTCCTCCTCCTCGATATTTCGCTGCCGCTGCCCAACTAAGCCATCGTCATGATAGTTTGTCGGTCTGAGCCATTGTCTCCGGTTGCTAGTCCTCATCCAACAATCCTCCACTCAACAGTGCATCGAATCCTCCCCCACTCCTCCTCCTCACTCTCGGCACCTGCGCTCCGAGGCTGCCACCGTTTTCAAATTTTTTTTTTTCAAATTCTAGATAATAGGGTTTGGATGATTGAATAGATCGAAATCAGATATTCTAGTTACGATTCAACTTGGGTATGAATTGCATTTTCTTAGTCGGGTTGGGATACAAGAAAACCTAGTTGGGTTTTCGGGTTAGTTCGATTTTACCACCTCTACCCAAAATTAGAACAAAAATTCTCTGGTTAGATCTTTACATACATGCAATGATCAGTCAACTTCCTAAGTAGCTAGGTACTCCCTACACTCCCAAAAGAATAGTGATAGAAAAGACCATAATGTATGTTCAATTTGGCCCAAACTCATCTTCGTTCAGCATTTTTTAAGGCCATAGACCAAGCCCCCTTCCTTCAACTTGACATGCTTGACAACTACCCTTCTCTCTCTCTATCTTTACTTTATCCTCACATGTCTTGGTACCTTATAGTCTCCCTCCTCTCCTCCTTTTTCGTGCTCCCCGACAAACCATCTCTCTCTCTCTCTCTCTCTCTCTCTCTCTCTCTACACTAAGTAGTCTTTTTTATTTTTTTGTCTGTCCTATTCTATTAATTTTTTTTATTGTACTTAAATTTTAAGTTCCGCAATCAGTCTATCTCCCTATATCGATAGGGTACATTTAGGACTCTACCTTTTGGAATACTCCCAATAAGTCTTGAACCCAAGACCCCTAAAAAAAGAAGCGAACTTCCTTGACATTTTAACCGGCACCTTATTGATTTATTCCACACAATTTCGTAATCGAAAAATGTACTATGCTTATTTCTCTTTACAAGGCAAAGTTAAAATGATAATCTATTATTTCCAACAATTTCATTAGAATTTCAGTAATATCTCTATATGAAATGTGATTTCTTTTGTAATTTAATTTAGAGTTCTTAAATCCTAAAAAATGATGATAGCATATTTAAAGGCATGCTCATGTAAAAGGGGAAATTGTCTAATTAGTTTTAAACTATATATTGTATGGATGTTAATTCATCTAAATTTTTTATTTTGTCAATTTAGTCCTAAATCTTTGTGCCAAATTCTGATGTAGTCATTCTAGCCAATTTTTATTGGAAATTGATAACGTGACAACGTGCCATGTAAAGTGACCGACAATAACTAGATAGTCACATTAGCAATTTTCGGCAAAAATTGACAGAAAAACTATATTGGAATTTCGCTCAAAGATTTAGAACTAAATTGACGAAATTTAAAAGTTTATGGCTAAATTGGCATCCGTACAATAGGTGTATGAATGAATGAGTAATTTTATGATATTTCTAGAATTTTAAGTTAATTTATTGTCATAATTTCGATGGTATTGTTTTGAACATACAAGTATGTTGATTTTGCCGACTATTCAAGAGTATCTATAGTAAAAATAAGCATGACAAAGTTACTCAAAAGTGATCACTAACATGACTTTTGGAATCCAGCAAATACTGCTAACAGTTTTTCTTAGCAAAATTTCCAACTACGAAAAAAGGAGAGAAGCAATATAGTTACATTACCCAAATAGACCTAAACAGGAAATTAATATCTGTATAGTTTCCTATGGTTTTTCCATGTTTCATGTACATAATTCAGATCTCCATCATCAAAAGAACATCCATCGCCAGTCGAAGATGTTATATGATCGCGGCGATAAAAATCATGATGACACGAAACCTACAAGAGAGAGAGAGAGAGAAGAGAATGGAAATTATTCAGTTGAATGAGGAATTTAATTAGTAGTATATAAAATTATATATGATAAGCACAAACTATATCAGAATTAAAAAAAAAAAAAAAAATTGGCTCTCGACTTACCAAGTATGGCGAAGAAGTGGTGCGCTACCCGCCTTAGGGGGTGGTGCGACCATGGGCGCAGGTGCCGGAGACGGCGGTTGAAATTTTCCTTAAATGGAACAAATAATTAATGATCAATAATAAATCGAAGAGGCATAAAAGAAAATCGATGAAAGTTTACGTATCGAGTTTTTATCTAGGGCTGAGTATAATCGACTTTCTTGAAATACTTACTTACAATAGTGTATCGTATTCACTTTAGATAATTTCAAAGTTATATATAATGGATTTAATCACTAACCACATCGGAGGAGATTTTCTGGGGGTGGCCTCTCCTTGGCAGGATCGGGGTCAGCATCGTAAACCCTAACGTAAAGCTCTTGTCCAAGGTACCAATGCTTCGAGTGTTGAGATCTCAAGTTCCACATTCCTGGGTTGTCAAGGTAAGCATAGACAGCAGTCCATTTCCCAGGATAAACCTGTTTTTAGGAACGAAGCAATGGTGTTACTATAGTACAAGAATGCGATTTCATGTGTGTGAACAATGTGAATTCTGTATAGAATTTATCATAATGTATGATTATATAGACATGTATAGATTGAGAGAGAGAGAATTGAGACAGACCTGAACTGTAGATCGGACGACCGGATCATATGTATTGTATGTTGATCGCAATCTAGGCGTCCAGGCTCCGTCTCCAAACCTATGAATTAGAGAGTGGAATCCAATGCATCCCACCCATTTCTCTTTCATTTTCTCCACAACTTTTAACATCAATTGGTTTCAAGATGATTGCTATCTAATGGGTACATGAAAAAAATTTGGAGGGTGCATCTAGGACATATATCTATGTACTTATTTTAGAGTATGTTTCGGTTCGATTGTAGGTTGGATCCATAGGTGAGAATTCACAAAAACAACATTTGACCAATTAAAATAGTAGAATTTCTACTTGTGTCTGCATATAATTATCGCAAACATTGCTAGGAAAAATAATCACACTAAAGCTCCATTTATTTGGCGAAAAATGGATAATTCAAAAAACATTTTCTTATATCGCTCACAATTTTCACAAAAAAATGTTTAGACATAATTTTTTGTCGATAATAAAAATAGGTTTTATTGACTAATTATTTCAAGCGAAACAACACTCAAATATCCTCCAAATTATTCATTTCCATGAAATAAACGGCAGGCCAAAATTAGACCTAAACCCTACAACAATTGCTAAAAGAATATCGTAGAGAAATTTCACAAAAGGAAAACTACTTACCCGACCACGTAAAATCCGAACCCGTCCAAGTGCCAAGAGTCCATGACATCCAGGCCGTTCGAGAAGACGAGCTCGATCCAATCCTTGTGAACCCCGGTCGCGACGAACACGCCCGACACGGCCACCGGGTTCACGGACCGGACTGGGTACGAGTCGAGCTGGTACACGCCCGACCCGTTCGCGAGGTAATCCGCCAGCTTGAGTGGGGTCTCCGGGGTGTGGTACGACACGTTGTTCACGGCGTAGCGAGGCGCCCCGTCGATCTCGGCCGTCGACCCGTGGAGGACGAACGTCTGGTTCGGCGTCACGCGGGAGACATTGAACGTCCCTTGCCGGTTGGGCCTCGCGGCGCCGGCGGTCATGTTCCACCTTCAGTGACGGAAGCCCCACCGGTGGAAAACATTAGAGAGAGAATTAAAAACTTTTAAATAAGATTAGATATTAGAGAAAAATATTAATTATTGGTTATTTCTATTGTTATTTAATATGGTTAGAATAAATTCTCGAACCATCCAACAAGTCTCTCGCATTTCAAATTTGAGTTTAACCTTTAATCGTTCAAAACTATTCAAATTCATTACCCAATATTTTAAGCATAAGAGATTTACCGGAAAAGATTTTTCATGAATTTCGAGTTTAAAACTTACTCATCCTAAACCATTCAAATTTTTTAAATGAAATTATTCAAAATTTCAAACCCCTTCTTTGTCTTTTCCTTCTAGGGAGACTTGCTAGTTATAAAGTGCAATGTCAATTTCACACCCCAAAATCAAATGAACGGAACCAATTGGTACAAAATTAAGGACAATTTATTCAATTAATTAATCGAGTAATTAGCTGGTCTAACCAAGTTTAGGAATCTGCTTTACATTACCTGATGGACTTAGCATGGCGGATGGAGATACCCATGTCAAATGGATCAGGACCTGGAGGAATGGGGTAACCTGGGGTCCACTGGAGTTCTTGTAGTGAAGAACTCCCAGGGCGATTAGCTTGCCGGACTTCTCTGTGCTGACCAGCTTTGGGGTCGCCGTGATGAAGTAATCGGCCTTGGCTTGGTCCGCCGTCACGAGAACCGAGTACGACTGCCCGACGTGGATGTCGAGCCAGTCGACGGTGATCTGGGCGGTGTACGACCCTTCCGTCTCGACCACCACTATCCTGTGCCCTTGGATCCTGAAATTGAAGCTCAGTGCATTGCCCACGTTCGATATCCTGATCCTGTAAGTCTTACCTGCAGAGAATATACATTTAGGTGCCAAAAATAAAATATATAATGAACGGTCCAAATTGAATTTGAATTCTAAAGATTGCTGAACTCTCGATTTATTTCTCTTTACCTTCGGTGACATTGAATGTCTCAGGATCTTCTGCAACTCCAAATGGGAGTTTTCCATTCATCAATAGCGCATCAGGCTTTCCGCCGTAAGCATGCCGCTTGTCGCTCAATGACGATCTAATCGTCTTTTACGATGATATACGCAAGAAATCGAAGAGACAAAACGAAGTTATTAGTCATGTGGAATTGTTCGAAAGATGAAAATTGAACAGATTTTCAGTGTTATTAAACGGCATCGAAATGCAATTAATTAGTCAAGGGCTAATTTGCAAGTGAATTTTTCTCCAAAATTTGAGGGCGAAAAGAACGCGTTGAGTACCTTGTAGCTTTGATTGTACCAATCTCCAATCAGAAGGTCGTACTCGGCCTCAGGTGTCGGGAACGGGACGGCAATGACCTTGCGGTTGTTGACACGGATGGGGCCGAACCCGCCGGCGGCTTTGTGGAAGTTGAGGGAGGGGAAGTAGAAGAAGGTCCCGATCTGGTCCTTGGCCTGGAACACGTAGGTCCAGTTGGTGCCGGGTCGGATTGGGCAATTCGTGCCCGAGACTCCATCTTCCCATGAGTTCAGCCTCTGTTGCAGGCCATTCCTTCACCCCCACCAAAAAAGAAAAGAAGAAGAAGAAGCATAAGAAATTTTTCTAAGTTTTTAAAGCAAGTATCACGGGAAAAAAAAAGAAGAGGCTAAATTATTTTTATTTACCCCCTATATAAGGAATGTTGTTAGGACATTGAATGGAGACAACGACTTCAAAGCAGATTCACTTAGAAAATTACATCGAAGTCTAAGAATTATGTGTTGGGTATTTCCTGTTCTTTTCTATAGTTTTGCTCTACTTCGATTGTACAAGTGTTATCGACGAGATCGAAGGGATTCACGGGAGAAAACCACTTGAAAACATAAATTTTTTTTTTTTTTTTTAATATTTTGATCTATTGAACGTATTGAAAGATCCAAAACTGAGAAAATTGAGAGAAAAGTGCATGCGGCTGAACATGTAATCGGCAAAGATGGATCTTTTTGAGATATGTACCATGTGAAAAGCAAAGGCTCGTCCAGGTTGTTGAACACGTTCACGTAAGCAACGTCGTTCGTCGACATGTTTATGAGCGGTCCCGGGAGCATTCCATTGATGGTGATAACCTGCATCCAGAATTCACACTCTCATGGCGTCATCCTCTTCAAAGAAACAAAACCCTAATACAAACTGCATCATTAAAGAGTTCGCAAATAACACACCGGTTGTTCTAGATACGAGAAAGCGGAGTCCGGGTCGAATTCCACGTTCCAACTGTGGAAGTGCTCAGCACAGTACGCGACCCTTGTCATGAAAACAGCAAAAACGACGAACCACGAGACGCTCTGCACACAAAGGTTGGTGGAGGCCGCCATTGTTGCGCCGGGTCGTGTTATGCCAAGCAGGTCTCTAGCCCCTCCGATGACGTGTGCGTGCGACGCCTGACTGTCCGGGAAGGCTATCTTATATAAGGGCCTCCCTGATGTGGCTATTAGGGTTTGAGAAGTGATGATCACTGCAAAAGAACTCTAGTTTCGCATGAAACGGAACGGCGACTTATCTCATCATACAAGATTAGGATATAGACTTGTAACTTCCCCATCTCTTTATAGAACAGTTTGACTCTTACACGAACTCTTTTCAGTTGTTCTGGACTATCCCTTGCGAGATTTTCTAGGACTAGGGTTTTGCCTTGTACAATGGTCGAATGAGTTGGCTCCGACGTGGCACGCGACTATATAATGGAGCTTAATTAAGGGGAAAAACCAATGAGAAGGTGAACAATAGATCGATTCTAGAAAAATAAAAAGACAGACACCACATTAAATAATACCCCTTTTCCTTTTAATTTCCGTAGACTTAATTGGACTCTTATAGAGTTCTGTCCTCTAGATTTAAATGGCAGAGAGAAGTGCTTAGAAACTCCAAGGCCTCATGCACAAACGCAATTGAATGTTAAGTACTTTTATCAGTGCAATCTAAGTCCTTTGTAGTCTGTGAAGAAGTGTAATCAAGTTTTTTTTCCATTAACAATACAAAGAATTACCTTTGATCAAAAAATTACATGCATGTGGCAACTTAAATGGTGTTTTTCAATATATAGGTTTAGGACGTGATTACACTTAAATAAAAACTTTAGTACTTGATTGCCCCGATCAAAAGGTCTGTCAAAGTTTTAATTTCAAGAAAAGAAGAATTCACACTAAAATGCTTTGAAAAAATATGCTACATAGTTCTTAATGGTATAATTTTTCGAAAGTTATTCATTGCAACAATCTCCATTCCTAATGTTATAATATTCTGAAAGTTATTAATTGGAACGTTGTATAATTAGGAGAGACGCTTCCGTTTGGGGTTTACGCTATTGTCTTTGTACTTCTCAGCGATCCTTTGTCACGGTGTCTTGGCCTGTAAAGCTTTTTGGATAGAAGACACATATATCATTGCTAATGCAAATGACATACTAGGTATGCTGAATTATTTAATTCAATATCTAGTCCTTAAAATATCAATGGAAGGATGTTTTGATTCTAACAATATAATCCATAAACACGCGGTTAGAGCTTGGTCGGGTGTGGTTGAGATTTGCAGGAAAAAAACCCACTAATCACAGCCAATCTCTGCTGCATATTATGTCCTTTGAATCATCGATTCTAATTCAGGATAAGTAGAGGTGGCAAAATGAGCCTAGAACTCATATTTAAGAGTGCAAGTCATGAATAGGTTGCCCCGTTTTTTAAAAACAGGCTTAAGAGGGTTGTTGGCTGACCCTCGCCGAGGGTCGCTAGCCCAGGGTCACTAGCCATGCATTAAGATGCTGCATTCTTCTAACTTTTCCTTTTCCTTTTTCTTTTTCTTTCTTTATATTGTTTTTCTATGAAGTCCGATGAGGGAGTCAACCCTCGGCAACACAGGCCGAGGTCATCAGCCAATAGGCGAGGGCCGCATAGCCTTCATTGGCCACAGGCGAGGATCCAACCCTTGCCCAAATCTGGCAAGTACCGCGAAGCCCTCATTAGCAAAGGGCAAGGGTCATGGCCCTTGCCTAGACGGCCATTAGGTGAGGACCCCGACCCTCGCCCGTGATCGACTAGGGTCGCTAGCCCTCACCAAATTTAGAAGAAAATATAGAAAAGAAAGAAACAAAAGGAAAAAAAGATATAAAAATATAAAATTTCAGTTTTTTACATTATAAAAATTGTCCACTGAATTTATTTTGCGTGGAAGTGTTTTAGTTTAATTGGCTTTGAATTTTTTTTTAATACGAATTCATCAATTCAAGTAACCTTGGGAGGTTGGTTTCTTTCTATAACTTCAAGATATGGATGGTTACTTATATCTTGAAACTATAGAAAGAAATATTATGAATTAAAGAGATATTACGTGGTTTGTTAGTTCTTTGGAAAGGCAAAGTGGTGCTTTGGCATATTTAATGCATAAAATTAGATTGAGCATTTTACTAAAATTTTGTTTATTTGAAATGGAAAAATATCTGTTGATTATAGTTTAAATTGGTTACTTATGAATGAGCTTGCAAAACCTTTATATGAAATATTACAAAAAGTTGTTGACTTTGAGTGTGGTTTATGAAATGTGTTATGTTTGATGAATTGAATCTTTAAAAGTTATATGTTTTGGTTAGTGAACTCAAGTTTTGAGATGGATCTAGATGTGATTGTGGGTTATTTTAGAATGAAGTTGGTGAATTATGCTTGTGTCATTGAGATGTAAGTATCCGTGCTGTTATCAAGACATCTTTCTAGACCGAACTATCGGCTAATATAGGTGAAGACCTAGTCAAGGCTCACCTTTGTCACTAGTGTTAAGCGTGACCACAATTAGATACTAAACATTAGATTAGTTAATAGAATAGACCATTGATATTTGATGATAAAGATTAATCAATGGAATAGACGATTGATGATTAATTTGTTATTGTTGATTGATTCGACATGCAAAAAATTATGTTGTCAAAAGGTATCTCATTTTTTTTATATTTTACATATATCGTATACTGGATTTAAAATCGATGAGTTATGATATCGATTTATTAAGATGCATAGTGAATGTTCGATCTATTTAGAAGAGATGTACTATTCACTGGACAGTGATTGTTCATTCTATTCATCTTACTTGATTTTCATTTTTGGCCTAGGCTTCGTGCAACGTCATTTTAGGAAGTCAGCCACGTCTTTTAGGAAGTTCATGTGGACTTCGTTTTTTATATAAAAATGCCAACTCAAGTTAAATCGAAGGCTCTTAAGTGATTGTTTATTCTCGAATTTAGCACTTAAATGAGCCAATTAAAACTTTTGGCACTAAAGCGAAAGCCTTATAAAACATTTACCACTTCTAGTGTCCTTATCCCCTAAGATATATATGTGAAATCTATAATTATATCATAGAGGTGCCTTTTAACGTAACGGCAACTTTTGGTTTAAAACTCCAAAGTTAAGTGAATACTATCAAGATGGGTAACTCTTTGGAAAAAGTGTTTGCCTATATGCCAAAAAACAAAACCATAAAGCTCAAAACGAGGCAGACTAAAACGACTAATACCTCAGTGAGTCAATTGAGAGATATCACATTGATATCTTTGTCTAATAGTCATAAAGTACACTCAAAGTCCGCTGTTAGTGTCTCAACTTTACTAGCCCTACTTGTTTCCTAGGTCCTTCTATTGCAAACAGATCTTTGTGGATATTCTCTTACAGATGCATGTTGATCCCCGCGCTAATTGTGGGCGTCAGCTCGACGAATAAACTCCTCGTGTCTTTTGATTTTGCACTTGCGACAATTTTTATCTAGTAGGAGGACGTTTTAGAATGTGCAGTGGGCCAGCTTCTTTTCTATGCTTTATCCATTTCAACGTCTTTCTTAGCTTGCAAAAGAACTTTAGTTGATCTTGCATGACCGTGGAAATCCACTTAGCAAAAAGTAATGTTTGGGGAAGACTTGTGCACGATGAACCTTTTGGCAAGACTTGATTAGGTCTAAACTCTCTTGGGAGATTTTCACATTCCTCCCTATAAATGAACACAAAAACCAGACACAGAAACCAGCGAACTCTCTCTTGGCTGTTTGGACCAGATGGCATAGCGGTCCAGGGAAACACACCGCTAGATATATACCTCAACCAAATACAACTCAATTAGTACATCTTCTCCACAGGCCAATTGACTTTCAGAAGGTTATCTTTTGGACAGTCATATCTATGGTATGGAACCGTCTCGACACCCAAAGATAGGTCTTCGTACACGACAGAATGTATGCACGCTTCGCTGACCTTACAGCACTCAGGAAGAAATTAATGAGTTTTCTTTTGCTGGCATTGGAAGACATGTTCTGAGGTGCTTATGATTTGTAATTTTGCATCGTTGGTTTGAGCACGATTTGTATTCTTTGAAGATTTTCCGCAGTTCTTCAATGCCTGCATCTTTCTGGTATCTCCTAGTAACTTGCTCCTAAGAGAGATTTGCTACAAAGTTGCTTGTGTTCCATGTTCTGCCGGTGTTATTGCTCTTTATTTACAATCTTAGAGCCACTCTTATGGAAATCGAATGCGTAGTTCAATGGTTTGGAAATTTCAATTGCAGCCAATGGTGTTTCGAGCAATAAGATCGTAAAATACATTCAACATTCCTGGAGTAATTATCAGCCGAGATAAGCATTCCTTATCTTCTCCAATCTTCTTACTCGCATTGAAAGAAAGAGCTATTACGGTGTGGCGTCCATGCATTTAAGGGCTACCATCAAGTGGTGATTAAGCATAAAAGTGAGGGAGCAATTGTTGGGCTGTTTAAGATACAGAATGCAAAGATGTTTTTTTCGGTAAAAACCCGGACGGTTTCTGGAATTTTTCCAAAAAGAAATTGTCACTAGCTAAATTACATCTCTATGGTTTTTGATATTTCCCCGAAAAGCAATGATGTTAGCTACCTGAATTACATTACCCTATCGAGGCAGTTACATGAACGAAAAAGAATTGCAAGTATCTTGTGTCACAAGAAAGAACCCAGACTCAATTTTACAAAGCTTCTTCGCAGGGGAGGCGGGCCGCCGGACCAGACACTTGTCCAGCCACTTAAGAAATGCCCGGTCCACCCGGAGTCCCATTCTCTTTTTCAAATGCGATGTCTGATTACGACAATGCATCCTTAACAAGCGAAACACATAAATAAAAGTCCCAGTAACCAGCACATGAGCTTGGTCTCATTAGTAACTCCGGAAAAAAGGTCCCCAGATCAGCACAGCTTGTTATCCAACAACAGAAATCTCTACATGGCTCTGCTCTGCTCTGATTAAACGCTATGACCTTGCCCGAAATTGGAAAGTATGGAACCATAGAGAAGTCAAACAAGCATGCCAGGACAAGACCAAAAAGTCAAATGGACGATTCTCACGTAAGTCTTGGGGGCATCAGGATCATGACGCTCATTCCATGTCACCACCCGTGGTCCCCTCAAAGGCCTCGTACTCGTAATCCTCGTCAAGATTCTCCATTGTTTTTCCAAAGACGAAGGATTTCGTTCCCATCGTCGTGAAAGGCATAAGCCCGAAAGCTCGAGCGGTTTTGATCTCCCTTGCAACCTTCCTCTGCGCCTTGGCGCTGATGCGAGTCTACGAGAAGGGAGAAACGGCAAATGAGTGAGAAAAGCAATTTGTAGCTCAATTAATGTCCATAACATAACTGATATTTGAGCTTTACCGAGCTCCTCTTGATAATTATTCCAGCTGCGGTTATGAAATTTGCAAGGAATCTCACATTCTGCAGAAAATTTGACATTGAGAAAGTGAAGCTCTTAGCAAAAAGATACCAACAGAACATGAAAAACCATCCAACTGTGCAAAAGTTTCACAGAAGCCATGTCGTCCCTATATCAGTTGGCCAACTACAGCACTTTGGGAGAACAATGCTGCATTGGGATAACCTCTGGCAACAACTAAACTTATGTCATTTACCCCTTAATCTGAATAACAGGGTTACATTACAGACACAGGATAGTGGAATGACCCGAGGGAACTAAACTTGAGGAGTGATGGATCAGAAGGAAGAAAGGAGTGGAATGGTTATTCAACCTTTTTTGACTTTGCAATAATACGGAAAAGGGAAAGTAATCAGAATTTCTGAAAGATAAAATGTCAAAGCAGTCCTTCAAACAATCTTATGCTATAGTTGAAAAGAGATATCTTGGGGGGCATCTGTCATCCTCCCAATATATCTCCCATCATTATTTTTCTTTTCCTTATCACATAGTCGCATCATAATTCTAAGAATCATTTTGACACCTCCTGTTATTTGATGAATTCTTTTATCTTGCAGCAATGAGTGGGTGAAGTCTTAGTATGGAGCAAGATAGGATGACGACATTAACTTGTTGGGTATATAATGCCCTTCCTTAACTATGGGGAAAATGTCCATTCTTTACATCAGTAGATCAGGCATCTAGGTGAGATTGGTCATGTAACGACTAGAAAAGCAGAACCAAGCAGAGCAAAATGGAAGAGAAACGTCAGTAGAGCACAAATAACCTGGGATATGTATTGCTTGTAATAAGGGTCACTCACTTACCCATTCAATGGCCCTTAGAGACGCACAATCTCCATAGAAATATCAACCAATTGAAGAGCTTCAGCATGCTGAAGGTACTAAACATATCACATGACGCAGGAATATGCTTGAAAAAGTTCAATCAGAAGGGTATGAATGGTTAACGGTGATCATCAAAGAACCTCTTGCTCATATGAAGCGTTTGTCAGTTCAACATAAATGGAATACTAAGTGACAATTTCTAACAAAATAATATGATCAACCCAATGCTTACCCTGAAATCAGCTTTTCTCAGCACTTCCCCTGTAGTAACTTCAAATTCCCGTCTTTTGGTGAACTTGCGCACTCCTGGTTTCTTAAGATCGAGATCCTAAAAGAAAGAAAGATAAAGCACTGCAAACATAAGGACACTTTAAGTGAAAAGCAAAACGATGCAGGAGAAAATTAGCAACATATATAAAGGACAAGAGCATAATTGTATGATTGTGATGATAACAAGTATGATAATTAAAACCATGACCCAATCCCTATAGGCCAATTAGTTTCATGCCAAAAACCGATGAAGTAAATAATTCATAAGTAGCAACTGGTTCCTCTCCCAAATCATAACATCTGGGTGGTATGGACAGCATAAGCGGATTAATATAGAAGATTCACATTGGAAAACCCTCCACAGAGAGTAATACTGAAAAATTAAAGTTATTTACAACAAAAATTGCAATTTAACCAATCAGAGAGCATAAGGAAAAGGCAGATATATCACATAACTTCTAATCCCTCAACTTGGACTACATGAAATCACAATACAGTACCTTTACATCATATTTCATTCCCGGAAGAAATTTCATATCGGGTCTAAATGCATAATCGTCTTGTTCTACTTCATCCCAATCGAATGGGAAGTACATGGCTTCTTTCTTCAACCTCCCATCCATCCCATCTGATAATGTACTAAAACTATCATTTAAGCCCTCAAGCATCCGGGAGCTAGCCTCATTATTCAGTCCTGAACCTGATCCAGCCTTCTCAATTCTGTCAAACTTCTGAAAAAATGATTCAGTTTTTGAATCAATTCCAGAAAATCCACCAAATATCCGCCGCTCAAATTCATCAGCAGGCTCAGATGAATTAGAACTTTCTTTGTGATCGCCATTATGACCTGCAGAACAAAACATTGACGGGTTGGCAGTATCATATAAGGAACAGGGCACGATATGACCTTTTCTCAAGATTGCCCACGTTAGAGAATTGCAAAGGAAACCAAACCTACTTCACAAATTTGTTTATGTAGTTTAATGTCGAGTATTTTCAAACAAACATTATACCAATGGTTGAAGATTATAAGTTAGCACTAGAAAAACATGACAGGCCACTTTGTCAACAATGTTTACAACCAAACGCCAGTGCATAATGGGAGGGAACAAAGAGAACCTTATTATAACAAGTAAACTCCCCACCAAATAAATGACTCACCACGAGACTAAGCTTGAATTTTACAGCTACATCATTTACAGTAAAATGTACACACTTTGCATAAGCTCATTTCCCATGACAACAAGGAAGCTTAGGAAAGAAGAACTGCAACCCAATCCGATAAACAACATTCTCATTTCAAAACAAAACAAGACAAAAGAGCATTCCCAAGAATGCTGGGACCACTCTCAGCAGATCAGAACGACAACCGAACAGTGAAAACCCAAAAGTACCTGACGCCGCATTCACTGAGAGGGGTCTAGCTAATTGTGGACAATGGAATTGCCGCAGTAAGCCATTGTTCAAGGATCGCATCACAGCCCGAGAAAGTGCCATCTCTCCTTCCAACACCAGAAGCTTCCGCACAAGGGCGTTAAAGCCGGCTTTTGGAGTCTTGCCAGACTGAATCACAGCAAGATCCAACAAATTTCAGCAAATTACAAGACCAAGAAACGCATATTCATCACATTTCTCGTGCTGATAAAGTAATTCGACATCATGAGAATTGCGTACGCAAATTACAGACAACTTAAGGTATAAGATGGCGAAAGTCCCCCACAACACTCAGAAACTTCAAAAAAGGAAAAATTAAGCTCAAGAAACAGCACAGGCGAATGAAACAGGCCAAAGTTCGCAAATTTATGGCGAAACGACGCCAAGAAACGCCGGATATTCCAAACCCAGAAACGAGAAAGCCCCGAAAAAAGCAAGAGACGGTGGAGAAAGCGAGCGAACCCAGCAGCCGAAGCGGGACGTCGCGATACGGGTGGCGACGGCGAGCGCTCCCGTTTGATATCCGGCAGAAATGGCTTCCGAATCTGTGCGAACGATGTCGAAGATCAACGCAGGACGCGAGCCATGCGACAGTTTTCAGAGGAAATGGCTCGAATTCGGGTGCAATTTTTTTGGGGGGTCTGGGGTTTAAGCTGGGAAGGAACTCTAGGGTTCTTTCGTTTAGCTCCAGATAAGTATTTCAGCATATACACTAAAATAGGAAAATCGGACAAATTATTTTGTTTTACGGAAAAAGCTACTAAAAATCCCAAATTTATCCAATTTAATAAATTTACTCCGAATTTTTTTGATATAAAAAGTCTCAAATTTATACTCACATGATAAATTTATCATAAATTATAGAATATTTTCGTCTTTTGATTTTAAATTTTTTTTTTTTCTTTTTTTTTTCTTTCTTTTTTTCTTCTTCTCTCTTCCTTGGAGAGGGAAGAAGAAAAAAGATAAAAATAAAAATAAAAATAAAAATGCCCTTTGGCAATAAAGTTTGGGTAAATGTATTACAATTGGCAAAGTAAAGTATGGGATTTTTGTGTCACAAAAAAAATTTGAGGTAAATTTGTCATATTAAATAAATTTTGAGATTTTTTTGTGACTTTTTCCCTTTATTTTATTATGGGGAGAAATATAATTAATTTTAATATAAAAAAGTGAGGTGATTAATTTATATTAGGAATATAGGAGATAGCTTTTTCATTTCCTTGGCCCAAAAAGATATACATTATTTCCTTCCTTAAAAATATACTAAATACAAACTACAAAGTCGCATAGAATAGAGAAATTCAAAGTTATGCAAAATGGAAAAGAAAAACACAGACGAATTGGAGCGATTTAATATGTAGCTCTTTTCAATTCGGCCTTTTAAAACGAAAAAAAAAAAAAAATCAGCCTCATTTGGTACATAGAATGAGGTAATCGAGATCAAATAATAGAAGTCGGAATGAACCATGAAAAATTGAAAGATGAGTTGATTGAAAGATGAGTTGGTAGTGGTGGAAGTTTGGCCCGAGCCATCTATGAATCATGAAACAAATTCGGATTTTGATTTTTTGGGTAAATTGATTGCAGGTCATTCATAAAATTATGAAACAAGTTCCAACTTTGAGTCTAGTCTTGATGAATTGCATTCAAATTCGAAGCATTAATTTCAGTAATTTATTTGGGGCATGTAAATCTTGTCAATAATGTATGGTTTTTATTTTGTTGTCCAAATTTGTCAAACAACAATAGAATTAAAAATATTTTGCCTACTTTCGTCCTTGCCACCTCCTTCTCAACCCAAGTACTCTCAATTTACGCTGTCCCATTCGAAACCTCCCCAGAGGAAAAATGATGGGAAATAATTGGATGGAATTTTGTACTGAATTGATTCAAATGCACGAGAACAATCACTCGCGATTCCCAAATTAGCGATCTAGAGGTGAGTATAATTTTAGGGTAGAACCTAAAATTTAATAATTGAATCGATGAAAACCTATAGATTCCAAGTCTCAATGCATGTAAGATAGGTTTTAATTTCCGAAAAATGAGAAATTTGTTTTGACGCGTAACTTCTAAGTTCTTAGTTGGAGGAATTTGGAACGTGAAACCTAAAACCTATAATAAGTTTTAATGTTTTCCTGGTTCATGTCTTCGTATGATTTTGTGATATTCTATATCATTTGATGATGGGTATATAATCTAGAAGCACTAATTTGAGCTTATGTTTTATTAATGAGACTTTTACTTTATTAATGTTCATATTTTGTATGTGTCTTTTATGATCAGTAAATTGTAACAGCAAGCAATGGTCACTAAATGTTTTAATTCACTGCAATTGTTTAATTAATATATAGGTTGAACTTGGTAGACTTTGAAACTAATTTTGGAATCTGTAATAGGATAGATTTCGAGTTCTAGAATATGCATAGTAGGGTTTAGGTCCCAAAAAAATGAGAAATCTATTCCAATAGATAGGTTTTGGATTCTAAGTAGAATCTGTGTGGAATCTGGAACCACTCACTTCTAAAGCCATTCTGACGGACAAAGCGACAACCTTGGCCAAGTTCTATGTGAGCTACAAGGGCCGTGTCGGTAATAACAAAGATAGTTGTCGCGTCATTGGCCATACTACCGAAGGTGAGCTAATCCCATTTTCAAATCCCCTTACCTAATTTTAAACAAAACTGAAATTTTAAATGGATCATTAATGAATTATCTGACTCACTCTCGCATGAATTTCAATATTTTAAAATCATTTTCAGCCGGCTCTTCAAATGTCTAACAACTCATTTTACACCCAACCCCCCAACATAGGAGGAAAAATATTATCCATTTTCAACACATCTACTTTCGACTCCAGTGATTGGCACATGAACTAATCGCAATAATTTTTTTTTGTGGGTCCTACTCCACTCCTATTTTAACTCTCACTTTTAAACTTTTTCCTTATCTTTTTGTAGAACGTGAGAGTCAAAACCCACACTTGAAATTAAATTATCTTCACCTCCAACTCCCCTTGAAAAGGTTGGAATTCGAACCCCACCTTCCCCTACCATATTAAAATAGTGGTTATTGTGACAAACTTCAATGATTAACCAATCGTGATAATTGACAGATTACTATCAGATATAAATCGCTCTTTTCTTACGTCACACATTTAAAAAAAAACAAAACAAAATTCCAATCGCACCTAATCATATAGAATCCAAACAGAATTTAACAAACGGATAAGGAAAAAAGAGTGAGATTTCAAACACACCCCCCAACCCCACAAAAAAAAAAGGAAGAAAGAGAAGAGAAATCGTCCCACCAACTCAGATTTCATATCAAGGAAGTCGCGGTCAACGCTGCACGAAGCTCGTAAGCGCCCACGTCACCGGCTCATTTGAGCGGCGCTGGACGCAACGCCGTCCGACGGTCACACACACGACACGCGCCCGCGTCACGCCACGCGCGGCTCTCGCCGGTTCCAGAACCTTCTCCCCCCTCCCCTTCCGGCCGAAGCGTGACCGACCAGCCGTTCGTACACCCGCGGGTGACCCTAGCAAAACCCCCCTCCGCTGCTGCCTTCACGCAACCTCCCAATGGCTCCCCATCTTTCTTATCTAAAGTCCTCTAATCAAGTATTAAACTAAACTAAACTAAACTAAAACTGAATTAATTTTTTAAATTAAAGATAAAGCAAAAGCGGAGATCTTTCAGGGATAGTTTCCTGCTGCCCTTCCTCTCCTTTTACTTTGCCTTCAAAGCAACCCCCCCGAGCACCTCCATCTTCCTCAATCTCTCTCTCTCTCTCTACGAATCTCTCTGTTTCTCTCTCTTCTGCGAACCCTAGCTCGGAAGACCTGACGATCGGGCTCGCTCTCCATGGGACGCGATAAGGGGAAGTCGCTGGCTCCGGGGTTCCGGTTCCACCCCACCGACGAGGAGCTGATCCGGTACTACCTGAAGCGCAAGGTCTCCGGCAAGCCCCTCCGCTTCGACGCCATCTCCGAGGTCGACGTCTACAAATGCGAGCCCTGGGATCTCCCCGGTGCGTAATTCCCTCCCCCCTGCTACCGCCGCTGTTTCGGTTCCCCCTTTTCTCGGCAGATCTTGCCGTCCGTGTCTTAGTGGGTTTCGATCGCCTAGGCCGTCGGCGCATTCTGTGTTTCGATTATGTTGGTATCCGCGATTTCGTGAATTGGGTCGCTGCCGGTTGACTCCCGGAGGTCTTTTTTATTTTGGGTTTTTTTGGGTTTTTTTTTTTTTTTTTTTGGGTTTCGGCTGGGTCAAGGTGAGAATTTTGGGTTCTTGAGAATTCGTCTGACTGGAATTTGCATTGATAAGCGAACGATTAACCATGTTTTGATCTTGGAAATTTCTATCGGGAAGTAGAGCTGGGAAATCTTCCTCCTCTGACAATTGTTTGTGACTCCACCAAATCCGACAGAGGAATTTGTGGTGATGCCTTCGATTTTTTGACTGAGTGCGTGGAATGATCTTAGGTATGCGTCGTTCTACTTCTTATCCTGGGAAAGATGAGTGAGATGAGAACGGTCTAGCTAGTGGTGTCGGCTTCTAACGGTCTTTGGAGTGTGCCGCCCTGGAATCCTGGATAGTGAGGACCGTCATCCTCTACATCCTGAGGCCAGCGTGGAAGCTAATGGGTTCTTGGCAAGGATGCGTGATCGCCCTGAAATTTTTTGTGGTTGTATTTGATTGGGTGGTGAGGAGTTGGAGTAAGGAGCTATTTCTCTAGCAGCACCTTCCAGCTTTGCTGGAACAAGCACTGAGAGGCAAGGTAGGTCTGCAATTTGATGGAGGCGGCAAGTTAGATTGTTATCCCATATTGGTCATTGAATGTTACACTGGATGATAGTACATGTGAACAACTTTTCTTTTCCTTTTTTTTTTTTTTTTTTATGTGGCAAAGACCACATTGGATTGACTACTATCGAGTCCAGGGTCTGAAATTATAATGGAAATGAGTTAATTTGGGTTTTCTATTCTGATTTGGTGGGAGATGTATTTTAAGAAACAGTTCTTT
The DNA here is from genome assembly GCA_014182565.1 of Eucalyptus marginata. Classification (NCBI taxonomy): domain Eukaryota; kingdom Viridiplantae; phylum Streptophyta; class Magnoliopsida; order Myrtales; family Myrtaceae; genus Eucalyptus; species Eucalyptus marginata. The sequence goes on along the minus strand of CM024594.1, from coordinate 10,153,293 downwards.
TGTCTCTTCTATTCTAATTCCATTTCCATGATGAATTTGGTTGAAGCACACTTTTTTATAATTTCCTTTTTGAGATTCCAGATAAGTCGAAATTGAAAAGTAGAGACCTTGAGTGGTACTTCTTTAGTGTGTTGGATAAGAAGTATGGAAATGGGTCGAAGACAAATCGTGCCACAGAGAAAGGTTACTGGAAGACAACAGGGAAGGACCGGGCAATCTATCATTACTCTCGAACAGTTGGAATGAAGAAAACTTTGGTTTATCATAATGGGCGAGCTCCGCGTGGACAGCGAACGAATTGGGTTATGCATGAATATCGGCTTACTGATGAAGAATTGGAGAAGGCTGGAATTCCGCAAGTGAGTTTATGCTGTAAAATTGTTAAGAATAGGTGGCATTTTGTTCTTCTTCTTGACATCTCAATTACTATTGACACTGACTTTTTGCTTTTTGGCTGTTGGTGGGATTGTTTGGGTTCTGCAGGATGCGTTCGTGCTGTGCAGGATCTTTCAGAAGAGTGGTTCTGGCCCAAAGAACGGGGAGCAATATGGTGCACCATTCATTGAGGAGGAATGGGAGGATGATGATGATGTGGTCCTGTTTCCTGATCAGGAGCAAATGGTGGTTGTTCATGATGAATATGTTGAGGCAGATGACTTGGATCAGGTTTGGTTTTCTTATGTTCATATAATTTGGTGTCTGTAGTAAAATCACACTCTTATAGAAGGAATTAATTTATAGGATGTCCAGATTTATTTGTGAAGTCAATGGTTTTAATCACAATTTGGAAGTGGGAAAAGAATGATTTCGTGAAACTATCTGAGAGGGAGTATAGACCTATGAAAAGATGCAACTGACTTCCATGGACTTGATCAATTCACAATGGGCCTCCAATTATAGATGTCTCCTTGCAGATCTGACCTTTGGTGAAACTATCTGAGAGGGAGTATAGACCTATGAAAAGATGCAACCGACTTCCATGGACTTGATCAATTCACAATGGGCCTCCAATTATAGATGTCTCCTTGCTGATCTGACCTTTGGTGCTTATCGGCTATCTGTACTAGAAGTTATATGAACATAGATTTTAAAGGTTCTCCAGGGTTTTAACCTTGAAATAGTGAACTGGTGACAAAAAAAAAATTGTGGTAACACTAATGCCTAGGGCGGAGATATCTTCTGCATCCTGAGGGTAACAGTTTACGCTGTTTAGTGCACTGTACCAGGATTATTGGCTATTTTGTGATCATTAAAAACTTGGGAATTTTGGGAGACCTTAATGTGAAGTTTTTTTCCTAGAGAAAATTCTTCATATTTACAGAAGCACCTTGTATTTTATGTCTGGTTTTTTTTTTTTTTTTTTTTTTGGGGGGGGGGGGTGAATGCTGTGTTTTATTTAGTAGACTGAACTGATTAGGAGCTTTTATCGGAGTGTCCACATGCATTACCTTAATTCTTGCACCATTTTTGTGTTTCAGAGTATTGATGTTGGAACTGAACCTGGAGATGCTCCAGTTCCTCTGAACTTCTATCATGGTGAGACAAGCCAGGGCACTGAGCATTCAAATGACCTCAATGAAGATGAGCAAAAGCCTCTGATAGATACCAATGCAATTCAAGCCGGTTTGCAACAGCAGGATGAGCAGTTTTTTGTTTTACCAGAGCAGTACCGGACGGAGATGAAAGCCATTGAGAAGGGATACATTGGCCAATCAGATGATAATGCCAATCCTGTGGATGCCGATTACTTACTTGATGAGCCATACTTAGATGCAGCTGGAGATGATTACTACCTCCAGACAAATGACCTTGCTAATCTCCTTGGGGAGGATGCAGCAGATTTTGATGTTGAAGACTACCTAACATTCTTTGATGCAGATGATGAGAATTTCTTGCCATATGAATCCTCTCAACTTCCTCCTGAAAATGCACTTTCTGACCACGCGCTTCATGCTGAGGTAAGTCTACTTCATATTTTGAAGAAGTACCACTTTTGTGTCATTTCTAGTTGCCGCTCTATTGAACTGTTTGTCTTGCAGCATATTAATGGAGGAAATGAGGAAGTTCCTCTGGCAGGCAATCTTCCTTCAGAATCTTGCAGTAAGGACTGTGCGTCCACTTCAAAGCCGCATTTGGATTCAAAAGACCCTGAATCAAGTAAGAGTTGACCTTTATTATGACCTGGCACCATCTGAATATCCCCTTTCTTTGTGTTTTCTATTTTCTGTTTATTTCTGTATGAATCGCTTTTCACATTTGCCTGATGCATAATCTGAATTTATTCCTCCAGGTATTTTCATGAAAGCAGCCAGTCAAATGTTAGGGAGTTTCCCTGCTCCTCCTGCTTTTGCTGCAGAGTTCCCAGTGAAAGATGCGGCACTCCGTCTCAATTCAGCTGCACAGCCTTCAAGTTCTGTTCATGTTACTGCTGGCATGATAAGAATTAGAAACATGAATTTACTCGGCAGTGGAATGGACTGGTCAATCGGGAAGAATGGAGAACTCAATATCGTTCTCTCTTTTGGGATGTCTCAAGCTGATATCAGCCCTACCAATTCTGGCCTGCACTCCCGCAAGAGACCATCAGTGGCTTCATGGACCTGGTGCTTCTTGTTCTTTTGGATTATACTTCTCTCGGTCAGTGTTAAAGTCGGGACCTCGATCTACTCGAGGTAGTAGGATACTGGATAAGGTGGCAACCTCGGCCACTGGGATGGAGATAGTGGATAAACTCACATAGGAACATACTATTCTAGTTATCATTATGTAGGACCCTTGACATATTTTGCTTAAGTTATTCTGTGTCAAGTGCAAACCATCACTCGGCCTTTTTTAATCTGTACCGACAATGTTAAACCCCATTGATGGGTATCTGTCGTGGCGTTTGTTGTATTGCTACAGCCTATGGATAGGATTGGAATCATCAGATCAATATGTATGGCGCCTACATTTTTTCGTTCTGCTTGCTGTTGATGCAGATGGATCGCCTAGCCTTCTTTGACGTCTATGATATCATTGATTTACCTGTAGGTGGTGAAAGGATAATGTTTAGCATGCTTTGTGGCTTCTCTTATATTGTCGGGAGTAATTCGTGTATTGGAGCGATGCGGAAACTGGGTGAGAGATGTAATATGCCATGTTGGATGGTTATGGTCTCGGGGTACCTACCAGTTTGCGTTTGTGGGACAAGCAGGCCGAGAGTAGCCAGATGAGTTTGAATCTGTTGAGAAATTTGAAATCGAATGGCTGCGGATTTTTAGAATGACATGCTTTGCCATGCGGACGGAAAAACATCTCCATCCATTTGCTCGGTCGCAGCACTGGAATTGTTTCCAAACCGTAACCCAAATCTATCTATCTAAAATATTCTGTACGAGGGATCTTCCGAATATAAACATGGTCCGCAGTAAAATTGTTGGTAATCGCTCGATAACGATTTACATTGTTAGCCATGTATAAAGAACGAAGATTCATTGTTGGCCAATGATTAAATTATACGTCCGCTCTCTTTCTCACATTATGAAGAAGTATATCCCACTTCACTTGCTTTGCGGAAAGGAAAAATAACGAGGACAAAACGTTGGATCTTGGTACAAGGTCCCTGTAAACGGGAGTTCCAAGTTCTTCACATAGGAATTGACGAAACCGAGCAAGAATTTGAATTCCCCATGCTCTTTCCAAACAAAAGGTTTGGATTTTTAGCAAATACATGATTTATTATCATGACCTCACCAAGTGCTCATGCATGCAGAGAGAGAGAGAGAGAGAGAGATGGTACCAAAGTGTCAATCCACATTCCGATGAACGATTTTGCGACTAATGTGCGTGCTCATACATGATTTATACTGAGGCTACTGAATTAGCTAGAACAAACAGATTCTTCAACTAACCAATTTGAATTGCGACGAATAATTTGGTCAGCGATTCTACCAAACAATGATGATCTCCATCAAGCGACAGTTGCCAATAACAGAAACTAAAATAAAGGAAAAGAAAAGCATAATAATCATAGAAGCAAAGCAATCAATCCTTCAGCCAAACGTGCCATTTGGAGTTCAATGAGCTTATCACAACAGATTAGTAAAATGATACAACTGGGCATAGGGAGTCAATAGGCATAAAGATTCCACAGCCAAGGTCACATCTGAGAAAAATTTCAAAAGCACGAGCTTTAACTTACACTGTAATACACCACTGTCCGCCAAAATTTTTATTGCAAATCTTGAATATGAAGCTATACTATCCACCCAATTGGGTTATTCTTCTCTTCCTCCATACATCACATCAATATTAATTTTCTTCTACCTACATATTCTGATAACGAACCTGACAGCTTGTTATTGTTAACAACCAGCTCTTTGCAGATTCTCCAGGGAAAAGAAAAGGCCAGGTATGAATGAATAGAATTACATTTCTCCAGGAAGCATAGTGTCCTCTGGCAGATCACAATAAGCAACACCCTGAAAGAATAGAGGGATTTGTAAATTATAAGCCTAAAGAAGGGTTTTTGAAGGAAAATTTACGATGTGGCTATCCAATGCCTACCCCTCCAATCAGGTGAGCTACACATCGCTTCTCCGCCAGCAACTCAGCTTCAGTCTGCAGAATAACGGTTCAAGTTAGATGAAAACTAGCAAACCCAGATAGGTCAAATGAAAACCAAGAATTTTTATCATCGACTATTGATTACAGTTTAATGATTATGCAAAACTCTATGTTTAAGGAATTGACATCCCAGAAGAATATTTACAGCCCCTCATTGATGACAACTTGTTTCCAAGGAAAACACAGGAAGACATTCATATCTTTGAGGAATTAGAGATTCCAGATTCCATTCTCATTAAATAAAAAAACTTGTCCGCTCTATGTATAGTTTAGCATATTCCTGGCGAGATTTGTGCACCTCTATTTCACTGAAGAACTTCCATGTCATTCAACAAGCAACATAGAAGGCCAACCCCTATGGAGAAAAGAGTACCTTGGTAATTCGCTTGAGGAGGTAGTCGTCGAATATTACATCCTTCACAAGCTCATAATCACCATCTCCCTAAAAAAATGGAATTATCTTATCAGGGATTCCAATGTGATATGGGCGTTTAGAAACCATTGAATGAGAAGATAGACTATTTACTTACCTTAGATCTGCATGGCATGCTGAATACAATGCCCTCAGCAATGCCGTAAGGATTTCCATCGGTATATACCTGCACTTTTATTTATACACAATAAGACTAGCAAATAACTGACATCACAACATGCTAACTCCTAATGATACTTAAGCAAAGAACTGGGTTTGGCAGTCACTTCGTACTGATCAATTCTTAGTAGGTGCATTGCAGGGGGATTGGTGAAATTTAAGGTTGTTTAAGACTAAAAAGCCATAGCTAGGGGCATAGGGATGAACTATTAATCTTTCTTGTCATGCGTTGTCCTCATTCCCACGTTTATCTGTTCCGTAATCTTTCCAAAATGTTGGAAGTGCTACTTGCTGAATGAACCAACAGCTTCGGTAAACCAAGCAAAATTAAATAGAAAAACCAAACAGCATACATTCAAACCAAAGAATTTAAAATAGAATTCAAAGAGAGAAATATACTCATGAACGTTGAGGACAGAGATACTCACCCCTGAAGAGAACCAATCACCCTCAGGCGTGGGAGTGACAAGAGACTTTATGGCATCAGCAATTGACACCGCAGTTGATGCAGCTGAAGATCTTCCCCACTTCTTAATCAACACCCCACCTCTCTACAGATCAAATCCCTACTTCTCTTAGTAATCATAGGTGAGATACAAAATTCTCAAAGAGTCGAAACCTAAAAATACTCGTCCAATACAATGCATAAAACTCATCTGTTTCTAGGGTCTTACCTTCTGGACTTTTTCAGTGAACTCCTCTTCTAGCCACTTGTGATCCGTGATAACCTCCTTGACTGGAATCCCATTGATTCTAGCATTTAAAAAGTCTGGCACCTGAATATTCCAATGGATTTTTTTTTCTCAATCAAAGATGAAACAGGGGTGTTTTTACTTCCACTTTCCTACAGCAAATCTGACTAATAACCTGAGTTGTCGAGTGGTTGCCCCAGATGGTCACATTTGACACCTTATCATAGAATACACCTGCCTTGAGTGCCAGCTGCACAATATTAAAGCCAGTATTTTGTTTCAATCGATCCTACTCTCAGGACATAATAAGATATATAATTTTTCACTTCAACAAGCATTTCTTGCCTGGCATTTCGCACGGTTCTCATCCAAACGTGTTAAAGCATGGAAGTTCTTTGCAGGAATATCAGGAGCATTTTTCAAGCAGATTAATGCACTGCCAAAAGAATGAAGCAGAAGCTTCCATTAGGGGCTACAATAGAGCTACACTCCTTATGTTGTTTCCAGAAACAAAGAGCAAACATCGAAGTATAACTATCTTACTTGGTGTTACAGGGGTTTCCTACAACCATTACTTTAACATTACGCGAGGCAACAGCATTTAGAGCCTTTCCCTGAAAAATTAGCAAAGGAGATTGAATTAGCACCTCTGACTGTTTCTTAAGATGTTCATAAGCGGTCATATGCAGTATGCAAATGATACTGCTATGCTACCTGCTCAGCAAAAATCTGCCCATTTATGTCCAGTAAGCCAGCTCGTTCCATTCCAGGTCCTCGAGGCTTTGCCCCAATTAGGAGAGCCCATTCTACATCTTGGAAAACCTCATAAGGATCAATGCCAATCTGCACTTCCCTCAGCAATGGGAACAAGGAATCCTCCAATTCCATAGCAACTCCTGCATGCATTAACATATTATATCTGGAGTAATGAAATGATGGTTGATGGAGAGGACAGCTACTTGGGTCTAACTGTGAGCCTGGCCACGAAGAATCCTGTAGTATATAGATAAATTGAGCGATTCTGGAACTGATACCCTTCTTACACTAGGATAATGTCATATTTCACTTGCCAATCAGAGAGGATGGAGAAGGGAGTCTTATGAACAGGTAGCCCAATGTAGTCATCTCCCTCTAGTTGCTACAGTGTAAGTCGTGCGATTTTGTACTACCTTGATATATGCGTCTAGATTTGACCAAACAAATGTGCAAACATGCATACAGTTCTTGTACGGTCACACCAGGAGTACCGAAATGACTGCCTTCAACATAGACAACACAATATGTCTGTGGAAGTGTTGCAAGCAAATACAAATTTCCTCTCAAAAACTGATTTTTGTGTTATATGTGAAATGACTGCTTTCAACATAGACAACACAACGTCTGTGGAAGTGTCGCAAACAAATGAAATTTCCTCTCAAAACTGAAGTTTGTGTTATATGCTGAAAAGTAGGGATTCAATGGACAATGAATGTAACATGGTACCATTCTGCCAACAAATGATAATAGTACAATCAAGATAAGTGTCCTATGCAAAAACACTTACTGAGGACATTCAAGAAAGTCAATTTTGAGACAGACGAAGGCACCCAGTTACAACTATGCTTACTCCCACATTCATAAGAAATCCTCAGGAGATTCCAAATATGTATTGAAAACTTGTATTACTGGATTTACGTCCATGCACGATTGATGAAAAATGATAATATTTTCCAGAAACTTGAGATCAAGAAGTAGCTCTCCATTCAAGGGATGTACCTTCTAGAGCTTGGAACGACCTTTCGGAACCCAAAAGTTTTAAAGCAATAGGTTGATCAGGACCAAAAACCTGACCTGATGCAAGCTGGAAAAAGAGGAAAAGTTGGGTCAATCTTCGAAAGTTGAGAACCAAAATAGATTTAGAGAAATCTTGCATATTAAATTGTGTAAAAAGATGTACCAGTAGAGTTAATCTGCAGAAAACAAACAAACTCATGAACTTTCTCCGCCAAAGTTCAAATGATTATTTCTCTTTGTACAGTTTATTCAAACTTTTAAGCATTTTGGTCAACTGAAGAGACAAGTAGCGTTAACAGTACACAGAATTGACATGCTATTAAGAAAAACAAATAAAGGTGCCGGTTTGCTGGCATAGACAAGCACAATTATAGTGGGTTATTCTGTTCAGGTTGCTTCTCTGATTACAATTATTACAAACTTGTACCATGTAATTTGTCCCCGACTACTTATGCAAAGCAAAACGAAAAAACAAAGATTGGCATGCACTGAAATATTGTCCCAATGAGCTTCTGGTGATAATCACTAAGGAACACATACGATAGTTCCAATCTGTATTTCAATTGGCAAATTGTTATTAAACTCATGCAGTTTATAAACCAGCAATCCTCCCAATTCACAATTTCAGAAAAGGACCTTTTATGCCAGCATCAATGAGAACTCTGTAAAATAGTTCAACTGCAGACCAGAATCAATCACGAGAGCAGACAGAGAATAATATCTACCAAGAGACTGCCACAGATCCTTACTTTGAAAAGCAGATGATTAGAAATCATTCCAGCAGCACCAGACACTGCGACATTGATTAGTTTCTTCCAAGATTTTGTCTCTTCTTCCTGTGACCATATTCAACAACATGAAACACATTATTGAAGGAAAAAAAGTCCCTGGCAGTTCAAACTGAAATTGGGATGGCATTAAACCACCTCAATAGCAGAAACTATATTTGTCCTCAGAGAGAATAGTAAATGGAGACTTGACATGCAGCCAATCTGAAGAACTTCTTAACCATAAATCTAGGATTAGCACTTATTACACATATAAGTCAGTCAATTGATCTATGTAATCATACAGGCATTTGATGGAACCAGCATCAAGAGACATAGTAATTAAATTATGTCAAAACTGTATGTGAATCAGTCAGAAGAGTAATAATACAAACTGAACACATATACATCTCCATTAACTTTGGAGGTGTCAAACAAGAAGTGCTCCAATAAGTCGACTCATGGTTAGTTTCTTTTTTTAACAGGATCCATTTTCTCACATGAACATGTTTATTTTCAATTTCCGCAACTCTAGAAAACATACCATTAGACATGGACACCATCATAATTAGGTGAGGAGATCAAGCATTCAGAATCTAATGACTGATCAACCACAGTAAAAATCAAGAACATTAGATGCACAACAGCCAAAACAAAGACTGTCAAAGTAACAGATACGGCCACAGGGGCCAAGCTATCATTTTTCTCAATCGAACATTTCAGCAAGCAGTCCTCATGCTATATGACCTTCTCATTCAAGCTTGTCGGCATACAATATAGAGCACAGGAAAACCAATTGACTTGCTCATCACTAAGAAGCAGCAACATCGAATCAAAGTCAAGATAATTGGGCACATACACTAAGTAAAGAAAGTCACGCAAAACCATCAAAAAAACGTACAGCTTTGAGATCGTAAGTGAGGCAAAAGACGCCGAAGCAATCAGGCTTATTACTCTTCGGAACTTCGGTTTGCACTGCCGCTGGAGCTTGAGCGGTCTGACTGAAAACAATTAAACCACCATCGCATCAACCCTTTAAACTCAGTACAGTGGAACCCCCAAAGGAGAAAACAGAATCTAATTGAGCAACTTAGCGAAGCAAGTACCAACAAAACTCACTTGACAGAGCAAGAGATTCTTGAGCTGTGGGTTCGCCGGGGAGGCCTGAAAGACAGGCGCCGGAAGCTGGAAGTGCGGGCAGACAAGTAGGAGAGCTGCGAAGAGCCGAGGCCCTGTTTCGCGCATGTGGGTGCGGTCAGCTCTGCCACCGCCATTGCAGCACAGTTCAAGAAAAACAGAGCCTCCTCCAAAAAGGACGAGACTTTAACAGAGAGAACGAGATCGTGGGTGTCTAGCTAGAGAGAGAAAGGAAGAGAAATTGGAAGTGTGGAGGGGGGAAGGAGGAGAGGGAAGGATGATCTTTGAAGGGACGGTATAAGGCCACGGCACAAGACACTTGTCAGCACCGCACGAGTCATCAAATCTGCTTGGAAATGAGAGGCTGCTGTTCCCTCTATTTTTCCTTCTTGGGAAGTTTGGTCCTTTTGGTAGGGACGAATCTTCCTGGTCCGAGAATGGACTTGCGGTTAGCCCTCAACCGCTTCTTTTCTTTCTTCTCCTTGGGATGGTCGATGTGCGTGCTTCCATTAATTATTGAGAGGGACTGTTCTGTTTGGGCAGGTTACAGTTGAGACCAGATGGGTTTAGCATCGTTGGTGTTTGATAATGTTTGGATGTGATATGGTTTCAGATAAATATGATCCAAATTAGAGTTCAAAATGCATGAACAGTCTCAACTCGATTCATCCCTCTTGCTCTCTCTCTCTCATAGTTGGTGGCGAAGGAAGATGGGACACCACTAGATCATAAACTTCATCCTTAAGTAATGATGGGAAGTTAACGATTCCACATCTAGGGTATGTTGCTACAGTTCTTCATTATCTCATTTAGGTTGCTCAATCTTCCTTCTTCATAGGTTGTCTTTTGGATTAATAGTCTGAAATCAATACTCAAGTCCTCCACAGTTGGATTCAGATCCTTTGTGTCCTCTTATCAAATTCTTTTTTGAAATAGAGTTAAACGAACTATCACCCATAATTGGGAATCAAAGGAAAAATATAGAACTTGCGACTTTGTTACCTTAGGAACTTGTTGACCATGTAGAACAAAGTACTAAACAAGGATGAGACAGATGCCCACAAAGTCCCAACAAATGAAACTAGATTTTGGTAAACAATTCCATTTCAATGTCTCGTCATCACCAAATTAAATGGGTTGTAAGTACATACCCTCCTTGGTGAGCGCATCCTTTTATTGAGATCAAAGCAAAAGTAGAGCATGGGTCGAAGGCAATGGTGCCGAGCAGACGGCGAGAAGAGAGATCGACTGAGATGTGAAGACCTGATGGGGATGATATTGAGTGTGAGCTAGGAAGCAAGTCCATAGGGTTTTTCTCCTCTTTTTTTTTTTTTTTTTTTTTTTCTCAATTTTTTCATATTAGATATCCTATCCGACTTTATTTCACCTCCTCTGTGTGATTTTGTTATCTAAATATAGTGTTCTCTCCAACACTACTAGGAATTATATTCAATTTGCCAAACACGGCCTAGTGACTTTACTGAACTTTTGAGTGTTCAAAGAATTGTTCAATGGAAAGTCATTAAGTTACCTTCGGCCATTCCAATAGGAAGAATACAAGAAGAAGAACAATGAGGTTCGGTCCATTGCATGGAATGGTTTGCGGCTTTTTAGTCGTAAAAATCTCAATCGGTCAGTCATGATATTATGCAAATTGCAATGTATTTCTAGTCTATAAAAAGAGAAAAAAAGAAAATTGTAATGAAGACTTAGGTCATCCCATTTTTCTGATTAATCCCACGTAAAAATAGTACATTCTAATTTCTCTTCATTTACCCTTTGTTATTCTCTATTTTCCACTGCGATGTGTCCGCTGAAAAATCAAATTGATCGAAACACCCCCAATTACCAAATGAGATCCTCTCTTACTATGCCTTGTCACTAATGTCTGTAACTTTTTTTTTTTCTCTCTTTTCCTTTGTTTTTGGCTATGCAAGTTGTCCTCAACGTCTCCTTCTTGCATCTAACGAACTTTTCGATGGTGAAGAAGTTTTGGTCGCTCTTGTTGGTCCAAAGGGGGAGGAAAGCTTCAAGAGAATGTCGGTTGCACACTTTTCAGCTGTGCTTCTTCAAGTCCACACCCCTCCTCCTCATTAATAAAACCTCCAGCCTGACACGGTCCATGTGTCAAATCAGTTTTTATATTCTGTACCTAGAATTTGACCCTAAGACACATGCACGTATGAGGAATAAGAAACCATTAATAATCACTTCTAAACTGTTATGCAAAACCTGATTGTGTACACAACTTTTTTGCATAATTTAGAAAGACATTAAACGAGCATTAAGTTCAAGACTTTTAGAAAACAACTGGTTATTTCGATTTTTTTTTTCCTTTTTCAATCATGATTGGAAATATTAATAAAAATTACAACATCCAACCTAAAAGTCCTCACAAGAGCTTCCTTTTGGTGTCCTGTCCGGCTAAATAACAGCACAGATACACACTCATAGAGAAAGAATTTATGCATCGGTTTCACGAACGGTGTAATATAAATGCTCAATCACAATATCTGCATGACATGCATATCGACCAACATTATATTTGGAATTCTATCATCTTTCACTTTCGATGGACTTGTTTCTCGACCTATGGTTCTCACATGGCCGCCGCACAAAATACCTTCTTCTTATGTTGGGAAAAAAAACGGAAGCAAAAAAATGCTCTAGTGCAGCAAGCAACTAGTCTTACTATATGCATGGTTGAACAAGGACTTATCCGCAAGACTCGGATATCTAATTTTGGATTAAATGACAATTAAGCTCAATTTGCTTCACAAAAAGTGAATTTTTTGGAAAATATTTTTCTAGAAGTGATCCTTGTATTGCTTGATTTACTTAGGTCAAGGTGAAAGAGTCTCCTGTATAAACCCATATTAGAAGCTCCTATATAAACCCAGATTAATTTTCACAAAAAAGAAAGAAAATCAATAATCTACAAGCGAAACGTCTAACTCACTTGTCTGCTATTGATGAAATTGTAGTGATCAAGTGCATATTCCATAGCAAGAGGCTTGAAAATGGGAGATTTCTCCATAGTAGGAGCACCTTTACTTCATGGCCACAAGAAAAGAGATAATGCAGTTGCGTTAGCTACTAGCCAACGAACAGCTGAGAATGAAGTGTGGGTCGTTTTGGTTATCTGAGCACGCTTTGTTTCGTTTGTAAATGCCAAAAAGAAACAGCCTAGAGACCTCGACATGGCCGAAAGTTGTCGACCCGACAGCAACCTCTCTCAAACTTAAGTGCCCATTTCGTTTGCTCCTCAACTTTTGATCTGTCACTTTGATGTTGATTACATGATTTTCTTTTTTTTTCTTTTTTCATTCAAAATCCAAAATGCTTAAAGCAGTTGAACTCATTCCACAAATTTTATGGTCAAATGCAGCACTTTGAATGGCTTGGAGTAACTGCTAATGCAAATTGGACCAAGAAGACAAACGTAGGATAAATGGCATTCGGCTCTTTCAGAATGCACTAGTTGCAAAAGCAGAGGAAAGAGCTATACCAAATGCCGTGCTCATTGAAATTCTGGACGAAAATAGCGAAGGAAACTGGCTTGGTCGGTGTCCTTGCAGCGCCCTGGATTTGCATTGGTAATGAGCTGCCGAGATGGGAGAACCACCCTATCGAAGGACAAAGCATGAGTAGTTTTTGGGCTAAATGAACTGATACACGCTCGTGTTATTGAAGAAGTAGCCGAATTAAGGAATACTCCTATGGAGCATCGATGGTAATTGAAGAAGCAGCAAGAATCGATTCCGCTGTTAGGATTAAAGTTTCCCTAGGCTCATCATTACATTGCATAAAGCAATTACAAGTGTTTTGTGACAATAACCATGGACAGAAACTAAAAGACCAACCTCAAGATGGTCACAAATGTTGACCGCCGAGGAACAGGAAGCCAGCGGCTGGATGCTTCTTCCCAAATTTGGCCTCTGTAAATGAGGCAACATGGACTTGCTTGGAACTCTCTCTCTCTCTCTCTCTCTCTCTCTCTCTCTCACACACACACACAAAGGTGTCTCACTTGCTATCTTCTAATTCACCATTATCTCTATTGCTATCACAAATTGTTGCCTCCAACGGTTGACAGAAAGTTCTCAAATGATTTGTGGAAACCCAGGTTTTAGTAAGTGATTGAGGGTATGAAAGAGGAGAGGATTTGGATGAAAACATTTCAAGATAGGTCTATTTACAGGGGAAAGAAATGATGGAAGACATTACTAACATAGGCCTGCATTGTGTTATAAAAGTTACCATGTGCCATTTTCCGTCCACTTAAAGTTCGATGTAGTTAATAGAATGGCTTAAAGTTCACGAAGTTGCAAATTTTAAGATATCAAACGCACGATAAGAAACTCTTTACTGGGGTCATTACATTTCTACGACAAGTTTCAAGATTTGTTATAAAGTTTACTACTTTTGTTTGGACAGGTATGCTTATAGAGGCCATGTAAACGACTCGACTTGATGAATGGCCTTGCGACAACCAAACACCAACCATGAAGCTTACAACATATGATTTGGTAAAATATTCTCTTCCATCATCATAAGTGATACAACTAACGACAGAAATGGAATTCAATTCCCATGTTCTGCTAATAATTGCTTAAATTTGCGACTTTAAATTGTCAAAATCACCGATTATTTCCCAGGTGAATCAATATGCATAATTAGGTCAATCTCCTGGTGTCTAAGAAATTCTTGCCCTTGTGTCCAACGGATGAAATATAATTAAGAAAACTGGCAAAGTCGGTGTCCTTGTAGCGCCTCGGATTGGCTTTGTCAATCAGCTTTGGCAACGGCTGGACTGTGCTGTCAAGGGATAGGCTGTGCAGTGAAGCAATTGAGATTCGGGTCGATGAAGAGTTCACAAGAACCCTATGAAGCACGCTCTTGAATCTCCCATTGCTGAATATCTGCCACAATCCGTAAGAAACCCTTTGTAAGTATTAATTAAAGCAATGGGAACTGAATCCTATTATTTTAGAGGGTCGGAAGCAATGAACCAACCTCAAGATGGTCACCAACGTTGACAACAAACGAGTTGGGGATTGGCTCCACAGTCACCCATCTCCCTCCATGGTGAATCTGAAGGCCCTGGACTGACTCGTCCTGAAGAAGGAGCGTGAGCATGCCATAGTCTGAATGCGGCGGCATGCCGAGCGTGAGATCGGGTTCAGGGCATGCCGGGTAGCAATTCGCCACAACGATTTGGCTTCCATTCTCTAAATCTTTCGCCATCCAGTCATTCTCGTGATCCTCCATAGATTTCGGTGCTATTTCCTTCACCCCAAGACTCTCCAGAATGGCCTCCATGAGCTTCAAGTACAAGAACTTGGTCTTCAAGGAGTAGTTAGCCGCTACTTCCCTGTTTCAAGCACGTTAAGAGATCAAAACGTCAGGGTCCATCTCACGTACTTGACAGTGAAAAACATATATATCAGCCGATAGGATGATGAAAATTTATAGTGTACTATTATAGTAACTGTTGCAATTCTATGATTACTATCTAATTAATTTGTATAAGGTAGAACAAAACGAGTATATTATGATGGTTTGCTGCATAAACAATTTCAACACGATGTAATTCATAGAGTTGATTAGACCGAACCATTCTATAATTGTTAAGGGCCATGGATATTCAACCGATCTGCAATTTGCTTTTAGAAAACAGGATTGAAAGATCCATTTTCAGCTGCTCATTGGAAACTTATGAACATCGAATTCAGTTCAGCTGCCGACATGATGGACCATAAGAACATGAGTCGTTCCATTTCTTCTCGTAATAGAGTCCACCGTGGGTTTGTGCAATATGACTACCTTGATCCATTAGAACGGGTCTATGCAATAGTACAATACTGAACAGAGGTGATAACTATGCAGCTCGTGCCCAGCCCAAGCTTTGAGGTCAGGCCTAACTTTTTGTCTAGGCCCGGCTATAACCAAAGAGACATGTATAGCTCTCCAGGTCGGGCTGGATGTCGAGAGATCGAGATCGAGAGAGAGAGAGATGATCACCTTAGGTCAGAAGGATTGGAGGGCCAAGAGGGGAGATGCTGTGGCAAGGAGTGGCAACTGAGCTTGAGGAAGTCTCTCCAGCACAAGATTTGGTCTTTGTTCTGGTTGAAGCTGGTGCCGTACCTGACCGGGGACCTCATATCAAGGTTCATGTACTTGCACCTCTCCTCATACGGCAGCTCAAAGAATCTCCTTCCCACACTCCGCATTTCCTCGATCACTTGGCTTGGTATCCCATGGTTCACTAGCTGCATCCATATATTCAAAGATTAAGCACTTAAACATTTGTCCGTCGACCTGTGTCCGATCTACTATTGATGGCATGACTTGTGCGCGATGAGTTAACAAAGCTAAGCATGGCAAAAAAAAAAAAAAAAAAAACAACAAAAAACAATTAATGGTAATCAGAATCTCATTACTCGACGTGCGATCCACATAAATGCTTGCGCAAAAAGTTACTCCAGGATCAGAGAACCTTGACGTTGTTGTTAGTTTCTTTGACTACTAATAATGTGTTGAACCAACCAATTGTATATTTCTCTACGTAGTTATATGTATGTATATATGTATGAATGTATGTATGTGCTGATCCCTGCAGTGTTACAATCTGTGCGTGCGCACTTCTCGACTGTTCAGACACATGCTCAACCTATATATTACCTGAAAAAAGCCATATCCTTCACAAGCATCAGCGAGGCGCTCGAGAACTTGGGATCTGTTGGAGCCTTGAAGCTGAGCAAAGTCGATGACTGGAAGCTTGAGGTTCCGGTCGCCGCCATAACAAACGTCGCTTCTCACTGTGCCCAAGCGGGGCCTCTCCGAGACCGGAAACACGTACTTCCTCGGAACTCTCTCTATCCCTCCCTCACAGAGGCGCTTCACTCCTCTCTGATACGTGCTTTCTTCCACTTCACGACCATTGTTACTCTCCACTGCTGCCAAACCCATTACCGCAAACTGCAGAGCGACAGCAGCCACAGGAACTCAAGAGGGGGTTGAGAACCAAATGATGAGAGAACAGAGAAGTCTGTGGGGGCAGAGAATGATGGTTGGATGAGTTAAGAGAGATGATCATTCGATGGAAGAGATGCAGAGGACGGTGCGTGTATTTATAGTGGGGGGAAAGGAAGCTGGTGGATAGAAATTGAATAGCGGTGTTGTCTATGTCCATGCAAGAAGCAGGAGGAGAGAATTGACTCGGGAGGGCGAAGAGGGGCCGGGCAAAAAAATGGATGCAGTCTGCATCTGCATGGTCCCAGTGGCCACGTGGCTCTGGTCCATGAGTTTGATACGACTTCTGCTTTTTTTTTTTTTTGGTTTTTGGTTTCTTTTCAAGAGTCAAGGATAGCATATACTTTTTCTAACATGGTTTTATTAAGAAATTTTTCTCCCTGATCTTGGCACGACAGCCGGCATGAATAGAATTAATATACAGACATGGATCAAATGAGCAAAATCGAACATACTAGATTAGTACATGAGTGTAACTTTCTTATCCGAGTCTGTCCATTTCTTGATCAGTATGTGCAGCAGCAACTTTATTATCTAAATTTATCTTTTGTTTTTTTTTATATGTGCATGAACGTACCCTTTTTTTTTTTCTTCTGTTGTTAAAGATTAATGATGATGGAAAGAAAAATTACACTTCACATAGGGGTAAATTCAGTCAAACTTTAGAAAAATACGAGGAAATCCATTTTGGTTTTCTTGAGGTATAGAAATAGGTCATACCATCTATTGATATGAGATTACATTAATGAATTTTCATAGTTGCTTCTCATTTCAATTTGTGATTACTCTGGCTACCAACAAGATATTCATAAGCTAGTTCCTCCCATAGACATGCACATTGAGGTCTAATGGTAGGCAGGATTTGCACAATATATCTCCAACTCTTGAATTAAAAATCCCCTAGGCCCCCGACCAATTTGGTCAACCCTTGGATGTCACTAGCTAAGTCATTATTTTAGTTTCAATTCTGCTTTCCCCAATAGAAATTTGCCAGATATTCTAAATAGTAGTAGTGATTCAAAATTGTCCGAATTGTTGTCAAGGCATAACATACTTTGCGACTGAAAATAAACAAAATAAAGAATGATAATTATAATAATAACAATTAAATGTAGCCTAACGAATCTAGCGTTCAAGTTCAGGCGTGAGGATTGAGATAAACCTAGTCCCACCACGTGTCCCTTCGTCCTCTAAAGTCAAAAATACCGGTTTAAATAAGCGGCGGTTAGCAGCTCAGTCGTATCCACAGTTGAAAAAATGAAGCAGAGAGAGAGAGAGGGAGTCCCAATAAATGGCCACGGAACCACCACGTGTCGTCCACCCCAATGATTTGCATCGTTATGGAGACGACTCAAGGACTCGGATTCTGACATTATTGAAACCGGTGATTCCGGACGGAATTGATCCGGTTCCGGTTTCAATTTATGGAAATTGATGGGTAACAGTCTCGGTTCCATGGGCGGATCTGCCCACTCGGACTGGACCGATTATATTATAATAATATATTAATTTTTAATATTAAAATAAATTTCAAAATTACTAATTAGCAAATCTAAATTTTAGGGCTCCATCTCTTCTCATGATTTTCATGTTTTAATAAGAATTTAGTAAAGTGTGTAAACCACATTTCAAAACTCAACAAATTGCTCCTTCAAATGATACTTTCGGAACTCACATATAACATTATGTTCAAGAATATGTGGAGTACCGGCTGAATTGTTTCTACAAAAAAAAAAAAAAATTCAATAAAACAAATGTTGTAAGAGATTGAGCATTGTTAGAGGATAAATGAAAAAATAATCTACATATGACAATCATCCAGAATCTTAAACTTAAAGAATATTTTAGATTTCAACTGAAATGATTCAAAAATAGGAAAAAAAACATATTTCTCTCCTTTGGTAGTGTTTTCCAATAAAAAAAAATGGTACCCTTAATTAAGCCGGTTCGATTTAAAGAAAAATATTACTCGATATGAAAAGTACTCACAACGAGATTTGGAAAACGATATTATTATTGATAAGACCGGTTCCATGGATCCACTGGGAACCGGACCGGACCGGCGGTCCGGTTCTCGAGTGAATTCATGTAACAACGGGTGGTTCCCGGTTCCAATTTTTTGGAACCAGTCCTTAGCGGGCGGTTCTTGGTTCTAGGCTAGAACCGAGAGCCACCCACCCGGACTATGCATACCCCTATTAAAAAATCAGCAAATGTATCTAAGATGTCAACTTGAATTGATGTTAAGCGTTACTTGCATTTCCCGTTACCACAGGGCATATTCTTAGGCCAATTCGAGAATATGACACCCGGCAATTTCCATGATGAATGTGGTTTAGTACCGTTCTCGAGTGACGTCCATCGTTGACAAAACAAAAGAGTATTGAATGCCGTTACCATGTCAAGTTCATTGCTCGTTGCTTGCGTTCCCCATTACCACAAGATATATTCTCGGGCCACTTCAAGAACATGATGCCCAGACTTTGCCATAATCAATGTGATTAGTACGGTGCTTGAGCAGCGACGTCCATTGTTGGCAAAACCAAAGGTATTAATGCCGTTGTCATGTCAGGGTCATGTACAGAAGCACTATAGTCGACAAAATACTATGTCATAGAATATGTCGTGCTGCAAATTCTATGCAATTGACTTAGCAATTTAAAAAATGTGTAAGTTAGGCACATGGAGCCAGTTCGATACCTCATTCTTCGCCAAGCAAGTTTTCTATTATTTAATTTGTGTCTTATAGTAATTTGTGATATTTAGTTAGAATATGATGTCCAAGCATTTCCATTATCAATGTGATTAGCACGGTGCTCAAGTGACATCTATCGTTGGCAAAATAGAGAGTATCAAATGCCATTATCATGTCAAGGTCATTGCTCGTTGCCTGCATTTCCCGTTACCACATGACATATTCTCAAGCTGCTTTGAACATATGATGGCCAGACATTGCCGTAATCAATGTGATTAGTATGGTACTTGGGTGGCGTCCACAGTTGGCAAAATAAAAGGTATTAAATGCCATTATCATGTCAAGGTCATGTACAAAAGCACTCCACCGTGTCATCGAATTTGCCATGTTGTGAACTCCATGCAATTGACTTAGTGGTTCAAAAAATCTATGGGTTAGGCACATGGAGCAGGTTTAATATCTCATTCTACGCCAGCAAGCTTTCAATTATTTAATTCGTGTCTTGTCATAACTCGTTATATTCAGTTAGTTAGTGAGATATTTCATGGATTTTGATTATGTCAATCTAACGTAGGTATTCTCGTCATTCAGTAAGATATTTTATTTCACTACATCCATAATCTTTTACAGTCGTAGCATGACTATATTTTGATTTTTTTTCTTTTTTTTTCTTGGACGTACGGGATAAAATATTATTTATTTACCGCATGTGAAATTATTAGAGGATTTCGCGGTCAACATCAAGTTAGGACAATTTTAAATAGGTTTTCAACACCGCCCAAGGATACTGCTAAAAATAAGAAGTTGGCAGTTCATTTTGCTTCGACAGTCTCAGCCGGCCAAACTCAAGTCCAAAAGCCAAGATGCTAACAAATCCATGTCATCTGCCATTGATCAGATGCTCATGGCCAGAGCTTATTACTTCATTTTTTCATGCACTATTTTACACACAAAATTCTCTAATTTTGCACACATTTAGAGAATACAAAAAGTGCAATAGAGTACACTAAATAATTTTCTCTATATTAATATATTATTCATGCAATGCAACTCTAGGTGCATGAGCAACTAATTATGGATTAAAAAAAAAATTACCCGGTTCCTCAACTGTGTTTTTTTTTTTTTTTTTTGGAATTTTTTAAGCTTGTCCTCATCTAGTCAGCCGACGTTGAGATTATCGAAAGGTTTTAAGAGGCAATATTATTTAAAAGGGAGTACATGAGATACTAAAGCATTCTTAGGACATTTCATCCGGAAACTTTTTGGGATAAGACAGATTACATGAGTGCTAGCTGTTTCCCAAGTTGAGATTTTTCCAACTTTCTTGCAACTTGTCATGTTTCCTACATCCAAGAACAACTTAAGGAGCATATATAATCCGTAGTTGTTCGATTGGAAGAAAGTCCACTGTTTAAAATTGGGCTATGATGCAGATCAAATGTGTTTTGGGTGGAGTCAAGAAGCATCCATTAAGGGCTGATCGATTCCCGCCTACCTAATGATCAGCTCTAATCTCCATGCTCCTATGCCCATCACCTAAATCGAGTACTTAGGTGAAGTGGGCGCGAGAGAGAATGAGATCGAACGTAGATGGAGGGGAAAGAGAGAAGCAAGAAAATGAGGAGGACGAGAAAGAAAGATAGAAGATAGAAGCAAGTCAAAAAGATTGAGTAATAGAGCCGTCTGATTTGACTAGTTCTCAGTAGCCATGGATGATCATCTTACGTGATCCTTTTTTAAGTATGAAAAAGATGAAAAGGAGTTAAGTACTCTTTTTTAATGATGCACCAATATCTGCCATAAAGGGGCCAAGCCATAACAGATGAGAAGCTATACGACTCAACTCTAACATAATTACTCGGATATAACTGGCTCTTTTAGGTACTTGAATATTTCCCAACTGTTCTGGTCCATTTACGGTTATTGCTTCTGTGAACATAGTAGCTAAATAATCCCAACGTGTTACATAAGGTAAGGTGAGAGGTGTGAAGTAAATGGTAGAGGGTAGGGTGAGAGATGGGTTGAGTAAGTGGAGACGAGCCCCTGTTCCCATTCCCAATTTTTTATGTCATCATAGGAAAGAATACTAAATTTTTTGTTGCTATTTTGGGCCAATAATGGCTAGGTGAAAAATGAATGTGATTGCACATCACTTGCTTAATCAATTACAGTACTATATACATGTAATCTCCATCCATCCAATATTTAATTTACATTTTTCTAATTCGATATCGAGAGCTAAACTTCAGTCTTCTTATATCTCATCCACTATTTGTCTAGCATCTTTCCTCACCCTTTGATTATTTCATTCATCTTTGCTCAAATTAATGAAGTAATGAACATGAACAATTGTCTACAACTTATCTCCTAGCTTTGAGCAAGTCTCAAGCAAACCAAAAAGCTCAACTCCAGAAAGGTATAATTCCTTCTGTGATTCAACGCATATTCCAACTTAGTTCAATCAATCTCTCCAGAACGAGATTGATTATTTTACTTTGTTCCAAAAGAGCCAAAGTCATAGTTGCTTAATTAATCCATTTGACCGGCTTCCGATGCATCCACGTGGCAAGTTTCTCTTAGATCCCCAAGATTTTGGGATCCAGCTCTTACTCATTCGTCATTAAAAACCAAACGTTCGAATACAAGTGAGCTTGGATCTTCCTACAAATGTTAGTTTAATCGTGATCTTGCCGCCAAACTCATCTCGCGCAAAGAGCCAAATCAAGGGTAGAAGCAAAGGGATATATGCATATGAAGATTATTGCCTACTTCCACGAAAGAAAAATCCACTTACATAAGTCCAAGTTGATTACGTTACAAATTCCCACCTAATATATGGTTTATTCAGTTTTTAGTTGACACCCAAGGTACACATGTTTCACTGAAAACTCCATGATAAAAAAAAAAAATTTTTCATGGAATTTTCATTTGTTTAATGGTTGGAAAAATGATTTCCTTATTTCCAAACATTTTTCGTAGATCAATTGGTCTTCCATTATTTAAATATCGAAAAGTCGGAAAACAATTTCCCCAGACATGTATTTCTTCAAACAAACAGACCCTTAGGATGATTTTTATGGCCAAATTCAACACAAAAGTTATAGAAATGGGTGTTCATTTGGGTTAGCCCAAGAGGATTTCTATATCTTTGAGAATTAATTAGGAAGTTAGCACTTCAAATGCACATGTGGATAAGCATTGTGTTTCGGCTGGATTCGTAAGCACGGCATCACCTTTGTCCAATTTCTCTTTTGTTGACACCGAAGGTCTCCATCACACTGTTGTGGCGTACTTTTTGGTCAGACGTGTTGTGGGGACACGCAACATATATATTTGATACCTTCGTATATATGGTGAAGTCACCAAGAGATAGTCTCAAATCTAAGCTCATTAGTATATATCCAACTAGACTTCCACGCACTAAAAAAAATTGACTTTTCCACACTAAGGAAAATTCAGGATTTGAATAACACCAGTCCTTTTGCACATACATTTCAATAATCCCCTCACATGTGAGACTCTTGTATTAGGTGACGTCCCCCCTAATTTTGATATGCCTTCTACACCGACAAATCTAAAATTGATGTCTACCTTGTTGAGGTGTTGCGCTATGTAGCTATGCGCCGGAACAACCATCAATGTCACCACATTGCCACACCGCAACACATGCCTTCACCTTCGCCCATGGTCTCTATTTTGCCCAACAAACCATGACGACAATTGTCATGTGACAACCATATTAATCTTGACATTTTTTTTTTTCAATTGAAATATTCATCAAACACTAATATACTCTGATGTCATTTGTTAGGACAGCACTGAAACAAGCCCGATACCTAACTTTAGGAAAATCATTAAGAGAAAGTTTTAAGTTCAAGTCAATTAACTGATGAATAAAAACTTTATTTATATATATATACACACGCTATGTGAACTATATAAAATGGTTTTTCACTAACACTCCCTCACACGTGACACAAGGAGGGATTTGCAAGAAAAGAAGGATGGATTTTCTTGTCAGATAAGTGTGCTTTTGGTGACACGTTATTTTTTATTAAATTAAAAATTAAAAAAAAATTCCGGCCATTTTTTAATCCATTTGACTCAATTCAGGTCTAGCACTGTTCATTAGCCCATCATGCAAGTTCTTGGGCTAAAAAAGTTGGGATTCGCTCAAGCCCAAAAGAAAATAAAAGCCCGGCCCAAAGTCTTTATATTCTGACCCTCTCCTTCTCTCTGGCAAGAGGGCACGTGAACTCACGTCCCTTCCAGTTTCGTCGCTCTCAGTCGGCCAGAAAACGCCATTCGCCGGCCACCGCGTTAGTTCTTGACTGAAGGGAAAAAAAGAGAGAGAGAATGTCAATCAAGGTGGTTCGCCATCAGGAGGAAGGAGAACCAACGACTTTTCCAAGCTCATTTGGCTTGATTCAGGCAAGTTCGCTTCGGCAACTAGGGGCGGGCATGATAAAATTTCTACTTTTTATTTCTTCGTTTTTTCTGTTAGAATGATTTGGAAATGTAAATTCATTGGTAATGCAATTTGATTTTTTTATTTCTAACAGATTTCATTTAAGAAATAGATTTGAAGAATAAATCAAAAACTAAAATTTTTAATTTCTCAATTTTTTATTAAATCATTTTCTATTCCAGAAATTTTGTCATGCGCACCTTAGGTAAGCACTCTTCTTTTTTACTATTTCTTTGAAATCGGAGATAACGAATTTAACCGGCAAATGTGAAACTAGAGCTGCTTTTTGATGATGGGTAATGTTGATTTAGGTCTTTGTTGTTTCCTGTTTAGACTGAGAAGCACGTTAAAATTGAATTTAGAATTCATGTTCTAAGTTGCACACCACCAGTTCCACAATATACCTGAAAAAGTGTGTTAAAGAGGATCGTACATATTCGCCTACATGATTTTGTTTTGCTGCAAGTTTAATTCATTTTAATAAAGCAGATGTTGATATTTGTTTGTTCTTTTGTAACACTCATATGTCATCAAGTCGGCCATGGATGAACACCTCGCTATAGATGCCGTTCCTTTAGCCCGTGGTAAGAGGAGGCCATAGTTAGTTTCTTATTTTGTCATTTACGTAGGCATTTATGTGTTTATTTTGTTGGAATGACTGTTTTTTTGAAATATATGTTTTCGGTATGTTAACATCGATGAGGTTCGGCAATAGCTAGAGAGATGACCGGGGTGAATCACCCCAAATCCGGAACCGCCCACACTAGCCCAAACCGGATTGGCCAATCCGGTCTAGTTCTTGGGAGTATTAGTCCAGCTTCCGATCCTAAAAAATGGAATTGTGTTCAAGCAATCCGATTTCCAGTTCCAAAAGGGAACTGGATCAGACTAACTACATATATATTTTTCTTTATTTCTTCAAAAAAATTAGTAAAATGCGAAATAAATTCTATATCGTCTCATGGTACCAC
Organism: Eucalyptus marginata; assembly: GCA_014182565.1. NCBI lineage: Eukaryota > Viridiplantae > Streptophyta > Magnoliopsida > Myrtales > Myrtaceae > Eucalyptus > Eucalyptus marginata. Next base: position 10,128,558 of record CM024594.1, on the reverse strand, counting down.
AAGTTACGGCACAATAACTTTTCACTCATCATCGCTTCTATCAATATTTTAATATTTGTCACTTTCTCTCGTTGTGCACGGCCACCTTTAATAAAAAAAAAAAAAAAAAGTGGCTAGATCCATTGGACCGAAACCGACGGTTTGATCCAGTTCCATTCCTAGTCCTAAGATTAAATAGTCTGGTCCCGATTCCTAATTCCACCTTAGAATCGGATTGGACCGGGAGCCAATCACCCTTAAGGGTGATGACCTAGGGACGGCTGGCAAGGCATGAGTTTGTGTAGTGAAATTTCAGTGTTGAGTTCATTGGTGGAAAAGTGAAGAAGTTCTCGTTGGAGAGAAGGGAATGACGTATAGAAGAAATTAAAAAAAAAAATTGAAAAAGAAATAATAATAATAATAATAATAATAATAATAATAATAATAATAATAATAATAATAATAATAATAATAATAATAATAATAATAATAATGAAAAAGAAAAGAGAAAAATGAATAATGGGCTGATGAAATTTTAATGGAAGATGGGCTTTGGGATAGTTTTTTTGAGAGATATGAGCTTATTATGGTTCTAGTTGAGTTGAAAGGCTTATGCTTGAATCGGCACAAATGCAATAGGATTAATGGTGCATTTAATTGAACTTTTTGGAAAAGCTTTGGGCAAATGTAAATGATTTTAAGTTAAAGGGATTTTCCAAAATGCAAATTGCGTTTGTTAAATTGTAATTTGGAAGTCCATTGTGAAGTACTTTTGAGCAAAATAGTGTTTGGAAATATTATATTTACAAAATACTTTTGTGATTAAAAAAAAAGAAAAAAAGTCAAAAGAAAAATAAAAAAGTTGGTCGGCGAGAGCAGGTGGCTTGTGGCGGCCTTAGGTAGTCCCCGGAGACAATCAATGAGGGCCACCTAGGGTCAGGCAACCCCCGACGGCCCTTCACGGAGGTTGTGCGTGCGAGATTTGGGTTTCTTGGAGGTCGTGCCCTTCAAGGGGGTCGCGTGACCAAGAGCTAGGTCGGGGTGATGCGACTTGCAAGCAGTCACCCCGACTAGTTGAGGCCACGAGATTGGCTAGTGACGGTCACCAATGTAACCATGACCTCGCCGAGCATCTCTCCAGCGCATGGTCGACTAGCCACATGCAACAACGCCACTGGAGAAGAAGATGAACAATAACCCAGGGGGGCTTTCGAAAATGCTGAAAGCCCAAGGTAGCTTAGGACTTGCCATGCCTTGACTTTTTGCCTTTCAAAGGCTAACATTTCCTTAATGTGGGTTTGAAAAATTTTACCAAACACCCAATATTTGACCAAATGGACTTTGGACACTCAAAGTCCCTTCCCAAAATAGATTTCAATTCACCCTAAGATGTTTAGGCAATTTCTATGACATCCCAAATTTTCTAGGCTTAATAATAGCATTTGGCATGATTTTTCATGACCATTACAGTTATATTAGTTATAGAAAGGGATTGATAAACTTTAAATTTCATATTTTATGAAATTCAAGTTTCAAATTTATTAAATGGAGATTTTCCTAGTTTTGATATCTTTATTGATGATTTTAGTAGATTCAAAATATTTTCAGACTTACCAATGCTTAGAATGAATATCGATTTCCCTAAATCTCTATTTCTTTTCAATTGACATGCCACTTCTCTTTTCCCTACTAAAATTTTTAAACTTATGCTTTGGTTTGAACATTTAATTTGGTTGGCTTTTACATCATACATGACATCACCTATCTTAACTATAATTCATTAATTTTTTGGGTGGCTCATGCCTCAAGTCATTAAAATTTTGGTGACTCATTTCTATAGTAATTAATATTTTGGTGACTCATGCCTATAGTTCATTACTATTTTGGTAATTCATGCACACACTTGGCCAAAGAAGAGGAGCTCATCTTCATCTTCATCAAAATATCTACTTTGAAAATCATATAATTGACCCATTTGTCCTTCTTTAATTTGCACAATCTATCTTCATCTTCATCTTTCCATCAAGTATTTTAAGTCACATATCCTTAGTTTGAGACATTGAACTTGGCTAATCATGAGGTCATGCATTACATTATTCATGATAACATAGCACATTCATGCCTTGATGACTCATTCCTTTTGCTTGGCCAAGAAGAAATCATCTCTCATTTCAACTAAAATGTTTTTTTTTTTTTTGTGGCAATATTCCATTAGGTCATTTTTGCCCTAGCTATTCTCATAGTGCCACATAATACAATTATGATTGTCACCTAAAGATCCTTACTAAGTAATGTAAAGTCTTCATTGGAGCACTTGTTCCATTATCATTATACTAGGGACACTTCATGTAAGTGGACATGCCACCCAAATTCTAATTAAGCCAAGTGAGGTTTTTTTATTGAAACACTTAGCCTTGCATTTAATTAAGGCAATCATTATATAGCCATGGATGAAGACTATAAATGGGAGGCCTTGCCCCTTCATTTTGGGCACACGCCACCACTTATTCTTACTACTCATATTCTTTAGCAAAAGCTCCCCTTTCTTGCCTACACTTACTTTCAACCTTAACCGCCCAAGCCATCTTGTGTTTCTAGCACTTCAAAGTAAGTAAAAACCCTAAATGCTAAGTTGGGTTCATCCAATTAGTGCTCTTGACTTGATTGTTTGATAGTTGTAAATTTTACTTTGAACTTTGATATTAAGAGTAAGATAGTTTTGATGATTGAGTGTTGAATCGTTGTATTTATTTAGCTTGAATTGATGAGTTTCTACATGCTGATGTTGTGATTAATTGATTTCCATCATATTATGTTGAAGGGCATAAGAAATGGCAAAATATCGTGATGATCATGGTGATTGTTATGCTATGATGAGTTGCTTGTGTTTCGTCGGTTTTGGATTCCGCAATGAAATATTTTTCACCAAGTGTTAGACTCAGGTTTTGCATCAACTTTGGATAAAAAGGTCAAATGCGAAGAGACCACACACCTTACAGTTTTGAATTAAAAAAAGTCACTGGCTTAACACAAGCTTAATATCAACGATAATCAATGTCAAAACCTAATCAGTGATATCAGTTAAACTCACTTTAACATAATAATAAAAGCCCATTAAAATTAAAGTGGTTTATATAATATTGAAGATGTTTCGACAACACTAGATATTAACAAGACGTCTAGAAAGCACTGCCCTCTAAAGTTCGAGAACACCATGTTGGAATCTAATTAACAATGCTGGATAATGAGGACAACACCTAGTAGATACTGCTTTTAAATGGATATGAGGACACAATGTCGAAATTCAATCAATGACGTTGGACAGTGATAATAACACCTAGCACACACTGCTCCTAGATGTGTATGATGACTCAATGTTGGAATCTAATCGACGACATTGGATAATGGGTTGATACTGCACTCTAATCGACAGCATTGCCCGGGATATAGACACTCGCTGAAATTGAATCTACGACAGGAATATTAAGCTACAGTTAAGCTAAACTAAGTAAAGATAAAAGCAAGATAAAATAATTTTATGTATTGTTCCTGAAGGGGTCCTTTGTTGGATTGTTTGCGGTATTTATAGGCCAATTTGGTAACCATCATTGGTCAATTGCTTCCTCCTCAAGAGTCGCTCCACATTCTATGTTAAACCGCCTTACTAATATCTAGTTTCTAACCTACTCAACAACATTCTCGCGGCTTGTCCAACAAGTATTAACCACTCCTCTCAAATTTGGTGCTCTTTTAAGTGTTCCCACCTATTTCCATCGTCAATTTGTATCTTCATTAGTGACCCTTGGCTTTGACATGTGGCAAGCAACTGCTTCATCATGGCATTATATGTCTTTACTTGTATGTTTGTCGAAATTCAACCCAAGGTTTCTCAAAGTTCTTGGCTATCCTTTATTTTCATAACCACTTATGGATTGGGTCAATGGAGATTATGGCCTATATATGGCCATGAGGGTGATTTTAGAATTTTCCATCTCTCGTGACCGGTACATGCTTATAAGGGTATTTTTGGGTGCTAACAACTTGTGAATGATACTATGTGATTAAGACTTTTGCCACGGCCTATTCGCCTCCAAGCGAATTCTGTTGTATGAGTACAAGGATAGGACTCTAGAGTCAGCCAAATATTATACCATATACGATGGTTCTCTACAAGGGTGAGACAATATGAAATCCTATTATGACATGACTTTTATAGTCATGGTATGATATGACCTTTGTGGTCATGGTACGACTTAGCTTGTATAGTCAAGATATGATATGGCTCTTGTAGTCATTGTATAATTAGGGTATGACATGGCTCTTATAGTGATGGTATAACATGGCTTTTGTTGTTATGGTATGACTTAACTTGTATAGTCAAAGTATGACATGACTCTTGTAATCATGATATATTGACCATTATTATGTGGGTGTACAGTGATGTATTTATTTTTACTAATGTAGAGGATATCCATGATGAATGAGCTAAAGCATGGTTAAGGGTATGTATGATTTTGTCCCCCATAAGATGATGGTGGTGATGCCTCATGAATCAAAGAAGGTCTTAGCCAGTGATATGTATGATTTCACTTGCATGTATGTGGTGATGAACTTTATGATAAGTATGGATTCACTTGTATATGTGTGGTGGTGAACATTATGACAAGTATGAATCTGCACTTGTATATTCTGTGTATGGTGCTAAACCAATAGGTGATACTAGTACATCATGAAATATTTATCATATGGCTTTCTTATGATTGGTTTTACTAACATTATGGTTAATTGTTTTATTTGCATATCATGGTAGAAAAGAAAGAAAACTTGTTTATGCACGGTTATTTTGTTTGGCCTTAAACTCATGTTGTTTGTTTGGTGTTAGGTTGAGTACTAAGACGATCTTCTATCTAGACTTAGGAATTTCAATTGCTGAGCTTTGGTTGCTCCCTTATTTTTTAGTGTGTAGGAGGTCCCTTTGGATATGATGGTGGAAAAGACGAGGTGATGGCTGAGACCATCAACTTCTGAGTTGGGTAGTGGCTCACCTGTGGGTTAGTATGGGAGTAGTAGCGGGCCTAGAACCCTACAAGTCTTTAGGATTATATATTGTGATAATAAGTATTAGTGTTTGTATAAATAAAAAGCATATACATTAAACTCGTGCAACTTCCTTGTATGATGTATAATGATATATTTTGTAGTGCTCCCGCATATGTAATTATAATTATATGTATAAGAGTATTAATGGAAAGGACACATGTAACATGTGACGTACCTTCAAAAGTAAGGTGTATATTGCTTTTTAAAATATTTTATGTGTATAATTTTCCTCCTAGTCAATTTGATAAAAATTAATGCAAACTAAAAATGATTTAATGAAAAAAAAAATATGCCCTAAATTTAACTCGTGTTATGTTTATTTGAAAATAATATTATTGTCATAAAAAATCTTCGAAAGAATTTAGGTGTCACAAACCATTCGAAATTGATATATTTGGGAAAATGCACCTAAATTTAAAGCAAAGTTGAGGCAAAATCAAATTTAGCAGATTTTTCAAATACCACTTTTAGGATAAAATTAGCAAATTTAGTGCGTTTGTACACTCATGTTACGTTTATTTCAAAATAATTTTCGTGTCATAAAAAATCTTAGATTTTGTTCCAAATCAATTTATTTTAATTTTTAAATAATTTTTATAATTTTTTCCTTTTTTTCTTTTTTTCCTTTTTTTTTTCTTTTTCTCCTATTCTAATTCATTTATCCCGAACTAAGTTTCATATCACAAACCATTCGAAATTGATATATTTGTGAGAAATGCACCTAATCTTAAAGCAAAGTTGAGGCAAAATCAAGGATTGTAGCAGATTTTTCAAATGTGAGGAAGCTTTTAGGATAAAATTAGCAAATTTAGCAGATTTTTCATTCTTAGTTTACTTTCTTCAAATCTCGCTTCCCATAATAACATTCTTTAAGAGATCCATTTGTATTGAATTTCCACATCAAATCCACGTCACACACTAATCCCCTCCTCGACGGCTACATCCATCGCGTTCCTTCCGTGGCTTGAATCAAATCTTCATCTGCCGACATTATGTTCCAAGACCTAGTTATTTCGCCCATATTCTTTGTCGGCTAAAACTAAACTTCTCGTTGTCGACTGGTGCGTTTGGGAGAAGTTTTCGAAAGGGCTTTGGGCATCAAAAGCCCCTTGAGCCAAAATAAAGGTGTTTGGAAAAATTTTGGAAGTCCCTTAATGACAAAGCTGGTATTTGTAAGGCTGAAAATTGAGCGAGTCCCAGGCTGCCTTGGGCTTTCAGCATTCTCGGAAGCCTTGTGTGTACTATTCATATGTCTACTGTTCATCTTCTTCTCCAGCAATGTGGCTGATCAGAGACGAGTTCGAGAGGCCGGCGAGGTCATAATTGAGGTCGACGAGGTCACAACGACCGTCACCGGCGAGTCGCGTCGCCGTGACCCGGCTCGGGTCGGGATCGTGACCTAGATAGGTTGCGAAGGTCGTGTGCGACCCAGATTTGGGTCGCCGCGAGGTCCTGTGACCTCCGACGGACCCAAATCTAGGTCGCCGCGACCCTCGCCAAAGGATTGCCTGACGCGCTGCGACCTCTGGCGAGGCCACTGCAGGTCTTGCAACCCTTCGGTGAGGGTCCGGCAACCCTTCTAGCAAGGGTCATTGCGATGCTCATCGGAGGGTTACGCAACCCTCACCGGACCACCTACCTCTGCCAGACGGCTTGCATCAGATTGCTTGCCCTTTGTCGAGCTGCCTGCTCCTCGCCAATGACTACTTGTTCTTAGCCGGCCAACTTTTTTTTTTTTTTCATAAATAACAAAAATCTTTTGTAAATATAATTCTTCCAAACACCATTTTACGTAAAGATAATTCGCAATGGATTTTTACAATACAATTTACTAAACACAATTTTATTTTAAAAACTTTTAATTCAATGACTTTGCATTTCCCAAAACTTTCCAAAAGCCTTTCTAAACGCCTTCGACACTCAGCAAATTTTGCCTCCATCGCATCGAATTCGGTATTTCTCTCGTCTCTTCTTTGTTTTTTGTTTTGTTTTTAATTATCAAGATCAGTACTTTCTCTTCCAACAATTCTCTGGTCTAGTAAAAATCAGTCTTTTTTCACTCAGCAATCTGATCATTCGCCGCGCAGAGCCGTCGACTTCTTCCGACAGTGACAATTTAACCGCCGCCGCCGCCGCCGCCCCACCGGCCATGAGCAAGCGGCCTCCCCCCGATCCCGTGGCGGTGCTTCGCGGTCACCGCGCCTCCGTCATGGACGCTTGCTTCCATTTCTCTCGCCCCTTGCTCTTCACTGGGTAACTCCCGTAATCCCGTTTCGTTTTCCCCCGGTTCTCCGTTCACATCTCCGCCGTGAAAATGGCCCTTCTCGAGTTCTCCACCCTTCATGGGCTCTTCTGATGTCGCAGCGCTTCGGACGGCGAATTGCGGATTTGGGACACGACTCAGCGACGGACCGTCTCGTCTTCTTGGTCGTTCCTTCCTCAAAGTTTCCTTTTTTCTTGTTTTCGGGGATTACTTTGGTTGTAGTTTTCCATGAAAAGTTGCAGTTTTTCTTTTTAAATTTTGGGTTTTAAGCGTATGTAATTGTTTTGCGCTCGCGGGATTGCAGGGTGCACAGTGCGGCTCATGGGATCATCTGCGTTGCTACTAGTCCTGTACTTGGAGCTGATAAAGTTCTAAGGTTTCCCTTTTTCCTTTTGCATATGCATCGATTTTGTTATCTTTGTCGTTTGAAGTGATTGTTGGGTTATGGTTGTCTTGTTGAGATTGTAGCCAGGGAAGGGATGGGACGGTCAAGTGCTGGGGCATTGAAGATGGTGGCCTATCCAGGTACTGGGTAGCCATTATTCATGCTTTCGTCGTGGAAATGTTGCTGGATTTTGTCTTCTAATTAGCTGATTCTAAGTCAAGGTGGTCCTTGTTCTAGTGTGTGAGAGTAGAGTTATCTTATACTTGACATCACATTGGAATTGGATGAAGGGGCAATGGTTACGCCTCAGAAAGTTGATGGTGTTGATAAATGCAGTATCTACTGAGAGTTTATGCTAAAATGCTTGCTAAGTGATGTAGTTAACCTTCTTTAGCCATTTAGATGTAGACCCTTGCTTTGAGCCCAGGCTTCGAGGAATCAATCACTTGTACTGGCGCATCAATTAGCTGGCAAGGTTTAGCATATAGTTAGCATCCTCGTTTGTACTAATACATGTGCTCCTTTTCTCTTCAGCAATGTATTCAGAGTTAAAGTTACATGTTTACCATAACAAAAAAAAAAAAAAAAAAAAAGTTACATGTTCTTGCTCGTGGCAGAAATCCCCTGCTGACTATCGAGGCAAACTGTTATCACTTTTGCAAGCTTTCATTGGTAAAGAAGGCTTCTCCTTGTGTAAGGCCAGCTGAAGAGTCTGCATGTTTCCAAGACATGGGAGTTGGAGAAACTCTCAATTCAGAAACCCAAAATGACAGTGGAAGACAGGTTGAGGGAAGTCTAACAGAGCGTTCCCATGCCTCTGAAGGTTTGTTCAGTTACATTTCCAGGAAATACATATATTTACTACAATCAAGCCCATGCCTCACACAGGTTTCTTTTCTCAAATGAAAATGCCTGAATTTACATTCATCATATGTGAAAAAATATACGCATCAAAGCACCATAGGTTTTTCTTATAAAAAATTACTAGTCGGATGGTTAGCTGTTGAAAAAATAAATTGAATAGAACAAAAGAAATTCTTGTTGGGTGCTTGAGTTTGGTTTTAACCTTTCCCTTTTTATTTTTGATTTTTAACACTAAAAGTGAGATTTTTGTTACATGAAACACCTTGAGTATTAGAGCATTGAAAGTCATCTCACATATTTTTTGATATTTATAAGTTCGTTTAAATTTTGAATATCACCATTTCGAGGGCATGTTTTTGCCATGACATTTTTATAACTCTTATTTTTGATGGCTGGGATTGGGAGGAAGATGCATGTTTGCTCTTAGTGAGAACTTACAAACAAAAATCAAAGTGCTGTACTTTTTGAATGAAGCATATTGCTAATACCATATGTGCATTGTTCTTGAGCTGTTAGTCTGAGCAGTGGCTTTGACTCATAGTCTGATTTAAGGCGACTAAGAGAGAGTATGTTAATGAAGTTCAATCTGTTCTCTATGTATCATGATAAGTTGATTTTGCAAGTGTAATTTTCCAAGTGTCATGGTTCTCTATGCATGGACCCATAGTACTGTCTGTTGCACATCTTATTGTCCTTAAGTTTTTCTTGTGGAGATTTAGCAATTATTTGGAATAGATGACTTTTTGGCTGCACATAATTTATAATAAGGATGAAGTTGATTTGCCTTTTACCTCTATGGTTGCTGACAAAGGTTTTATGTGCAAAAGGATCCATCTACGTAGCTATAGCAGGGGAGCAGACTTCACAGGTTCTTTTCCGCTGATTTTGTAAACTATGTCAGATTTCTGCAATCGTATAGCACCCTTCTTATGGTTTTTTACTCATGTGAAACGAGAAGGTCGAAATTTGGGATCTTAGAAATAATCAAAGGTCAGTTCAACTACCTCCAGACAATCTTGGTGCCTGCCAAGGGATCTCAACTAAAGGGAGAGGTATTCTCATGTCTGTTTTTTTTTCTTTTGGGAGACTCTTACATACTCATGTTATGTTATTGTGTAACTGCTTCTTGAATTTTTCTGCTGACCAAGTTTATCTGAATTATGAATTCCTTAAAATAGCTGGCAATTAATGTGTATATTCACTTTACTTGAATGTTCTCAAAATGCTGTTTGGCAATATTCATGTTAATATATCTGTATATCTTTTCCATCCCTGAAACTTTTTTTGGGGGGTTACTACTATCACATACAAGTCGAGTATTAAAGAAGGCATACACTTGTTGAGGAAATCATTTGACATAATTATTACTAACTGGAAGTTATTTGTCTGATTAGCCGGGAAACTTAATTATCAGTTGACCGTCTTAATTATTTGACATAATTATTACTTAGTGGAAGTTGACTGTTGCCTAATCTCACTGTCCAAAGCACACGGGAGATTTTCTGATATTATGCTCTCTGTCCCTTCTCTTAGGAAATTATGTGCTACTCAAATTGGTCTTGACACTTGACACAGTCTCATACACGAGGGAACTATGGGTTTGTTTTGTCCGACTTTCTGTGGAACATGATAGTTAATGTTTGCTACATTTTAAGATGCTAAATAATTGGCTGATCAGGTGACACCGTTTTCTTTTGGTAAGAACATCTTACCTCCAACAATACTATGTTAGGTCCTGGTTCACATTGTTGCTGGAACATCTAAGATTCAGTGTTCATTTGTCTACTTAAGATTTTCATTATAACCCTGAGAGTAAGTAGACTAATTTTAGGTTATTTCCATTTTCTTTTTTTCCTTTTTTTTGGTTGAATATTTCTGTTTTCATGTGATTCTTTTTTCTTTTTCTTTTTTTAAATTATTGCTGAAGGACAATTTATTGTTTCTTGGCAGGTATGTGCATGACAATTCAAGCCTTTATACCATCTGGCTCACAGGGGTTCCTCAATGTTTTGGCTGGGTAATGTCCTCTTCATTCTCCCTAAGAACCATGTTATTGTCTGGACCAATTTTCTGATTCTTTTAATACACATATTTCTTTATGAATTCTGGTAATTGTAATTTTTTTCTTGGGATATTTTGACAATTTTTGTAAATGTAAAAGTTTACAAATGAGTCTGTCCTGTATTTGGATGAGTGAGGTGTAGGATAAATTGCTGTAGAGAGTGGAGATGCTTGACATCCCCTGTAAACATTGGAAAGAAATTTGGAAATTTGGGTTTCTTTCTTATTACCCATTGATTGTCAAATGAAAAGTCTCTTTTTCTGGTTCCAAAGCCTCGACGATTTACCTCATTGCTTCTAGGATGCTTGTTACAGTTATGAGGATGGATCAATGTTGTGGTGGGACATACGTAATCCTCAGATTCCAATGACTTCTGTAAAGTTCCATTCAGAGCCTGGTGACAATCCTTTGCACATTTTTTTGTTCATATTCTGCTTCTATTTCATTAATACATTTACAATGAGGTTTGGTTAATTTTTCGTTCACAATGCAGTGCTGAGCCTGTGCATAGATCAGTCAAACAGTGGGGGTATCTCTGGTGCTGCAGATGACAAAATCGTGTGGTACAGTTTGGACCATTCTCTGGTAACTACCCTTATGAAGCTAATTCATTCTATCAAAGTGTGGTTTTCTATTTAGTAATACTACTGTCTCATTGTCATATATTGTGTAAGACCTAATTCATTCGAGGTTTGGCAATAAGAAAATGCGTTGAGATGCTTGATGTTGTCACCAGCATCTTTTCATCTTATGTCTCCTACCAAATTTTCTTTAGCTGTTCACCTGGTCAGCGGCATTTTGACGTCTGCAGGCTATGAGAAGATTGTATTTAGGTCTTATTAGGCTTCCTGTTGATTCTGGGATTTTTTAGGTTTCCTATTAATTCTGGTATTTTAAAATATCCTAAATACAAGTTGAATTTAAAGTTGTTGACACTGTGTAATGGCAAATTGTGCAGCTGGTAACTTCAGAAGAACATTTTTCTTGAAAAACAAAGATGAAAATTTATTGAAATATGTGACCAAACAGGTCAACTTAATTTCCAGACTGGAAATTGTCTCAGACTTGTTTCACAAACAAAATAGACAATTTTCTTTGAAAATGACAAACTGAAAACATTTTGGAGAATTGAAATTAGATATTTGGCTTTAGGTCAAAGGCTGTATTATTGTTGGCTATTAGAATATACAAGAGTTTAGTATGAGGCAATTATTTATCAGCGGAGATGTGAACATTGTTCAACAAATTAGATAATTGAGTTCAATCTGTGGGAATGGATAATCCAGTAGGCTTTTCTTTGTACTTCTCTGGCTCGCAAAGGTACTATTTTGCACACTAGGTCTCTGAATAGCAGGTAAAATTCTTATCATGAGAAGGGATGTTATTAGGTTAATCATAATTAACTTATTCAGGCCTTTTTCAGCTATTCTTCTGTTTTTCTTGTGTGTGTGTTATTTCTGGTATAATTACTTGTTATTGTGTTTTCAGGGACGCTGTGTGGCTAAAACAGGAATTAATTTGGAGCGAGGTGGCATTGCCAGCACTTCAATAAGACCAGATGACAAAATTGCTGCAACTGCTGGCTGGGATCACAGGTTTGACATCCAAACTTGCTCCAGGATTTTTTTTTTTTTTTCGTGGTCATTATTAACAAGGAACATGTGCTGTTTACATGCTATGCTGCTTGAATTCTGGATGAGGAGTCCATTTGCTCTTTGTAAAACCACCAGCATTGAGTAGTTACCTGTTTTTTCTCTACAATGTTTGATATGACACCTTGTATTTTGTTTCATAAGCAGAGTACGGATATATAATTATCGCAAAGGAAGTCCTTTGGCAATATTGAAGTATCACCAGGCAACGGTACTTGATTCCTTTGTCCTTTAATCAAGAACTTTCACAAATTCTTTAATATATCAACATCCTGGAGATTTATATGGTGATCGAGATTGGAAGATGTTACTTGCAGAATCTCTCTCTCTCTCTCTCTCTCTCTCTCTCTCTCTCTCTCTCTCTCTGAGTTGTGGCTTGCATTGGCAGTGTAATGTGGTTTCATTCTCAACTGATTGTAAGTTGATGGCCTCTGCATCAGAGGACACTACAGTCGCACTGTGGGAGCTCTATCCTCCTCGAACTTGAAAAGGTAATCGAGCATTGTGCAAGGGTAGGTAGATGGAAAGTAGTCATCAGTTTTCCTGTGAATTTTTTACAGATGCTGTCACTTCATGCTAGCATCTAAAATATATGGTGCTGTAACTTTTTTTATCAGCTTCATCTCCATCTCCACCGGATAACAAGCTTGGGAGATATCAGAAATGGGAGGTGGAATGGCCAGATCTCATGTGGAAGACTGTACTTCAAGCAATGTCATGGGCCTGCAAATTCGTCTTTCTATGGATTAGGAAATCTTTTGTGACTCTGAAAATAGCATAATCGACTCAGGAAGATCATCTTTTGGACATTCGTATTCGAGACATCCTGGCTATCAAAAGAATACTGCTTGCACATGGACATTCAAATCTGAGACTGTCACACTGGTCGGAGACTTCTTTACCTCAACAGCGAGAATCAATTGGGTCATCTTAGTTTTGCGATCAACTGTAAAGAGAAAAACTCCTATCTGGAGACCAACCTTCAACTTGGGAGCAAAGCAGTGCGATTTGGATTGTTAATCATTGTAGGGCATTGCCAGGAACAGTACCAAACGGTTTTGCGAGGACTCTTCATTCTTCACTCATCAGTTTCACAACTCTAATATCATATGCTGGTAGTGCCACTTCGCTCATTGAATCTTCAGTCGACTACTCATTCGGAGATTGCCGGATTATCTCAAGTTAGTTATTTACTTGTATAATTGTTTATAAGTGCAAACTATGATGCCGTGGTGGCTAGTGAATTCCCTCACCGTGACAAACCTTTCTGCTTTGGCAGTTGATTTTGTGTGCATGATGATGCCTGGGAATTTAAGGCCAATGTCATAATCTCATCTTACTTACTCCTAGCGCTCTGTGGGTTAGGGCTGTGAAGGTTGCAACCCACAGTGGACGAAAGGGTACCTGCCGGTGAAGATTATTTGCACCGGACCAAAATGTCACTGTCCTCGAGGTAGACGTGGTCGAAAAGTCTAGTGTTTTTTTCATGGTTTGACTAAAGCCTTTGTCATCGTCGCAAAAGACAGATGCACGGGTGGAAATTTTGTCCTTTGCACTGGGTCGACATGTATTCAATCCGTGAAGCATTACTGCTGAAGTGTATTTCCTAAACCTGACAAAAGATCAGTCCTGCTGAGTTCTAGTGTCCCATTCGGTTCTCGTCTAATTTTGATTTTGCATGCGAAAGTCCTTGATGATGTTAGAGAGTAGTCCTATGGCAATGTTAAGCAAACAATCTGGAAAAAAAGTCTTGATTTTCAATGCACTAACTTTTCTTTTTGTGACACTTGCAATGAACTCTTTGCAAATTGAGTTTTTCCTTATTAAATATGGTTAACGAGTGATTGAGAAGCATTTGTTAACGCGACACCAAATGCAGAAAATTTGTGAATGGGGATAGACGTGGACAGTAGAGTTGAATATGTGTGCTCGTACGGTGAAATCTCAAGTGATCTTATTTGTTTTATGGACCAAAATTGTCCAAAAAGTTCTACACCTATTGTACAACAATCAAATTTAACTTTAAACCATTTAATAATTTGTCAATTTAGTCCTAAATCTTTTGAAGATTTGTTAATTTAGTCCTGAACATTTTAATGATTTATTAATTTAGTCTTTCGGCCAAATTTGACCATAAATCACTAATGTAGCGGTCTATACAAAGTGTTAACGGTCCTTCATGGTATTTAAAATAAAGGAGTCTTTATGATTAAGGGCCTCATTTCAAAAAAAGATAACGCCGTCTTTTTACATTTTTTAAAATTTTCTTTTTTTATTTTTCATCTTTTTTTTTTTCCTTTTTCCCTTCTTTCTCTATTGGTGCCCGCCTTTGTCGGGCTAGTGAGAGTCAAGCCTTAAGGCAAAATTTGGCGAAGTCATTGGCCTCACTTGACACTAGTGAGATGACCAACCTCGCTGCCCTTCGCTTGTAGCTGGTAGCTAATAGAGGAAGAAAAGAAAAAATTCAAAACATTTAGAGAATTTTAAAAAAATGTAAAAAATTATCCACTTTGACGTTGCTCGGTCGGCCATGCCATGTATGACACCTAATGTCCACATGAGCGATTTTCGGCTAAAATTATCATAAATTTTTTTGAAACTAAATTAGAATAATTGAAAGGTTTAATGGCTAAATCAACACATCATCCAAATGCTTAAGACCAAATTGTCATAATTGAAAGATTTATGATTGAATTGACCACCGTACAACAAGTTCAGGATTTTTTGGATAATTTTCTCCTTTAGATATTCCCAAGTTGCTTGCTTGATGGTTGGACTAGACAATATAAACTGTACAATCTATCTGTTAAAAAGCATATCCAACGTGGCTTGTCTCGGATATGGATATAGGCCGGATAAAATTATCATATGGGAGAAGTGGGATAAATGTGGATAGGATTTCTAATATTCATAATAGGAAAGTTATTTTTCTTGAATAACAAACTTATTAAATTAACAAAATTGAAGTTAAAATTTGACAAATAATATTTATTCTAATTTAAGAAATAAAAGATAAAAAATAATTTTTTTAATTTAATCTTATATTAATTTGTATATTCCACTTTAATTCTATCTTATAATACACATTCAACATGTCTATATTTATTACATATTTTAGTTAGTATTTTTACATTAGTACAATTTACTATTTGATAAAATTTTATTAAAGAATGATGGAAGGGGAAAAAAAGAAAATAATTTAATAGAGGAAAAATAAAATAAAAAGCCGATTATTTTAAACTCAATTCTGCATTTATATTAAAAAATTACCCAAGGTAGAAGTTCAGCTGGAGCTTATCCAATTGGTACTTTGGTAGGACAGCCTAACGCATTTCAACAAGATCTCTTTGGGGATCAGTGGTACAGTGGTCCAATGGAGACGATGCGACGTGGTAAGTGTAAAGTCCCTACGGTAAACTGACAAAGACAAGGTTACTGGTCACGTTTTAAAGCATTCCAATATGCAGAAATTTAATAGGCGAGCCAATAATAAAAGTTACACACAATGTAAAAGTTCATTCCGAGCCGCAAAATCCTCGGTTGCAATCATTTCGGAGGAGGCACTTTTCTATGTTTATGTCTATTCTTCCCGTTGTTTTAGGCTTTTGTTTATTTTCCCAGACCTCTTTATTGCTTAGGGTTATGTTTTTCCCTTTTTTTCTCATGTCACCTGGGTTTGCATGGTACTTAATTGTCCTTTTCAATGTTGCGGACAGCTTTGATGCATAACTACAGGAAGGAGAGTTTCCTCTAAGTTTTCACCCGTACAAGGCAATTACGGTGGCCTTCGCCTCTCACCCTCTCACCCTTGGTTTTTAGCAAATAGGTCATAGCTAAATATTTTGGAATTGTACTCTTCAACACGACATCAATGGCAAAGTAACAGGGGTTGGAATCCGTCGATATACACCATTTTTTTCGAGGATCATCAACATTAAGCATTTTGTGACGTGCAAAAATAAGAATAATTACATTCCCAATCATGTGTAGAGACTATCTTTTTTTTTTTATTTCGTTTCTTTATTTTTTGTGCTTGGTTAAGTGCAATTAGTCTTTTAAGCTGCATCCGATACTTGCTCAAGATAGGATAAAGTTAGATAAAAGAGAGATATAATCCAAATAAAATTATCTCATGAAATATGTAAATAAATGTGGATATAATTTCTAATATCCATAATATGAAAGTTATTTTTCTTGAATAATAGACTTCATAAATTAAGAAAATTAAAATAATATTTCAATATAAATAATATTTGAATTGTAATATAACATAAGAAATTTTAAAAAAAATATTTTTTAATTTAATCTTATTTTTATTTATATATTCAATTTCAATCTATCTCATAATATAAATTCAATATATAAATATAAATATATATTTGTATTTATTACATATTTTAGGTAAATTACTATCATTTATTATTTAATAAATTTTATTAAAGAATGATGAAAAGCGAAAAAATAATTAAAAAGTGAGGAATTTTTATAAAAAATAAGCAAATGAAAATGATGTAGGCAAGAGTGCGATGAGAGATTTTCACCATTTTCGTTTGTGCGACTTTTAGGTTCATTTATACTAATATGCTATTTATATCAAATAATGTACATGATATTAAGGGTGATTGGGTCCAGGTGGGTAGGGTCTAGACCTGGACCTTGTACCCGACCTTGTTATAACTGGTTCCTCTTTTCTGGACCCTATACCCGACCATGTTTGTATTGGACCCTATACCCGACCCACCCTGTTTTTCCGATTCGGTTCTAAGGTCAACCCTGTTTCCACTGGAATCTGTTTTGCAATCTCCTAATATCCTATACGACTTCGAATTTTATATTAATACGCGAGAAAATAACGTAATCCTCCTAATTTGTATTGAAACATTAAGCACTTGTAATAAATAAATACATGAACTTTTTTACTAAACGAAAAATTAAGGATCTACAAGGCTAATTATAATAAATAAAATCATAAGGCAAAGAATTAGTAACAAATATGGGTCTAATATTAGTCTTATTCCCACAGCTACTACATGAAGCTACTCATTTATGCAAGCATAACTCCTCATACAAAAGAGAAATTAGACGAGCCAATCCATGTGATACACAAGAATTTGGTGGTGACAAACACCGTCCGTTCATGGACGATGTGAGAGGGAGCTAGTGAGGGAGGGAAGCAAGTGAGGAAGAGGAATGTCCTCCCGTGCGTGTTTAAGAGAGCCAAGAGGAAAAATATCGTGTGATTGCGGGAGTAAGAATAGAAATCGGAGGAAAAAAAAGGGTTTTGGACCTCTATTTACAAAATCGGTCCCAAAACCTAGGAATTTCTAGGTGGGTAATCACTCGGAACCTATTCCCGGACCGGTTTAAACCGATTCCGAATTCTGGGAACCGGTTTCAATGGGAACCAATTCCCGACCCTGTTTTTCGGGTAGGCCGGTCCGGGAACTGGGTATACCCAGTCCGGTTGCACACCCCTATATGATATAATGTGAATATATCTAAATTTATTATTACGATTTACCAAATAATATATTTAATATAGCAAAATCTCTTGATTAAAAATCTAGGCAATCAAACCTTACCTAAGGATTTTTTTTACTCCATTCACACGGTTTTGCTATTTTAACTTATTTATCATGCAACCAAGTCCTTGCTCTTTCTTGATCTTATGCAATCAAGCCTCTTCATAATCTACAATCAAGATGCTGTCAAATTGATGACATGAAGATATCAACATGGTGAAAATCTAACACATCACGTTGATGTGGTGCCATGTTCAATAATTTAGTGAGAAAGTGACAAGAACAGAAATCTTACGAGAGAGGGCAAGGGGTGTGATTGCTTTGTCGCTCCGAGGATGCCCTAACAAGGGTCCGAAGAAACTTGGATGGCAACATAAGGCTCTAAGACCAAGAATTGCGGCCCTTGCCAAGATGGAAGTCATGTCAATGATTTCCCTCTCTCTGACACTGAGTACCTATTGTCCAGCAAGAGCTGTTGTATCTTCACCGATCACTTGCGATGCTAACCTCTCTCTCCCCAAATTTCTTTTCCATTTGTCGCAACTTACGATCAGTTCCCGCGACAATTCATCATCACGCCGGTGGTAAGACGTTGTCCATTCCATAGCATCAGTAAAGTTGGCCGAGGGATCCGATCGCACAGCTCAAGAACAACACAAGAGCGAATAACCAAATAAAAATGATCAGAAGATTAAGTAGGGCAACGACGAAAAAGACGAAGGAAACTACAGCAGGTGATATCATCATTCTGTCGATGGAATAGTAACATTGTAACAAAAGATCCCTTTGCAGATATGGAAACCGAAAAAGCGACAGGACGACGGAAATGCGGCACACGCTTTTTTCCCGAGGCATATGAATACAGAAAGTGGAAAAGGCTAGCTTCCACGTAATGCGTGGAACGTGGAAGTCTCAATCCTCCCCCACGCCTTTTGGCAGTCTTACCTCACAAGACAAAAGCGGATCCATTCCAAAGTACAGATACGACATGCTTCAACTTCACTTTTCCCCCTCTCTCTCCCTCTCGTTTAATCATATGCTGTCGTCGTCCCTTCACTTTCTTTCGGCAAGTAAAGCGGACAGCCACGTAATGGGGCGGTGGATCCATGAGGAAAAGGCTTCAGAGTCACGTCGGTTCAGCTACCACCACAGCAGAAGGCTTTAAAATTCGCAGTTTTCTTGCGTCAGATCGACGGCTCTTCCGAGAATCGAAACCTTCTGGAAAACGGATCGATCATGTCTTCGCAATACATAAGTAATCACTCCCTCTCGCATTTAAGATGATCCTTTCATCCGCGGAAAACGGTTGTGGATGGAATCTCGTTGACGGGACAACTGGCGGAATAGAAGGACTGAATAACGGGAATATCAAGCGAAAGTTAATTGAGAAGGAGCATTGGGATTCAAGCTCTTAGCCCGTGCTTTGGTATTAGTTAGACAAACCGTTTTTCTAAACCCGGATGGGCCTCATGTTCCTATATCTTGTAATAACTAAGATGTAAAATATGCCGCGTGTGTCATGCTTGACTGATTTGAGCTTATGAAGTGAACAGTTTTCATGCACATAATTTCAAGTTGATATTAGAATTAGAACTCTCGAGTGCACCTCTATTTACCCATTTATTGTTTCGCATTCATTGATCCCATTCATTGTGCCCATTGAGCTTCGAAATGCTTCGATCATACTACTATTATGCAACTCATTCTTATATATTTCTATTCGCAGAAACTCGGGTTAAGATCTCATTTCTATTTTATAATACGAGATGTTCAAATCTTTCGGGTCGATTAATCCTCACAAATACATGCAAACTGTAATGTCCACTTGCACCGAGCAAGATTTCACTTGCTGGTTGACTAGTCCTAAGTAAATGTTGTAAGTCGAACAACAAGGCCACATGGCCCCTAAGCCTACTCCGTATGGAAAATGTTGTAATTTGAACAAGAGATCCGTTGAATCTTGAGTTATACAGTAATTCCTAAGTAAATCTGATCGAATATTCAATAGCCCCTGAAGCCAACTTAGCCATTCACAAAAGGCTAAAAGGAGAGGTTTGGGTGAAATGCGCTACATCAAAATCCCAGTTAGGCCGGAAACATGTACTCCTTCATGATGGGTGAGCTCGGATTCCGGGTTAAACTCGAGGGTCGGCTCGGCCCGGCCGGTCAATCGGGTCTGGTCCTCGGAACGGAACATGTAAAAGCAAATTTACAGACTTTGAGGGAAAAAAGAAAACTGGATCAGAGATGTGTTCATTAAGCTCCCGCACTAATCTCCCTTTTGTGGAGTGTGAAGGCAGTTTTCCTCGTACCCGCATCTCGCCGATCTTCATGTTGGATGCTTTCCGTGACACTGACTCCTCTCCCGGCAAAAGCATCATTCTCTTCTCTCTCTCTCTCTCTCTCATGGAAGTCACAGCTTTTATGAGGAAGAAGGTGGGTGATGCTGCTCTTTATTCCGTCCCGTCAAAATTAAGATACGCTTAAGATGAGTACTCCTTAAGCTCGCCTCAATATATTCTTCTTTTTCGGGAGAGTTGAATCGGTCATTAGACGAGGATTTTCAGTGCGCTAACGACGGTACGAACCCCGTCTTGCTCGCCACTCTACGCTTTTTCCCTTTGGGGTCCAAAAAAAGACTTGGAAAAGGAGATCTGATACGTGAAATGGAAGCCAGAAGGAGTGCCTGTTATTCTCTCGTCCATGCTGGACGAACCCTTGAAAGTGTACATTGACACGAGGAGTGTTATGAACTGGGTTTTTACGGTGGTTTAGGGCAAAGTGTTTTTTATTATGTTTTTCCATGTTTAGCGTTAAAAAGTCCAATCCAAAAGGATTGACTCAATAAGTGGATGGCAAATGTAGGTATGTGATACATGCTATAATTATGTATCTAAGCAATATGAGATTATACGTCATTAACATGCGGATTGCCTCAACCATGGTGTAATATCAATTTTTTTTTTCTTCTTTTTACCTAATTGTAGAGAAATTCAGTCTTTCGGCTCCTTTTAAACGTGAGAATAGCTTTGTGGGGGCGGTGGCTGTGTGGACATGTGATATTTCGAGATCTTGTAGCATTAAACAGGTTAGAATGGGGCCGTATGCAATTATTTTTTTTATTTTTCTATTGGGTAGCGTTGACGTGGAGTGATTATAACGTAGGGTGCGCAAATTAAGTTGGAGGCTGAAGATGAATGGTGGGCCGAACTTACTTTAATTAGATCAAGGTCTGGGGATCGGAGAGGCCTAATAGGTTACATGTCAGTAATATAATTTGCAAAATACATATATATACAAATATATCTGTATGTATAGTCAACATGGCGACAATAATTAGAACTCAGAATTTGTCGAAGAAGACAAAGCGTGCCCACAACATCCAGCAGTACACATGGTGTTGCACATTCCATCTATATCTTTGGCTTATTGAAAGTCTCTCTCTCTCTCTCTCTCTCTCTCTCTCTCTCTCTCTCTCTCCATGGAAAATAAAAATAATAATGATGATTTTTTTTTATTAAAAATATAATGTGTGGGAATCAATCCCAAAGCCGTGTCCAGCACTCAAGCGCTGAATTGTCAAAGGGAATACAGATCAACCATCTTTAACCAACATCTAATAAAATATAATTTGACTGATCCCCCATCAAACCCCACTCTCTTAATCTTCACATAATCTCACCCCCACCAACTTCATCTACCATATCTATTATTCCAACCCCCAAAAAAAAAAAAAATTAAAGAGATGAAATTTGAATAATTTCACACCTTCCATCTCTCTTTCTCTCCACGATGTATTGTGGATGTGCAAATTGCAGAGTGTATGTGATAAATACATTTAACCAATGAATTTTGATGTTTGAACCACCGTACATCATTCTACAAGGGGCGTCTCCTCTTGGAAACTCTGGCAGCAGTGGCGGCAGTGGCGGCGGCAGCAGCGGCCAGCTCAAAGAAAGCGTCGACCTTACGGTGGTTCACGACATCGAAGAAATCCAGCTCTGACAGCTTCCGCTTGCACAAGGAGTGGGAGAATCTCGGCTTCTTCGGCGCAGGAGGACAGCAGAGGACTGCGGGGATCCTATGTTCCTCGGACCTCGGCGTCCGACAAGATTCATCGTCGCCGCCGGGGCAGTCGTTGACTTGACTTGGCCGGCCTATCGGATCGGAGAATTGCTCATCTCGGGTTTGAGTGTGGATCGAGGCTAAGCTTAGGGTTTGGTGGCTGAGGACTTGGAGATCGGTGGACATGATTTTTTGGGGTGGGGGGAGAGAGATCGGACAATGAAGAAATGGGAGGGAAGGGGGTGATGATGATTATGTGGTGATTGCTTTTCGGTTGTATTTATTTGTGGAGGAAATTGACAAAGATGAGAGCCGTGTAAAGGAAGGGAAGAGGGTTCGTGGGTCATGCTTCTTCCTTCCATATTGCAATTTCTTTTTATTTTCTTGGTTTCATTTTTTTTTTTAATTCCACACGATGAATTTGCTCTCTTTCTTTTGTTGAATTCACCTCCGTGAAAGAAATGGTAGAATTTGAAATTTCAAAATATAGATTTTCTTGCTTACTATATACAATGTAATTACTTATAATAAAGTATAATTGGCCTCTGTTCTCCATTTCAAGAGTATAACCGGGTGCGCGGAATAATTAGTCAACCTGAAAGAGGGTTTTCTAGAAGCACTTGAATCATGTGAGACCCGTGTATTTGATAAATGACTCAACCAAACAACAAATTGAAATTTGGACACATCATTTTGTAGACATGTAAGAAGTCTTAGTATCTCTAATATATTGGGTGTGATCAATACCAAAAGAAAATAATAATAAATGACTCAATGAGATGAGTCAGGGCTAAATGACTCAAATACCTAACTTCATCAAAGAGATTCGGATGCTAAAAAAATTTGTAATATATCGAGATATGCCATTTTCACACATAAATGGTTCATCTGTAAGTCCGCAAGCTATATGCAAACTCTATCTTATCTGGATTCGCAATGCTTTAATTCACAGGTTGAAAATTTCATAATACAGGGTATCGGGACCTTCTACTTCTACCAGTCTTTGCAAATGCACATGATGGTGGGGTTACTAAAGGCGGCACTAGTTTAGACTTGCCGTTGATGGTGGAGAGCGGTGGTTGGGTAACTAGAGGTTAGAATTACGATCTCTTTCTTCTAAGGTAAATTCAAATCATCAAATGTATTGGATGCAATACTATCAACCTTTTAAGATCGTACCTATACTAATCGCCTAAATTCAAAGTTCACCAAACTTTTTTTTAGTAGAAGTAACATCTAATAACTTTGTCCTTCTATTATTTTCTCTTCTTGGTTGAAAAAGACTTCTTTTTATTAAGATTTGGTGGATTACAAACGTGTATATTGTAAAATTTTATTAATAGGGTTATATTTTCCTACAAATTTGGTTGAACGAAATTGTAGCCTACTTAAAAATAAGGGAGAATTTCAAAAATCATCTCTATTCTTCATCTCCATCTCAATTTGCTCCTTCAGTTTTGAAACTCTACAATTTTCATCTCAAGAAAAAATTTCCATATGAAAGGACCTATTTGTTACCCCTTAAACACATCTAATCACTACCAAACCCCCACTTCCGGCCCCTCCCCTTTCCTCACCCTCTCTTCTTTTCTCTCTCAAAAAATGTGCATCTTATCAATAGGAAAAAATACACTAAAAGATGGGTAGAATTACCAAAATTTTGTTAATCCTATTGTCTTAATGTCAATACAATCATAAGTCTCTTAATTTAATCAATTAAATCCAAAATTTTTGATGATTTGTCAATGTATTCATTCTAATCAATTTTGTATAGAAAACACTAAAATAAACGTCAATAAGTTGATATGGACAATTTTTTTTGCATTTTTAATTTTTCTGAATATTTAATAAATTTTATGTGAGGCAAACGGCCGGTGGAAGAACAAGGAGAAAAAGAAAGAAAAAATGAAAAGAAAAAAATTCATAAAAATGCAAAAAATTGTTCGCAATGGTGCCAGCCATACCATATAAGACAATTGATGTCTACAACGATTTTTAACTAAATTTAGTTGGAAAGTTTAGAACTGAATTAACATGGGAAAAAGATTTAGGATTAAATTGGCAAAATCGAAAGGTTTAATATTGAATTAACATTTGTAAAGTAAGCTTAAATTTTTTTGGTAATTTTCCTTTAAAACGTAGGGCTCGAAACCTTTTAAATGGTGCATTCAAGTCGCTAACCCTTTGGAAAAGTGAAATCAAATTCCTTTGGCCAATAGTAATGTTTATACATATACATGGAATCGAAAAATTGCCATGTGACACCAGAAAATTTCCAATGCCTTGTACCTCGAAATTGCAATTTTCAGTATGAATTTAGAGCTCAATTGTACTTAAATAGATATCTAGGATTTGGTTGCCTCGATTGAAAGGTTAAATAGATAAATATTTAAGACATGATTGTACAAATATAAAAGGTTGAGGTGGGTTAGGTTAATTTCACAAATAAAATGTAGGTGGTTGGGTCCCTTACTGTGCTTTGAAGTTGGAGTACTAAGAGTCGATTTTGATATAAATGTAGCTGCACCATAACTGTCTTGTGTGGTAACTTTGCTGTGAAACACCGTAAATCACATGTTTCAAAATTACAGCATCTCAAAACTAAGGGAGACAGCTTACAAAAAACCACATTGTGGGCTCTCGACATATCGAGTGGTTGATCATATTATGGCATTGCATTACGATTCTTATAAATAAACTTTATCTCTATTATGATCAGGCACTCGATATTCGCAAGAAATATATCAAAGATAATTGTTGGGGGTACGCATAAAAAAATATTATCAAGCTACAGGGATAGATGGCAAGGGTGCATTGATAACAGGCTCTTGGTACAGTTAAATTGGCGTTAGGGATGATTGCCGTTCTATGCAAAACCCAGCGCATAATTTGATGTTGATGCCATTGTCAGGACCTTAGTATTAATCATAGTTATCATAAGCAGCTCACCATCTGTCAATTGTCTTCACCCCCAGTCAGAACAAAAATGATTAAAGAAGAGAAAGAAACAGCGCAGACCACCCAAACAAAACAGCCTCGTAAGTACTGTCGACGTGTTCCTTCCACCTAGCCGATGTACATGTTTCTTTTCTTCCTGAATTGTTCAGTGGAGATAACGCTGGAAACGTGAGATTAACTTGCTCACAACGAATGGCGAATTCGACATTAAAGCGCGACCAAGATCGAAATAAAGACTCGTTCTGCAGTAGAACTTCACAGCAAAACCAAGATCACGCGGAAACCAAAAGGCAAAGAACAATAACAATTTGACAATATTGAGATCTTGAACTTTCCTGCACATCGTAAAAACCTAGATCACAGAGAGAGAGAGAGAGAGAGAGAGAGAGAGAGAGTAGTTTAAGAATCTCTATATTACTTACATTCAGCAACATCTGGTGACGAGATTACACGTTTGATATTCGATATAAACAAAATGAAATCGCAAGTAATAATAACAATTTGCCCGTGAAAACTGCAAGAGAAAGAAGGAGAAAAAAGAAGAAGAAAGAATTCAATCAGAGAATTGCGACCACGACGCCCTTACTCAGGTACCTCCTCTTCGCGACCGCCCCGCCAGGCCTGTCCCTCAAGCACAGGGCCAGCTCGCAGCTCCGGAAGAAACCCTCCACCTCGTCGCGGTTCGCCACATCGAAGAATTCGTGCCTCCTCTTCCGGGAGGGCGCAGCTCGGGGCTTCCGCGGCGCCGGGGGGCAGGTCTCGGCGGCCTGGATCCTATGCTCGCTCGACGTCGGGGTCCGGCACTCCTCGCTGCCGCCGTCGCTCGCGATCTGAATTGCACCCGCGTCGCCGCCGCTCGACGACTCATCGTCGTGGACAGCCGCGGCAACCGAAGAAGAAGAAGAATAGGAACAAGAGGGTACCCTGATCTTGGGCAGTTCCAGATCTGGAGCCATGGTGGAGGGAGCTGGAGAGGGAGACGCTTTCATGGTGTTGAGACTCTGCTGTGATCTTGAGGTAGCGTATAAAAAGAAGTCTCCAAGAGAGAGAGAGGCTTGCTTGACAAGGTTAGAGAGAGACAGAGAAAGAGGTGATGACCTGGATTTGTTGTACTAAAAAGGTTGCTTGCTGGGGCACCATTGCTGCCTCCCTCACTCACCTCCCAGATCAGAAATAATTATTGAAAATTCAATACAAGGTTTCCTTCTTTTCAGCTTTTTCTCGAGCTTCTTTATTTCTTTCCAATTAGGGCTCGTTCACGATCACGAGGTTGCGATTTGACGTTACATGGTTTTCTCAGCCTTTTTAGTTTCGGGCACTTGGGATTCACCAGCTGAAAAGAAAAAAAAAATAATGTATTAAGTTTCATTTTTCTGTTTATTTGCATTTACCAATGATCTATGTATGATTTGTAAGGAAATATTGAAATTTATATTCTAGAGAGAGAAAAAGAGAGAATTTATGTAAAAATTTCGAGTGAAATTTGCTCTTTCATATATTCATTATTGTATACATAATATTAGCCATCTTTTAAGGGTTAGTTCAAAATGCTTTTAGGGAAAAGAAAAAGATTGGTTTTTGGGCAGCTGTGAGTTTTTGTTTAATATCCTTGGCATGGAGCTAAAGTAGGTAAAATGGTCCGTGCAAGGAAGAAATGCTTTAAGAATTGTTGATTGCCACTTTGGGCACTTAATTAATAGATTGAATATTAATTACACTTATATATGTTGCTAAAAAGGTAGCATATATTCCTCCATCAACACATTTTACTGATAAATTGATCAAGAGATTAATTATGTGATGAATTTCCCGCTCAATTGTAATAATGATTCTTATTCGCTCTCCTTATAAAGTCACAAGAATCATGACCTTCCATCCACCAAAAGGAAAAAAGACTGAATTGATGTTCCCAGCTACGCTCGCAACATGTGAACGAATTAACCATATATGATTTGTCAAAGGGCCATGATAAATGATGCGTTACAAGTGAATTTCGAATTTTCGCGCGCCCTCCAGAAAAGGGAAAAGAAAAATTCGAAATTCCCACGAAAATGGAATTAATGAGACCATCTCCAAATATGCTTTCTATTTCTCGAAAAGAAATGAGCCCTAAAAGAACAAAAAGGTTTGCTTATAGCACTTCGCTCTGAATGTGAACAAATCTATCTACTTGGGAAACGTGCGTAAATGCTTTCTTTATATGTCTAGCACCAACTAAAACCTACCCAATAATTAATGACATCTAGTTTCATTGCGGTAATTTAACTCTAGGGTCCGAAACTATGCACGAGCTAGGG
The DNA here is from genome assembly GCA_014182565.1 of Eucalyptus marginata. Lineage (NCBI taxonomy): Eukaryota > Viridiplantae > Streptophyta > Magnoliopsida > Myrtales > Myrtaceae > Eucalyptus > Eucalyptus marginata. The sequence goes on along the minus strand of CM024594.1, from coordinate 10,101,411 downwards.
TGGAAAATCCCGAGTGCGTTTATCCAATGAAAGTCAATTTGGTGAAAGAAATGATCATGTGCGTTCGGCGTAGGTGCGACCTCTAAGGTTAAAAAGAAACAATTTTTTCCACTCAACCACTCGCTTCATAGGTCATTTCTAGCATGGCAAGACCCACGAGGGGTGACATTAAACTAAGCAATGTCTTCACATGTCTTAGATGTATGCGACAAGCAATCATCTTAGTAGTTTATCTATATGAGTAGTAAGTCGTACCTTGATATAATTGCCTAAACTATTAGTTTTTTTGTGGAGAACGGCCTCACGAAAATGTTATGTAAACAACGTGGAGTGACCGGAGTTCTTTAATCACTCGATTGGTCTTCACTTGATGTACTTTGAAATCTTCAAACATGGACGTTGTGTTGAAAAAAAAAAAAAAAAAAAAAGATAGGTTTTCATACATGATCAACAATGGAGAATAGCTCGAAATACATAAAATATTTCGTTTAGCTAATTATCTTCGATCATTCGGCCGACTAGAATATTTAGATATTAAACCACATATTTATCTAATCGTTTAAATTTTTAAAAATGTTTACGGTAATCTCATAAAATTTTACATGGTATCAAAGCAAGAGTCACAAGTTTAAATCTTTCTAGGTCTCGTTCGCCTCATATATCATGCACTTCCACATTTTAGTCTTAAACCAAAATCCAATTCACGCATAATGAGAATCGATATTTAAATGTTAAGTAACATATTCATCTAATAGCTTAAAATTTTAAATTAGTTGATAGTGGTCCCAAAAATATTCACACCATATGTGTTCGAAGATGTTGAAGTAGAAAAACATTACATTTAACAAAATTGAACTCTTGAGAGTGGGGGCAATGAGGCAAGGGAGGAGGATTAACCCTTTCAATGTCAGAAAAAAAAGATGGGTTTCAGTAAAAGACTTGATATCGAAGGGATAGCTGGACACACACAACTAGTTATGTTGCATTCGAAGGTTTCTGAAGAGTAGAAAAACACTAGATTTGACCAAATTAGTGAGAGAAATGTGGATCGAAATCAATCTCCCTCTCTCTATAGAAGAAAAACAATAGGTTTTACAAAATTAATGAGAAAAATGTAGATCAAAGTCTCTCTCTCTCTCTCTCTTTCTCTCTCTAGGGAGAGGATTTACAGCTTGAGCATAGGATTCCATGCCAAAGGCTTCCGGATCTCGGCCTATGGAAAATTCATTCAATGAGATGAGCAGATCTCAGTGGGTGTGTGTGTGTGGGCGTGGGTTGGGTCATACCAAATACCAAACCCTCCTCCGATTTGCCATCATTATTATAATCATGACGGGGAGATAGATTTGGGAGACGGATGAATCTTTGCACGTGAAGGGGGTTTGTCCGGGTTCTCTCCCCTCCTCTTTTGCCACCTTTGCATAGGTTTCACTGCTGGTGTTGTGCCCCGTGGGACACGAGACCAGACCAGAAAAGTGGCGATCCCCATCCCCACCCACCACCTCTTTTTCCTCCTCTTTCTCGCTCCTCATCTCACCTCATCTCACCTCCCCTCCTGCCGGAATGAATGTTTACTTTAACCGTCAACTGCACTGAATACCATGCACTGCCCCCATATTCCCATCTTTCGAGACGTGGACCCTCATTTTTTTTTTTTTTTTTTTTTCTTAGGGAAAATAAAATGAACTTAGTGTATTATGAAATCACGGCAGTGGCGGTGGGTTGCTGGGCTAGCTCTTCTCAAGATATAGACGCTATAGGTCCTCCATCGTGGAGGCTGTGAGACCCTGAATTGGCATAAGCTGATAAGGGCATGTTCCGGCGGATCCTTAGTCACAAAAAAAAAAAAAAAAAACCATGAAATTTATAAAATTTGTTAATTACATTGGTTGAAAATAAGGGTGTATTGTAAATTTTGATATTCGACTGTCTTTCCAATATGTACGATCAACTTTTCCAAATTAAGTAATCCTTCGTTAAGCATATTGTTTTTATTACATGACTAGCTGATAATATTGAGAGTCAATACACTTGATGTATATGTTGATAGATTCCGAGATTATGTTAGGATTATAAACTTTGTTGAGTGCATTGACCAATGTCTTGAGCCCATACTCTTATGAAATGCTCGGTGAAGCAAATAACGGTTTGTGTACATGTTTTTTTCTCACTTTTTTAGTGATTACTTGTATCCGGTTGACAAATAAATCTTTGCATTTCAAAGCCATCTATGTAAAAGGATATAGTTAAAATTAAACATATAACTTGTGTCATGTTCTTTTTCTTATAAATTAAGTCGCTATTTACTTGCAAAATAGCAAGACCTACAAATGTTATTTTAAGAAGATGAAGTATGTAGTTGTATTTTTCTTTCCTATTCTATAGATGAGCTGTGCAGAGAGTTTGATTTACAGAGAAAAAACCGTATGGAATATGTATCAAAATGCTACTTTTAGAATATTAAAAGCATTAACTATTCACTCACCCATATGTACTCATCATCTTACACCCAAAAAAAGAAAGTTAATTTTAGTAAATAAAAAATTTACTTTAAGTTGTTACCCACTTAAAATTTAATAATCCGTTGCGCTGTCGTCTTTGTAAAATCAAAGAAAAATAATGATTCGAACTCGCAAGAAGGACAGAGATGAAAATCTGGTCGTAATCGGCTTCCTTGGCAGCGAGCTAAATCACACAACATTCCAAACCCACTCAGTACCGAATCAAACCAAGCGAACTTTATTCCTTGTGTCGAGGCAGGAACCTTTTTCTCGCAACATCACACTGTTTTTTTAATCCCTTTTTTACTACCTTCCAATGTGAGACGACAGGATAATCATTAATTAAGCGGTTAATTAATCGAATAATCGATTAATTTACAGCAGAAACTGCCAGATCCAAAGATGGGAAGGTAGATTTCGTCACAAGCCATTGCGATGCGTGTCCTGAGGACACTTTACGTAAAGGGTGAAGGATCAGATCATGTTTCTGGGGTCATGTTGGGGGGGAGTTTAGGGTTTTTATTAATTGTATTTTTCCACTGGAAAAGTAATGATATTATATAGTTAGAATGGAAGGGAAATGATTAATTGCAAATTTAGATTTGTGTTTGGAGTTTCCTAGACAGCTAAGACATTGCCGGTCGGGTTCTGGGCACTTTAGTGTCTGCTCTCGGCCACCTTTCTTTGGTCGTTTCTTTCTTCTTGGAACGTCCGATGAACTTCGTGACATGTTTAGTCATTTAATGTTACATCTTCACCACATAATTTATGCAATTCTTAATGGGTCACCCAGAAAATTTCTCTTTTATTATATTTTCTCTAATGTAAGCATTTATATTTGCATTCACATAAGAGGAACAAATTCTACTCTAAGAATGGCGCTTAGTATCGAGACACAGATTTTTCAAAGTTGTGAATTGAGTGATTCAATTTAAAATGTGGACATAAATATTCTATGTGGTAGTAATTCAACTTGTCGGCATTCATCTTTGATCAAGACTAAACTAATCTCGGCGTATATGTACAGATTTCCTTAGGCTATGTCGATCCACCCCTAATTAGGAAAAACTTTCGCACGCCATACTTCTTAGTGATGGGTTATCCATACGAACATCACCCACATAAGGGCAACGCACGCGATGTTCATATCTGTAACTCATCACTCGAATCGAAGATTTAGTGATTTTTTTTGTTTGCGACCCGACCACCAATTGGTTATTTATCAGAGGGAGATTCCTTCTCTCATAATCGAAGGAAAACATGATCTTCTACGCTAATATCTAGTAAGTGCCACTCGAAATTAGATTTATTACCCTAAGTTGCCGAGACTAAGCTTAGAAATTTGCTGAGATGGCATCCCAGCCATTTGGATTTTCTAGGTGATGATGACGTGGCAACTAATTGGCAAAGTGAAGAGCTTATGTGAGTTTGTATGATCTTACCTAGCTATTTGGAAGAAAACAGCAATCAAAATTTTCAGGTCAGGAATCACAAGATGATCGGGAGATAATTGGGCCTAAATCACATGAAAGCCCAAATAAAGATGGGCTCGGCCCTGTCCAAAGCCCTTCTAGACGCAATGAGATCCGAAAGCCCATTGGATTTCCAGTACTCGGGAAAAAAGAGTTAAGTGGGATTTGATTACCATGATTTCATTTTCACCAAAATGGAAAAGAAATAAACGACTGAAAAACTATTAATTTCAACAGTAGAAACCGAAAAAAAAAAATAGAGACCCCTGCTTTTTTTTTTTTTTTTTTTGGTCGGTCATATTTTACTCCTACTGAAGAATTTCATTTTCACAATGCTGATTCTCCGAGCAGTTTTTTTCCCCTTTGGCGCGGTTGAGTAGAGCGATTTTGTGTCGATGAATCCGAGCAAACGCCACATACTTAGCAGTCTTCCAACACGTCGTGTCTATCTTCGATCGTTCGACTGCAGATCAGGCATGACGGATTCGATCACACCGGCCAGGCGGGTCGATCACTCCTAAGAGGGTAAGTCCCAAAATGAATCGGAGTTCTTATAGAATATGTAGCATGCAACCGCAGACGCCAGGAACAATCCTAGAAGCATTCCATAGAGTTGCCAATCTGCATATGCAGGATGAATGGTGAAAAATCGTGGCTTCGATGAGTACGCGACGACGAGCGCCCGGTTACGAGAGGCGGACCTTTCCAATCGGCCGGTACGTTAAGCTTCGTCACCAATGCTCCGCATTCACCGGAAGTACTCAACAAGATCCTGCAGAAGAAAGCAAAGAAACAGTGTCAACGCTTCTTGGCAAAGTGGACAGTACTGAAGTTCTCCGGAATCTTAGCACCAGGACTAGTCACGGGTCCCTGGAATTTTTCACTGGTATGGAGTTTAATGGTAGTCCGTCTCTCAATCGTCGTTACCGCTCGGTCGGACAAAATTCCAGCGTCGAGATGTCGGTGCCCGAGTGCAGCCTCTTACTCCAATGGCACATCTCCATCTTCTTCAGCTCGGCCACGCAGAAATCGCCATCTCTGCCTCCCCTAAGTTGTTGTTGGATGGTGCAGACAATTAATCCCCTTTTCGCATTACAAGGTGAAGGCGAAAGAAACACAGAATTGATTGTCGAAAAGATAGGATTCGAATTCCGAGTGATTACAGCGCGAGATATCTTCCGTCCAGACTGACGGACATAGCTGAAGCCGGCTTCCCGAGCAGCCTCTTGTGGCCGATTCTGTCCCATGAGCTTATGTTCCAAACTCCGGTCGAGGCCTTATCGCCTGCCATTCGACATACGCAAGCACCGGATGATGATGATGCAATGATCAAACTTCTACTCTAGTATGCGCAGCTTCGAGAGAAGGGCGCGCCGGAGAATGAACCAACCTTTCTGAACCGTGCAGAACAAGAACGGTCTCGCCCCGTCCCTAGAAAACCGACAGAGCTCGATTCTTTCATCCTGCCGGAGTAGACAGAAATCAAAAGGCTAATGAGAATTCCAATGATCTCCCAAGTCATGCTTATGCCAGCATGTTCCAGTCGTGCTTCGGCTTACCGGACCTCGAGCCAAGGTAGCCAAGGGTACGCCATCTTCGGCCCTCCATATTTTTGCCGAACCGTCGGCCGAGGTCGAGGCCAGGAATTCTGAGTCTAGGCTGCGAAAAATGAGAAGCACCGTAAGGCGTATCCCCAGGGGGCCAATCAATTTTCCTGAGAAAAGGTAGTCCTGCGATTGACCTGAAATCGAGATCCTGATAGGAGCTGCGCTCGGCCGGTTCATCCAGCACGACTTGGAGGCTCGGTCACTTGAAGATCCTGAGACGACCATCCTGGAGTTTTGCACGAGACAACCATTGAAACACACCAACATGCTAATTTGCAGATCTGAAGAAAAAACACGACGGCGACAGGGTCATAGGGTGCTCGATCGATCAGTTACCAATCCACCGGTCGCGAGCCTGGATCCATCGCCACTGAAGGCGATACACTGCTGAGGACCAATGTCTTGAAGAAGTGGTGGCTTCCTGGCTATCAGCTGGAGATTCGATTCTCGACCGTACAGCTCCAGGATTCTGGGAAAATCATGGAGAAAAAATGGTATTCTTAAACATGACACAAACGTTCCTAAACTACCTAATTAGAGATGAAACGAAACAGTCTTTCCTGACATTAGGAGGAGGAGAAATCGAATTACTTGCATCCGCCGGAACTCGTGGAGAACACGACATCATCGCCGCTCCGGTGCACCGCGATCGTCAAGGGATGGCCTTCGCTTGCATCGAGCACATGAGCAGCCTGATGAGACAAGCTATACATAAGAACAGTAACAATACATGTGACAACAGTTTCCAAAATGATATAATGCACAGAAAACAGTCATAAGATCAACAAGTTTTGATGATTGAAGAAGAGAAATCTTGCGAAACTACTATCAAACTTTTCGTCTCATGTTCTGGTATAAAAGAGAAATTCTGGATACCAGAGGGAGAGAGGGTAGAGAAGTAGTCCTGGGATCAAAAGAGAAAATCTGGATCAAAGATGGCGAAGAAGGGCCGTCGTTCCCGGCCTTGCCCAGCGCCACCAAGTTCGCTTTCTCGGGTCGGCGCCGGATCCACGACCCGCACGTCGCCTTTCCCTGACCCGACCCGACTGCCTCCATTACTGTGGAAGCAAAACTAATGGAGAGAGAACTTAGACGACGATCGAGAACCAAGAAGAGGGTTGGCAATTTTTGTTGAGAATGGCTATATGCGCAATTGGTTTTATTCGTTAATGTGGCTCAACAAGAACATAAGAATCACCGTTTTCTTGTGGATGAATTTGCGGTATATTCAGCAGATTATTCCCCCTAGAAAAGAAAATTGGACCGAGGCACATGGTTAATATCTAATTCTTATCCTTTCGGGAAAAGAAAAACAGAGAAATTAAGTTGATATTTGGATTTTTCCTTGTTTTTGGAGTTGTATTCTTCATTCATCTTCTTGTTTGCTTCTTTTGAGGAAGTAGAGCTGTCATTTGTCAACTTGATAATAGAAATAAAAAGAACTTTAAATGCAAGAGAGGGTTTATTGGCCTCACTCACTTTTGAGGTGTCGTAATTTCAAAGCATACATTACCAAACATACAAGTTGCAACACTTCACCGTGCAGTTACAATCCAGCTATAGCCATACAAATGGGCTTTTAGCCGGCAGTCGGCACTTACTGCCGATAAAAGGCAAGGGCTCACCACCTTAAGTTTGAATTATGCCCTAATTGCTGCTTGTGCTTGGCATTGGAGATTGGCATGTCTAGTGACCAGTCAAATTTTCCAAATAGATTGAGTTCAGAATATCCATGCCCGTTAGAGGAAACAATTAGTAGAAAATGCTAATAGAGCTCTGCTCATTCACTCGTGCAGGCACACCTACATTTCAATGGGTCTTGCGGCCAGTAGGCAGTATTAGCATATACATTACCAGAGAGGTCAGGTTCATTAACTTGTTCTACCAGCATTGGTAATCCTATCTTTATAGTATTAACTTATCTTTTATTGAAGATAAAAGCGCCGTTCCGAGAAAAAGAAGGATCATAAGTATGTTCAAACTATCATTACGTGATAGTCCGCTCAATTGATCTTAAAGTACTAGGTGCTACGAACTTTATTGATCTTTCGAAGGAACAATAAGTAAGACCTCTCTCTCGCTCTCAACTCGCGCCAACTTTCAATTACATTAGCCCCGCCTCCGCCGCCACATCGGCAAAGATCGGCGACACCACTGAACCTCCGCCGCCATACTGTCCGGTTCCTTTGCTTTAGGCCCTCTCGGTTGCCCCAACTTTTTGGCCATCGACAATCGACGTTGGCGATTTTGTTCCGGGCGGCGTCTTCCAAACCGGCTCAAGCCGTAAACGGGCCCCGGTCGAACCGGGCCTCGCTCGGTCCGAGCCAGTCGCCTCGCCCAAAACCGGCACCTGCCAGTTGAACCTCTTCAGTACTTCAACTAAAACCCAAAACCCTAATAATCTCCTCCGATCACCTCCTCCTGCGGTGCGCTCGCCGCCGGCGCAAACGAAAACCGCGCGAAAGATTGGATTCGCCTCGGCTGCTTCCGGCTGTTGCGTCACCTCGTTGAAGGTGAAGTCAAGCGCTCTTCCGGTGGTGGGTCGGTTGCTAATTGGGTTGCTGTTTACCTGCGCGCGCCAAGCGGCAAGAAGTGCGAAGCAGGAACGATGGAGGAGAAGCAAGAAGCCGGCGCTCCGGAAAAGACCACGCCTCCTACTGAACTGGTTGGTGTTGTGCAAGTTTTCGCGTCGCTTTTCGAGCTCCGTGATTGATTCGTGTTAATGACATAAACCCCAAAATTTGTCTTTTTGAAACTTTTTGGTAATTTCTTGCGTGTGTTGGAATGTTCGATGATGTAAGAAACCCGGACGGTATGAACATTGTGATCGTCGGCAATGCGATGATGTTTAAATGTTTATATATCTTTGATGTGTCTAACGTTGGTCTAAGGTGGAGATCATATCTCTCTGTTACTTTCCGGTGCAGGAGGAGTCTGGCGAATTGGAAACGCGGAATTAAGAAATATCTGAGAGGTGATGGTGCTAATTTAGAGGTATGCTGGGTTGTGATTGGTCTTGAGTTTGATACCAAGATGTCTTTTTTCTGTGTCTTGAAGAATGTCTTTTGTTGCAGGCTTTGAAAGACAAAAAATTGAGGGGCCAGCTTACCGTTAGAGAAAAGTTATATGGGAAATCTGCAGAAGCAGCTGCCAAGGCAGAGAAGGTAAATGTTCTTGTGTATGACGACGATTTTCATTCCCAGTTTGCTCATCAAACCACAACCTGCAACCCTCCACCCCAACAGGCAAAAAGAAAAAGAAGAAAAAGGAAAGGAAAAATCCCATTAGTTTGTCTTCTACGTTTAGTTGAAAGGTCCAGCCTGAGCTTCAAGTGTGGGTTGAAGCCAGCCTTAGTTTCATCTTTCTGCTATTCCTTCTATGCAGTACACATGGTTCTCAATTTTCAAGTGATCAATGCTCCTTTGCACTCGTTACTTGTATGCATGGATTTTTTTCAGCGTGCTTTTTTGCTTTCCTACTGTGTGGGATTCCTGTAAGCTTGCCACCTGCTGTCTTAGTTGGATGTTCGGTATGACTGCTCAACATCACCTGCATCTTTAAAAAGCGATGTTGCAGTTTTTGTAAGCTGTAGGGCAGATACCTTGCAGTGCAACACTTTCATAGCTGTATGACCTCCAAGATGCTTCTAGGAAACATATGAGCTACAACACATCATTGCACAGCCACATTAGAGCATTTCTACAAGACAGTATACCGAACAGCCTCTGAGTCTTAGATGGAAGTATATCCTTTGTAGTCGTTAACATGGTCTGTCTGTTGTTCCAAGTTGTTGACCTTTGTAATAAAACTGAGTGTCGTGGACTTTTTTCCCCTTAATGATAGAAAATCATAGTTCGATGTTTGTTTCTTGAGAGAAGGTACATGGTTTGTTTGATGTGATAAAATAGCCATGCTGACACTCTTTGTGATTTATTTTTGTTGTGATGAACTTGTTGGCTGAGCAACTTCCTAGAAATAGCTTTAAGGTGCTGCCTTCGCATGTCATTGGAGCATTGAGATGTTTGCCAAAGATGTTGTAAATGCCAAAGTACCTTATTTTGTAGTTGTAGCTACTAGTTGTATCATTAAGATATTTGCCAAAAATGTTGTAAAAGTTGAAGCACCTTATTTTGTAGTTGTAGCTACTATATCAAAGCTTTATCAAACACCACCTTGGTGTGGATAGATGTGATTGACTTACTGGATTTATCTGATCTGCAGAAGTTTTTGCTGAAATGACTCTTTCGCTGTAATTTTGGGTTTCAATGGAGTATTTGATTGTCCATGCGTCCTTTGATCATTTCAATAATTGGTTCTCTTTTTCAGTGGCTTATGCCCAGTGAGGGAGGCTATCTGGAGGCTGAAGGTATAGAAAAAACATGGAGAATCAGGCAAGAATCAATTGCTCGTGAAGTTGATATATCTAGCTCAAGAAATCAGTATGACATCGTCTTACCAGGTTGGTATTAGTTGGCTGATGCTAGATAACAATACTGGTAGAGATTGTTGCCTAGAGAGCACATTTTAAAGGGGAACCTTCTGTAACCCTCAGAAGAATGAACACAGCATTCCTTGATTGCCTGCAAACATAATCTAATGGCACCTTTTTTCTGATCTTGAATGTTCAGTATTCATCCACATGGAGTAGTGGTGTAATGTATTGAATTTAAGTTGGCTCAATTATTTCCATAGATGAAGATCTCTCTCTCTCTCTCTCTCTCTCTCTCTCTCTCTCTCTCGTGCACGTGCGCGCATGCATGCATTCACGCACACAAATCCTTGTTGGGAATGTTCCACCGCTAGGAGTTTTAACTGAGTCATTTCCTTTTCCCTTTTAAGTTTTGAAGTCGTGTTAAAAAATTATTCTTTGTTTTTCACTTTAAATAATAAATAAATTTGCAGATCTTGGTCCTTACACTTTGGATTTCACCTCAAGTGGTCGGTATATGGCAGCAGCTGGACGCAAGGGCCACTTAGCTATTGTAGACATGAAGAACTTGAGTCTGATTAAAGAAATTCAGGTATGAGGTGTTTTATAAAGACAATAATTTGGGTGGCATAGAAGGATTTCATTCAAGGTTATGAGAGACGTCATCCTTCCATAACATCTCATTGAGGATAATAATGAGATTAGTTGGCTGGAAAGTAAGCTTGAAAGGCATCTTGAGTGTTTCTGGGTTTCATTTAGAATGTTCATAGAGGAGATCATCTCCACTCAGTTTCAGTTTGAAAATGTTTAAATCATGATTACATCAGGGAATGATAAGGGGGAGTTGAGCTTGTAGCAGGAACATACGTTTATTGTTGAGAGGCCATAATTTACATTATCTTTTGCTGTAGGAAATATTCCCTATTCATTAGATGGATGGGGTGGATAATTGAAGTAGTGACAATAAGATTGAAAGCTAATTAAAAGAAAAGTTGGACTGAAATTTCCAAAAGGTCTATAGTGGGGAAACTTTAGAAACCCTTTTAAATTAGAAATGCTTGATGATGATGCCAAGAAGGTAGTTAGCTTTCCCACCTTGTATAATGAACGCTTGGACCTGTTTGATTTGGTATTTTGTGCTTGTTGGATATCCTTAATGTCTCGGGTATTAAGAGTACTTAAATGGTACTGAGAAGTATGGAAGACACCATTTGAGTTTTGAACACACCACCAGTCTTTGAGGCTAAAGTCTTGCAACCAAACTGAGGAGTAATGGACTCCATTTATTTGGCATTTATCTATACTTAGCTTTTGAAATTCGGAGAATTGTTATAAAACTTAAATATCCAGGATTTTGAGGGTAAACCTTTGCTTAGAGAATTGCTAAATAAGTAGCTAAAGTCAGGCTTCATTGAAATATCTATGAAGTGTGAACTATATAGAGGGATATGGATGTATCTCATTTCTTGGCATTGGTGTGTAATTCCCCATAGATGGACAACTAAACTGATTTTTGTTGTTCTTGTTACTTAAAAATTGATGGGGACACTTATTAATTTGAATTGTCACAACATGTACTTTGGATTGTTGTGGGACTGATTTGTATAACCATACTTTCTTTTTCAGGTTAGAGAAACTGTACGTGATGTTGTCTTCTTGCATAACGAGTTGTTCTTTGCTGCAGCGCAGAAGAAGTAGCTCTCTCTCTCTCTCTCTCTCTCTCTCTCTCTCTCTCTAAAGTAGATAAGTATCTCTTTGTTGACTAATCTTCAATCGTCATCTAGACACTTTGTTCTGAAACTACTCTGCAAAAATGTCTAGGCGCTCATTATACTCTGGCTCGTTTGAAATCTGACCTCGTGAACTTCTTGCTTTTATGAAATAATTTCCCAGACTATTTAAAATTGGATGTTATCCCATCCATTCATCCAACTGTTAGGTTCTCATCAATCTGCTGAACTCTGTACTCTGTATGCAAAACATGATTTGTTCCCTATGCTTAGGAGAAAGTTGGAAGTTGAGCCCTCGTTTGGAAATTTTTGTAAAGTGACTCTTTTATATCTTGCTGAAGTTTATGTCTAACAGCTAATTGATGAAGTGGGATATGATTGCTCCCACCCAAATAACAGGCAGGGGGGTAGAATTACAAATTACGCAATTACAATAAATAAGGACATGTTTCAACCTTTTAATTTGTTATTCAGGTGAACTGCCTAGCATTTTGTTGTTTATACATCTTGAATTGATACAGCAATTTATACTAGATGTATGGATATCTGAACTGGTAAGCAGACAATTATGTGAATGCGTGGTTCATTCTTCTCTTGGATTAAAATGATCTGCTTTCAAGACTCATAATCACATTGTAAAAGAGGCAGTGGAAATTCTAATGATGATTTGTGAATGATTTGAAGTTGTCAATTCACCAGAGTTGCAGTGGTGAAGTTCTAGAATAATCAGAGTAATGTGTCGTCTCTTGTCCATTAAAATAAAGAAGTAATCTGTTGCTTAATTGGTTTCAATCAGAAACTTTTTGCAATTTTTGCGGCTTTTGGAAGGCTAAATCATCTTGATGGTTGATCCTCCTATGTATCTTCCTTGAACTTGGCAGGTACACTTATATCTACAACAGGGAAGGTATCGAATTGCACTGTTTAAAGGTTTGTATTTTGTTTTCGAGTAATACCTAATATACATCTATCAACTTTTTGTGGCATTTATCATTTTAATTATTGAATAAATTGATCTCTTGTCATGTAGCGGATGACTTTCCTCTGTCCTCATGTATTGTTATTTGGGATTCGTTGTTTGCTTGTTGACACATTTGAAGGGCTTTATAGAGTTGGTTCTTCATGACACTAGATGAAAGATGTTTTGTGACATGCATGTGGCACTTACATTTTCTGGCTGCCAAGTGTCTCCATTACAATAGCTTTCCTTGTAGTACATGAGATCTTCAAGTATTTCTCCAGGTTCCACTTGTACATGATATTGCCTTTTTGTCCTGTTCTTTTTCCTGTAAATAGTTACATCATTGTCATATGAAACTGGTGAACTGAAAGCAAGAATTTGGAGTTCAAACTTAGTGTAACTAACAATGCATGGTTGATTACCACCAAATACGTAAAGCAACTGAAAGCAGATCAGATCAAATTCTATCTTCTGCTTACCACTTTTCTTTTTCTCTCTACTTCTCTTATCGCCCAGGAGTGGCTCTGCATACCATTTTTTGATATAGGTGTTGCTCTGGCCCTTGTATTCTAGTATTGGCAGCATATTGATCCTCCAGAATCACAAGAATCCTTAATTAGAATGGGATTGATAGTGTCACATATATCACTTTTGCTTGTTAAAAAGAAGTGAGGCCCCATCTGCTTTTGATAAACTTAAGCATATGCACACCCAGAAAAATATTACACAAAAATAAAACAATAATAGAAATCTTATCTATGAAATTCACATCCATTGAAATTCATTTTTAGGGGCAACTGATAATTACAATGGGATCCCTTAGAGTACATCCATAAGCAAAATGTTAAGAAATGCTCTTATTCACTGGTTTGGAAGATGCTCTAAGGGCATTGGTAAGTAAGTCAATTTTACTTGGAAAATGAGAGGAGATTTTCTTTTGGTTTGTTCTATTGTCTTGTGATACATGGAAACAGTATATGCATTTCCAATGCACCTTTTGGTTCATCAATTATAATGTCTCGAGGACGCTCATAAACGGGACCTAGAAAGTAGCTTAAATTTTGAAGTTATGCTCCAGTGGGTGACTCCTCTGTATTACTTAGTAACTTGACTGCTGGCAACTTTCCTCGTGGTTTTACTGGCAAGCGTCTGTGCAACTTCATACTCCAGTACATATCTCCTCTTGCTGTGTGCCAACAATGTTGAAATCTCTACTTTCACATGAAAAATGTTCTTTTGTAACATTGGACTCTTGACTTTCTCAGAATGATCGTAGCAGTGCTGACATTTTTGGATCTTGGAATAAAACTCTGGTTTTTCATTTTTCTAGTTCATAGATTATACAAATGATAAGCTACTTTTATATGCATAGATGCAAATAGCAACGGATATATTCATAGATCTGTGAAAGAGCAAAAAAAACCAAGGGGCTTCTTGGAGGGCTTCATATCTTTGTTTTTGTTGCAAATTAATAGAGAATTTATCTAGACTACTGTGAATCAGTTTCATTCTAACTTTTCCATCTCTCAGGAACATGGAGCAGTGCTTAAGCTTCAATTTCTGAAAAACCATTTCCTCTTGGCATCCATAAATAAATTCAGCCAGCTTCATTATCAGGATGTTACGACGGGGGTGATGGTTGGCAACTTCCGGACTGGTTTAGGTCGTACAGATGTGATGCAGGCGAATCCCTTCAATGGGGTTGTTGCTTTAGGTCATTCAGGTGGGACGGTAACTATGTGGAAGCCCACCACTTCAGCTCCTCTTGTCAAGATGCTGTGTCATCGCGGCCCCATATCAGCATTGGCATTCCATCCTAACGGCCATATCATGGCAACTTCTGGCAAGGAAAGGAAAATAAAAATATGGGATTTGAGGAAGTTCGAGGTTCTTCAAACTTTGCCTGGCCATGCGAATACCCTGGATTTTAGTCAGAAGGGTCTGCTTGCTGCTGCAACTGGATCATTTGTGCAGATCTCAGGAAATTTCTCAGAATCTCAGAGCTACAGCAAATACATGACTCATTCCATGGCGAAAGGGTACCAGATAAATAAACTCTTGTTCCGTCCATATGAAGATGTCTTGGGCATAGCTCACTCCATGGGATGGTCTTCTATTCTAGTTCCGGGATCAGGAGAACCTAACTTTGATTCTTGGGTTGCAAATCCATTTGAAACATCTAAGCAGAGACGAGAAAAGGAAGTGCGCTCTCTTCTTGACAAACTTCCTCCGGAGACCATCATGTTGGATCCATCAAAGATTGGCACGGTGAAGCCACCAAGTAGAAAACAGAAGCCTACGAAGCAGGAGAGAGAATCGGAGATGGAAGCCGCTGTTGCAGCCGTCAAGGACATGCCAATGAAGAAGAAAACAAAGGGGAGGAGCAAACCGAGTAAGAGTGCGAAGAAGAAGCAAGAAATTATTGCGAGAGCCAAGAGGCCTTTCTTGGAACAACAGACGAAAGAAGAGGAAGCATTATCTAGAAAGAAGCAAAAGATGAGTGAGGAAGCTGAACTGCCAAAGTCGTTGCAGAGATTTGCTCGGAAAAAAGCAACATGATCCACTTTTCCTCCAATTTTAGAGGTATATGTTCAGTGATGGTGTAGCTCAAAATTTTGTTTTCTTTACCATTGCAATGGTGTCTGGAACAATAGTCCAGTTCTTTCTTTGTTCTTCATAGTCATCCCTGTTAAGGCCTCGCTGTGCACAAGGCTCATTGACTCGATCAATTTTGTTGTAGAGTATAATTATTTGCTGTGTCCAGCTGCGATAGGGAATGATCTCAGCAAAATTCCTTGCTATGTACTCCTTCAAATGGGTGAAAACATTGGTATATGCATCATCGGCAAGTGTCTTGCTCACACTTGTATCGAATCTGTGCAGGTGATGACCTCCAGTACTGGTTACCAATCCTGTAATTCATCGTTGGGCGGTCGATGATTCTTTTCGTATGGCAAATGAACTTGTATAACAATGCTTTCTTGATTCTTGTGACTACCCACTCTATGATGGTTCAGCCAAAGAGCTCCATTCTGTCCATCCAATGGTCATGCCCAGAGAGCTTCTGGTTCATGGATCTGACCAAATACCTCATCAAAAGGTCTAACCAATTCGTGCTCACTCTGGTTGGTCCCCTCTCCAATCTCCAGGAAAGAAATATTATTGTTCCCGAATACTATGAATGTGCAATGCAATTGAATCATATGGTGGACCACTGCCTGGTTATCATAGACCGGTCATCCAGTTTTAGGCCACGGCATGGGCTGGCTGGTCAAAACATGGGGCCTATTTCTACTTGGAACAGATCACCATTGCGCACGTTATAGCGATGTCCAGCTCAAACATCCCCAAATTAGCCTAAACGTGGGAGCATGATTGCTTTACTCGCGTGATCGCGTATCTCACATTGGCTTTCTATTCTTCCCAAGAAGATACGCAGAAGTGTCATCAGTTGATGTGATGCGTGATGAGACCCGTTTCCGAAGCTGCCTAATTAGCGGGCAAATGATTGTTTTTATGCTATCGAGTGTTTCGAAAGACGTCGGCTGATGATGTGAACGCTCCATGCGTGGAAGTTGCTTGCTTCCTTGGTCACGCCTTGCGTTTTCAACGATGTTTGGTTTCTACTTGTTGATCTGTACTTGCCCTTTTCCTCCTTTAATTTTGATCATGTTTTAAAAGAATTAATTTTTGTAAAATTACAAAAAATAAAATAAAAAATCAAGTTAAGTAAAAAGCAAATTGTGATCATTGAAAGATTTGCTGTAAATAATAAGAAGTCATGTGTACAGAAGCTTCTACTCGGGTTAGGTTCCAATGTGTAAAAGGATTTATATTGCATAAATTATTTGAAAAATATTTTTGCAAAAATATCGCTTGTATAACTTAAAATAATTAGTTAATGAAAATTGTTTTCATTACCAACAACAATTTATATTTATACATTTTCCGTGAATGATGATAAAATTTTTCATTCATTCATTTTTGCAAGCAGTATAAGTAAGCAATTTTAGGAAAATATTTTCTAAATCATTTGTTTTGCCTTAAACAAATAAAGTCTTAAGTAAGCAACCCTTCGTCTTTTTGTCAAATCCCAAGATGCTCGTCGAATGTTGAAGTAAAAAATGTTTATTATCTTTAATGCATTCTCTTTTGTGCTATGTGTAATTGGCGTATCAGATATCGATGCATTTTCTTCTCAAATAAAGTTAATGAGTACTTCAAAAGTATATGTTAACTAGACTTTTTTAGTATAAATATCCTATTATTGACGCTAGGAGCTTGGAAAGTTTAGAGGAGAGGATTGGAAATTGCTTGCCTAGCACCTTTCATATCCCAATCAACTCACTAAATTGCAAATTAGTCTGGAAGATCACGCAAAAGCCACTGATTTATCTCCTTCTAAGAAAAAGGATCATATGTTGGGAAAAGGTGGCAAGTTCAGGTCACATCTCCAAACCCGATGAACTAAAGATTTGAAGTGCTACGATACAGTTGTACTGTCTAGCTAAAAAGGTGCGCACTGCCCTGCCTTTTCAGTCCATGAACTAGAATCGAGCATCACTTTTCTTCCCCAGGAAGTAATGTTGACTAATTGATATGATTTTCCACTTTACAAATTTAATATCGATATAAGATACTGAGAACCTTGCCCAAGATTATGCCCTAAATGCCATTTCTCGATTTTTGAGCCAATACTATTACGGGATCTCAAATGGCGTGATCCTTTCTAAAGTCACACTGGCGTGGGTGAGCCGCAATCGGAGCGGGCAACGTCGTGTTGGCAACAGTCGAGAGGGACAAATTGATTGCTTTAGTAAATCTGGAGATGCTTGGCGAATAAGTGCTAGATGGTGTGTAGAATGTGTATTGGTACCGTAGAAAATTGTACACTTATGCAGAATTATAATCTCCTATTTCACCCTTTAAGCTCTAACAACCCAACAAAGCAGTTCACTAGATATTCCTCAAGATTTACAAATTGTCCGGAGCATGCTGCTTTTTGAAGTTTCTAAAATCGCTCCTACACGCTTGAGCACTTCCAACAACACTGTAGCACTCCCTTTTCAAATTACAAAGTATTATAGTGATTTGCAATGAAATATTATTCAATTTTGCACAGAGGAAAACAAGGAAATCTAATGAATTATTGTCGGAGTTGTTTGTGAGCTTCTCGGACGTCAGCAACTACTTTGACATGTATCTAAATAGTACAAACTTCGAAAAATCGTTCAAGGATTTATTCAGTTATGTATTGCGATGGTTTGCCCTTCTTTGACAAACAGAATGCATTTTTATGGAGCATTTACAGTTTGCCTGATGTTGCTTTTGTTCATCCTGTCAACAATTTGGTCTAATGAGGGTGAAGAGTAATCGCTAGGGCATGAGAACCTAAACAAGTGGCTTTTGGTGAAATGGCTTGGAATGTATGGAATTGTACATCAAACACGGACAGAGTGATTCTAGGATGTGTGTTTGCGTGCGTGTGTGTATGTGTGTGAAGATTGGACACTTTTTGGTATAAGGCAAGCTTTGCTTTGGAACTCCAAAATTGAGTGTGCTCACGTTAGAGCACTACCAGGATGGGTGACCTATTTGAAAAGTACCTGCTTGTACACAAAAGGATAAAACCATGAGACTTGGTATGAAATGGGCCAATGCGAACAATTTCTCAAGTGAGTTAATTTTATGGTATCATAGCAATACCTCCTCCAATAGGTGTGTGGTTTGAGGACAAACCACGCAGAAACCGATAGGTCTATAACAACTAGATCCAACGAGGGTGGGGAGTGACCGTCGAGACATGAGAACATGAACAAGGGGCCTAGTAAGTTTCTAGGATGGCGAATGGAATAAAAATAAATCGAACTATACACTGAACAAATGGAAAGTGATTCTAGGATATATATGTGAAAATTGGAACTAGTTTAGGAAAGCGTCTTTCAACGTAACGACAAACTTGCTTTGGAACTCCAAAGTTAAGGGTGCTCAAAATAAAATACTACCATAATGGATGACCTCTTAGGAAAGTTACTCATGTACGCCAAACGATAAAACCTTGACACTTGGAATGGACAGTTCAAAACTGACAATGCATTGAGTGAGTTAACCCAGGCGTCACACATCCAATAAGCAAAATCAGTCCAGTTTACTTTAGAATACTTACAGTGGATTCCAACACTTGAAGATAAGTGTAAATTATCAACTCAAGTCAAATTCAAATTAATAAAGAGTGAAGTTTTACCATCATAATCATAGAGACTTGTCTATAGAACCATCCACACCTATTGTAAATATGTTCTTTCAAGCACATTGATCTAGATTTTGTGGAACCTGGACTTTAGCCCAAAATCAAGCATTGAAACATGTAATAAGGAAGGCAAACATTGGCTTGAAAAATTTTAACTCAAAACTTCCTATTCTTATATCACGATTTTGTGGGACGATTACATAGTTCAAAAAGTTTAAATTATTAGATAAAGACATAGTTTAATACTTAACTATTTGAACATATATGTCTCACATTCTATGCTCCTCATGTCTAGAGTCACTCCGCCCATGGAGATAAGTCCTTCGGGTTAAAAGCCATGGGGGCACAGGCAAGCCGCAAATAAAGCAAACCATTTCATGCTAGCCATGTGCTCGACGGGGTTGCCCTACACCGGCATCAAAGCTATAGCGTAGGAATGTTGGGCATCGAACATCGTGAATCGCGATCGGGACTGATGCTACCATTCTGGGACGGAGCAGCCTAAACCCCTTGTTTTAAATAGCATAGAGATTTCGAAATGATCCAAGATCGCTCGTGCTTGATGTGGATGAAAACGAACCTGGAAAGCTTCACAAGACAGTCTTCGCTCATGTGTCCGATGAAGAAGTGATCGTTAGAGCCGGCCAACAACAGCCAACCCCTAATTTACCCAGAAAAGATGCAAAAGGTTCTTGTCTTTTTAGCTTTTTCCTCTCCATGCAAATTCACTAGGGAGTGGCAACATAGCCTAGCATTGGACGTGCTCTTCACTGACCGGTTTAATCATCAGATGAGGCGATTGATAGTGAAAATTGACCGCCGACATTGCAGACATTACTAGAAAAAGTGCATGCTCGCAACACGCATGTATGCTAGAAGACACAACTAAGTCACGAGATAATTGGGATTTCTTGCTTCAACACCATCAAAAGTCGAGTGGATTCATTGATCGAGTGGTTCCATCCAAATCTTCCCTTCTCGACTCATATGGCACGTGAATGATTGAATAGAAAAGATGGGTTCAATCCGATTAAAAAGCAGATTCGTGAAAAATGAAATTCACTAGTGTGATTTCTTGAATATTTTTCTTGAAAATTCTGTTGGTCTTATTATAATACATTAAGAGAGATGTCTTTCGTGATCAAATCTTAGTATTATTACAAGTGGTTGAGAGTGTACAAAGTCCAGTTTCGTGACAAGAAAGGAATCGATTTTTTTTAAATAATTGTATTTGGTACCGCGGAATAAGATGAGTATGGCATCGTATGAAAGGAATAAAGATTCGATTTCCTTTGTTTTTTGATTGATGGGAAAGTAACGATGTCGGATAATATAAGAAAGTAACGACAAGATGTTACAGATGTCCTCGAAAATAGATTACGAAGAAGACAACACGAAAAGGCAAACATGAAAACTTTATGTGGGAAAGTCGGGTAGAATCGTGACTCCATCACCCATGCAAAGGATATTTTTTTAATTAAGGAATTCAATCAAATACATTGAAAATAAGGGATGATCATAAATTCATCCCTCTTATTTTCTATAAGATTAATATCACGAAAAATCTTAAACTAATACGCATATGACAAATTTATCTCAAACTAATTTTTTGACCACCAAATCCAAAATTAATACGTCCATAACAAATTTACCCAAACTCACTAAAAATCTAAAACCGGTACATTCATAACAAATTTACCTTATAATTTGATTAATATCAAGAAAAACCATAAACTAATACACACGTAATAAATAAAGAGTAAAATCCCAAAATTGATACACCTATCAATTGTCATGTGTCATCTAATTCAACAATTTGACGATAAAATATAACGGAAACTAATGAATGATAGATTTATCACAAGTATACTAGTTTTGGGTTTTTTGTGATTAATAATCTTTTTGAAGTAAATTTTTTATATGTGTATCAATTTAGGGTTTTGGCGACATTAACCCCTTTACATAACAAATACTCTCTTTACATATGAAAACTTTTTTTTTTTTTTTTTTTTTGCATCTTCAACTTAAAAAGGCATTTCGACCCAAAAAAAAAAAACTTTTTCATTTGAAATCTACACTTGAAAAGTGAAATCCAATATTGAGAGTTTGGTAATTTAGAAGAAAATGGCAACTCACTAAAATATCTGTGGGTGAGAGACACAATTTAAAATTATGAGGATGCCATTGTGAGGTGAGGAGGGTATTTAATATGAAAAGCAAGGTTGAAGAAAATATTTGTCATTTTCCCCGAAGATTAATATCCATTACATAGGAACGTCCCCTCCTTTCAACCAATTACAATGTTAGAGTGTCCTTAAATAGTGACACCGAGCATAATAGCCAATAGTAAAAACTTCAACTATCTTTCATGGCGTCACAAGTTTAACCCATTTTGCGAGTAAAGTAGCCAATTGTGCCTAGGAAATTTGCCCCATCCTGTAGAAAGACTTGCTAATTTATGGAGTATTGAATGGGTTTGCAGTGACAAATTTGTCAATTTTGCACATTTAGGTTCTAGATGGACTATAAAATTATGACTTTAAAAGAATATTTTGTAATAAGTGTGAGATTCTTATTTTAATGCATAGGAAGTAGCGGAGTTGGTTAGAACTTGTCGCCCTTTAAAAGAGATTTGACTAGCAGTTAAAATACACTTGCAAAAGGGCACACTTATGCTTGCATACAATATGAAAAAACTGTGATAGAGGAGAGGAAAATGTGATTTGATATATGTTCTGGAGCTAGATATAAACTATTGCACGATAACAAAGGTTATTTAAATTTAGAATTTACGTAGATTTATTGGATAATATGATGATTTTGCTAATATTTTTAATTACTATTTCACTTGTGATTTTTCGATATGCAGTTATTATTTATTATCTTAGTTAAAATGAAAATTTTCTTTTTTCGAATTTGAGGTTGAAGGTTTCTTACATATTTGTTTATTATATGGAGAGATTAATGGTTATTGAACCTTGTCTTGCAACTCCCCATAAATTTTGTTGCAAAATCGTGAATGGCATAGCCAATGTCACATATGCTAAGGTATAATACAATTGTATGAAAAAGGAGTAGAATGGAATCGAAAGAGGATTTCGGTTACTTGGTTTACGTAGTAACGGAATAGAATATATATTAGTTTGTTTGGTTATAAAACACAAATTACAAGAATGGAATTGGAAAATCAAATCAAGTTTATACTTTTATTAGTCTAAAATTACATTTGTCAAGGTTTCAAATGGTTTTTTAAATTATAAAATAATTGGCCATACGTTATTCAAAATCACAAAAAAGGTTAACAATATTAATTAGTGTTGAGTATGTCTTGAACTTTTTTATGGGCTTGGGTAACTTTAGGGTTTGGAGGTAATATAAATATTATTTTTCTCAAGTTATTAGATAAAAAGTTGAGATAGAAAAAGTCTTAGTTTTCAAAACCACATTTTGTAATCCTTGAAATTCTATAATGGATTTTGCTTATCTTTCCCTAGTAGTTTTTCCTATAAGGGTTTCCACGTAAATCCGGTGTTCTTTTATTCTTTTTAGTTTCAATTTCCTTTTAGTTTCTACATCTGCCATGACCAACTAGTATCAGAGCTTTAGGGTTTTTCTCGATCTTCTAGTTATGGCTTTAAGTTCAACAACAATATTTGATATTGAGAAATTTGATGTGAGTGACAATTCCAAATTATGGCAAGTTTGTATGTTGACTGTTTTTACACAGCATGGTTTGAAGAAAACTTTGGGAAAGGGAAGAAATCAGAAAGCACATTAGATGAAACATGAAAAGAATTGGATGAAAGAGCCATGTCAGCTATTCATTTGTGCCTCACGAATGAAGTTCTACAGCAGGTATTAGATCAAAAAACAGTTGCAAGTTTATGGAATAAATTATAGAGCATTTTTTTGACAAAATTCTTCACTAATCGGTTGAGGCTTAAGCAACAACTCTTCACTCTTCGTATGGCTGAAGGTGCTTCTTTTAAATCTCATACTTTTGAATTTGATGCTATTATATCTAAATTAAGAAGTACTAATGTTAAGATTGAAGATGAGCATTGGGCTCTCTTATTGTTAGCTTCACTACCTTTCTTTTATAAGAATTTTATAGAAACCATGATTATTAGTAGAGAAACTATTGATGTTGAAGATGTCAAGATTAGTCTTCTAAATAAGTAGAAACTAGATATAGAATGGACTTTTGAAGACAATAATGATCATGGGGCTAGTTTAGTTGCTAGAGGAAGGTCAATTAAGAGAAGTAATGGTGGTAGGTCCAGATCAAAATCAAAGCATATAGATTTTATTTGTAACTTTTGTAAGTCTAAGGGGCATATCTAGATAATTGTCTGAAACTGAAGGTAAAACGGCAAAGAGGAAATAAGAATTAGCAAAATCAAGGAAACACAAATTGACAAGATAATCATAATTACAAGATCAGGGAAAATCAGGGAAACGAAAACCCCGCTCAAGCTGGTGTTGTTGAAAAAGAAAATGAAGATTGGTTATTGGTTGTATATGATAAAGACAAATTCGGTGATAATTGCATTCTTGATTCAGGTTTTCGTACCACATGTGCCCTAATCATGAATTGTTCTCCACATACAAAGAATTTAACGGTAGAGTTATTCTAATGAGAAACAATGCTAAATGTAAAGCAATTGGGATTGCGACTGTCAACATTAAGATGTACAACGGCATCATTAGAACTTTGGATAATGTCAGACATGTTCCTTATTTAAAGAAAAACCTCATCTTTTTTGGTACACTTGATACTGATAGTTGTAAGTTTACAACTGAAGGTGGATTTATGAAGATCATGAGAGGTTCACTTTTGTTGATGAAAGGATTGAAAATTGGCACCTTGTATCAGTTGAAAGCACTATAATTATCAGTTCAGCTTTAGTCTCATACGCTATGATAGAATCAGACAACATTAACTTATGACATATGAGATTAGGCTATATGAGTATTAGAGGGATGGAGGGGCTCAGTAAGAGAGGTCTTCTGTGTTGTCAAAAAATTAGAAAATTGGATTTATTCGAGCATTGTCTTTGGAAAACAAAAAATGATCAAATTTAAGAGATGAATTCACACAACAAATGGCACTTTGGATTATGTTCACTTTGATCTTTGGGGGCCTACGAAAATTCCTTCAAAAGGCCTTGGTTTAAGGTATTTACTTACTTTAATTGATGATTTTTCAAAAAAGGTTTGGGTTTATTTTCTAAAACAGAAAAAAAAATGTTTTTGTTACATTCAAACAATGAAAAACATTAATTAAGAAGCAAACTAGTAAAAATATTACGCGATTGAGAACAGATAATGGGCTTGAATTTTGTGGAGGTGAGTGTAATGAGTTTTGCAAAGTTGAAGGTATTGTGAGGCATTATACTATAGTGAATACACCACAGCATAATGGTATTGCAGAATGCATGAACAAAACCTTTTAGAAAGGACTAGGTGCCTATTGTTTAACATTGGTTTAAGCAAGGAGTTCAGTCAATATGATTGCTTGGCCGATAAATTGTTCTCTTTGCACATCTATTGAGTACAAAACACTTGAGGAGGTATGGTCAGGTAAACCCGCTGATTATTCTTCTCTTCAAGTATTTGGAGGTTTAGCATATGCACATGTCAGTGAAGGCAAATTAGAGCTTAGAGCAAAAAAAAAGAATGAATCTTTTTTTGTTATGCTTCTGGTGTAAAAAGTTATAGATTTTGGTATGCTAATTCATCTAAGATTATTATTAGAAGAGATGTTACTTTTGATCAGTTTGCTATACTTATCCTAAGAAAGAATCATCTACTTCTTGCAATGAAAATCTGAAAAGTGTTGTAGAGAAAGTAGAGTTTGAAGTAATTTCTTCTCAACTAATTCGACCATCTACTAATAATATTGAGTTTGAAGAACTTGAAGAGGAACAATATTCTATTGTCAAAAATAGACTAAGAAGGACAGTGAAGCCTCCATAGAAATATGGATTCTCATATTTTGTTACTTATGCTTTTTCAGTCGTAAAGTCAATAGAGTATAGCAAGCCCAAAACCTATAAAAAAAAAAAGCTGTCTCTTCAAGAGATTCAGCAAAGTGGTTAATTGCTATGGACGAAGAGATGGAATTTCTTGAAAAGAATCAAACTTAGGAGCTTGTTAAGCCACCAAAAGAACAGAAATTTGTGGAATGTAAATGAGTTTTCAAAAGAAATGAAGGTATTCTTAGAGTTGAACACATCTGGTACAAAACTCATCTAGTTGGTAAAGGCTATAGTCAGATTGAATGAGTTGATTTTAATGGCGTGTTTTCACCTGTTGTTAAACACAGCTGTATTTAGGTTTTTTCTTGTGTTAGTTACTATGCATGATTTAAAGTTGGATTACTTCGATGTGAAAATAGCTTTCTTAAGTGGTGAGCTTGAAGAGAAGATCCATATGGGTCAACTAGAGGGTTTTTAATTTGAAGGTAAAGAAGATCATATTTGTCTATTAAAAAAGTGTATATATGGTTTGAAGCAACCATTTAGATAGTGGTATAGAAGGTTTGATTCGTTTATAGTGCAACTTAACTATTGTAGAAGCAAATATGATAGTTGCATGTATTTGCACAAACTTTCTAATGGATCTTTCATTTATTTGTTATTATATGTTGATTGCGACAAAAGATAAATTTGATATACAAAATTTGAAGGCACGGTTGAGTGCTGAATTTAGGATGAAGGACTTAGGGGTAGCGAAGAAAATTTTAGGCATGCAAATTCAACAAGATCCACAAAGGGGAAAATTATTATATCTCTCTTAAAAAAAGTTACATCGAAGAGGTGTTAGATCTTTTTGGCATGAAAGATGCCAAACTAGTAAGTGCTCCTCTTGCTGCTCATTTCAGATTGTTAGCTAATTTATGTCCACAAACAGATGAAGACATAAAATATATGTCACATATTCTATACTCTAGTGTAGTTGGTAGTCTCATGTATGGCATGATTTGTACTCGACCCAACATTTCACATGCTATTAGCTAGGTGACTAGATATTTATCATGTTTTGGCAAAGTTCATTGGCAAGCTGTGAAATGGATATTGAAATTTTTGAAGAATACTTCTAATTTTGGTTTAGAGCTTAGGAAAACTGGTGACATTTTGATAAGGTATGTCGATTCTGATTATGTTGGTGATCTTGATAAGAGGAGGTCTTTGACTGGGTATATCTTTACTATTGGAGGTTGTGCAGTCAGTTAGAAAACTACTTTACAACATATAGTAGGTTTGTCTACTACAGAAACAGAATATATGGCTATTGCAGAAGCAGTTAAAGAGGCCATATGGTTAAGATGCTTATTTGGAGAGCTTAGTGTGGATCATGGCGTGATTGTTGTCCATTACGATAGTCAGAGTGCTATACATTTCACTAAAGATTAGATGTATCATGAGAAGACAAAGCACATTAATGTGTAATATCATTTTGTTTGAGACATTCTTGCTAATGGCTACATCAAGGCCTTGAAAATTGAGATAGAAAAATAATCCAGTTGATATGATGACGAATCCTTTGCCTATTGCCAAATTCAAGCATTGCTTGGATTTGAATAATGTTTGTTATAACTAAGTTTTACTCTAATGGGAGGGGAAAATTGTTTGTCACTTATGTAGAATTCAAGCTAAGACGGAGATTTGTTGAGTATGTCTTGAATTTTTTTATGGGCTTGGGCCAATGTTAGGGCTTGGGGACAATATAAATATTGTTTTTCTCAAGTTATTAGGCTAAAAAGTTAAGATAGAAAAAATCTTAGTTTTTCAAAGTAATCTTTTGTAATCCTTAAATTTCTATAGTGGATTTTACTTCTCCTTCCCCCGTGGTCTTGCCCGCAAGGATTTCCCCATAAATTCAATGTTCTTTTATTCTTATCAGTTTTAATTTCAGCTTAGTGGACGATGTATCGTACTCAGAGGCCGATGCCACTAATGAAGGTGAGCCTGTCGCAGTTGCTTCGACTGATTGTCAAGCTTGAAGTTCTACACTTGTCGATCCTCCGGTTGATGACTCAGGATTAGGCTCATATTTGCGTACCCACATAGCAAATGGCACAACATGAATGTCCCTCTTTCATGGAACAGGCACGACGTGTGCACGAACGAGGCACATATGTAAGAATTTCGAAAAATCAAGTCATGGGTTGCCACCAAAAATAGAGAAAAAGCTTAAAGAAAAAAAAAATTGGCATGTGAACCTACAAAACATGGTCATGTACATTATTTTGATAATCTTGATATGTGAAAGCACATTAGAGATAGGCATGCATACTGTTGCCATAACCATTGGCATGGGTGTGTTTGTTTCACGAAAAACGTAACGTTTTTGGAAAATGTTTTCCGGGAAACCCTTTTCCAGGAAAACGGTTAGTTTTCCTTTGTTTGGTGATACGTGACTGAAAATATTTTCTGGTGTTTGGATTGCATTTGAAAAATGATTGAAGGTGTAGAAGACGCCGACGAAGAGGAAGAGGAGGGAGTGAAGCCAACGAGAGCGCAGGAGGGGCTAGGGTTGGAGGAGGCAGCGGTGACGAAAGGGAGGGGGCGAAGGAGAAAGAGCGAGGGGAGGAGGAGTTAGGGTTTACGTTCACAAGCAAAGAAATAAAAGAGAAAACAAGAAAAAAAAAAAAAGAAAGAAGAAAGAAAAGAAAAGATACAATAATAACAAATTCAAAATTTTTAATTAGAAATTCTTTTTAATAATAATTTTTCATTAAGCAAGGACCTTAAAACATTTTGGAAAACATTTTCCGGTTCTTTCAAAGGGGAAATCGTTTTCCGAATTTAAGCTTTGGAAGAAAAACATTTTCCGTTGATTAGGAAAACATTTTCCGCTGACTCATTTTCCTAAATGAACCAAACACTGGAAAATGAGGAAAACATTTTCCCAAAAATTGTTTTTCGCAAAACAAACACACCTAGTTTCTACATTTGCCATTACAATTAGAAAAATATCGCTTATGCTATGAAAATATACAGTTATATTCTATGATCTATTTTGATAATAGGTAGGTATTAAGAATTGAAAGAAATATTAATCAATATTAATAGTGATATAATGTGATTAATTGAACATGGCTCATATAAATTTACTAACTTAGTTATTGTAGTTACATTCATTATTAGAACTCATACGGGCATTCTATTTCAACCTAATTCCCTCCAATCAAACAAGTTGCAAGAGCATTAACTTTTTAGTTGGCAAAAGATCGCTTCAAGTACTAAAAGTGGATACAAATTGACACTTAAGTGTCAAAAGTTACGAAAGTGACATTTAAGTGCCACCTTTTATTAAAAATAAGACAATTAAGTGCCACATTCGGCGAAGCTCGCTGAAAATCTTACGTGGCATTTTTTTATTAATTTTTTCGCTTATGTGGCTCGCCGGAAGGCTGACTCAGCAAACTACACACAAAAACGATGTCGTTTTGGTATAATTTGAATTTTAATATAATAATTAATTAAAGTAAATTTTTAAAAATTAATTAATTAATTAATTTTAAAAGAGGGGGAGGTTGAGGGCTCAGCCCTCCGTTGTCGAGAAGGTGGGGATTGTCGTGGGGCCGCGAGCTCGGCCGGTGGCCCTAGCCGGCCGGTGGCGAGGGCCCGCATGCCGCCCTCACCTAGATTTGGGGCGAGGGTCGTAGCCCTCCCCATGCAGCCCTCGCCACCGGTCGGGTGGGCCGCCGCCCTCGGCGACACTCCCCCACCTTCTCGACAACTCAACCCTCAGCCCGCCGCTGCCTCCCACCTCCTCCTCTCCCTCCCATTTTTTCAAAAAAATAAATAAATAATTATTTAAAATTTACTTTAATTAATTATTATATTAAAATTCGAATTATACCAAAACGACTTCGTTTTTTACACTCGTTTAGCCACATCAGCATGCAAAACGACGTCGTGTATTGCACATATACAAAATTTGACTTCATAAGTGACTCCAAGTTAGGTTCTAACAGAAAAAAAAGTGACCCTATATTAGCAAGCTAAGTGAATTAAATCAATATCCCTTGCGTGTATTGCACATATACAAAATTTTCTCATACAAGTCTAGTGAACATTTCCCACCATGACTTCATGCACAAACATCATAGATTACAACGAAATGAAGAGAGAGTGGCCATGGCTGCAAGCTCGAAACTAGAGTGTCCATGGTCACTGGCTTGAAGATCCAGCAACCATAATCAAGAGCTCAGAGCTCAAGTGGCTATGAACGTGGTTGAGAGCTCAGAAATATGGCGACTATGGTTGCGATCGAGAAGAGAGAGAATGACCATTGAGGTTGTCAAGCCAAAGTTGGATGGAGAAGCTATCGCAGGTGATGCCAATGCAGAGGCTCATTAATGACTTTATCATGTATAAAGAGATCGCCACCCCAGGTGGAAAATTTGAAAGAAGGAAGAAGAAGATGAACATACGTAATGGGGAAAAGGGAAAGGGAAAGA
The DNA here is from genome assembly GCA_014182565.1 of Eucalyptus marginata. Taxonomy (NCBI): domain Eukaryota; kingdom Viridiplantae; phylum Streptophyta; class Magnoliopsida; order Myrtales; family Myrtaceae; genus Eucalyptus; species Eucalyptus marginata. The sequence continues at coordinate 10,071,987 of CM024594.1, read as the reverse complement.
GAAAGGGCAAAAAAAGAATCTTTAGACGAAAATGCCCTTGATTATGACTTGAAACATGTCATGGGGCTTCATTAAAAATTAAGCTGGCCATTTTAGGATTACGAAAGGTTCCACTGTAGGTTTTATTTATTTTTTAAACGGCTCTATTTAATATTCTTATATGAAATTTTCTCTCTTTATTTTACACTTTATATTTAATATAAGAATCTTTTATTTTGTCAAAATCCTTTATCATAAATGAAACTTTAAATAAACATGGGCACAAAAAGCAGGTTGGTTTTGAAAAAAGTTACAGACAGCATTATCTTTTTCCATTGAAATATACTTTTGTGCTCGTGCCATACAACATATTCTTCGGGCAATGAACACCAGCATTTCTTCTCCTCTGATTTACCTGCACATATCTGGAATTTTATTTCATTCTCTGAGATTGATTCAATTCTGTTGTCTGCATTTCGCTGGAAGAAACGTACTTTTCCTGCTTTTTCCAAGTTTTCCTTTTCTCACAGAAAACAAAATTGACATGGCACCTCCTCCTAATCATAGACAGCATCAGCAGCACCATCACTGACCACTTTTCATGCCCTCCCTCCCTTTTTTAGGTGTGCCTAATAATCCGAAGAGAGAGAGAGAGAGAGACTGTGTGTGTTTTTGTGTGTTTTTCGTTAAGGGGAATGAATGAAAGGGAGAGAGAGAGAGAGAATAATAATAATTTAAATGGGAAAAACTAATCTAGTAAGGGAGGGCTGTGTGTGTTTTTGTGTGTTTTTCGTTAAGGGGAATGAATGAATGACCTCCATCATTCAATCCCATGTGCTGTTCCCCTTCCCTTCTTCAATCCCCATACCTCTCTTCTCCCCTCCTTCCTCCCTTCTCCTCAAAATCCACATTCCCCTCTTCCTCATCATCATCATCAACCCTTCCTTCCCCCTCACTTTCTGTGTTCTTCCAAAGCAAAAGCTGATCATCTCTCAGACCCCCCCAAAAAAAAAAAAAAAAAATCCCTCCTCCCTCCTCAAAAAGGTAAACGAAACAAAGACAACCTCATATCATAGACCGCACACATAGAACATAAAGGAATCAAATTCATTCACCAGCTTTTCTTCTTTATCAGAGAATCCCACCCAAAATACCAACCTCCCAAGAAAACACCCCCCAAAAAAAGAGACCCCAACACAAAGAAACAATCTCTGATCCAATGCGGGTTTCCCTTTGAACGGTCAAATCTCTCCTCCCCAGATTTCTTCAGGGTGAAAGTTTGTGAAAGTTTCAATCTTTCTCCTTTTTTTCCCCTCTTCCCCAGAGAGAGAGAGAGAGAGAGGGAGAGAGGGGTCGTGTTAAAAAGTTGGTTCTCATGTAGGGCAGCAGCTAGTTTTGTTCTTTCTAATTGGTTGGTTTGAGGGAGAAATGTTGGCGATGGAGAAGGAATTTGATTCGAAGCTGAAGATTCAGGGGAATAATTCCAGCAATTCGTCTAATGGAGGGAATGTTCAGAGATCTAAGAGCTTCGCGTTCCGAGCTCCGCAGGAGAGCTTCACGATTCAGGACTTCGAGCTGGGGAAGATCTATGGCGTTGGCTCTTATTCAAAGGTTCGTTCTTTTCGTTTCGTTTCTTTCTTTTGTTTTTCCCCTCATCTTGAGCTTGTAAGTTTGTTGTTGTTGATTTGGTTGGTGTGCTTTCCGTTGATTGGTTAATTAAGCTGGTTGGTGATTTTGTGTCTTTCGACCTGGAAAATAATTGCTCATCCTCAGCCAACAAAATGAAAAAAAATAAAATAAAATAGAGAAAATAATTGCGTGAATTATTCATTTGAAGCTTTCTTGCTATTTCAGCCACTGGGGCAATTGATTCTGTGTGAATCCGTCTTCCTTTTCATTCTGTATGATTCTGTTGGTATATGCACGTTGTGAGGCGCAAAATTACAAGTCAAATATGTTGGTGTGTGAGCTTGCGGGCGTGTTGCCATAGTCGGTAGAATATCATGAACTAGGATTCTAGGATAAAATTTTAGGCAGGAACAGTCCGGAAGAGTGCATGCATTGCTCTGCCATGCTATGAGGGGATGATATATTCACAGGGCAAAGTTTGTTGAACTAGTAGGAAATCTTCTGTGAGTTGCTCTTCCGTGCAATCTGTGTAAAATATGTTTCATTTCAATAGGCTTGTTGCTGTTAAATTGTATGAATTGTGGCTTTTTTTCTGAATGTGTCGCAATATAAAACATTTTATCTTCTGATGAGGTCGTGGATTATTCTGGTGTTACTGTTATATGTCTTGCAATATCACCAGGTTGTGAGGGCGAAAAAGAAGGACACAGGAACGGTGTATGCATTGAAGATTATGGACAAGAAATTCATCACCAAAGAGAATAAAACAGCTTATGTGAAGCTGGAGAGGATTGTTCTTGATCAGTTGGATCATCCGGGCATTGTGCGGCTATATTTCACATTCCAGGACACCTTTTCACTATGTAGGTCCTGTTGGTTCTGTCTGTTCGGAATTCTATTCCTTCTTCGAGTGTTTCACTTTTCATTTATATTTTGGGTGCTTTCTTTTCTCTTCTTCTCCTGGGCTCGAATTTTTTGTCATCTAATGATGCTCCATTTACTTTTGTAGATATGGCGCTTGAATCATGTGAAGGTGGAGAACTTTTTGATCAGATTACCAGGGTGAGTTCTTGTAAAATGATCTTATGTTGCACAATACTCGTCTGGTATAGTTCTCCTGATATTACTACAATTGCCATTTACATGAAATCAGGGTTGCCGTCCTTGTTACTCTTTGTAGAGTTGACCTGATTATTACATTAGTTGTGATTGCCCTATGGGTAGTTTATGATTATATTCCTTTTATTTTTCTATTTTTAATCTGCAAATTTCAAATTACCCTTAGATTGCAGAATCCATATCTATTGGAATGCCTTTCACCTTTTTGACATTTTTCTTTCTCTGATTAATAGATGAGGAACATTTCAAAAAGCAACATGGCACCACCATGGTAATATGAGAGACATTCAGAAATTTTGATAAAACATACTTTAGCGGAACAGTTAAAGCATGAATGGGAGCTTTCTCCCTTTTGGCTTCTTTCAGAATTCATGGCTTTGGGGATGACAATATGTCGTGGCACCCAACTAATATCAAAAGATTCAGTGTTAAATTATCTTATTCGATTGCTGGATTTCTCCCCATGTTCATTCCGCTCTAGAGCAATCCAGCTGCTTCTTATTCCTTATAAAATTGCCTTCTTTTGTTGGACAGTAGCTTGGACCAAGAGCTATTGAGAATCTTAGGAATAGTTCATTTTCACGGACTGGTGTTCCATGTGTGAGCATTCAGGGGAATCTGTTGATCATCTCTTTCTTCATTCTGAGTTTGCTCTTGAGCTTTGGAATCATATCCTTAGCTCGTCCAAGGTGGCATTGGTTATGCCAATTCATGCTATCAAACTTTTTGGCCATTGCAATGCTTATGGTTTAGAACTTTGGTTGATTCTAAGTGGTGTTCTTTTATTTGGCTTTGGGCATCTCGTTCTGATGAAGCATAGTCTTGTGATGTTTTCTTTTGTTTTTTGCTTTTCTTTCTTAATTTCTTTATATATGTATACATACACGCGCGCATGCACACACACACGTGGAACACAATCAAGAATCCTGTTTTAAACAACTTTAACGTAGAATTGTGCTACTTCATGATCAATCCTATACAAACAAAGAAAAAAATCCCAAGATCATTTTTCCTACAAATCAAATATCTACCATGTTTTTGCTGGCTTTCGTTTTGCATTATTTGATATTAGTTAGCTTGTTTTTGCAGAAAGTTCGCTTATCAGAAGATGAAGCTCGCTTTTATGCAGCTGAAGTTGTTGATGCTCTAGAGTACATACATAATCTCGGTTTGATACATCGGGACATTAAGGTAATCTTGTAATATTCTTTTCTCATCATTCATAATTTGCAAAATGCTAATGGTCACTTAAATGACAGCCAGAGAACTTGCTCCTTACCAACGAAGGTCATATTAAAATTGCTGATTTTGGGAGTGTGAAGCCTATGCAAGATAGCAGTATAACTGTCCTTCCAAATGCGGCATCAGGTGAGAGTGGTTTTCGTTTAGACTTGTTCCGATGACACTTTACCTTTTCATTGCATTTGAAGTCCATTCTATGTAACTCCATTTCAGATGATAAGGCCTGTACCTTTGTGGGCACAGCGGCATATGTTCCTCCGGAGGTCCTCAACTCCTCTCCAGCCACTTTTGGGTATGGCACCCTCCACTATTCAATGCTTCACCTCAGTACTAGCAAATTTGGAATAGCATTTTTGGGGCACTAGAGTGAATCTTTTGTTGCTAACCTTGCATTCTTTTAAGGATGATAGTTTGATCTTCTGAACATATATTCAAACAGAAATGATCTCTGGGCGCTGGGCTGCACTTTGTATCAAATGCTTTCAGGAACTTCTCCTTTTAAAGATGCAAGTGAATGGCTTACGTTCCAACGAATTATAGCAAGAGATATAAGATTTCCAGAGTATTTTTCTGATAATGCTAAGGACCTCATTGACAGATTGTTGGTAAGCTCCTGACTTGATGCTGAAGAAATTGTTTTGTAAAACATGCTTCCACTCTGCAAGGATTGAAAGCGATTTTGTCGGTTTGTCTAGTTTATGAAGTGGAAGTGCCTAGTTTTACCATGCTGTGATCAGATTTTGATCTGCAACGAAATTACTGGTAGGGTTAATTTGTGGTAGTCATCATGAGTCGATACATTGATTGATGATATGAAGGACTCTGTATGAGAATACACTTGAGCAGCAATGTGAGAGGAAGAGTCCATACTCCCCTTACTAGAAATCCTTCATAGAGTTTGGCAGCTGAAAGGTGGGGAGATTGGTTGAAGGGGCATGGTTTTGCCAAGATAATGTTGCTTTCTTATTAACTATTATGCAAAGAGCCTCTGTTTCCCAGCAAGCATGGAGAGGGACCTTTCTGTGTTGACCATTCTTTTGTTTCAGATGCTTCATATGGATTTCATCATATATATGCAGCTAGGAAAGAACTGATGCCTTGTTTAGATGACAAGGCTGAGTCTAGTGGGAGGTTTGATGGAAGTACAGTTTTGAGCTCTTTACATGTGCTCTCCTTTGGTTTTGCGAGAACAGATAGTGTAATGCATGGAGCTGCATTGACATAAGACTGAGATGACTCTCTGAGCAATAGTAGTCCTTTTCTGGCTGGCTGATATCTTGCATATGCATATAAAATCTCACTGATTTTTGGCATCGATTAGTTTATATTTTTGTTTTTGTATCTCCGCTTCTTCAACTTGTATGTGTGAAGACATGAATTGCATGCAGATCAATCACATTATCCGGTGATCTTCATAAATACTTTGGTCCTTTCTATTCTCACCCAATTTTTTACAAACCCAGCCTTAGACATTTTACTGTTTGTTGCTGAACGAGTCTTAACAGAATCTTGTCAGCTCCTCTCAATTGGTTTAGAAGATGAAAAGTAGATCAAATTCATGAACAATGTTTTAGCGCTTCTTCCACATCCATGTGCTGATAATTCTGTGAATAACTATGAGGTGCTCTCTTTGTTTTCTGGGAAAGGTTAAATGGACTGATATGTACATCTGAAGCAAGTGGCATCCTTGTATATGAGATCTGAAATTCCCCAGCATGTGTTCTGCAACTGGGATTCATCATATACAAGAAAACAGTGCTCATACAATATGTGTGCTAAAAAGAAAATATACACGCAAGGAAATAGTGGAGTTATCTGTGGAACAACATATGCTTAGTGAGCAAGTAAGTCAAGGAGCAGAAAAAAAAAAGAGATGGGTAGTGGTGGTCGAGGTGGGACGATATCATGTAGACTGTCCTGCTTTTTTATTATGGGTGTTTGGTAGACCGTGGTTATGAATGGACAACTTGCAAAATGACTTGTCCATACCATATCTATATTAAACAAAAGAAAGGATATCACATGGAATAAAATGATGATAGGGATGGAGGTGGTGGTGTTGTATTTACCCGTTTTCATCACATAGCAGTACTGCACCTCATCCTAAACATTTTTTTAAGCTTCAATGAGACTTGGGGAATTAAACATTTGAAGTTCGAATTGTTTTTATCGAGATAAGCCCTTAGTTATACTTCACAAGAAAATACTAGGAAAAGCCCACATATGGCAAAAAAGCTCTAGCACTGCTTCCTAGGCACCAAGGAGGTGCTCCTGTAAAACTTTGATTATTGGAACTTCAAATGCTTTATCATGAATTGTTTGGTCCATAACAGGGAGCAAGTCCTTGAGTTTAATTTCTGGTTGTTACTCTGGAATTTCCTACTGATTTATTTAGGGCCTGTTTGTTTGTGTTCCTCGTTTCTGTTTATGAACAGATTTTCTGTTTTTTTGTTCCCGAACAAAAAAAGAACAGAAACGCGTTTGTTTGCGTTTTTGTTCCAAATCTGTTTTTTTGTTAGGGAATAATAAAAAAGAACAAAAACAAGAAACAAAAAAAAGTTGTTTCTTGTTTCTAGAAAAAAAAAAAAAGAACAACTTTTCTCTCTCCTCTCTTTTCTTTTCTTTTTTTTCTTCTTTTCTTCTTCTTTTTGCTTTGGCCGGTCGCCGGCCATGGCCGAGGCCGGCGACCAGCCACAAGGAAGAAAAAAAGAAAAAAGAAAAAGAAAGAAAAAAATGAAAAATAAAAAAAAAAACATTAAAAAATTAAAAGAAATAAAAAAAGAACACAAATTTACCAAACATGTTTCTGTTCTTTTTTATTCCAGGAACAAGTTTACCAAACGCGTTCTTTTGTTCAAAAACTGTTCCCCGGAACAGAAATAGTGTTTTCTATTTTTGTTCCTGGAACAAAAAAAGAATAGAAACACAAACAAACGCACCCTTAGAGGGATCATGGAGTTATTATGTGTGCATGGGTTCAATTACTCATACAGTTAATTTGATTACTTATATTTGGAGCTAGAAATATATGAGGTGTTGTATTATGATATGAATGAGATCATTCGGAACCTTATTTTTGTTGCTATTAATGCTTTTGGGACTGTCACATAAAACATCTCGGTTTTATGAATTTTGTAATTCAATGGGCTCAAAGGAAAAAAATTATAGGTCTATCGATCTCTTTTATTGGGGAAAAAATAAAAAGCATCTCATGTTGCTTTACGGAGCGTGGCATGCGTAGTTTAATGCCCAAGTAATCTTGCACAGGACATTGAACCTACCCGAAGACCAGGCGCTGGACCTGATGGTTACAAAGCACTCAAAATGCACCCGTTCTTTGCAGGAGTTGACTGGAAAAATTTAAGAAAGCAAGTACCGCCAAAACTAGCTTTGGAGCAAGTGGTACAATTTATTTGGTTTTTGAAGCATATGGACATTCAAACATTTGGGATATCATTTTAAGGGAAATTCTTTTTGTAGGTTCAATCAGGGGATGCTGATGATTCTCAGGACTCTTCATGGAACCCTTCTCACATTGGGGATGGTGCATTGAGGCAAGTTGAGGGAAATAGCGGTCCTGCATCATCTTCAGAATCATCTGCTCATATAACTAGGCTCGCTTCCATTGACTCCTTTGATTCTAAATGGTATCACTTCATCTTCTTGAAATTTGTCTAATTGGGCGTTATTTCTGTCTGTTACGAATGAAAAACAGAATTAGCTAGTTGTTTTGGGTCTTTGGTTTCTTCAGTGAGGGATATGGGAAAAGCTGTAGGATGCACGGTGTAAATAGTCCAATATGCAAGTAAAAAAGGGCTCTATATGACCAATGGCATCCCATCCTTACCTAAAGATTGTCAGGACTTCTTGTTTGCTTGAAATTGATATTAAGATGGTCTATCAGAATATAGGTTATTCTTGTTGCTCGATTTTGTGGTTAGATGGTGCTTAATGTCCTCTAGTCGTGGAAGATGAAATTACTCGATGCTTGTTTGAGTGTTTGTATATTAATCTACTTATTCTATACACACATTTTGACTTTAGAGGTGATGCCATCTTTGGAAAAATGACACTGTTGGACTTAACTCAACGGCCAATGGCATTTTCTGATCAGTCTCATATTTTGACCATATCTTGGATTATAGCTTCTGTTTCAGCTTTTAATTTGTTGTGTTGCTATTTCAACCAGGAAGTTGTCTAAGTCGTCATTTTTTTGGTGGCTTTGGGCTACTATTATGTAGCTTGGTTTCTATATATTTTGAGCAATCTGACAACCTTAACATGACAGGCAACAATTTCTGGATCCTGGGGAATCTGTCCTGATGATCTCAACTGTGAAGAAAATAAGGAAGCTAACAAACAAGAAGGTTCAGCTTATTCTTACTAATAAGCCCAAATTAATATATGTGGACCCGGCAAAACTAGTTGTGAAAGGAAATATTATCTGGTCCGACAATCCTAACGACCTCAATGTCCAAGTCGCAAGTCCTTCAAGCTTCAAAATCTGCACGGTTCGTCTCTTTTCTCTGTTATATGTTGACCTGAGTTATCTCGGCCAAATTCTCTGTCCAAACCCTTTTGCTGTTAAAATTAAAATGTCCTCGTGAGTTATGCTGGGACATTTAGCTACAGAATATGTTTGGGTTTCAGAAGGAATAGCACGTATAAGCATTGATTATCATCAACATTGGCCATCCAGTCAATTTGACCTCAGAAAATGGCCAACTGATGTTTGGTTATCTTAGTCATTCTGTAATACAGAAATTTGTGAATCTGACAGCTCTGATTGGGATGCTGTGTATAGAAACTGTAAGGCATTGTCTATGCATCATACTGTCGGCGACGTCTCTTGCTTTATTCCTGAGACTAACTTCAGATGTAGCTCATTTGTGCTTTATTTTCCTCGATCCAGCATGATGTGATTGGTCTATGCTTTTCCCGTCTCCTTAAATGGGATTTTTATGTGTACATAAAGCTAGCTATTGGTTCGCCTGATTCAATTTGCTGCTGTTACAGCCAAAGAAGGTAATGTCATTCGAGGATACGAAACAGAGAGCATGGCAATGGAAAAAGGCGATCGAGGGTCTTCAAAGTCGGTGAGGCTCCTTCGCCTTCGGATGTTTCGATACTGTAGAGGCACGAAGGGGGGATACTCGAAGCAATCGGCCCCCCGGAAAGAAATTTTTTACAAGACGGACAAGCGAAAATTCGAAGTTCGAGATTCAGAATTTAGCTGCACAGTGTATCCCCCTTGAAATCTCCTACCCAACCCTGCTGGTAACTGATGCATATGACAGGACCAATTTTCTTTTTTTCCCTTTTTTTATTATAAATTATTTGATGTAATTCCAAGCTTGTTTGTAAAATGGAAAAAATGGTTGTAGGGATTCTGAGGCGGGGTTCTCTTTATTATTTTGTTGTAACTTGTAAGAACACTCATCATCAATTTATTGGAAAAAAAAACAAGACAGACACAAATTCTCTGTAGACTACTACTTTTCCAACTTGGTCAACCATTGCTCATTCTCATGTGGTGGAAGTCAACCTTGCACGGCTCAGAGCACGCCCAAGCTTTGCCAAATTATATATTTCTTTCTTTCTCCTTTTTTTTTTTTATATAAATTTTGATTTATTTGAACATTTCTCAGCTCTTCTTACAGGTTTTTTTTTTTTTTTTCCCAGTTTTTATAAAAATCTCCTTCCATATTTACGATATTTTACCATGTCTTGGGCTGAAAAACAAATGGAATTTGCGACGCGAGCTTCTGTCTATAGTCGATGCTTATTAAATCACCAAAAAAGTTACTATAGTTTTTTAAAAATCGCTAATTATCAAATTAAGTTAGTTCACATGACCGTATTATATTTATCATTCTATGGGTAGCTATCAATCTAGCGTAATAGTAACTAAGTAATAGTAACTAAATTATTGATCGATATAAAATATCTGTAATAATTTTCAACGAGGCTTTTAAACTTCTTTAATTGAAAAGGCAATGATACAATTATCAGTACCACCATGTCTTTATGGACTCACAAAAGGGAAATGCATTAATAAGTAAAAACTGGGCATGAATCGAATTCGAAATCTCGTACTTTATAAAGTGCAAAAATCTCGATGGCTTTATTGCTCGGGCGACTTTTCGAGATTAAAATTTCTATTTTCTTTTTACTCCTTTCACTTTTCTAATTTCTGTTTAATAATTTGTAATGAATTTCTCAAAATTTCACTATTTATTTAAGGGAAAAGACCACTAAAAACCTCAAATTTTGCTCAAAGTGATAAATTTACCTCAATTTTATTTTTGTAATATGAAAAGCTCCAAACTTTGTCAATCATGACAAATTTACCCAACTTTTTTTCATGATTCAAAAATTCCTAAACTTGTATTCGTGTGAGACATTTATCTTAAACTATAAAATATTTTCGTATTTTACTTTTTCTTTTCTTTTTTTTCTTCTTCTCTCTTCTCTCTGCTATGTCCCGTAGAGGGAAGAGAGAATAAGAAAAAAAGAAAAACATAAGAAAAATAGAAAATAATATGACGAAAATAATACTTGATGAAATAAATGTGTCATGGTTAAAAAAGTTCGAGATTTTTCATGTAATAAAAAAATGGAGTAAATTTGTCATTTTGGATAAAATTTGAGATTTTTGATGATTTTTTCTCTTTATTTAACACGGGACATTCGTACTTTGTGAGATTAAATTAATTATTTTCGATCGACGGAGTGGGAGGTAGTTGGAGAGAGCTCCCGTGGCTTTTTTGGACAGAGTAGCTCGCCACGCGCGATCTCGTTAAAGCGCCCTCATTTCGGAAGTCAAAATTCGACGTCAAATCCCACCACCACCACCACCACCACCACCGTCTCCGTCGCCGTCGGAGGGAGAGGCAGGCGGAGCAGCAAGCTTTCGCGCATGGCGCTCTCTCGGCTCCGGAGCCCGGTGATCTCCCGCGCGCCTCTCCTCCTCAGGGCCCGCTCGCTCTCCTCCATCGCCGCCGCCGCGTCGTCCCGGTAATCTCATCCTCCGTCGCCGCGACCGATCCTGCGCGTCTGATCGAATGATCGCGTGCGGTGCGGTGCTGGTTTTTATAGACGGGGAAGGGAGTATTTATGGATTTGTTGTTATTTTTTCTTTCTTCTCGCGTTCGGAATGCTGCTTAGCCGAGAGAAAAATCGGGCGGCTTTGTTGAATTATGTGGAAAACGGCTGAATTAAAAATGTGGATCCAAGTGGTTTTGATTCAACGCTGTTTTTTGGGCTGGCAGTGATCGAGCATTTTGAGTGGCTAGGTGATTTCTAGCTTGCGTCTGCTGTGGATGATGGCGATACCTTGCGTTTGCGTTTGTAATTGTGTTCTTTTCCTTGTGTTGTTATGTCTAGCCAATGCTTTGTCTCTAATCGTATTTGCCGGGTTTCTTCGCGTTTTGATATGAGGGATTACGGAAGACGTCGTGGGTGTTTTAAGAGTGAGGCAGATTGTAGAGATGCTGTGCTTCTTTGTCCACAAGGGACGTGTTGCATCTTGTTCCTAACTTACTTTACCACAGCACCAAAGTTGCTCCTCTATGTATATTAATCTTTAGTTGATCTAACATTAGTGTCCACGAACACTGCTTTTTTGAGAAATTGATCATGGGAAACAATTTTCCTTTTTCAAAGTAAGGCTTTGCTCCTTTATTGCAGATTTGTGGAGGTTTGCTCTGTATTTTCTATACTATACTCTCTAATAAATTGAAGCTGAAATAGGATCAGAAGAGTCTGAGGATGCCAATTCATCTATCTAAAATGAAAGGAAAATGCATCAGTTAATTACGTACCATTTTCTCTCAGGCTGTATTTCTTTGATTCCTAGGTATTGATGAGAGTGGAGATATGTTACATGAATGGTTTTTATGTGTCTGGGTAGTGTTATGGTTATGATGTCTCATCTGGTTTATGTACTTATGTACGTGAATATCTAGTTTAAGCTTTTTTGGGTGATAAATGAATAATCTAACAATTGCAATTATTTTGCTTTTTAAAAAAAAAAAAAAAAAAAAGAAGCCCTCATAAGGCAGCTCCAGGATGGTGAATTTCTAATGAATTTGTTTAGCTTGTTTGGTAGGATTCATTTGCAAGGATCATGTGCCTTAAACTAACTTGGACTTGTTGATGCAGCTCTTGCAATAGGAGGAACTCTTCTGTGATAGATGAAATAACATTAAGGTCTGTATCTGTTGCATTTCTATTGCTGCCTGCTCACAAATGATTCTCATTCTCCTTTTCCTACAATCGTGGTCTGCAGCTATTATGTCTTGCTCTATGAAATAAGTCTTTGTGCAATGCATTCCTCACTTTGTATGCTTAATTTATGGCCCTTAAAGTATTTACTTTGGGAAGGTGGTGGAATGCTGCTTCACAACTGTCTCATTTGGTTTTATGAGGGTTCGTTTGTTCTGAGTGAGTTTTAACTTAAATTAATTCAAGCTAGGCGTTGTCTGCAACAGAGGAGTAAGTTGAACTGAAGATACGTTAGACATTCAAACTAATCCAAGAGTGTCTCAATAAATCTTTTTGCCCTACTTCTAGCCTATGTACATACATTCCATGCATGAATCTGTGAGCAATTTTGTGGACAGACATGCACAAATGACATTTAAACCAAAGTTCTTTGGGTCCATTTCTTTGTCATGGAACTTCAGTTGATAGTGATTCCATACTATCTGATTAGACCCCTTCCTAGGTTATCATCATCACTTTCATTTCTGAAGATTTTTTTCTTTATGTTTCATGCTTGATTATCTCAATCCCTATGCTATAAGTTGCTCACATTAAAAATTTAACATTATCAGGCCTGCTTCTTTCTCTGCCACTGGGGTTCATGATACTTATATGAAGCATCGGGTAAGTATGCAAATTCCAATGTGCTGGAATTCATTATAAGCTGGTTCTCATTTTTTCCTCAATGGGCAGCTGCAAGTTGGCGTGCGATACTTCTCATCCACAGGTACATAATCCTCTACCTATAATGTATAGTCACCATTGTGCTTAGGATTCATATTATATAATAAAGAAAGTTCTTTTACTTCTTGACCAAGTTCATTGTTAGAGCTGCTGAACAAGCAAAAAGATCTTCACTAAAGCTTCCATGACATTGAGTTAGGAAAGATGTGTCCATGATAGGTTGTGGGAAGGTCATGTTTCCTTCTCTCTTTAATAAGTATCTTGTTGCACTTTATCAGACATTGTGGCTTTAGAGCCCAAGTGCGTAACTAGGGTTGCAATTGGCTTGTGAGTGAGATAAGAAAGCTCATTTTTTCAATTATCAATAGAATTGACTCGTGAATATAAGATTCAATAATGAGTTTTAGGATGGTTTAAAATGCAGCTCACCTTTATAATTTGGTATTATTTCTGGGATTCGGGTGATAATATGACTATTCGAACTTTTTCTAAAGGTTCCGTATCTCTTTTGGTTGGACTAACCTGACCTATGAAGGTTGATGCTCATTAACTTGTCTCTTTTTTTAAAGAGGCGTGATGCCATCAACAATGTATTGAATACTTAGAGGTAAAGGCAACATTCCCTAAACCAATTTTGGCTAGGAATTTCTGGATTTGAAACATTTTTCTTGTCTTCCATAAACCACTAATTCCCAATAAGAATCATGCTAATCTAACAAGGAACATGTGAGGAAAGTCTAAATGAACAATTTGAATGAAGGGTTGGATCCAAACATATATATATATATATGGGCTTTGCTTCTGGAAGTTTTTCGATCCTATGTAGGCTTCTTTGTTGGATCAATCTTTCTGCTTTTATCAATTTCTATAGCAGTGAAGGTCCAATAATTTGTTACCATTAAACTTATCTTCTTAGAAGAGCCTCATCCCCTTTACCTGGTATTGTATATTTCTGCAGATGTTCCTCCACATACCGTTCTTGGGATGCCAGCCTTGTCCCCTACAATGGTGAGATATTCCTCTGGAATTTTTGGAGGGGTTTCCATCTTATGTGTTTTCCATTTCCTTTCTCTATGATTTATGTACGTTCTGCTTGGACAGAACCAAGGCAACATTGCAAAATGGAGGAAGAAAGAAGGAGATAAGGTCAGTATTGGAAGAAAGGGGGGGTAGTTTTAAAGATTGTCTGCTTACCTGTTAAACAACAATAACCTGCAGTTTTTCTCTTTCATACACTGGAGGGAGAAGACTTTTCTTTTTGCTAGGGCTACTTTTACTGATTTATCTTTCCCTTTTAACAGATAGAAGTGGGAGATGTATTATGTGAAATAGAGACAGACAAAGCAACTTTGGAATTTGAAAGTCTTGAAGAAGGGTAATTCTACATCTGTGCTATTTCTGTCACCTGGAATGTGGTGTGCCAAAAAATTCAGTCCCTTAGGGTGGAGTTTTTGCTGTGCCCCAATAGTCTTTCTTCCAGTACCCATGAGTCATCTTTATTTTCCTTCCTAGAGAATTTTGGATCTCATCTCACATGCAAGTACTATTCTGCAGCTTTTTGGCTAAAGTCTTGGTACCTGATGGTTCGAAGGATGTTCCTGTTGGACAACCTATTGCAATAACGGTAGGATTCACCTCGATCCTTTACTCCATTTTAAATCACTAGAGAATTGCTTGGCTTCTATATTTCTTTATATCGTTGGATTTATTTATCTTCCGATTTTGGGTTCTTACTTGCATTAGTTCAGTTCAACGTCATAATATAATGCAATGCCTTTTTTGGCTGCAATCCTCCTTTTTCTTCTGGGACTTTTTAAACGAGTGCCCCAGGGAACTTGGTAAACTTCTAATTAAGGAAACTTTACAGTTTCCAATGCATGGACTGAGTTCGAGTTATGCTTAATCGTTGCTTTGAATTGAAGCATTCCAAATTAAGCATGCTTAACAAGTGCTCCAGGTGAAGCTGTTAATGACTCTGCTTTCTTTTCCTTTTCTGATGATTTGTAATGACAAAAAAATTAATTCTCTAAAAATGCAATTTAAAGTACTTCTATGAATACTCTAGGCTCCTTTATAAAAAGTGATATTGGTGTTGTTGTATAAATACTCTAGTTTTTTCTTGTTTGGCAGAACATTCTTCAGTGAATAAAATATTAACTACAAATGTTAGTTCAAATGTAGCCTCAAGCTGCTGGAGAGGGAAATTGACTCCGAATAGGTTTGTCACCAGCTCCTCACTGGACAACTGACAGCAAAATTATTATGTTGATACTTCAATAGTACCTTAATTTCTTATATGAGACTTGTTTAGGGGTTTATTATTAGCTCCCGATTATTTGAGGCCGTCGATTACTTTTAGACAAATAAAGCAATCCACTGTGGAAGTCCTCGTTTGACTGTATAGCTTGTGTTTTTACTAGCAATATTGAAAAGCTTATAGGGTTGTGTCTTTGCTCGACAAAAGTCACACTTGTATCTAGGATTTTAGAAATTGAAGCTAGGTTTGGCTCTAACGAACTTTCATAAGGCATCTATTTTCATGAAGTGATTCTGTATTATAGTTTGTCCTCAATTTTCTTATAGTTCTAAGATTTCAGGCTCTCCATTTGTTGGTTTAGAAATGTAACATTTGTTCCTTATCATGTTTTTGGAATGATGTTGATATTTGGTAAATGGTTATGTCTAATCATGGTGTCAGTTTTTCCTCGTGGCACTGTTACTGACATAATTGCCCTATGAGATTCTCATTTCTTAAAAATAACGAGAACTTCTGCAGTTACATTTATTTGTGTTGCTTACTTTTTCTTGTTTGTTCTCCAAAGGTGGAGGAATTAGATGATGTTCAGAAGATACCAGCTTCTGTTGCTGGAGGATCAGAAGCTAAATCTGAAAAGGTTTCTGATGAGAACATAAAAACTGAAGGTGGTGTGCAGGAGACAAGTTCTGTTAATATCAACACATCCGAACTTCCTCCTCATGTTGTCCTTGGAATGCCAGCATTGTCTCCCACAATGGTAAGGAGAGATTGGAAATTGGCTTTGAATTGACAAACGAAGTGCAGCTTATCTGGCTGATTTATTTAGGAGCTCATTTTCTGGTTTGCTTGTGCATACGCAGAACCAGGGGAACATTGCTAAGTGGATAAAAAAGGAAGGGGAAAAGGTTGGTGTTATGAATAACTTATTAAGTAAACTTAAGATTTAG
Organism: Eucalyptus marginata; assembly: GCA_014182565.1. Classification (NCBI taxonomy): domain Eukaryota; kingdom Viridiplantae; phylum Streptophyta; class Magnoliopsida; order Myrtales; family Myrtaceae; genus Eucalyptus; species Eucalyptus marginata. Next base: position 10,055,865 of record CM024594.1, on the reverse strand, counting down.
GGTTTTATTTTCCTGACTAGTTCAAATCAACTAGTCAAATCAGCATGTTTTTATTGTATGCTTTTTTCTCAGATAGAAGTGGGCGATGTGATATGTGAGATAGAGACAGATAAAGCCACTCTTGAGTTTGAAAGTCTTGAAGAAGGGTAATATTTCATGGCTAAATAAGTTTGCATGTCATATGTTCTGTTACTCTTTCTGATATTTCTGCGCCTGTGTTGCACAAGTTTGGTCATCTATTGGCTGTTATTGATTGTTCAACTATTTGCTGTTCCATCTTTTATCTGTGAATGTCCTTTTGACTATCTCTCCAACAATATGGAGGGCCAAAAAGGATGTCTCGGAGATTTTGGCAGAACGAGTGAGATTGCTTTGGGAAGTATGAAAGAAAATATTTTTAATGCATATACAAGTCATACCAATTCAGCTATAGGTTTTTGACATAAACCACAGAACATCTCTTCATCACATCTTTAAAATAGATATGCAGAGTTGCATGATATGGTTTTGGTGAATAGAGATGGAGCTCTGGGACTGGGAGACAAGATGGGAGAGAAGTGTAACTGGAACTTAAGAATTGAGCAATGCTTATGCTTAAGTATATTTGGTAGTTTAGGAATTTTAGTAGGTGGTTATATATTGGATTAAGTAGGATTTTGTGAGTCTCTCTGCATGCTCTATACGTAGAGTGCAGAAGTGACAGAAAATTAATGATGCTTGTTGCTCTAGTTAATTAGACTGTTTCAGCTTGTCATGTAAATTAAAGAGGAGATGATGAAGTTATCATCCTTATTATTTGTAATATGAAAAGAATCTGTAATCTTAATTTGTATCCCTTTTTATAGCCAAACAATGAAGCCGTGGAGAGTGTATGTTGAGGATGTTAGCTGAGTTCATGTAAACTGGAGCTGCCTGAGCTGAACTTCAATTTCTCTAATTCCCATGAAGAATAGATGGTTGATAGTAGAAGTTTTGGATTTATTTGGCCTAGTTACAAAAGCAAGCCATTTGCAAGTGTTGGTTTCTAGACTTGGATGACTGGTAGAAAGTGGTGAGTCTCTCAAAATGAGTTTGTTAAATGGGACCGATTCTCAATGCAGTTTTGATTTTTAATAGATTGATGAACTGATCCTTTTTGGGTCGATGCTGCATTGGATTTGCTCGAGATCTCATGCATTTGAAGTGGACTGGCATAAATTAAAACCTTGCTATTTGATAAAGGTAATATTAGGTAGTTGTGCAATGTTTAAGGCACAAATGATTAATCAATGTTGATGTCACATATTGCTCAGTCACTCATCAGAGGAGATAAAATCTATCTGTCTCCATCACAAGAGGGTGTGCATGCATGGAAAGTCTAATAAATAATTTCATTGAAGAGTAAAGAACCTGGCAGTGATTATTTTAAGTCTTTCCTTTAACTTCCTGTGTTGCTATGAGCCACAGCTTTTGAGAGGTTATTATTTACATGTTCAAATCTAGAGATTATCTGCACATTTACTTGTAGAAGTTACTAAATGTTGTAGTCTCTTGTTTAATAAGAATGTGCAAGATCTGAAGAACTTGTCTTTTGGTTTCACTTGCTTATACTTTTCCTGAAACTATGTTGGTCTTAGTTACTTGGCCAAGATACTAGCACCAGAAGGTTCAAAGGATGTGCCTGTTGGACAACCAATTGCAGTAACTGTAAGTCGTGGTTGCAAATACCATTGTATGTTTTATCTCCAATTATGTAGGATTATAGATACTTTTCATGTTGATTCCTTCGAACTTTTGTCTATTTACTCCCTACAACCTTTATCTCGTTGACACACATATAAATGCTAATGCACAATCCTTTTCAAGGTTGAAGATCCAGATGATATCGAGCACGTGAAAAATTCTCTTGGCAGTGGTTTGGTACAGGAAGAAAAGCCCATCCATGAAAAACCGAGGGCTGAAGTTAATCCGGGGAAATCTATTTTTTCAAGGATCAGTCCATCTGCAAAAATGCTTATTACAGAGCATGGACTGGACTTATCTTCACTGAGGGCATCAGGTGCCCACGGCACTTTGCTAAAAGGAGATGTTCTAGCTGCTATTAAGTCTGGAAAAGCATCTCCAAGCATACCCAAAGATAAAAAACCTTCGACTGAGATTCTTCCCAAGTCGACAGCCAAAACAGCAGAGACTAGTGCTCATGTGAAGCAGTCAGATTCTTTTGAAGATCTGCCAAACAGTCAAATTCGCAAGGTTGGATTCTTATCACTGTTATTGGAATTAAGTTAGGTTCTACTGCCAAGTGTGTTTAGGTAGAGAATATTGTGGCTCTTCCATCTTTCTAAAATATACATACTCTCCTGATCAATATATGTTGGCTATTCTATTACATACTACACTGACAACAAAATAGATAGCTTTCTAGAGTGAATGGAAAGTGGCAAAGACACTCTGATGCCCCTCGACTTGACTTGATTAGTGCTATATAATTCAGTTGTCTATGGAAGATCAAATAACACCCTATTCTGCAGCTTACAATGAGATTATTCAAATGGATAACAAGTAATTATTATGCAAACAAATGGATAACAACTAGTCAAATTGAGATCGTGGACTTTTGGCATTCAATATGATCATATGGAAAGAAAGCTTCAACAAGCGACTTGCAAAAGAAGTCATTGTAACATGATATGCCTGCATTTCATCTTTTGTAGTATACTTTGACCGGTGAAAGAGTGCTCACCAATAAAGCATCCACAAGTTGCGCATCTGTATAGACAGGAGAATTCGGAAGAAATAGATTTTATCATCTCCTTAAAAAAATCAAGAGAATGCGATGCCAAAACCATTAGGCAGAATCATGTGTGAACTTTTAGTAACTAATAATTTCTCCATCCTTGGAAAATAATCCATTATTTTTCTAATGCCAACCCTACATAACAGAGTAGGCTTTTAAAATGACTGTTGAATACTTGAACAAGCTTTGTTTTTCACTGGTTTTCAGAATAGATGAATAAAATTCTTTACAGAAAATGCCTTCACCAAACCTGTTCAGGAAATCCGAACCTACAGATTAACTTGTTGTGGCATGAAGGAAAAAGACCAAAATCTAGTAGGTTAGCTCTTCTTTTAGCATTCTTGAGTGAGTTTCATGTGCACTGAGAATAGTGATTTCTTATTAGCTAATCAAAACTGAATAGCAGGCTCTTATTCTCTAGAGAGTTTACTGCAATCGGTAGATTTTCCATAACAAGATACATTGGTTTATTCTTTATAAAAAAAATTGAGATTGCCAACTTCATGATGAGAGAGACTTCACTATGTTCTGTCCAGTGTGTTGTTATTGACTTGACAGTTTTCTGCAATTGTTCTGGATGTGATAGCTGGGAGTGGGAGCATGGGTGAATAGTAAGAATAGGAGTTAAAGCAAGTTTGCTTTGGACTTGAAAAGAAAATGGGAAGAGATGGTGAGACTTGTTTGATTGTAAAACTAACAATACTTTCCTTATGCTGTTGAATACTTAATTGCCTAGTGCTGGCTTACTTATATAGGTGGCCATGAACGTTGGCATCCATTTGTGTGACCATAAGCATATATGCTGAATTGGATGGTCTGCATGCTCAATGCCTTAAGCTACAGTTACTGATTGGAGTGATAGTTACATAGTGAAGTCAGATGACCTCTTAAATAATGGTATCATAAACGAAGTGAGAACTAATGCATACTGGGGCAAAAATTTCTTGTGTTATTTTTTATGAAGTAATTTATTGACCTTTGCATGCATTTTGCAATTTATAGATGTAACAACATACAATAGGATAGGAAATTGTAGGGCTACTTCCTTAAAAAACCCTCAACTTTAGGTCCAGTCCCAATTGTGTCCTGAACCTTGTAAAAAATCCCCAATTTTCACTCGTCTCAAATTTGCTCACGCGTCCAAAAATTGCCACCGATTCCTTCAATATTGTCAACATCAAGAGGTTGCTATTGTCCCTTACAAGGTGAAGGTGTTGATGAAAACACAGGTTCTAATAATGAACTTCCATCTGATGTTGATAATTTTGAGTAAACTAGTGACAATTTTTGGAGGTGTGGTCAGATAAGGGACTAGAGTGAAAGTTGAGGATTTTTATGAGACAAAAAAAAAAAAAAAAAAAGGTTCAGGGTAGCATTGGGACTACATAAAGTTTAGGGATTTTTAGGGAATTAGGCCAGAAATTATTCATAATAGTTTCTATTTCTAGTGTTCTTGTTATTAGTGTTCTAGCTGCGTGCTGTAGCAGGGATTCGACTAATAATGTGTACGAGTCTAACATGAACTAAGATAGGTGTTCTCGTGAGAAGAGTACTTTTTAGCTGATCATGGTAAGCAGTTGGCAATATAAATTTCAATTCATCATAATAAATTTTTATTCGTTTCTTTTTCTCTCATTTGTTTTCACCCTTGGGGTGCTCAAAGTAGTAGATTTTCGAGCGGTGCTCTAATAATCTTGTTTTCTTGAAGGTTATCGCAAAAAGATTATTGGAGTCGAAGCAGACTACACCACATTTATACTTGTCTATTGGTTAGATATTTTCTTCTTCCCTTGCACGTGTCCTTTTTTCATTTATCATATTACTGAAATTCCATTGTGCATTTCAGATGTTTCACTGGATCCTCTACTTCAATTTAGGAAAGAGCTGATAGGTTTGAAAAGCTACCTTCATTATGTTTGTTCAGCTTTTACAGGTCTTTCCATTCTCACTGATTCTTGTCATTCCACCTTTCCAGAGCAGCATAATGTGAAGGTCTCAGTGAACGACATTGTCATCAAGGCTGTAGCCATTGCCCTTAGAAATGTACCAGAAGCAAATGGTGAGACACATATAGCACAGTAATAAAATAATTTGGGAAGTGAAAAACTGCTTTTTGATGCATTTTTATAAGTAGTTACTAGTATTCTTCTCAGCCTTTTGGTCGAATGATGGACTGTAGTAGCTTTGGTCTTGTCTATCACCAAGGCATTTTCGACAGCTGATACAAACAAGTTTCTATAAGATGGTAGGATCTTACATAAAACTTGATTCCTCTTGTTCATGTTTGAATACGGAAGATTTTCAATTCTGGGGTATTACGATCATGTACTTTCTCACGGATTATGTAAGCTATTGAAGGGAGAACATTGGTGTAGACTTTTAAGATGAACTTGCCAATGGATTGAACTAGCGGTAAAATAATAGCATCACTGGTGTTTGTCTTTGAATTTATTTAGTTAGATAGTGCCATTGGATTGGCATGTAGTTACATTCAATTTTGTTATGTCTTGTTCTGGGTTGGTTCATGGATTTGTATAAGGTCCATTGCTGGTGTCAAATTCTCATACTTTTCAATCCAACAATGATCGTGTGAGTATCTTTTACATCTCTGTGGACTTTATGTTTTGTGAATTCATACGATTTGTGTTTCCCAGATTAACATGAGTGTAAGGACAAAGATTTTAAAAGTAAATATCATGTCTTCAAGTGCGGAAATGCCTTTTTACGGAGAAAGATGATGGAAATTTTGGGTTACTCAAACATTTTCATTACTTTGAAACCCATCGATGTCCTGTATGTTCAAATTGTAGAGAAGAATACTTATTGGCTCAGCCAAAATTGGGGTATAAAACCTTTTTGTTGGTCATGTTGCTGCTTTACATCAAGGATAAAATGGGTCTGCATGCAAGGAAGTTCTTAGGTGAACAAAGGAAACTATCATAAATAAATTAAGATTTGTTTGGTGATCCATGGCAGCCTATTGGGACACTGAGAAGGGGGAGGTGATTCTCTGTGAGTCTGTTGATATATCAATTGCGGTTGCAACTGATAAGGTAATTGAGTGAGAATCCTTTTCTGTAACCTCATTGTAAACCTCTGCATAAAATTTATCCTGTATGGCTCATTTTACAGGGTTTAATGACTCCAATTGTGAGAAATGCAGAGCAGAAGACCTTATCTTCAATATCCGCGGAGGTACTTTTTTAGAATAATTGAAAAGTTACATTAATTTCTAGTGATGCCTGTGTACTAGATCATTAGCCATTTAATCATTACGAACTTATTATCTTCCTTTTAAGCATTGAATATTCATTTTAATGTTGTTAACAATTAATGATACAACTTCATCATTATCTTAATTGTATTTTTGTTCACACCAGAGTTACAAGTTTCAGTGACTATCTAGATATAGAAATTATGAACTTGATAGGTTGATATAACTGTTGGAATGTTTGGGTTCCTCTTTCATTCTCTTATTTTCTTTCTTGTTGACCTTGATTCTTGTTCAGATCATATCATGTTTGTAGTTTGTTACATTTAGGTGAAGGAATTGGCTGAAAAGGCACGAGCAGGGAAACTAAAGCCAAATGAATTCCAAGGAGGAACTTTCAGGTTTATAGATGTTTATCATTTGCTGTGAAGTTGCATTTCGGTTTTTCACTCATGCTTGACCAACACGGCAACTGTTTTGCCTTGCAGCATTTCAAATTTGGGAATGTTCCCAGTGGACCACTTTTGTGCGATTATTAACCCCCCACAGGTATTCCTCTTTGCCTTGCACATTTCAGCATATGCACTATACATTCTCACAAGTTCACTCATTCTAATATGCATGGATGCTGACATAACGTGCTAGTAGTTTTGCTGCCCTTGGTAAGCAGCAGACATGCTGGTAGAAATTTTAGGTTTAAAATTAAAACAAAAGTCATGCATGTCCTCCTTTTTTTCCCCCTTTCTTGGAAGGCTTAAGCATTTGGTTCTTTCAAATCTAGAATAAATTTTACAAAACTCCTTCAAGACAGATTATTTACGTAATTAAATCTTTTGAGGAAATCTTTGCTATATAGTTCAATTATGGCTATTGATTTTGTGGAAGCATCAAAGCCTACATGACTTTTAAGAATACATATAAAACCTATATAAATTAGTAAATGATTCATATTCCAATTCCATCAAGAATGACACAAGCACATATTGGCTGAAAAGCACATAGTTGACTGAACACAATTGATGACAATCTTGAATATATGTGCTTGGAAAGTGCCTGAAAAGGGAGAAATTTTACAGTTAATTGAGATATAAAATACCACGTGATTACGTTTCCCTACACTATTGTTGAACATCTATTAGTTAGGGTTATTCAATTCTGCACTTTCACTTGTGTTGACATGCAATGTCTGTGTTCCATACTCCATACGTGTAAAAGAAGAAAGGAATGTATGCTTTGCCTTTTTCTGTTTATTTAATTTTTTTCTCTTCATCATGATGGGACAAAATTCATGCACGACCACACTCGTTGCGAGAGTGGCAGAGTGGTGACACTCCCTCAGTTTTAAAATACAAAATTAAAAGAGGAAGTAAGAGTAGCTCAACCACACCTGCTATGAAAGTGTATAGTTCCGAAGGATAATAGCTATTTGCTTAAATTAAAGTGTCAATGAGCAGTGACACTCTCCGTTTTGCACAAATAAAACACCAATTGGATGAAAAGCTTTATTTTTTCAAATAAATTATGTATTAACAGATTAAAATAGGAAGTAAGAACAACTGGATTATTGATGGAAAAAAATTCATGCATGACCATGCCCGCCATGAGAGTGTATACTTTTGAAGGATAGCTAGTTGCTCAGATTAAAGTGTCATTGGGTAGTGACACTCTCTCACTTGTGCATAAATAAAGCGCCAATTGGATGAAAAGCCTTATTCCTTCAAATCATTTAGGAATTAAAATACTGAAAGAGGATGTAAGAAAAACTAGTACCATAGATTTATTGATTTTGCAGAACCATTTTTCCCTTTGGTATGAGTGCAGCATGTTTCTGCACTTGTGTGCATCCGTTTATCATATTTGCATGCTGTGGTGAATCTTATGACATTTAGCTCCTGCTTGATCAAAATTAGATGTTATTACCTCTTACAAATTCTTGTGCTTCTTGCCATGCAGTCTGGTATACTTGCAGTCGGGAGAGGAAATAAAGTTGTTGAACCAGTAACTGGAAGTGACGGTGAGATATTATTGACTGCACTGCACTGCACTTTTCTATGTACTGTGCATGTTTAAGGTGACTCAGATAAGTAAGCTTACCTACATGCTGCGCAGGGGTTGAGCGTCCTGCAGTTGTCACGAAAATGGCCTTGACATTATCTGCTGATCATCGAATATTTGATGGCAAAGTTGGAGGTACTTTTTGCTGAATGATACAGTGCAATATTCTCATTAATCATAGTGTAATTACTCTTGCATGTATTATTTTTTAACCCTCCCTTGTATCAAGGGTGAACCGCATGTTTCTACAATTCTTGTAGCTGGTTCCACACTGCTGAATTCGCTTTTGTGTCTAGTTAGAAGTTAAGAGGTAGCAGGTCAATTGGTATGGCTCTTCTATTTTTCTCTCACGCTATTTAGTATATGGGCATATATAGAAAGCAATTTTTGCCCCATATGTAGATGCCACTCGTTTGTCTTCTTATATCTTTGCCACGTGCTTTGGAATTCCTGATCATTAATGCTGGAGCAACAAGAAGTACCATTATCCCCATTTTAAAATTGTCAAATTTACTGTTGGCAGTAGAAGATATGATTCTGGAGTTAGCATTCTAGAGTCACACATGTCTGCCTAGTATTCGTTTTCGTTTTTCTTTGCCGAAAATTTGCGGCGTTTTCATTCGGTGCTATTGCGACTGCAGGTGCATTTCTTTCAGCTCTCCGTTTGAACTTCAGCGACATGCGAAGACTTATGTTGTAATAACATGGAAAATATGCCCTAATTATCTGCGGGGCACCTCATCTTCTCACTGAAGCAGTGGCTTCACTTCCTAAATTTTTTAGAATGATTCGGGATGATCTTGCTACTTTATGTGGGGACCGACGTTCCACTGTACCCCCCTTGCTAGTCCCGTCGAAGGATCAAATTTTTGTCAATTCGTTGCACTCAACTCACCTGAGAGGAAATTAGGTCATCAAGGCGAGGAATGATTTGCGGCACCTGACTCTGGCTTTCAAATTTTAGCTCCAGGAATAAAATCTCATTCCATTGCCTGTTACTCCGAAGATAATGTGAAATAATATGCTGGAATGTGAATGTCTCTCGGTTCTTCTCCGTTTAAGGATTATTATGTCGTGAAAACATTGTCTTCGATCCTCGTTCCGCATGTCATGCTGTTTGTTTCGCATATTCTATGTCTGAATATCTGCATGCCACAGCATGTTTGGGTCCTAGTCACTATGTGAGTGCAAACCCTGCCCAGTGTTTCTTTGATCTTGCAGACCAATTTATCAATTTGGCTAACTGTTCAAGCAAATGTTAATCAGCTCGAGATCTTTGTTTGGATTTTTATTTTGTGATTAGTATATATTAATGTAAGACCTTTTAAGCCATCACATGAAATGGATTCTTTACGTTACGTATAAAATGTATGTTTGATGGCAATAGCTCCTAATAGGGTGACATTTAAATTATTGGTCAATTAGCATGTCTTATCTTTTCTACTTCACAATATAAATCGATCCACGACTTAACTTGAAATGTCATTCACCGGGATTTGGGAAGGGGTGACGTCGCCGGTTGTAGCCTTTGTCTGATTGCCGGCCATTGCCAAGGCTGGGCGGCCGATAGAGGAAGAAGAAGAAGAAAAAAAAAAAGAAAAAAAAAAATATATAATATGATATAAAACTAATAAAACTTGTCTATATTAATTTTGGTCGTGTCATGTACGATGATTGATGTTTGCGTCAGCAATTATTGACTAAACTTGATAACATTTTAAAGAGTTTAAAACTCAATTTGTAAAATTGAAATGTTTGAAATTAAATTGAAAAAAATACAATAGGTTTAAGAATCTTCGGATAATTGGCCTCCATTCTCTCGAGTAGTAAAAGAACATCAAATAGCATTATCGAAACATCAAACAGAAACCATCACCGAGCTCTTATAGGATCATTAAAAAGTGGATATCTACAATCTATCAAGAGATCAATTCTCTTATAATAACCATATACATTTTCGTTATACCTTCCATATCAAATATGATAACTCATCAAATAACTAGGAAGAAATCAATAAAATGGATCAATACCCTGAAAAATAAAAAATTGGTAAATGTGTGACAATTTTACTTTGAACTAATTTTTTTATCACAAAAAACCTCTTAACTAATCTTTTACCATAAAAAACCCCAAATTAATATATATATGTGATAGATGTAACCCAAAAGACTACAAAAAACTCCAAAGTTCTACATTTGTGAAAAATTTATCCCAAATTAATTTGTTTCAACCGTCCAAAACCCTAAAATGATATATTTGTAATAAATATATCCTATGGATTAATACCATAAAAAAACCATAAAATTATATAATTGTGACATACAAGAAGTAAAATCTTAAATCGGCACACTACTCAACTGTCACATGACATCTAATTTAGCAATTTAATAGTAAAATTTAATAGAAACTAACAGATGGTAAAATTGTTATGAACGTATCAATTTGGGGTAAATTTATTAAAAAATGTACAAGTTTTGGATTTTTGATTGTCAAAAAATTAGTTTAAGATAAATTTATTATATGTGTACTAATTTGGGGTTTTTGAGGGTACTAACTCCAATAAAATCAACAAGTGAGATCTCATTCCTTTTCGGTTCAACCGTCCTCAACTTACCGAAGAAAAGGATATAATTGAACAAGTCGCCAATCTTAAAAGAGAGAAAAAAAAAGAAAAGAATGAAAAAGAAAAGAATAAAAGAAGAAAGAGAACCGACCAAAAAAAAAAAAAAAAGAAAGAAGCTAAACAAAGTTGTCAATTTTATGGTAAGTTTGCTACGAGTACTCCAGCATTCTAGAGAAAAGCTAAAGTAGACTAGGAAGAGTGCCTTCAAGAAGAATCCCCCCCTTCATACAAACTCTCTCTCTCTCTGTTTTCTCCGTCTCTGCAACAAGTTTTGAACCCAAATCAACCAAATTTCTCCTCTCTCTCTCTCTCTCTCTGTGGGGGGACATTCATGGCTGATAAAGATGGGATCTTGGTGAGCAGTGAAGCCCCCAAGGACCAGAAGAAGAACGCCTTCCCCTTCTTCCCCAACTTCGGTTTCAAGTTCCCATTCCAATCCCCCAAGAAGGACCCGACCCCGGTGAAGGAACCCGAGCTGGCTGTCGGCGGCGGCGAGGGCGAGGGCGAGAAGCCCGACGTCGTGATGTTCCCTCGCAAGCCCCTGGAGCCTCCGCCCGCGTTGAAGCTCGAGGTCGAGGAGGAGGCCGGGAAGACGTCGAACCCCGTGATTTTGTGGCAGGTACGCGTTTGCCGCTGATGGGTTCTGTTCGGTTCGGTTGCTCGGAATGTTTTCGATGTCGTTATCGCGTTGATGCATGCTCGACGATGTTTTTGGTGAAGGGGGTTTTGGTTCGATCGTCTCTTTAAACGCGTGATCAGGAATTTATCGGCACCTCGCGTCGATTATGAGACGAATCGCGAGCTTTTTTAACATTCGGACTAATCATTTGTCGTGTCGGGAACAATTGTTGTTGTTGTTGTTGTTGCCTGTGGAATTTACTGATTTATGGGGGTCTTCGCGAATGCTTCGATGAGAATGGCGATGATGAAATGGGAAGACTTTTCTGGGTTGGTTAGAAGATCTATGAAAGATATGTTGTGTCCCCATCATAGGCTGTAGATGATGGCGGACGGAGAAATGTCATTTGGAAATTTCTTTTGCACTGGGCAGTGAGGATGTAATTAACCAGATCATTCAGCTGAGAGGGCTAAGTGTGCCGCTCATTGCCTTCGGTTTAATCCTACAAAGTCACGGGTTTGCTTGGATATCTAGTTGTGAGGTTAGATATTGGTGAGGTTCTTTTGATGGAGACACCGACTGAGAGCATTAAGAACTGAGGAAGTGAGTTGACTAGGAGGGCCCTGTTAGCATTCAGAAAATTCAGAAAATTCTCTCTTTTTGTTTTCAGTGAGAAGGAATGCACTTGGAGGCTATAACTATGTCTGCTGTCATTTTTTAAACAGTTTTCATAGGAAAGCGCTAGCGAGTGGATGTTTTTGTAGTGCTCACAAAAGAAAACAGGTTTTTTGTGTCTTCAATCTTTCAAATGCGAAATAAATACTAGTCTTTTTATTTAGTGGTTTAGTGTGACAAAGTGCGGTCTTCTTCACTTACAAACTGCCCAAGTGAAGCGTCAGAACAAACAATGGTTCACAGGCTGACTGAAGCTTGGTCCAGCTTCAACCGTGGCTGGGTGAGGCTTCCCCAGGTTCTATTGAAGCTTTGACTAGCCCCAGTCAAGGCTTGTTGAAGCTTCAGTCAAAGCTCCATACAGATTCTATAGCTGACTATGACTGTTATGTATGAGGTACTTGTCAGGGAAAAAAAAAAAAAATTGAAGGAGTCAAAGAAAACATGTGGAAGTATATACTATTATTAGGAGATTTCCTTATTAGATATTTAGCTATTGATTCAGTAACATCTTTTCTATTATCTTTATAAAACATCTACTGTTTTATATATTGTGAATATACTATAATCAAACAACTTTGCCCAAATTTTATTTTTTTTGGAAGATTTCATGTAGTCTGCATGTTTTGAAGTACATATATAAAATGAAAACACAGCAAAGTTGCTTTCGTTTTTTATTGCACTGAGAATGAAACCTGAAAATGTTTGTAGAAACCATACCAAATGCACCTCTCGGCTGTAGGTTCTTGAATGTTGTGATGTTTGTAGCAGTGGTTTTATCATGCTAATTCACTTAGATTGTATGGTCCACTCCAGCTGTATAAAGTTCTATACCGTAATGAAGATTGTTGGAGGCCTACTATTTATTGTATCTTGTGATAAGTACGATGAGAAGGTAGGGGGGTTAATTAGTGCTTCTCAAGCATCGTGGACAGTTAAAGAGGGTGTTAAAGTTGGTGATAAATTTATGATCCAACAGATTAGTATGTTAAAGCACAAGCTCTTGATCTATTTTGTTTCGCTGATTGTCGGGCTTGCCCTTGCGTAGTCATATTTTGACGCTGGATTCTTGCTAGCTACGTTTACTAGAAGTAAATGGAACGTGGATTTCTATTTCTTTCTAGTCTTCTGGTTTCATTTGTTTCAGTACTAAATTAGTACTTAAGAAAAGAGGTGCATCATGTGCGGTTCTTATTTGTCATGGTTTGACATCATCAGAAGATCCAAAACCCTTCTTTTTTTAAGCTCGTTGCTTTCTCTCATCATTTTATGGAGGAAAAATTAATTGGTGAAATTTGCAGGTCTATGCGCTTGGGGGCTTCCTCATCTTGAAGTGGGTGTGGGGAAGATGGCAAGAGAGGAAGGCCAGGAAGGGTGGCGATGATAAAGCTACCGATGATGATGCCCAAGAGTCTGCACCTGATGATCCCACTCTGCATTAGCAAAAAGATCACTCACTCTTTTCTTCAATATGTTGTGTGGTATAGTGGTTTTGTATACTCTTTAACTCTCTCATAACTCGGTTCAGTGTATTAACCCTCCTGATGGTTTAGTCAACTGAAGGGCATTTCTCAGGTCTTGGCTCAACTGTGTACATACCCTCCTGAGACGAACCTGGGTTTTGCCTGCCGTAGATACTCGGCATCGCCAAGATTTTGGTCTTTTCAAATGCTTTACGAAGAAATGACGTTTGGAAACACGAGTTGGTTTCACGAAATCGGTTTCGTCGTGGGCGTTACAACCGGTTATTCAAACGCTCAGTTGTAGTTTCTCACCGTCGTGCTTTGTGTCATCGCTCGTAGACTAATAATAATTCTTGTATGCCTAACGTTAGTCACGAAAGATACGAGCGCTTTTGGGAATCGTTCGAGTACGTGTCGAAACGACCAAAGACCATTTGGCAAAAGTGGGGGAATGTGTCGATTTTGCCTGTGATCTTTAGCTTCTGCTCCACGAAAGACCGCCTCCCTCTCCCTTTTCCTTTTGGTCGAGTGACTGAGCGTTGAAAACAGCTTTAGTAAAGCGGACAATCCAACTCCTTACATTGAAATGCCATCACTTTTGACAGCTTTAGGAGTGCGAAAATTGTGGATTTTATTAGAGAATTATGCCGGTCGCTAATTTTCCGTTCTGCCGGATTAAAATACTGTACTACGACCGAGTGGCGTGCGGGATTTCGTTTGAAATTCAGGAGAATATAGCACACGGCGCAAATTTTGTTGGGTTAACTGGTCCCCATCCTGCGCTTTTTGCTAGAAGGATAAAGAGATGGATGCGAAAATTACAATGTTTCTTTAACCTGTTTCCTCAATTACAAAGTAAACTAGGAAGGCTAAAATGGCTGAACTTAAGAAGGTAAGTCTATTTTTGATTTAGCAAAGTCCTGTTCAGCAAATCGTAAAGAATATCTATTTATCATTGTTGGCCAAAGAGAACCAAAAAAAAAAACCATGTGTAGGATGTAAAAGTGCAACTCAAACTGATAATTCTCAACTGCTACTTAAGATCAAGTCAACTGACATTTATACCATGCATTATGCTTTCATGACAATTCGAGAACCACTATATCGAGCACTGATATTTTAGGTTGTTAATATATTGAAAATCAAATGCTCAAAATTAAATTACTGACTGTTTTAAATGACAGAAAATGAAAAAAAATATATTGCTTGATAGTAATTGCATATTGAATACGAAATGTCATTTTTTTTTCGCCAATTATGGAAGTCAGAATACTATGGAGAAATTTTAGGCTTTTAGAAATGCAATAGTCAACATTTTTATTTCAGATGTGGATGCTTTTTTTTATTAAATGAGTTATGTAACTTCATCCTTGCTAAGAGAATTGAGTTCTTGATTTAGGCTCCGTTCGTTTCGCAGAAAACAATTTTCAGAAAAACGTTTTTCAGATTTTCCGACGTTCGTTCCACAAAAAATAAATTAATTGTAAAAAATATTTTCTTGGAAGGGAAAAAAGTCTTCTAAACTAGGGAAAAATGTTTTCCACTTGGTTTCTCTTATCTCACAACATCACAAGCCCTCACTTCCTCCTCTTTTTTTTTAGTTCGAATTATTTTTTTTCTTTATTTTCTCTCGTCTTCTTTATTGACCGATTGCCGGCCATAGTAATAGCCGACAAGTAGCCACAAGCATATCTCGAGCTCGCCCCAGGCCAGGGCTTGCCCATCTCTAGCAAGCTCTGGCAAGGCCCCAGGCCGGTGAGCTTGAGGCTCGCCAAATCAGTGAGCTCGAGCCTCACCCAAAGCTCGAGCTCGTCAGCCTTGGATCTTGCCAGAGGTGGGCGAGCTTCGTGCTCACTAGTGAGCTCCAAGCTCGCCTTTAGCTAGTTGCCAACCATCATTGTGGCTAGCCGCTGACTAAAAAAGAAGAAGAGGAAAACAAAGAAAAAAAATTTAAAATGATTAAAAATCGATTTTAAAAATTAAAATAAGTGTAAAGAAGTGTATGGAGGAAAAGAATTTTCTTAACAAACAACGAAAAATATTTTCTGCTATATTTTCAGATTTCACTCGAACATCCAAAAATAATTACATTTTCTTAGAAAATAACTTTTTGAAAAATATTTTCCCCATTTTTTCTGTAAAACGAACAAAGCCTTAATAGATCTTTTAAGTCAAAACTAGTAATAATTATCATGTGGATAATTTTATTTGAAGTATTGAACAAATTAATTTTCAGCACTAACTCAAGTTATCAAACAGTCCCCGAGAGGGAAACTTTTGAGTCTCAAAAAGCTGAAGAGGCAAAATCATACAAGTTTAAATGATTATACACGAAATCATTATAAAACTAAATCACTTAAAGATTAGTTCACAAGGTTCTTACCACGATTTTTTATTACATACATGTAGATAAATATGATCTCTCATTGGGTTTCCTCCATTCCCACTGTATGTTCTTGGGCTTGGAGGAAAATTCTCCAGCTGAGAAGGGACTTTAGGTTTTCTTTTTTTGTGGAAACTGGGTGATGGTCATTCGGTCTCGCTTTGGTATGACAATTGGCATCAGGAAGGCCCTTGGAGCCTCATTTTTCCATACTCTCTTATTGCTACCTCGGGACTTACTAGACAAGCAACAATGGCAGATTTACTTTCGCCTGAGGGCCGTGCTTTTAGGAATCTTTTGGAGTCTTGGGAGTTTGCCTTGCCGGTTCTCCCTTGGACCCCTAATCATTTTTATTGGCGCGAGTCTTCTGATGGTGCTTTTTCGGTAGCCTCAGCTTGGGAGGCGATAAGGACCAAAAAGAATCAGGTTCCTTGGGCTCGTTTTACCTGGAATAATGCTATAGCCCCAAGGTTTCAATTCAACCTTTGGTTGATCATCAAGAACAGATTGCCTACTCAGGCTTTTCTCATTTCCATTGGAAGGATTGATTTTGAATTATGTGATTTTTGCAATCATATCCCTGACTCTATTGATCATCTCTTTTTTGATTGTCATGTTCCCGCGACACTTGCTTTCTTTTGGGTCGGAAAATGTAATCTTCCATGGCGTAACAGGACTTGGGCGGAAAATCTCCTCTGGGCATTGAAATTCTTGTCGGGGAATGATTTCTTTCACTCTATTGGAGTCTTGGGAGTTTGTCTTGCCGGTTCTCCCTCAGACCCCTAATCGTTTTTATTGGCGCGAGTCTTCTGATGGTGCTTTTTCAGTAGCCTCAGCTTGGGAGGCGATAAGGACCAAAAAGAATCGGGTTCCTTGGGCTCGTTTTACCTGGAATAATGCTATCGCCCCAAGGTTTCAATTCAACCTTTGGCTGATCATCAAGAACAGATTGCCTACTCAGGCTTTTCTCATTTCCATTGGAAGGA
Source organism: Eucalyptus marginata (assembly GCA_014182565.1). Classification (NCBI taxonomy): domain Eukaryota; kingdom Viridiplantae; phylum Streptophyta; class Magnoliopsida; order Myrtales; family Myrtaceae; genus Eucalyptus; species Eucalyptus marginata. The sequence goes on along the minus strand of CM024594.1, from coordinate 10,039,077 downwards.
TTGATTTTGAATTATGTGCTTTTTGCAATCGTATCCCCGACTATTGATCATCTCTTTTTTGATTGTCATGTTCCTGCGACACTTGCTTTCTTTTGGGCCGGAAGATGTAATCTTCCATGGCATAACAAGACTTAGGCGGAAAATCTCCTCTGGGCATTGAAATTCTTGTCGAGGAATGATTTCTTTTACTCTATCGCCCGTTTTTCTTTTGGGACCTTATGTCATCTTATCTGGAAGAAAAGGAATAGCATCATCTTCCGAGGTGAAGCCCTTGAGATTGCAGCTTTGAAGAATCATCTCATCAAAGTTGTGAAAGACAAAGCCCTCACCTTCAATAGAGTACCGGACAACCCTAGGAATAGAAGGCTCCAATGAGGATGGGGATTTGACCCTTCTGTCTTCGTTGGTGGCCCTACTGAGCATATGGACTGATGGCAGGTCGCTTCGGACTTATGAATGGTGCTATGGTTGCCGTTACTAAGTTGATCTTCTTTGATCCCTCACGTTTGCCGTGGTGTGTTTGCCGGTTGTTTCGACTAGGGTTGTTGTGTTTGTTCTAATTCTTTTATATCGGCTCCCTTTCCACTCATTCTGCTTTTGCACTATGAGTGAAAGTTTTTGGCGTAGATTTTTTGTATATCTAACTCTCCCTTAATATATTCTTTCCTTTACCCAAAAAAAAAAATATCTCTCATGGAAATTTCTGCGGTACAACATTGTGTTGAAATATGACGAAGCATCGAACGTCATAAATCAATTTTATAATTTTATCCTCTTTTTTTTCTACTTAACTATGACTCCACGTCGTAATGTTGTAGGTTATAATAGATGTACCCCAATAGTGTCCGTCTCCACGTGTTAACAAAGAATGCGATGTCGACAGAAGTTAAACGGAAAACACGTCTTCATTATAGGCTTAATGCGCAGCATGTGATAATGCAGGAGCAGATGAAGCCACCAAGTAAAATATAAAATTAAGCTCTAAACTATCAAAATTGTTAGCTCCGGGGCTTATACATCAATTTACCTAGGGAAGAAGATGAATTTAGGATCTATACAGAGTCTAATCTTTATTCTGCTGCGAGACATACGCTAAATCTTATTAGCAAGAGGGAAAGAGAGTAAAAACTTAAGCTACTGTTATTCCAAACAACAGTGAATAAAACAGCTCACCTCAGTCGAATACATTAGCCGCTACCTGATTCGACCGGGCATCGCGAGTACTGTAGAGGATGCTGCAAAAGGTGTCGTCCTCTTCAGCTGTAGAGAGAGTCCCACAACCCATCCACAAACCATAGCCCATACTCTTAAGAACTAGGGTAGGCTTCATAGAAGCTTTAGGAGTGAGCAGCCTAGTCTCTCTGTTCCTTCCAATGCCCAGCACTGAAGCTTCCCTAATGGTTCCCCGTTGATTAAATACACCCGCTGATCATTACGCTCATTATCTATAGTTTATCCGAGTCAAAGTAGCTGTCGTAAATGGAGAGCCGGTCAAACGCATCAAAGTTCGCCCTCAATCCGACAAACTGGCTGTCCAACTGGGCACAACCGGCATCCGGCCACCGACAACCCCCATCCCGTGTGCGCATCGGGCATAAGCTTCCACAAACACGATTGATCGGGTTATTGGGAAGAACTTCATCATCCAATACAGTGATTGATACAGAGAGGTCGGATTTCTCATTGCGTTGGATGGGATCATCTGACTCTCTTTTTGAATAAGAATACAAAGACACTTGCGGGCTCGTTGTGGGATTAGCTTCAATGTCAACTGTGCAATCCCCATTTCCAGAGAAGTGGACCTTGCATCCCAGGGACTGAATCGCACGCTTTACAGCCGCATTTTCTTTACTAGCTTTTTTGGCCAAGTTCACAGCAGAAGTATTCAGTTGCCTCTCCCTCCGTAAATCTGCAGATAAAGATTCCACAGCAGCTGCTACTTCTTTAGCTTTTCTTTCTGCCACTTCCTTTGCCTGTGGATGAAACAGCACAGAATAACTAATAAAGATGACATTGTGGTGTCAGGAAGGACCAGACATTTTTTTATGATACCCCTGAAACAATAGGCATATAGTAGCAAAGGAAGAATCTCTAGTTCACAAGGCAAGACATGACAGTCCTATGAAATTGAACCTCAAAACTCTGAGCCATTCCGGAAGCTGTGATTTCCATAAATCTATAGGACATGAAAGCACAACCCACATATGTATTCAGAATATGCAGTCAACTAAATCCAATAAAATGTCACCGAAAACCCTAAAGACGCAGTCCATGATGTATCCACATTCATTAGTAAGGGAATTCATAGTTACTCAATCTATTGTTGTTCTGTCCGGTGTCTACATTATGCATGCATAACATAACGGGCTTCAATCACTAAGGTCCACACTAAGTTCTATATAGGTAGGAAAGGTGCATCATAGACGCAAAATTGTTTTGCCACATGGCGAGACCACGAGAGTTTACCTAATTTCATCTCCATCGATCTACTTATGTTGCATTCTAACTCAAACATTCTATGGTCTAATCTTTAATCTGTTTTACTCTAAATAGACTGATTATTTTTTGTCCATAATTAAATTACTCTAAAAAAACTGATTATTTACTTATTTTGTCCAAAATTAAATTAAACGTGAGGAAAAATATCAGATTTTAGGACATGATCACACTAAAAGTTAATTCTCCAAGAAAACTGAGAAGTGATGTTTTAATTATTCAATCATCTGAGTAGTATAAACATGGATATAAAAGGGAATTAGGTTGTGTTACCTAATCGCCTCCAATGCTTATTTTGTGTTACAAATAGGCTTTTGATTGTCCCTAAACAAATATTATCAACAGTATAACTACCACATAACAGCAGAGTGGAAATCACCACTTATAATGATTGTGGTGACAAAAATGACAAAGATGTCGCACTAATATCGAAAATAAAAACTATAAGTGGCTACGAAATTTCCCACATCACTAATTTATGGGGTTACAATTGGTCTTATATTCATAGTTTCCTTCCATCAATCAGTTCTAATATGGTGTCAGAGCTAAGTTTCATCCCGGATTTATTCTGCGCGTTAGCCTCCCCATTCTTCAATTCCACATGCCGTTCTCGGTTCAGTTTGCACGTGAGGGGGTGCTCAAATATCCTTACCACTTGCCGATGGGGTCTAAATGGACCTTATACTCATGTAGTCTCCCTCGAACAATCAGTTTAAGCCTTTGGATTCAACTTCCTAATGGTGTTTATCAATTTCATTGAAAATATGTTCTAAAATTGCACAGATGAAGTGCAAATTAATGTATTCCATCATCAAAGAGAACTTGTCACAGAGAATGAATCACCAGAAAGAATTTATGGATATAAAAGGAGATGCTGACAGCAGAGGAGATAAACAGACCTTCTGCAATTCAGAAAATTTCATAGCCATGTTGCGGCATTGAGCTTCAAGTTCCCCTGCTTGGGCTTCAGAGGGGCAAGCCCAACGAAGGTGAAACTCCGGCCAAAGTGTTGGGGCTAAAGCAGCAGCTGGAGGCAACAGTGGACGATTATGTTTTGATTTATCATAAAAGAGGTTATAGTGCACATGAGATTTCCCCTCCGAATTGCGTAAATCCTCCAAATAAGCCCACAAACATCCACAAGTCTCAGAGGCGCTGCACTGCTGCCTCTCCTTCTCACTGAATTAGTCACAATGAATTAGAAGGTAGAAGACAGTAAGCACTCCTTAATCTACCGTAGACAATCACACAGGCAATACTTATTACAACATATAAGAAAACAATAAGTGAAATGGGAAGTTTGTCTCCCATGAGAAGCCATTTTTCACAAAAATTTCCAAAATTTTAAGCAACCTAACTGAAAAAAATTGTTACTTCAATTGAATTGCTGACCCGTTATATCTTGAACTACTTAATTTAATTCATTAGATAATCGTGAATTTTCAATTAATAGCTAGACCAAAATTGAGTTTCAACATAAAGTGGCTGTGATTTAATAAACCCAACGGTGTTTTTGGAGTGTTTACCTGTTGCATAAGAAGTTCCCAAAGCGAGAAGAAAGCACGCAGTCCAAGAAGTCAACCAGAAATGTCTGAAATACCAATACAAAATAAGTGAAGCGGACGTTATGGAGAAGAGGTGCTCTATGATCAGGAGAAAAAGAAAAGCTGCAGGAAGAAACAAATAACAATAGGCTTGTATAGATGAAAAGTATGTACCGAGGAAAACTCAAAAGCAAATGGATACATCCTCAATAGTTGCGAGATGCAGTCAACCCACTGCATAATAAAGAATATACAGTCATTGGTTACATAATAAGCCCAATATCAACTAGTGCTAAAGATTTAAGGAAATAAGAAAGTAAAAAAGTCCATGCGACAGGAATCTAAATGAAGTATTGAAAGAAAAAAGTCACCCCAGGTAGTGAAACAGACAATTACGTGACTTGAGATGTGTCTGGATCGGTTATTGCTTTTAAGATTTTTGCTTGGTCTGAATCTTGCGACGCACATACTTTCATCCGAAACACCCGAAGCTTTCAAAACATATAAATGTGGGCACGTGGATTTGCATACTATTTTTTCCATTATTTCTTGAACCTTCGATAAGATTATATACTTAAAAAGGAAAGCACAGACGCACTTCTTGCTTTTGCTTAATCTTAAACAACAAGGATTGGCATCTTCAATATTCAGATGGATACCTCCAAGAAACCCTTGAAAAATTATAAACCTTGATAATTACATAGTTCAACCTTGATAAATACGTAGCTCAACATTCATGTCAATAACCTAATTCTCATGAGCGTCTGAATCAAGTGAACCTAAAAGCACAACTATGGGTAGCAGGATCGAAGGATGTGCGACAAAACTGAAATGTTATGGTTCCCCAATATATATATCGACCCAGCCGTCATCAAACTTAATAAACTGGACACGTCAGAAGGACCATAACAGACACATGAGGCACCCATAGATACTTTTTCCTGACATAAGATGCTCGAGCAAGCATTGTCAACAATAAAAGCAGGCGGAAAACGCAAAAGTTTTGATTAATTATAAAAGCAGTGAAGAATCTGCCATACAGCCATCATACCATGGTACCCACCTGCAAAAATATGGGAGAACAATTATTTGAGGCCTGACTATGAGACGAGCCGGGTGCTTGAGTTGGGAATGATCCTGATGACTGGCGCATTGGTGATGATGAGTAACTCCCAGTCGAAGATTGCCTAGATAACTCAAAGGGTGTGTTGCCACCTCCAGATGTAGTTGGCAGTCCAAAACGATCTGAAAATGGATGGCCAAATGCTAGCCAGTCTTTTTCCACAAGTGCCTAAATCAAATTACAACCAAATCATCTAAATTGGCAAAAGAAGTCCACAAATCCAAGGAACAATAACACTGAACAGAAGCTTAAAGGATGCAACAAGCAAAGTGCTTGATGATTCAATCACATGATAGTCTTAAAAGAAAGGGAAAATACAAAAAGGAAAATAGCTAACCTCTCACCCAATAACCAGTTACGTATCTCTACTTTTGGAATAACCAGATACATAATTGAGTTCTGCCTTTTGAAGACCACTTTGAAACTTCACATCAATTATTTTATTTTATTTTTGGTAAGATCTTCACATCAATTATTTTTTTTTTTTGGTAAAGACACATCAATTATTTGTGTCTCCCTATTTACGAAAAGCCATTTTCTTCCCAAAAATGGCCATCCCAAATCCTAAATTATCGTATTCCCTAAAACACTCAAAACCAACTAAAAAACCAAACCACTTAAATTGTAAGCAAGATACTAAAATGAGCTTGTAAGGATGGGTAATTTGTTCTTTTCAATGTGGGTTTTTCCGTAGTGGTAAGGTATTAGTATTTGCAAAAATAAAGGTATGTAAGTGGCCATTGGATCTAAAGTGAGGTATGTTTTCGGTAGCCTAAGAAGATCCAACCATATGATAGAAGTCAGCTCCAAATTTAACATATAGGGATGCAATATACTATTGGGTAAACATTTCTGGCCCTTGCCAAAAGGAAGAAAATCTTATTCTCAAGCAGTGTGCTTAAGATTAAGCAATCTCAGTATTACCTGGAACCCGGCAAAAGTCCGATAGTATGGATCAAGCAACAAGCTTGCAAGTGAAACCAACTGAGTCGTTCTATCCCACCCATCACTGCCAAAAAATGAATACAGATAATATGTATCATCAGAATGGGTTCTTTTACTACTAAAAAAGGCATTCGATCATGTCTATGACATCTATTAAGGCAGAGACGGACAAAACAAAGAACTGGAAACTGATATTGACATATTCAATCCCACAGAAATTACTCAGGCAGAACTTGAAAATTGATAAACAACAAAGAGCAACAAGAGAAGATTAACACGCATATCAAGTATCATTATGAGGCATATAAGATCCTGAAAGAACATCTCTCCCCCCCAAAAAAAACTCTCTCTCACACACGCACGCATGCGCAAGATCCTGAAAGAACCATCTTCCATCATCCCCATATATATATATTTTATCTCGCTTGCTCGCTCGCTCGCGCACGTGCACACAAGATCCTGAAAGAACCATCTTCCATCATCCCCATATAAAAATATATATATTTTATCTCATCAATTATGCATCTCTACCTGCAGTGGACAAGTACCGAAGCTGACTCTAAATCAACACGTGCTGCAATCCAAGCTGAACCAGCCAAAACACTCTGGACGTGTATTAGCCAACCACTGTCTCCAAGTGTAGATACTGAAGCGGACATACTACTAAGATTGCCCCCACCCCAAGTCCAGCCACCATGTCTCTGCTCATTTAATTTTTGCATAAGTAAACAGTGAACACTATACAAAAATAACGGAATGATGATGACTGACAGAGAACCCTTCAAACAATCTGGAGAATGAATAAGAGAAGGAACCAACTCTCAATCACTAGTTCATGCAATGACTGTGCTAAACTCCTAAAGAAAGTAACTTATGTTCCCTACTCTATAAAGCAAGAATAGTTAATCTAGATTCTTGAGACTGAAACGCCGTAAAAGCTGTATTTATGCATGAACATAATACCACAAGCAAGAAACTCTCAACAGCCACACACAAATACTGCATATTGCATTTTCTACACTTTTTTTGGATTGAAAAGCTTCAATTTTGGACCGTGGATTGAGAAAGACTTTTTAGATTCCTCAACAAATTTTTTTCAAGAAAAAACTTCATAGTTATGATTCACCGAAACTACTCATGAATGTCAACAATGGAAATAATGACTACAAGAGACTAACTAATGACGGGAACAGACCATCAAAAGCAAGTAAAGCATTTGTAGAAACAGTTAGAAAGATCTAATTCTATATAACTAGCAACTATTTATAAAGCGTTAGAGATCAAAACACCAACCAAGAATGAGGACAATCCATCTGATGAGGTTGCCCCATGAGTATCCAGATACTCCCTGAGCCGAGCTAGACTTTCCCTCATTGCATGGATGTTGTCTATCCCAAAGAAAACTATCTGAATTGCAGTGAGGAAGATTGGCTTAGCAAACTAGTAACACGGATATCATATATTAAAAAGGAAAAACTTTTAAGAGACCTCAGACTGCAGATAATTGGAAGATGACTCGGAACCTCCCCCCATGGCACCATTAGCCAAAGCATTTTTTCTTGGTCTTGCATCAGCAATGTAAAGCTTCCTAACCAAAAGTGAGGATAAAATCAGCAAATATCAACTTACATTCATAATATTAATAACCCATACTCATAACATTATAAAAGGATTCGCCTTCCTAAAGAGACGACACATCAATATTTACACATCAACTAACTGACCAATGATTCTCAAATAACCAAAGAAAATAAACTAACTCCTTAATTAAGTTCCGCAATGGACAATATCATGTTCAGAAGAAATTAATGGGCTGTGTGAAGTTCAGCTGAAGTTGGTGAAATGGTTGGATTCCAATAGTGAATTGCTGCAACTGCTCATAATAATTAACTTTTATCCATCAACGCAGTCACTAGTCACATAAAGTGGTGAGTTGGTGACATGGTGTCACAAAAGGGTGTCGCATATGTCACGATGGTTGCAGGGACCAGAAATGTGTATTATCTAAAATCTTACACATGCTTTATATAAACAAATGTATTTTGTTTTCTTTAGTTAAATGTTTAGTTTTCGAATACAGCCTATCTGCATAATCCAACTAAAATCATCTTTTCCACTATATACATGTGGATCTTGACTTCTTAAAATATCAAATTCCATTTTTATCACTATGAGCTTTATGCTACTTACTATCTCATCAATATTATGGCTTTTCATTTTTTTTTTTCACAGGACACTTCTTGGGTCCCATATGAGAAAAACAGTACCCCATCCCGTGTACAAAAATTGCCCAGCTATAGTGGATCATTTGTAATTAACCGCAGTCATTCAGTAATTTATGGAGCCAAAAAAAATTTACAACCTCTAAGATAATATTTGTATGCATGCATATCTACAAACTTAAAGGTAACTTATGATGCTGATACTTCGTTTACGAAGACAATATATAATTTACAAGAAGTAATGTCATTACGATCCGATTTTGGTAGCAATCAACTAAGGACAAGTATAATTACAATCATCAAGAATTAGCACTCGCTCAATTTACTAATTACAAAGGAAATTACAACTTTTAAGGTGAAGAATATCTTCTAAGGTAAATTGCCATCCCAGAAAGTAAATTATTTTGTCTTAACAAATGTCACTACCTTGAGGCAAATTACTCCTATTGAGGATTAAAGTAGAAGTAATTTACCACTTAAGAAAGATATTACTTTGTGAAGTTCTCCTAGAATCAAAACTAACACAAAATTTGAATCCCTAATCCTTACAAGATCAATCATGTTACACTTCATAACCTGAGGATGTTGTTGTCACTAGTAATTATCCAATAATAATGTAATCCTCCTCAAATAGTTATAATTGGTAGTACATGGTGGCTTGCAATTTTTCATCCTCAATAGTAACTTCCCTTTATATTCAGTAACTTCATGATAAAATCACTTAGCAATTATCCTAACATATGGTAATTTTGCTCAGTTGCTTTTATTAGTATTATACCTCCTATAACTGTAATTTGCCTGAAAGTTGTTGTAATCTCTATTGCACCTAAAGCTAATATTTTTCCTGTAGACATAGTAATTTAGCCATAGATTTGTAACATAAAGTTCCTATTCCTCAGTGACCCATGGCCTACTAATGTACCTCAAATTGTAATAAAAGACAGAACTTATAATCAGTAATTTCCCTCCATAATCGTAAGTTACCTATAAGTCCATGTAAATGATAATTAGTAATCTACCTTCAGAGATAGTATATTACGTTGAAGTCTTGAAAGCTCTAAGGTCTAAATAGTAAGCAACCTAAAATTATTGTATCTTTCTCTTTCCCTATTCTTAGTAAATTTACCTAAATAATTGTGATGTTCCTTTCAAGTTTGTAAGTCAATGGAGCCTATCCATAAGTAATAATCCTTAGTTGTCATCCTTCACAAATTGTAACATCTGCAATCCTCCTTCAGTAAACTTTCCTTAAAATGTAAGTAACTTACTGCTTTAACAAGTAATAAATTAAATTTTTTTAATTGATCTGAGGATGAGAAATTTTGGCTTTAAATCCAATGGCCTATATTCTATATGGACTGGTCCCAAAAAACACCCTGCTGCACTATAGATTTTTCCCTTTTTTATAAGATCCTAGATTTCTAATTCAAAAGAAAATAAAAAAGAATCCTGCTTCTCAATCAACAAAGCGTCATCTCCTCAGTTGTAAGGACTGGAAAGATACCCGGTGCCCAAGTAGAATAATCTAATACTAAGTTCCTCTGTTACTTTTATTTTTAAAAAAAGTCTGCCTACGCAGCTAGTGCTTGCCCTAGTTGCTTCCATTCTCTCATGAGAAAAGAGAGGTGGGAGTTGGTCATCATTGAGGCCAAGCCAAGCTCAACCAATCCAACGACTTTCGGAGATATGGTCCACATTGTAGTCTGATTAGCAACTAACATTTAGTTTCCCCAGGATCTTCTTCATGTTCGATTGGGAAGACTTCTTTACCTCTTTCTCTCAGCCTTCTTCTTATGCTTTAAATTGGTTATTCCCAACCACCAACCTAGCCCTTTTCTCCCCCAAAATTCAGTGCCTATACAGGTGAGTAACTGGAGAACTTGCCCACCACAGCCACTGCAGTAGCTGCAATGGTCGTTACATAATGTCATAACAGCCATTACCAGAGAGATTTTAACTATCAAAACAACAGCAGTCCAGAGCGGAACCTGCTGCTGTTATTGTTAAGCACTGCTACAGCCATAACAGACTCTGATTTAAAACAATAGTGATGGCACAATTAAGCAGTTGCTGGCAACGCTTGCATCATCTGAGCAAAGGAAAATTAGAGTGCCTACCTCCGCGTCCCCTTCACATCAGAAAGGTTTGAACAAAGTGCAGCTACAAGCTTTTCATCCGTGTTGCTGCAAAAAATGTCAGGTGCAAGACGTTTAGAATGGTTCAAAGAAAATGGGACATAACCAATTTGAGGTTGCAATCAAATGATTTACACCAAAAATCCAACCAAAAAAAAAAAAAAAAAAAAAACGGGTTCAGCCCCAGAGTGCTGTTGCAAATGTATCTATTCCTGCAAACAAGGTCCTCAAATATATATCCCTTTAGAAGCCACTAGTGTAAGAAGTTAACATTACCTCCTCATATTCATCATGAGACCAACCAAAGGCTGGGAAGAACGTGCAAGCACTGCACCCGTCCCTGTACATAAAAAGTATAGCAGGTCAAATCAGACAATCACCAAAAAGTGTCCACAGATAGGATGCCCAGTATATACCTGGATGACACCAGGTGACTACAGGCAATCGACCCCTCGCTCGGAAATTTGAGGCCTGAAGAATTTCTTCATCACTAAAAGAGCAACCATGGAAACTTAAGTCATTCGTTTTATAACATCAATGCACGATATAGAGAATCTAAGAATTTAGAATATAATTTTCAACCGCACCTAATGCATTTTGGAGCAATTAAGGCAAATGGGTAAGTCTGGCACAGTGTATAGTTTGCATTCACACTACTTATTCTCCAAGACTCATTAGCCACTGTGAACGAACAATCTTCGAGCATACTCATTGAAGCATGGTGAGGTCTTCTTCCAATAAGTCGAAAATACTCAACCAACAAACGCAACTTAGGATTAGTGTTTCTGTACTTGGATGGTCCTGAGACAAAAGCATAAAGATCCCATAGTCCAGCTGGCTTGGTACATCTCAGCAGTGCTTCATAAATCACACGTCTCTGGAAAATTTGGAAATTTAGCCACGTTAGAATTTTCCACAAGCTCATTTACTCTGACCATGGTTGACGTATATGTGATTGATACATAAAAAAACATCTATCTTCTCTAAAGAATAGCTTCCTAAATCTCCATCAACGGATGATCAAACAATACAATGACAACATTTACAAGAATTGTCACCTGTTAAAAAGAGAAAGCGCTCTTATTAAGGATTACTCATTCCCAAGAACAGTAGAGAAGTTAGCATGGACATTAGAGTTTGACATTTGTCTTTCTTATGCATGCATTACAGCAATCCCACTCTTCAGTCTTTGTTGGTTTACAGCTTTCACGGGATTCATATCTAGTCTCACTTAGCACTAGCTTTGCTTGGTTTTGTTTGTCTGTTCTTTTCATTTTTGTCCTTGTATTTTCCTGATGTACTAAAACAGTTGCTCTTTCAATAACAAAGCTAATTACTCATATGAGAAATCGAGCTACACATCTGTATTCAAGGATCCTAACTACTCAATCTCATTAGCAGGTCGATGATCATCAAAAGGAGAAGAGAAGTCCATCTTTATTCTGAAAATCGAAACACAACGAAAAGCTACAACGAGCATTTAACAGGGAAAAGTATGAACAAATAGAGGATGTAGAAACATAAAGAGAAGAATGAGAGATCCCAGGACAAAAGACAATGAAATGATCATAAGAGCTCAATATGAATCTGTCTTGATAAAGAAAAGTATCCTCAATAAGCTCAACTCACATTTGAAGCTACTGCATTCAATTGAAGTAAAAGAGTTAGGAAGTGTACAATTCTTTCAAGCCACACAGTAAATGTCACATCATGCTTTTACCAGAATTTCCTCATCTAGAAAGAAGGTCTGTGACCACTTAACATCAGTGCTTAGTGTCATGATTCTCATGCAGTAGCATTATGGAGATGGCAAACCCATTCAGAAATAAAGTCTGACCACTTCCATCACAAGATAAAACCATCAAAAGACTCTGAAACTTAAGACAAGTAGAGAGGTCCATTAAGATTAATAAAGATTGGGATGTATGTAAATCATTTATTTCAAGTTCTCTTCAGCTACAAAATAGAAGAACACTGACAGTGCGGACAGAAGATTCTAACCTGCTTAGTCCGAGGGCGAAAGCCAAAGACAATAATTCTCATATCTTTACCTGAGAAAGCAAGAATATACCAGAAGAAATATTAATGAAGCTGTGAAAGTAGAACGTTCAATTTTATGCAACAAAAAAGTACATCAGCCAATCGGCACTTCTAGAACAAGCCAACGCAATCATAATCATGTAACAAGGCAGCAGTTCATACCAACATCAAAACAAACCAACACAAACCAAATTGAATACCAATAAAGCTAAATAAACAAGGCTTTTCATGGGGAAAACTGTTCCATCAGAAAAAGAGGGACTCAATGATAAAAAGAATCAATAAAGCAATAAAATAAACAATGCTATCCATCTGAAGTGAATCACATTAAAGACGAAAAAATTAGTAAAAGAATGACTAAAAAAGAATCAAACCTCCCAACAATAAAAATGGACTATCAACCAATCACTCAACCAAGTAAGAAGGCAAGGGTTTATCTTTCTTCAGAACTCTAATTAATTCATCTTTGGATCATTTAAATTGATGATCATTGATTTTAAACTCTGAAATAGGTTCAAGGACAGGCAAATATGCTGGAAGATCACACCATAATCAATTCACAGCTGAAAAAGTATGGGATTGAATTTCACATCCTTGTTAAAGATCACTATATCTTGTCAAGGCATTATAGTGATCCTGGATACAGGACTGGATTTTGACAGAGCTAATAAACTTGGACTTATACTAAATAACAAATTGACATTAATGATACATCGTTCATTCAAAATGGCCTGTAACTTTATGCACTTCATGTTCACTTTCATCCTATGTGTGAAAGCAATAAATTCCAAGAACACATAGTGGCATGACTTGATCAAGATATCAAATCAACGAATTTGGGTCTGCAGTAATGTATTCTTATCAGGTTGCTTGAGAGAAATGGATAGACAATTCATCTCTGAGTTCAACCATTGTAACACATTGATCGCATTTAGTTAAATGGACATCAAATGGTCATGAATCATATTAACTGGAAGATTCTTTTTTTTTTTTTTTTTTTTTTTTTTTTTGGCGAAGACATTTAATTTGTTTATTCACATTTGCACTCAATTTATACTAATTTGGTCATTTCAAAGTTGTCTGTTTATAAAACATTTCAAACTTTAGGTTTTTGCATATCAATCAGGTTAATATATCAGTCCAATAAAATGAATACAGCTAGAGTATAGAGGTACTTTGAAATGCCACATACATCCCACGAAAGATGATGAACACAGCAAAAGGTGAAAGCATTCAGTATAACAAAGCCCAATTAGCACTGTTTCATGAATTTCTATCTCGGAATGGAAAGAAAAAGTAAAGTCAAAAACATAAAAGGCCAAAAGCAGCATGAGCTTAAACCATGCACCTTCATTCAATACTCCAGACGACAATTCTCCAGTTTAAATAGAATTTCAAAGCAAAACTCTCAAAAACTTTGACACGGCGGAGCAAGAAAGTTCGAGGAACATAATTATCTATGCATTGCTTCTTTCTTTCAATCAGAGAAGTGAACACCCTTGCCCAGTATCCTCCAAATCACTAGAAGAAATCTACCATTACTAAGGAACTACCACTTTTCAAATATAGAAGTCTACACCAGATCCACACTACTACACTCCAAGAAAAGACTAGTGAAATCATACTTAAAACAAAAATAAGCATCCAAGTTCCAGCATTAATGAATGATACCAATGACTTGAAGTAGCCGTTGAGAAGGGTTCTTTTCAGGCTGACGTGGCGCCGATTGACCTTTTACAGCCTATGATTCCTCAAAATAATCAGCATAAATGAGTTAGTAATTCATGCTTGAAGATAATCGAAGTAACATTATCATCACCAATAGGACACAGCTGAATACATGTAAATAACAACCATACACGAAAGGTGAGCTTGGGAAAACTTTTGAAATGGTATATATTTGTTTCCCCGCCAAAAAGAAAAACAGCTTAGGTGTTCTAATTTAAATCAAGTGCAATTTCAAATGCTAACAGAAAAGGCATTAGCAAAAAGTTGAGCAGGAGTCCTCCCAAACCACACTAAACATGCATTTGGCAAAAAGAAACAATGTTTGGTTAATATTATTGGGCCAGCTTTTGGGAGATGCATTGCATAGCATTTCCAAAGTCCTCCATAAGCATTTTTCTCAATGCAAGTCCCAACCAACTTTCAGCTTTGAGCTTTTCCAGAATGCTAATGCAGAGTTTTTGGGCTAATACCACAAAAAACCCCAAACCGGTACACCCGTGCCACATTTACCCCAAAAAATCCTAAATTACCACAATTTTGGGTAAATGCAGCACCAATGTACCCGTTTGGGATTTTTTGTGACACACACATTAGTTTAGAGTAAATATGGCATGGGTGTACCAGTTGGGGAGTTTTTGTGACACAAAAATTGGCTTGGGGTGAATGTGACGTGAATGTACCAATTTAGGGTTCTTTGTGATAATAACCCTTTTGTTTTCTTCTAACTTTGCCCTCACTAAACTTTCGAAAAAATCCAATTTTACCCTCACCACACAAGGTGACAACGAGGTCAAATCTGACCACTCATGAGCCAGATCTGACTGCCGGCGCCGGCCGGTGGGCAACCTTAGGCGAGGGCTGCCTGTCATCAGCTAGGGGTCGTGCTGGCTTGCCAGCGTTTGGACATCACGCTGCCGGTTGCTGAACTTCAATTTTGTTTTATTTAAAAAATCTAGCTTAAAACCAAGTTGCTTCCCAATGCACTTTTTTTAATTACAGTTTACCAAACACTATTTGCATTTAAAAAAATCCTTGAACCTAAAATCCTTTGCATTTCCCCAAAGGCTTTAACCTGAAGCAAACACAGCCTAAGCAATCAGAAAATTCCAGAAACACAAAAATAAGAGGAACTTACAATCTTGCTAATCTTCTCAATAGTTGCAAGTGGTATAGTACCCAGTGGAATGATATTCCTCGTTCCTTCACTCTTGGGAAAAAAGAAATGTCAATAAAGCACAAAACATGTAAAAGTGATGTATAAAGATTTGATATGTGGATTAATAGCTTGAATTTTGTGAGAGAAGATGAGCTTGTGTCCCTTCATGCTTCGAACATCTTAGATGTGACATTCTAGGATTTCAACATAGATATCTTTATTTGCAGTCAGCAGCAACAACTCCAAACTTTGCATAGAAATGTAGTAGGAAAATGGAATGCAGAAAAAGTCACTCAGGGCATGTTCATCTAGTACAAACATCACAAAAAACAATTCCATAAGCCATATGGGATTTTGCTAGGAGACATACGAGATTTTTTCACCAAATACTAATGCAGAAATGAGATTCCAAAGAAGATGTTTACAAATGCATACTCACCAAAAAGAGAATACGATAATTTGTCACTAACACAGTACCCGCTTCATCAGTGTTAACAAGGACTACGCCATGCCCCTGTAAGATAGTAACCATCCATCAACTGTATGTTATGAAAATAAATAGTAAAAGTTATTACTCATGATGCAAGAAATCAGAAACCATTATTCTAATGGTACACCTAACAACCTAATTTATGTAACTCTTTCAAGAGTTCTTAGCTCTGTCTTGTAAGTCATTATTTAATACATGGATTATCTGCCTTAATGCATTCATCTCAATATAAAGGAGTTCAATCAAAACGAAAGATATGAAAGGAACAGAAAGAACTACCAGTAATGGCTGGACACAGAAGAAAAGGGCATCTAATTTCCCAATAAACCAAGTGAAGGAAGAATAAGAGTACAACAAACGTTGATTGATTTTTGAATCATTATCTTCAATCCAGATGCTCTGATATCTATTAAGTAAAAGGAGTGACAGCAAAGAAGCCATCCAATTGTCATCATATCTAAGTTCCAGCACTATGCAGTTCTTTCTTCTTTTACCACCTAAAATGCTGCTGAGCTATTCCATAGATGGTCCCTGTGGAAGTACTATAACACCCAGCCAACCACCCCACAAAAAGAACAACAACAAAAGACGAAGAGAAACAATAATATCAACTCAAAATGGAAAAAAAAAATTAAAATTAAAATTAAAAGCAATCCAACTGTAGGCAGCCACCAAGGTCAATTGATTTTTAAAACCTACCTAATATCACCCACAACTCAACAAAGAGACTTCGAAAATTCAACTGCATCACTCTATTAGGTAGCCCAAGCCCTTAGACTAACTACCAGCATACAATAATCTAATAAGTGATATTTCAAGTGAGTGGTTACAGAATCTTCCTTATCCAAAGAATGCTTGCAATACATCATTTTCAGAGTAATAGTAATATCCACAACTCTTTCTCCAATGTAGCACTGTAATGTTTCATCCTCCTTTGCTACTACGCACCAGTGGAACCGAACAACTGGAACACCCACACCATTGAAGGTCCCTAGTAGAAATCTTAGACTACGTCATGAGAGGTTGATCAACCGTATGGTGGCAAGAAGGTACTTAACATAGGCAGTGAAAAACCTCAAAATTTTCTCAGAAATCAGCTCAAAGCCATGAAGATTCTCTTTTATTTCGACACTGGCTCAGGTCCCCAAATGAAAAAAAATTGTCCAGATAAAAATATTACGATTACAAACTCCTTTAGCAGCAAACATCACCAGCTAATCTCCTGTCCACTTCAGAGGAGGTGGCCCACTTAAAGAAGAGATCACCGAACATGAAAATTTATGTGAATTTCAAATGCGACAATGCAGAAGTGCTGATTCCCACATCCTATAAGCTATTCAAATGGGGATAGCCCGTCACAGCAGGATGGTAACATTCTGCATTTCATGAATCAATGAGCTAATGATAGTAAACCAAACAGAAAGTAACCTATGGTGCCTCTCAGTTCAGCAGAGAGATGGAGCCATCCGACTCCCTCTGACCACATCATAACTGTTGTCTGGTTGAATGGGAATGAAGAATCAATAGCCCAAAAATGTGGCAATCGATAGAAAAAGACCCCTACCCAAATAATCTGCCATCACGTGGGAGATTAAGAGACCGACCTCAGCAACTACATATATAAGCGGGGCCTCATTTAGATCAACGATGCTTCGCAAGTGAAACCCAGCGAGAAAGAGCCACCCAAAATCCATTCTTTATGAATTTCAAGCGGCGTGCAGACCAGGTAAAGCATCTTTCGCGTTTATTATCGATCTAGGCAGGACGCAACGACGAGTCCCCAGCAAAATTCCAGCCCGGCGCCCCGAACGAGACCCCCAATTCGACGCCAAAACGATGCTAAAAAAGGAACCCCTACGATCATCATCAAGTCCTTCATCGCGGAGAACGAAATTGACCTACCTCCACAACGACTTTTTCGGCCTCGAGCAGGAAATCACACTTCACGAGGGAGACGGACATCGAAAGTGGCTGCCAAAATAAAAAACCATCCCAAAAAACCGGCAATTCAATCAATACCAAGCACGCACCACCAAATTCAAATGGAAAATCAACAGCAACAGAATCAAGAAGAAGGAAAGGGGAAGAAGAAGCGGACCTCGAACTTGGTCCATTCGAGGACGTCCCAGCTGCCGGCGCCCTCCATCTTCTCCGGCTCGGGGGATCCTCCGCCGAGCGGCGCCGCCCGCGACGGCCGATGCATGCGGCGGAACGGGTCGCGCCCCTCCGCCTCCGGCGAAAACCGCCCGCTTTCGCGCTTCCGTAGAGAGAGAGAGAAACGGGTAGAGAGAGAAAACAGCTACCGTTCAAACAAGTCTTTCCTTCTCTCTTCCTTCCTTCCTTCCTTCCTTTTTTATTCTCTTTTGAGATTATTATAGCGAGCGGCGTCGTTTAAATTCGCTTTGCCGTATCCTCTAAATAATCCGCAGTTGACTAGTCCAATTTATTGCAAAGACCGCGTGTGGTTAAGCCACGTGGACAGGTATGCCCCCCGGGTCAACGTGCCGGGACAGCACGATTCCCAGCTTATTTTAGTAAAAATAAAAATAAAAATAAAAATAACCCAAAAATAATAAATTTATCTTCCCTTAATTTCAGTAAAATTAAATTAATATTAATAAAAACCACAAGCTAATACACTTGTAAGTTGTAACAAATAGAAAAGAAAACTTCAAATTAATATACCTATCAACTATCACGCGTCATTCAATTTAATAATTTTAACGGTAAAATTAAATGGAAACTACCGAAAGATAAATTTGTCATAAGCGTATTAGTTTAAGGATTTTTTCTGATCAAAAAATTAATTTTAAGTATATTTACCATAAATGTCTTAATTTGGAATTTTTCGTGGTATTAAATCTTAATTAAAATTCCCAATATTTCTAAAGACTTTCGTTCTTATTTATTTAATATTTAGTTTATTAATAAAAAGTGTGTTTTATCGGAGGTTTGGATATAATAATACCGGTCTAATTTCTTTTAATTGTCGGCTGATTCTATACAAGGCAATAGCCATTTCTTTATTTTATTTTTTATTTTTTTGGTCGGTATAGCCATTTCTTTATTGTCTTCGCAGACTTCTCTACGTTTGATTTGTGCAGTTAGTCAACCGGAACACATCAGAAGCATAACATCTACAAGATTCCTTTTCTCTTTAATTTAATGATTTTAGATATCTTTTGGATATGTTTTTGAAAGAAAGACCTGAAACTTCTCTTCTCGAGCATTTTGGATATGTTTTTGGATATGTTTTAGAAATTTCAATCCTTATCCATATAGGCTTATAGTATTAGAAATTTCAATCCTTATCCATATATATCTTTATAATGCATTCATGAATAATTAGTGATTCGAAAGATATTTTTTTTTAAATGTTCGTTTGTATTTTTCACAAAAAAAAACATTTAAACATAAATTATTATCGATATTGAAAATAGCTTTCATTATTTAACAAGTGATGGAAGCAATATTTTTAGAAAAGATTTTTTCAACAATTTATTTTTTGCTAAACAAACGAAAGATTAAGTTGATCGAATTTCCTCCCGATATAACAACATGGCGATGAGTTTCATAAAAATTCGTAATGAGTAAGTAATAAGCGATGTTTTGCATGAAAGAGAAGGAACGAAACTACTTGGAGCTAGTTATTAATTTATGAAAGTTTATTTCACATATCGTTAGTATAAAGTTTATGATGAAAATGATTCTAAGTCTCCTCCACATTTTAATATTTACCAAAAAGGTTTCAGCTAAGTTGGGATGTATTTCACCCTCTATTATACTTAGTTTGAGGCACAAATGAAACATTAATTACCCATTGGGCGAGCTTATCATTGCAATCTCACTAGTACGAGTGGGAGGCCCATAAGTTCAAGCCCATCATTCACGGACAAACCGAGGTTCTAGAGATGAATGATCAAATTTTTAACCTTCGACTTAGGGCGCGCATGACAATTATTCTGTTTCAGAAACGGCCGACCGTCGGCGGCAACGAATGAAGGACCGGTTGACGAACAATGAGAAAAATTTTTATTTCTCATTTTTGTTCCAGAAATAGAGAAGTAGAAAATTCATACTTCTGATTTTTATTCAAAACCTATTTCTATTTCAGAAATAGAAAAACGGAATAAGTTTATTAAACGGATTTCTATTTCAGAAACAGGTCTGGAATAGAAAAATTGTTTATAGAACAAAAATTCTGATTTGTCATGCACCCCCTTACAAATCAATTCTTGGATCACTCAATTTATCGGGTAGGCTATGTGGCCTAAAATTTCTGGCCTAAAAGGATGTATTCATTCTAAAGTTCCTTAATTTTGTAGGGAGGAGAGGACTGGGGAGAGAGAATGGAAAATCCACTGTGATGAAAAAAGGGAGGGTATTTACACTTTTTTCAATAGATTTTTTATACAGGTTAATTTTGGAACTCTATAAAAGTGAGATAAATTGATGTTTAGATTTGGTTTGCTTCATAATCTTGATTTTAGTTTTTATTTTTTTTTTTTTTTGTGATTGACTCGTGCGACGCGCATAAGAATTTATATAAATATAAATTAAGAAGAACCTGCTTGCCAGCTACTCTCATGATGAAGAATTCTCTTATTATTTTACATCCTCCTTTTTGGACTGGACTACCGACAAGAACAGGAAAAGATGTATTGGATATGTTATTTTAATTCGGTCTGTTTTTTTTTCTCGTTTGTCAGAGGCTCATATAGTTTGACGAGTCCATTTCTATTAAGTTACTTAAAACGATTTTGACCTTATCTTTCCCCGAAAATTTGTCGGAAAATATTTTCTTTATTTTGCGGGGTTGTTTTCTAGCGTTTGGATAGTTTAGGAAAAAGAATCATAATCAATAGAAAACATATGCTTTTAATACAAGAAAATGAGTTTTTTTTTAAATTATAATTAATTTTCTAAAATACCGTTAGACATCGGTGCTTGAACTAGAGATCTCGACACTTGAACACAAGAATTTTGATGCTCACGCTTGGTCCTTGGCAATCCGCCCCAAGCCCTTAGAAGTCGACTTAGGGTCCCTAGTGCCCATGCTTGGATCCTCATGACTAATGGCTAGGTACCTAGCTCCCGTGCCCTTTTTACTAGCGGCCGAGCCCTGTCCATTAGGTTGGGCCCCATTCCTTGGCGGTCGAGGCTGGATCCCTCGAGGACAAGCACAACATCTCAAGTCTATGCGCGGGACTAGACGACTATGTGGCCGTCCCAAGGTACCCGACTCTCGCACTCAAGTCACAGCATGCCTAGGCTCAAGTTCCTAATGGCTAGGTCCAAGAGACCCTAACTCCTTAACTCCAGACCTCGACAACTAGGCTTGAGGACCACAGTAGCTGAGCTCGAGTCCCCCAAGGTGGGGACCTAGTCCCAATGCCCAAGTGGTGGTCCTTAGCACTTAGGATCTGGAACCCTAGCTATTGGGCTCGAGTCCCACAAGGTCGAGCCTTGGACCTTGTCACTATGCACTCAAGTCCTCAACGCCCGAGTGTGCCTAAGTCCTCGGGACACCGACAATCAAGTTCATGTTCGCCGTGGTTAGGTCCAAAATCCTGGACTCTCAGGCCGAGTACCCTAAGGCTAGGCCCGTGACCTAAGGCATCGGAGTTAGGTTCCATAAGATAAAAAAATCAAATTGCTTACCATCTATAAGAGTATTTATGTTATGAAAGCTTAATAATATGGAATTTGATGACGTAGCATGCGCAAACAAATTTTCCATTCTAAAGGATGAAATTTTTTTATAGTTCATTTTGATTTTTCAAGCAAACATCTGAAATTTTTGTCATTTTTTAAAAAAAATTTTTTAGAAAATGTTTTCCATAAATATTAAGTTTTTCGCAAAATAAACAAACATAATCTGCATTCTTATTGTCATTTTGATCAATGAAATATGTGTTTGTTTTACCTTTTAGATCAACTTCGATATCCATGTATGCTATCTTAAATCAAATTTCAGTTTTGTTTGCTCCTTCTTCCACAATTCAAATATTGTTTTTTAGTTTTCGAGGTTGATCGTTCTTCGAGCGTGCATATTAAATATAATTATTACCTATTGCACATGCACCCTACTAAATAATCACTCAATTTCTGTTTTTTGAAAAAAAAGGTTTATTTCTCTTCCTACGTGATACACAACATTAATATGTTATAAATCAACGAAGAAATAAAGCCAAGGCGAGAAAATATATAGTGGTTCTAATAGCACCCCTCTGGCGGCTGATGTGGCAAGCACTGCTCACCCAAATTTACTTTCAAATTAACACAAATCTTCCTCTAACAATTTAAGTTGTTGAACAACTAGCGATGATTTTACAAAATCTCACATCGTATTATAGTAGGAAATCCTAAGTTCAAACTTTTCCATGCCTTTATTCATCTCTCAAATGAAATATTTCTACGCTTAATATTAGACAAAAAGGCTAGACTAAGTGTAAGAAAAATGATAAATTATTTAAAAATTAAACCATATATCTATCTAAAATATTATATTTTTAAAACAATAAGCAATGAGTGAAGAAGGTTAGGTTGATTTTCATGTTAAATGATAAAATAAACGATGATCTCATGAAATCTCACAATTTGGTTCGAGGGGCGAAGAAGGTTAGGGAGATCTTCACATGCTTAAAGTTGTGCAGATAGATCTCAATGGCCAATGAAGAGCAGCTCCATCGCCATAGAGAATGAGGAAGAAAGAAAAAAATAGGTCAAATTTTTTATTTTTTATTTAATTCAATATCAATAACATGTGACTATTTTTAATTGGACTCGAATACAAAATACTTGTCACATCGGCTATTGACGTGGTGCAATGAAGCCACAAAATATTTCTCAAAACTAAGAGAGAAGGAGAAAAAGGTCATACATAAGACATGCTTTTTTATATCTCTTTTAAAAATATTGCTTCTATTTTTATTTCTATGGTGGTAGTTATTAAATTTTTTTATAACACCTCTTTCAAGAAATAACTCTCAATGCAACATTTTCCATTCTCTCCAATGGGTATACCCCTTTCTCCTTCATAACGTCCCATGTCGGAAGACCACATCACTCTTTACATTTTGCTAATGTAGTTAAGGGTGTCATCAATTCGGTTCAAATCGGGTCTCCACAATACCCAACTCAAACAAAACACAAGAATTAAAATGTCCTTTGAAACAAAAACTGGACCTTGTACCACATAATACCTAAAAAGAAAAAAATGGTTCAATTTGAGTTCTTGACTTTTTCCTTTTTCAAGAATATTTTTGGGCCTACTTTTTCTTCTCCCCCCTTCACATACCTCTATTATAGCAAGTCAACAAACTTCAAGAGTCCTTCTATTATAGTAAGTTAGTAGGTTGGGAGTTATCCCACATTGATTGTGAAAAGGTGTAGGTGGTCAATTTATAAAGATGAGAAAAAGTCTCATCCTTTAAGCTAGCTTTTGGAGCAAGAGAGATTTAAAATCACCCAACACTAGTATTAGAATCTAGCTTACCAAAAGCCCAAACCCAATACGGTCACTTGAAGAGCCCTACTAGGGCTCCAAAATAAGTATGATGTGTGAGGAGGAGGTTATTGGGAGTTATTCCACATCGGTTATGAAAAGGACAGGTGATCATTTTAAAGTGTAAGAAAAAATCCCATTCTTTGAGCTGACTTTTAGAATAAGCGAAGCCCAAGAACCACCTAAAACAAAGCCATGACCAAATCTTGATATCATAACAATCCTAGTGACGATGTGTCTCCTTGAGATTTAGAGACGATGAGGCTCTATGATCGTTTGATCTCATCAACATTGTTGATCTCATCGAGATCTAGATGACCATGGAGGAGAGAATGGACAACTATGGATGCAATTTTAGAAATCTGGAAGTCAATGGCAAGCTGTTAACATGGAATTGGAGGAGGTGCCATCAACTATGAAGGTCAGATAGAGTTGGATGAATATGATTGGGAGAACAAACCTATAGATGGGATTTGATGGAGGTCAGGCACTTGCTTTCTCTTCTTAGTCACCTTTCTGTTGTTTCTTTTTTCTATTCCACTACAAACACTCCCTCTATTGAGAAACTCTCTCAGTCGAGGAAGGCTACATCTTCTTAGTCACCTTTTTATTTATTGGACCTATTTTCTACTTCCATCATTAGGAATAAACTAGTTGCTTCAGATCTTCCTAACCAAGTCCGATAGAATCAAGGAGGAACACAATGACTTTTAGAAGCGATTATACGACTTCTTTGAGTTCTTTCTCAATCTAGATTTAAATTTGTGAGTTCTTTAGAGGCATTTTCATAGTTGCTCAATCTCTTTCAATCTAGATTTAGATTTAGGAATCTATCTTTTTATTTTTGGTGTCTCTGTATAGTGATGGTGTTGAGAATGCTGAATTTGATTACAGTGACTGCTCATTACTTATGATGATGCGAGATTTGATAATCAATCGTCGTTCGTTCTGCTTTGATTATGTTTTGATAGTTCGTTCTGCTTTGATTCTGTTTTGATACTTAGATAGATCTATTCTTGTGGAAGTGGAATTATAATGTGCTTACTTTCTTATTCCACTTTGCTGTTTGGGATTTGTCTTATTTTGAATCTCTCATTGTTCATTTTGACATCTTGATATAGGAATGAAATATTTTAATTTGACCGAAAAAAAAAATGGAGGACTATAGGTGCTCGAATTCAATTTCTGTTTAATCTTGTGTTGACACATTACACACAAAGAAGGAGAGGATAATGGAAGGAAAGGGATTCAAAAACTGTTGTTTCAAGTCGGGTTGGTTGTATAACCCGAGCCGAACCATCAAAATACCCAAATTTTTCTACTCATTACCTGAACCGAATGAGACCCAAACATTCTCGATTCGATTTGGGTCGAGCTTTTTTGACACCCCTAAAATGCAGCAAAGGGGCCTCGTTATACATGGATCCTCACTAGCTCTACATCCATGACTTTGAGTCATAGGAAAGGGGTGATCACATCTCCATGAGCTAAAATCATAACGCAAGTCAGAAGCTGACGGTCTCAACCTATTTCAATCTCGTGCTCGGCTTACACATTCAGAATCTTTTTTTCCCCTCGGACGGATCGATGTTACAAGAATTTTCCGTACAGTGAAAGTGCAGCAGACATTCAAATACAGAATACGAAAAGACAATATATGCAAGGACAATGATCAAATTTGTATGGGGTTCAGGAATCAAAGTCAGAACATGTCAAAATGTCGGGAGAAAATAGGGTCTTATTTTGTATACGTTTTTTGCCCAAAGGAAAAGATTTGGAATACGTGTTTGAAGATAAAGGTCAAAATGTCCGCATCAAAGGATAGTTATCATATAGTTGATAGCTAGCAACAAGCCTGATTTGGCCAAAACCTGGGATCAGGAGAGGCAAATGGTACATATACAAATTGTCACCACCATACGTTTGCCAACAAATATACACCTGGGAAATCACAGACTTCTACTAAAACCCAACTGTAAAGATTACTTCTTACGAGGAAAGCAGACCGCAGAGCCAAAATTTTCTGGCTGGTGAGATATCACATCTGCCGTCGAGCCAAAAAGGCAGGGTTGCGAAACTCCTGACTAAAGCTTCACCTATAAGCATCTGGGTATTATACCATCCGTATTGTATTGCAGGTAAAGGTCAAACATTTACCTCTACAGTACATTTAAATTGGACTCCTACGTGGCACGACAGAAACTTGATAGATTCAGCAGGGGATAGAACCTTTGTTTCACCGAGGGAAAAGGGTGATTTGATTTGGAGTGACTTGCCGGTTTGGCGGAGAGTAAAGTAACGCTCACTCTTTCAAATCCAAGTACTCGTCGAATGTTCGACTACTTGCACACTCCACCAAGGCTTTCGCATTGAATTCTCTACCGAACCTCCATATGTAGTTCAGACCCACGAGGAGCTCTGTGATGATGGCCTCCGTCTTCTCCTGATTTGCGAAATAAAGGGTCTGTACAAGGAGCATGTTCGTCCTCGAGACTAGGTTCTGTTGTTCGAAGCTCCGCTCAGACTGCCACCTTATCATGTTATGAGCGAGAGGGGCCAACCATTCCAGTATCCGTGTTATCGCGTCGCTCCAATCGCCTGCAAGAGCTGGGTCATAAACCGATGAAGACAAGCTCTTGGAAAATGGCCTTAGGCTCGATTTTAAAGTGGTCCTAACGCTTGCAGGTAACATATTGTACAGATCATCCCTGGCATCAAGACCAATCAAATGAGGAGCTTCAGCTAGCTTCTGGATTACAATAATGACATTTGCATAGTGCAGCGCTAAACCGGCAGCACCGAGACCCTCTGGTGGGGCATTCAGCAATCTGGACTTAGAACTGAATCTTGATAAATTACCGTCAACCTTGTATCCATTAACATCTTCAAGCTTACTGTCTATGCTGCTGGCGTGGACTCTGGTAGGTACTCCATCTTTATCTACGTAACAATCAGTTACAGGTGAATTGTTCCTGTCCATCATGCAACCTTTCAGAGGTCCCATTGAAGCCAACTGGTTCTGCTTGGAATTTGACTTCCTTCCTTGGAATACAGAAGAATGACCAAGACCCCGCCATATCCCTCGCCGAATCTTATTTGCACTAATTAATGGGCCAGATTTTGTTGACTTACCAGGAGGACCAGGATGGAAGCTGGCACTGTTAGCATTATGTCCAGAAGCAGGGCTAGCTTTCGCACTGGAGCCTCCAAGAGGACCAGAATAGAAGCTAATGGTCTTGGGGGTATCTATTTCCGAAGCAGTGCTCGCTTTCATGTCGGAGCTGCCAAGAGGACCTGAATAAAAATTCTTGGCTTCACTTGCCTTTAGAATGGGAGCTGGTTTTTCAGTCGACCTTCCAAGGGCACCTGAGAAGAATCTTGCATGGTTGTTCTCAGAGGGATGAACAGAAGATTGTAGTAATGCAGACAGTGGCTGGCTGCGAGACACATGATTTGAATTCAAGGCCTTTGGGTCCTTGATATCACCGACATCAGCAAGCTGTTGAATCCCGAAGACATGTTTTATCCGCGCAAACACTGTAAATAATGACCTCGCCAATAGCCGAACTACATAGTCATAATTTTTGTTCCAGAGCGATATCTCCTGCAATGTCTTAACCTCGTGCCGCTTCCACACAACCTTTTTCTGGTATTCCAGCAAATTGGCTGGATCGCCATCATTACTCTTCATTCTTTTAAGAGTCTGCTCAAGGTCAGCAAGAACTTCCATCTCTTGATACAAGTTTGCATTAACCGCAACAAATCTTTCCATCTGCTTGATTTTCCTCTCCATCTTCTTCCACGTGAGTTTCCAACCACATGGGTCGACACCTATCTCCATCAAATTTTCAAAGAAAGCCTCAAAACTCTTCAAACCAGGGTCAGTGCATTTCTTCCCCAGCCTGCCCACAGCTTTCGCAATGTTTCTCATATTCTCAATCATCTCAGAACGTATCAGCCGTGCAATGACCTCATCATCATCCGAAATGAGCTTCTTTATACCAAGCGAATCCGCGATCTCCTCTCTCAGCCGATTAATGTTCTTGTCACTCAGAGACTGCCAGAGATGTACCGCCTTCGACATCAAGCTTGCAGACTCGAACGCTAATACACCGATCACTGCCTTTTGGGATCCGGCCGCATTCTTCCGCGGCGTTCCCCAAAGACTACGAAACCAAGATTCAGCAACCATCTTTCCCGAAAATCAAGCCTAACAAAAGTCTTTATGGGGCGAACTCACCATCAAGTCCCTCAATTCTGCAACGTTGAACGATGAGTATACTAAAAACTTAATGAAGCGAGATACTATATTAAGCAAAAGAATCAATGATAAAAAAATATATATATATTCAGAAATCTCCAAGTTCTATAGAAAGGAATGAATAGCCAAGGGACCGTAAAGTGCACTGCATGTGAAGTCACAAGGATAAAAAAGGAACTAATTCAGCTGACAAATATCAACTTGAGAATTTCAGAGATCAAAAGCCCAAGAAGATCAACAGAAGAACACTCCCCCAAACACCAAAAAAAGGCTAATATAAAATTCCTCCCTTCACCAAAAATTACAAACAGAGCATGCAAAAAAAAAAAAAAAAAAGCTCACTTTCAGAAACACAAGCGGCAGAAAAGTCAAACCAATAATCACAGAACAACAAACAGATTTCAACGGAAAAAAGAACCTCAAGCAGCCCAAGTTCTCTTCCCCTCTCTTTCACGAAATTCGCGTTGACAGCAGGAACGAAGCCGCGACACGAAATCGGAAAAATTCCCAACGTCAAGAATCTCCCCTCGAACTTTCACGGCAATCAAAAAGCACACGCAAAAGGAGCAAAAAAAAAGAAAAAACAATAAAAAAAAAGACCTCAACAGCTACTTTCCACATCTACTTTCCGCAGGGCAACGAGCTGCTCTCACTCATCCCAGCGCGACGAGATCAAGAACAGGACCGAGCGAACACCTAGAAATCCAGGCTCTACTACGCCGCGGAATTCCACCGACCACTCTCGAAATCGAAAGGCGAGAAAAAGCTCAAGCCAGCCGAACCGAGCACACCACCGCCACATTCACACAAGCAACGAAAAGCTCGGAAACTGAGCGATCGAGAGAGCGACTTTACCAGCTGCGCGAGCGTTGCAGGGTCGTCTCCTCACCGTCCACCACTAGAGAGAGAGAGAGAGAGAGAGAGAGAGAGAGAAGGAGAGAGAAGGGGGAAGGAAGGAGGAGCGAAGGTGCAGAGCTTAGAGAGAGAGAGAGAGAGAGAGAGAGAGTGAGGGCAGGGCACATGGGAGAGAGCCGAAATTTTAGAAAGGGCAAAGGAGGGAGCGAATTAAAGAAATTTCAGTGGCTTCCTTTTGCATCCCAGTCCTTCTACTTTCTCTTATTTCACTGGTGGCCACCCTGTCCAGAAGTAATCATTTTTTCTAGATTGACCCACAAAAAGGAACTCGTTCCCTTTTTGCTCCTCCACTTCATTGGAGGGCGGCAAGGACGAGGAGGGGAGAGATGATGGCCAGCGGGAGAGCAAAGCCATCTTTTTTCTCGACCTGATAAAATTTGACCCAATTATTTGGTCAAACTAATGATTAATTATGATTCTCAAACAGGGTTTTCTTTCCTTCATCATCCACATGTCTCGCATGATCTTTTTTCTTTTTTTTAGAATACACAAATATTTACATGTACAAATATTTATGTTCTTTCGAATATTTTTATTAAAATTTGACTTACTTTTTAGTTCTTGAATTTCGAATAGATAGTCGAATGCAAAAATAAATAATTTAGCTTTTCCGACAAGTCCTAACACAAACTGCGGATCGACTCAAGTCAAAACCCATTGCTCAGTCCATGTGCGGTCTCAATCATTAGCGTAGGATGATAAAGCTACTTTGGACAATTAATTGGCAGGACATTGACATATTATTTGGGGGGCCAAAAAGAATCTTGTAGGGAGAAATATTAGGCCTGAACTGAAAATGAGAGGTTTCTACTACTCCAATGTGTTCAAAGAAAGGTAGACCAAAAGAAAAGGCAAAAAAGAATTTACTTATGCGTATCAAGAAATATATGAAAAAATGTAATCTAAAGAGTAACCATAAAATAAAGTATAATCCTTTAAAAAAATATATTAGTTGTCAGCATAGTGAATTAACTTTAGCAACCTAACCATCAGCACCGTCCATGTATAAAGAGTATATGTCCTAAACAAATTGTTAATGGGAATTTGATTTATTTTTTTTTCTCTCGATCATAACAACGGCTAAAATTCAAAAGTCTCGCCCTAGGTTTATGCTCCGTTTTTGTGGTTTTGCCATATACATGAATAAACTATAGCCATGTGGTTGTTTAGTCAACATAGGTCTACGCAAATCGTAGGTTTTTTTTTAAAAAAAACCAACCCCTCATTTTCCATGCCAAAAATATGTAAAATTAATGTCTAAATAAATATAAATCGCTACGAGTGAGGAAATTTTAGGGAAAAAGCCACTGTGGCTGTCGAGATTGTGGGGCCCGCGCCGATTTAGACCATTCAAAGAAGGCAGGGGGGGAGAGACCGAGTAATCCTGGCCGATGAAATCGTGACCGCTCATCTCCGGCGTTTGTTTCCTCGCGGCGTCGCGAGTTGGGGCGGAGGGGGGGGGGGGGACTAATGTGAACAAATCGGGGATGTCTCCGGGGACCGGAACGTGGATTCGTCGAAAGAGGTGTCCCCCGAACGGGATTAAGCGAAAGTCGAGGGGGGCCACACGGGGAAAAGATAAGAGGGAGAGGAGAGCAGTCGCCATCATTAATGGCGACCACGCGGAAACGAGCCGCTTTTACCGATTTGACCCCCCCGGCGTCTAGTATGGACCTGCGGAGTCGCCGTCGCCGGGGGCAAAATAAAGGAGAGGCGGACGCTGCTTTTTCTCTTTATTGAAAAAGGGGAATTTCATATTATTGAATCTTTTTTCTCCTCCTTTCTTGACTTGGGTGGTTAATGGAATAATAACACAAATAATTTTTAAACTTT
Source organism: Eucalyptus marginata (assembly GCA_014182565.1). Classification (NCBI taxonomy): domain Eukaryota; kingdom Viridiplantae; phylum Streptophyta; class Magnoliopsida; order Myrtales; family Myrtaceae; genus Eucalyptus; species Eucalyptus marginata. The sequence goes on along the minus strand of CM024594.1, from coordinate 10,008,682 downwards.
GACCAATTGTACAAAATAGTCTCTGAATTTTTAATTGGATTAATATAATGAATCATTCTAAACTGGTAATCTTGTGATAAATTTACCCTAAATGACCACAAAAAATCATAGATTGGTACACTTATAATAAATTTAGCTAAAATTAATTTTTTTGACCACTAAAACTCTAAAACTGTTACATTTGTGATAAATATATTAAATTGGATTAACACACAAAAAATACAAAATCGATACAATTGTCATAAAGAAAGAGCAAAATTCCGATCTGGTACATTAGTCAACTATTACATGTTATCCAACTAAGCAATTTGACGATAAAATTTAATGGAAATTAACATGAGGTAAATTTATCATAAATGTACCAATTTGGATACATTTATCAAAAGTGTACTAGTTTGGGATTTTTAATGGTAAAAAAATTAATTTGGAGTATTTGTTGTGAGTATACTAGTTTGGGTTTTTTTTTTTGTGTAGTTTTAACCATTTTTAATTTGTTTAATATGATATTTAAATTTTTGGTATATAAATGTTCAACATTATCCTTCTATCAATTCAAGTTCAAAGACAACATTTGACATTTTATATATTATAATGACTGTATTGAACACGTATTAAAATTTCAAGGACCACATTTCATATTGAATCAAAATTTAAGGACTATTTGTGTCATTTTTCTTTGGCCAAAAGGGGCAACTATTCCTTTAGCTATTACCATAAGGATATTAAAATGTGCTTGTTGACTTTCTCTCCAAACCAAAGACTCTAGCTGAAATCAATATGTACATTTTAAGGCAAAATAATGTTGATCCTTGTCTGTTGCTATGCAAGGCAATCCCATATTGCTCGGGAGAAATCCTCTTGCCTGCTTGATGATCTCTGTGGCTCCCCTCATCTCACAAGATGCCTTTTGAGGCTAAGTCCCCCAAATTATTCAATTTGAGAGATTTCGACTCGATCCACTTATGGATGTATGAGCCCCACAAGGCTCAAGTAACAAAAGTTCAAAGGATAGAGGTTCGCTCGTGACCACATAGAAGATGATACGCCATTTATCATTAGGCCGACATACTCGACATTTTGATTTTAGTTTTCAATTTCTTAGTTTTCTTAAAAACGTACTTAGTTTATTATGTGTAGAGATTAAGGATTTTAACTACAAAATGTGACAGTTGAAACTATTGAAAGTTTGTGCCTCGGTGAGTTATGTCTTGACACCCTTTGTCAGAGGCTGATTGAATGAGGAAAGCCCTAACGAGTATGGCCCTAACGCATGTGAATTTGTCGGATGGACTTTGGAATGAATGTCCCACTGAGGGGCTTAGTTCGTGTAGGAAGATTTCTTGTAGGGATCACATATAGGAGTGCAATCAAGTCGACACAATTTATTTAATATTGAGGTTGATTTAGGTCAAATATCCAAAGCTCAAACTTGATTCGAACGGAACCTTAGTGTATCATGTATCTTTGAAAGTAAATTATTTTCCGCGAAACAAACGTAATCTTAGTGTAAAAGTATTTGTGTGGAATCATTGAAAGTAATCAAGCTAAAAGTTTGAAAATACATCTTATAAGAGTGCGCAACTAATGAGAAATTCTCCATGCAAGAAAGTCTAAAAGAAATTCTATTGCAATCCAAGATTGTATCATGTATCTTTGAAATTAATTTGACAAGTTAACGGGAATAATATCTAACCTAATTTTCACGGGATATTGCGAATATTGCATTGCACAGCGTATGCCGGCTGTCCAAGAAGCAATTAATAAGACAAGCAATTAAGTAATTAATGAGTAAATTAGTCGTAGAAAATTACGATTATGCATGTACCGGCTGTCCAAGCCTTATGTTAAGACAAAGCAACATTAAAATAAAAATAAGACCGGGGAACTCAGGGTTATTTTGGCACTTTGTGCATGTGGAATTTGAACAGCATCTTGCCTTTGCATGTATGACATTCTCTTATATTATAAGCCAAGCAATTTGTCTCTACTATAATCTGCAAAAAGAAGGAAGATCTAACATTTATTATTGACCTTGGGAAGTGACCACGCGACCCATCATTCATTTCTAATTACATAGTTTAAGCTATAGGAATCTTTTTCGATCACTTTTTTTTTCTTTTTTTCCCTCTAGATGGCCATCCTTAGAGAAGCCAACCCACCACTTGTGAAAGTGAAATTTTTGTATTCCCAACCGATTAGCTATTGTTACAGAGATAATTATCTTGATCATTCCATCTAAATTCTGTCAGCACATGGGTTAAGTTAAACCAATCTCATTGGTCGTTCTTTCGACCAAAACTTCATCTCAGTCAATTCGATCCCCAAGTCGGGGCGAGTCAAACAAGCGTGGCCGCTCGACAGGATCTAGTGAAGCTCACCGTGCGCCATTAACACTAAGCATACCGATCGTGAATGTAAAAACCCTAATGATGAGCACGAGCGACTAAGGTCAATGAAATTCCCTTTTATCTATCCAAGCATATTGGGACCAAATCATGATGCATTTTCCAGGTAAGTGGAAATCGAAAAGTCTCGCGGCCAATGCGAGGGGGATTAGCTTTCACTACTTAGTGGCTCCTTTAGTGCCGATGAAATGACGGGTAAAAGATGCTTTTCCCCGTATTCCAAGTGTTGGAATCGACTGGGAGGGAGTTTTCAATGCGACAAGAGGGAGGCGCGAATGATTCCAAAGGTGATAGGGCTCTTTTGACTTGCGATCGGCAATCATTCACATTACTGTTGGGCAAAGCCAGCAATTAGCTTGAAGGTCGTTGGTCTGTTTGTCACTTTGACACCCACCTCTGATTAGGCAAAGAGCAAGAAAATCTAGTGTCGTGTTGTGACACGACAATAAATATGAGTCAGATAGACGACCGATGTGTTTATTTCACTGAAAATTTCAAAATGATGATAAATATCTTTTTATGAAAATCATTTTAAAAGATGGTTAATTTTCATTTAATTTGGTGATTTATAGAGAATGATTTCACTCTTAGCTCAAGAGGAAGCTGTTTCTTCCCGAGCTAAGTTCATTGTTTTCAGTCCACAAACGATGTATTCGGTAGATCGATTCAGCTTTCGTCATTTAAACATCGGAAATTCAAAAAATAATTTCTTAAAAATAATTTTCCTTCAAATAAATGGACTGATAGTTACTCTTTCAAAGTCGCCATCAAGTGGTGGACTCTTCTTGTATTATCTTTGAAAGAAGAAACATTCACGGCAGTTCCACTATTTGAAAACACAAACTTGCTTTTATTTTATTTTTCTCTTTCTTTAAATAACTGGACTAACTAGATTTGAGTTGGGAATACCGTTTATATTCGATGTAGCAATACGGGCGTAAAATCTCATTTGCGGTAACACTTGGGCCGTATTTGGAATTGGATCGCTGAACTTTGATTCAGAACATCAAATATACTAAAAATATTATTTTCATTTTGTTTTTTTTAGCAATCAATGCACTTTGATTACTGTTTGACCATTTTCCCGGCAAAACCCTGACATGGTAGCCGCGTGTAACAAAATAATTATAGAACAAAACAAAATACTAACAAAATATAATTAAAAAGATAAGGAAAAAGAAAAGGTGAAACGTAAAGAGTCATCGATCTCCACCACATTTAGCGAAGGGTTGGCGATCATTCATTGCAGCAAAGACCAAAGAGTCGCCGGCCCTCTACCGCCATCGCAAAAGGTCGTACTGGCCTTTGCGACGGTAGTAGAATACTTTTCAACTCAAGGCAGGGAGGGGGAGGGGGAGGGGGAGGAAGAAAGTCCCAAACCTATTAATTTGAACCAATTTAATTTAAACCTTTCAATTTGATTAATTGAGTTATAAACCTTTTGACAGTTTGCTCAGGAAATTCATCTAATCCATTTTGCTTGAAAACTGTTGACGTGAATAATATTTTAATTTTTACATAATTTTTCCGATTTTTTTTTTTTATATATTTTTTCCTCTCCGTTTTCCTTTTGCCAATGGTCAGTTGCTAGCCACTGTTCACAGATGATGGCCAGCGAGGGTTGGCGCAAAGGTGAGCGCTTGAAAGGGCTCCCTTGCTAGATCTGGCAAGGCTGACTCTTGCTCAAGTTATGGTGGTCTCGTCGAATGTTGACTGTGCAAGGGTGAGGATCGCTTGGCCTCATTGGTGAGGGTGGCCCTTACCCTCACTCACCACTTAAGTAGTATTGACACTTATGTGTGACATGCGACAAGACAAGACAAGATACGACGTCGACACGTAGTTTATAAAAAAATAAAGAATTTCGATATGTTGGGACACATTATATATTATATCTATATTTTTAATTATCATTTTTCAAATCAATTTGATTCAAATTCACAAATAAATAAATAACAAAAAAAGAGTTTAGAATGAATTTATATTAAAAGCATTAATCCATTATTTGTTAATATCATTCATTATTTCAATTTGACAAATTCAATTGTATTCCAATAATTCATAAAATTTGGAGGAAAAAAAATGTGCAATCCACATTTTGGACTTGCTTATTAGAAAAAAAGAGAAAAAAACAAACTTGAGGAATAAATTATGTGTCATGGAAAGTAAAAGTCATAAGAGAAGATAAGAGAAGAGAAGATTACGTTTTTTTCTTTCAACATTTATTATTATTTTTTTAATTTTTTTTTACATATTTATATTTTGACCTCTTATTTATTGCAAATTTTTAAAATTGACCTCATTTGTGTCGGAATTACATGTCGAAATTTTGAACTCACATATCCCGTGTTGGAGAGTGTCGAGAGAGTTGACTAGTTGTTGGAAAGTGTTCAAGATGTCGGACTGACACATCGGAGTGTCCGACACGACACGAAAGCTCCTATAAAGTATCGGTGCTTCTTAGTTGCTTTAGGTGAGAGTCCATCTTTCCGAGCCTCGCCTAGGCAAGGGTGAGTGTCCGAAAGGGCCTCCTCACCAAATTTGGCAAGGGTGACCCTTGCCTAGGCCAGGGTGGCCTTGTTGGGCGTTGGCTAGGCAAGAGCAAGGATTGCTAGACCTTGCAGCAAAGGTGGCCCTTGCCCTTCCTCAGGTGAGGCCATCCCTTATTGGCCATCGGTAAACCAAAAAAGAAGAGAAAAATAAATAAACAAAGAATGGAAAAAAAAAAAAAAACTAGCAAAATTATAATAAATATCCAAAAAAATTAGTCACATCAATGTAATGCTACATAAGATGACTAGTGTTTATGTTAGCGATTTTCCATCAAAATTGACTAGATGCACTTTATTGGCAATTTTCAAAAGATTTAGGACTTAATAGGCCAACTTGAAAAGTTTATGATTCAATTGGATCGAATATAATGGTTTAGCACTTTCTTGATAATTTCCCAAACAAAACACACACGACCCTTGCCTTTGCTAGCAAAGGAAAAAGGAAAAGAAAAAAGAAAAAATATTAAAACATCATTAAAAAATATCCACGTCAGCATTGATCTCATCATGTAAGAAGGTCGGCATCTACGTCAGCAATTTCTAGTCAAAATTGGCCGAATAGATTCAATTAATAAAACGCGAAAATATTTAGGACCTAATTGGCATAATTAGAAGATAAGTTCAATAGGTTTATAATTTTTTGGACAATTTTTCCATGACTGAGATTTATCTGTAGAAGGTGATCCGCTGATCTCCGATTCTTACTCTAGAAGTTGTCTCATACTACGTGCGCCCATCATAATCCAAAAAAGCACGATACTACGGAAAACAACTTGGAGAGGCAAATACATTGCGGCTGGCTAACATTTCTATTGTTTCGTGTCAAACTTGGTCTCTTCTTTTGGCCACAATTCCAATATCATAACTCGATCGACTTTATATCGCGTGGACAAAACTATCATAAACAAATCAGTCATCCTTCTGGACGACAGAGAGCACAAGAGCTTGAAGGACTCTTGGCCTAATTCTTTCATTGCGTGCGGACCAAAAAAGAGCACCGATCAATTTTCTTTATTTATTGTTTTCATTTTTCTAATTAGAATTGGACGATTCTAGGGCCCAGTCTAAGGGAAAATCAGGATAATCTCCTATGGTTGATAGATTTCTGAAGTTTGGTAAGTTTTTAGTACTGTTGGTGACAAAAAAAAGTTACGGCTAGTAACTTGACAATAATATTAGAAATTTATGAACTTTCAAGTTACTCATAGATTATGAACTCATCTTAAAAATTTTGGGCGTCAAAGTAAATTACTAACACTATAATAAATTGACTAACTTTCCAATAGACTACTGACTTCTTTCAAAATGTTGGCAAGATACCAATCCTTTTAGCAATTTACTAAAATCCTATTATATTACTAACTTACCTTTTTTTTTTTTTTGAATTTTAGAAGTGTGATTAGTAAACTACCAATCCTATAGAGAATTTACCAACATTTAAATATATTAGTAAATCCAAAAATTCTTTCCCATGCTACAAGTGTGGTGAACGAATTTACCAACGTCCCAGCATATTGGTAAGTTACCAACTTCTTGGAAATTTTTTGAGTGTGGTTCGTAAATTACCGACACTATAGGTGTGGTTAGTAAAAATACTGGCTTTGTAATATATCTATCAACGTCACAATAAATTAACGAGTTACCATCTTCTTTCACATTTTACAAGTGTGGTTGGTCTTCCCATGATGAATCTACCAACATGTAAGACAATTAGTATATTACAACCTTTGTATGCGCGGTTAGTGATTTAAACAATATTATGACGAATTAAATAATGTTTAATTGGTGAGTGCTAAACTGTTTCTTACCATGTAGATAATTATTTGCCGACCGCACGTATTCTTACAAGTATCATGATTGCATCAATGTCTTTGAGACTATATCAAAGTTGTTAACAAGGTTCAATCATTATGATGAATTTACTAGCATGTACTCGTACGAATCATCTCGACAATCGATTGAAATAGGGTAAAAGGATCAATATGATGGTTACTTTTAAAAGTTGCAGTAGCTGAAAGCATTCATGGTGCAGAGTAACATCACATTGTGGGCAGCAGTAGAAATTGAACTCACAGCTATCTCCACAATCCTTGCATTGCAAGTCTGGGATTTTCAGCAAGAAGTCTGGGGTTCGCTCAAAATAAGGAAGACTTTGCTCATGTAATTGATGATCCAGAGTTGTTCTTTGAGAGCAGGAAGCATGCAATCTTACTTCACATCTCGTGCACGAGAACATGAGGCGGATAACACTCTTCCAGACATGGCAAGCAAGATATCCATCGATTTCCTCAAAGATAAGGGTGATGGATATGCCGGGTGGGAGGAATGCCGGGTCTCTGATTGCAGTTGATCCGCCCTGACTTATGGAGCTGAAATCTGCAGTTCTATAAAAGGCATCGATAGCCTGGACCCTTTGCAGTTTTGCTGCAACAGCAATAGCGCGAGACCCCATTCATGAGAAAACATTTCAACTCACGCTCTTGTGTGAAATGTCGAATGGTTGCAGTTTCTCCTTCCTTGAGAAATGGGAGTTTCTGAAGAGCGCATTCTCTGTCAAGATGGAGTTTCCATTTTTTGCAGTTGTATGCAGAGCCGTGCCCGTAATGTTCACTGTTCATACATTTGATTCCGTCATTTGCGGATTCAGAAATGGGAGCGAGGGTAAGAGGGTACTCAAGTGCTCGGTGGTTAAAGGGTCACATGATTTGCGGAGAAAGAGCATTAAGACAACCATGGAATAGATTGAAAGGCATCCTTTCCTGGCAAGCTGTGCAAAGATGCGGATCTCATGTTCGTAGGAAGGATGAAAGTTGGTGTTCGTGAGAGGAAATTTATCACTGAGGTTCTCCCAATCTCCCCGTCCTGATCTTCCGGAGGCAGGATCGACTACATACAATGTAGGTAGATGTTGAAGTCGCATCCACCACGGTGGTAGTCAACGTCGAAAAAATTCTTGCATATACTACATTTGAACTGATTTCCTGATTCATTGACAACGTGGGGGAGGGGGTGGAGAGGGTGCGAGGGGTAGCATTGGATCTCTCAAGGTGACCCTGCACTCGTCTTGTGGAGAAAGAACCAGTACTCTTACCATCCATATACCTCCTTCTACAAGCCAACTATTCAGCCTTTTCCACAATCGATATGAGATAATCCCTACAATCTCCGATTACACATCAGGTTTAGGTCGGAGCCACAACAACCCTCTTTAAGTGACTTTTTAGGTCTAGACTTGTTAGTAATTTGGGCTTTGATATCATTGTTAGATGGTCTTGGCCTCTCTCGTCCCAAAAGTGAATTTAAAGAGTGAGAATTTCTCTTACGTTTATAAATTGACTACAAATATCTTCCAAGGCCAATGTCTTTTCACAATTAATATGGGATAATCCAATACATTCTCACATAGAAGGAGGTGAATGAATGTTTGTGAGCAAAGGCTGAAGCTCTCCCTTCGCAGGTGTATCTTGGTCAGGCACCGTTTATATTGCACAGCTCGCGTCCAGCCAGGTGGAATACACACAAATAGCAGTAGTAAGTCAAGCTACATTCCCGAAAGCCAGCATGACATTGGACAGCGTCTTTGTGCATCTGGGAGTCAGGTGGTGTCCTGGATATTTTTGACACCTTGCTTGTGCATAACAAAGTTGCACATGCGATCCATTAATCATAGTACCATAAGTCCATTTAATAGGAGTCAAATTTTGTTCGATCTTGAATCTGTGGTTTGAATAGAGGTTTTGAGACTCATTGACAATGAGATGGGTCATATATGAGTTAGTTAAGTTTTAATAAATGAGTTGTTAATAGATGTTGTATGTAAATCTAATGGTACATGAGTTGTAAATGGATTTGTCTTTAAACCCATTTAACTTATAAAGGTTATTAGTTGGGTCAACCCATTAATTTAGATATCATTCTCTTGAGAACTTTTTTATATTTATTTTTATTTTTATAATTTTTGATTTTTTAATATTTTTATCTTATTTTATTTTTTCTTTGCTTTCTTTCTTTAATTTTTTTCCCCTACAAAGTTTGGCCAGTTGCAAAGCCCTCACTTTTAGTCACCAATTGCATTGGTGAGCCTTGAGCTTGTCGATCGGGCTTGGGCCGGCCTTGGGCGAGCTCGAGTTCACTAGATCTGTTGAAGCCAAGCTTGCCAGCCTTGTCAACCTTGATGTTGACAAGACTCTCACCTCCCTAATCTGGCGAGGCTCAAACTTGCGATCAAGCAAGACTCATGCTCCCAAGCATTGGGGCGAGCTCGACTTCATTAGTTGTGGGGATGTGGAGTTTTGTCAGCCTATGGCGAGGTCTGAGCTTGGTTGTTGCTAGCCGCGACCACTGTGATTATTTGGGAGATCTTTTACCCAAACCCATACGTGTTTCCGTAGCGATCGAGAGAAGAAGGATGAAAAAGAAAAATAAAATAGAAAAGAATATTTTTTAAAAATAAAAATAAAAATAAAAATAAAAATAAAAATACTTAAAAGTAGTGCACAGAAAATCAAACCACATTTTCTATAGTAAGCGAAAAATACTTTCTAATTCATTTTCAAGTTTCAACCAAACATCGGAAGATATTATCATTTTCCAAAAATATCACATTTTTCTTGAAATAAATGGACCCTCAATTTTTTTTAAATTATAAAATTTATTCATTAAATTTGTAATTTGATGGAAGCATTTTAACAAACTAATTTTCAAAAAAATCATAAGAAACAAAGTTATTCTAAATTTAATTATATATAAAAATGTTTTACAATATGCGTCGAGTATGAGTTGAGTGTGAGTTGGTAAAATTAACATTGCTAACAAATTGGTCAATTTAGATCAAACCATTTATGATCTGACCTAAACCAGATCTGACCCACCTGTATGACAGGTTTAGGCATGAAACATTAAGCTTTCATTTGGATGATCGTTAACAAGGCGGAAAAATATTCATGTCCATTAATATCTACATAAGTATTTCTTTTTTGCAGGACATTACAATGAGGAAATTGTCCAAAATTATTGTACGACGGTCAGTTCACTCCTAAATATTTCAATTGGGTAAATTTAATCATAAACCTTTTAACTATTTGCTAATTTAGTCATTTCAGCTTATTTTGATTAGAAATCGCTAATGTGATGGTCTAGTTAGCATTGATCGTCTTTCATGGTACAATCGGCGTTAATGTGAATAATTTTTATAATATTATGAATTATTTATTTATTTTTTCCTTTAGTTTTCTTTTCCCTATCTCTTTTTCCTTTTCTCTTTTTTGTTTTCCCCTTTGCCGACTATCATCGAGCCTCGTTGATGACCAGCGAAGGTTGCTAGCCTTAGGCGAGGTTTGCCATTGCTTGCCTTGGGTGCGGGTCACCCTCATCTGGCTGGCGAGGGCCACCCTTGCTAGATCGGCCAAGGGTGAGGGCAACCCTCACTAGCCCAGGTGTAGGCATCCTTCACCCATAGCTAGGGAGGGTAGCCTTCCCTTGAGACTGGCAACCTTCGTTGGCCATCGATGAGACCCAACAATGGGTGATAGAGGGAAAAAGAAATAAGAAATAAAAAAGAAACAAAAAAAAAAGAAAAAAAAAAGAAAAAGAAGCAAAGAGAAGAAAAGGAAAAAAGAAAAAAATTCAGAAAATTTTAAAAAATTAAAAATATATTCATATTAGTACCAATCATGCTATGTAGGATGGTTGACACTGACTAGACCACTTCACGAGTAATTTCCAACCAAAATTGACCGAAAAGACTAAGCTGGTAAATTGTTATAAGGTTTATGACAAAATTGGCTAATTATCAAAATATTTAAGATTAAACTACCATCATTTAAAGGTTTATGTTAGAATGCATGTGTGAGTTCTATTAAAGAAATCCTATATTCGGAGAATTAGTGTGATATAAAGCACTTAATATATCTTAGTTGACCCATAATTAACTGACTCAAACTTTTGGGTAAATGTAAGTTCAATTAGATATGTTAACAAGTTTGAACTTAAGCCTCCTCTTAGCGAACTCCTAGGTTTAGGAATTTCTGGATAATTTTTTTTTTTTTTTTTGTATTTTTCATTTTATAATCTAATTTAGTAAGTATTTGTTATTATTTTTTAATATTTTTTTCTGACGTGGTGCTTGATGGCGTCACTTCATTGTTACATGTCTTAAGAAAATAATAAAATAAGACAAGTTAGCATTTTCCATTAGCCTAATTGGAAGGAATTAATAGAAGGATTTCATTGAACCAATTTGACAAGTTTTAGGATTTGATTGCACTTTTTAAAAGTTTTAGGACTTGATTGCATTTTTGTGATGAGTTTTAGAATTTTCAATACATTTATCTCTAAAAACTACCAACATTTCTTTTATAATTCCAAGACTACCAACTACCTTAATGATTGCCATTGAAGTTATTAACTTTTATTCAAAATTACCAATCTTAATTTGAGCAATGCACCAACGTTTGTCTCTTACTAATGTCCTACTAAAAGGCTTTCCTAGAAGGTCGGACCATTGGCGTGTCGCTCTATAGATAGCAGGTCATTTTCATCCCAAAGAGCTTGTACCATTGTACATATCAGACTCTGATAGCTTGAATTTTTCTGGGATCTCAATTTCATTAAAGAATGGCTGTTAAATTCTCTTCGGAGGATCCAATCAAGCCATAAACTTTTTGATTGATTCAATTAAGCTCTAAATCTTTTTCAAAAACTACAAGCAAATATTTTCCATGAATGATCCTAAAATCACCTATGTGTTAGGGATGAACGGTTTTAGGTTTTGTACAAGTTCCACTAGAACTTGGAACCTACCTGTTAGAATAGATTCCTCATTTTATAGAATGTGGAACCTATCCTACATTACCTGGAGCCTGGAATCCACCCTGCATAGGTTTCGGAGTTTACCCAAGTTCCACATTTATTATTAATTGAATAAATGTTGGGAATTATCACCTTTAATAACCACAATTTGCTACAATTCACTTATCATAATTTATATTTGGATACACAAAAAATATTATAAGTCTTAGTCATAAAATAGAAATTTGGACTAGTAGTTTTAGATTGTACACTCATTATCGAACGTTATAAACTATTGCAGGATCGTATGAATGCATAGACTAAGAAAACCACAAAAACTTATTCCATATTTTACCCATAACCTATAATTTACCCATCCAAACAAGTTCCCCAATTTTGGAACCTAGAACCTACTTTGGATAACTTGGAGAGAATCGGATTGGTGGGAACTTGTCCAGTTCTGAATTCTATCTTAGAACCATGCTCACTTCTACTATGTGTCAGTTAAAAACTACCTTCCTTAAATTGCAAAAGTTTTTTAGCTCTCAATTGAACCAACCAAAGAAAATTACTATTTGATCTATTCTTTTTTGCATGGTACTACGGATGTAAATTTAATTGGGGAAACAAATTGAGATTGGAAAGATTCGAACTCGAGATCTACAACTCCGATATCATGAGAAATTTTGTGGAATCAATGTTAACTGATTTAAAAGCTTGAGTTGTTAAGTAAAAGCGTGATTTATTATTTAAATCTTATAACAATTTTTCTGAATCAAATGGAGGTGACTAATTTGGAAAGTTGGGTTTGCTACATCGAATATGAAGCTTACCTAAATGGCGGATGACACCAGGCGATAACAGTTTCGGGTAATTCATGGTATTAAACGTTGTCTTGCCGTTCATGGCCGAACTTCTCTTTGCTTCCTTCCCATAGACTTTCGCTAATTATATCACTAAACAAACTTCGATGCGAGTCACGTGCTTCGGTCCCGAGACGTGCGCCGAAAGAAAAGCGGATCGTGTCAGGGTAAAACTTATGCTTATGCAGAGACATTCGAAATAAGATAACCATTTTTTTTATTCTTTTGTCATTTGAAATTACATGCTGGAATAGTTTTTCAATATATTATGTTAGTATTTAATTTAGGACTCAATATATATTCTTTAATGAAAAGAACATCACATTTTATTATTATTATTATGGATCTACTACTGAGAATTTGATTTGTAATGTTAGTACTTGATATATATTCTCGAATAATCTCCGCATCTCTTTCAAGATTGGGACTTTTCATCGTGATTTTTGCTTGTCGTGTACCTTGATCAACTATTGTTTGAATAGCATTTCCTACCGCGGTTTGAGCAGCAAATGACGACCCTCGTCTTATACAATTAAAATCCACAAGTCACCAGCAGAGGACCAAGAATTACTTGACCCCATAGATCTATAACAGTCACAAAGGTATTGTTGGAACTTACAGAATTTGGTAATTGCGACTACATTAACAACCACTTACGAATCTTCTTTGAATTACATATATCATCTCAAGTTCTTGGATCAAACGAGTACATTGGAATAACATTAGTTTTTGGGCCCTAGAGGATTGCCAGGGCGAACAGCTAGTTTTGTTAGCCATTAGCAAAGATAGAATTGATGATGGTGGGGTAGTGATTAAATAACATATACATTTGTTTTGTGGAGCGCAGCATTTTAAATTCGATGTCGTTTAAATTAGAACATTATCTTTAGAATAAAATCGATAGAGTGTTGAGGATAGAATTGGAAGTTGAAGTGTCTTAGCTTAGATGTGTTTCGGTTAAAATTGGAAATTTAGAATGTCTAGAAACATGCTGATTTTTTGTACTTTCAGAAAAGGCGTGGAGAATTATATGAATATTAAACTACAATTGGAATACAAGATCACAGAATCGACTGTTTTGTGTGAAAAAAAAAAAAAACTAATAATACAAAGCTCTAATAGTAAACGTAAATGTAGAACAACATTTTGCTTGAAAATTAGAGTCTCTTACAAGAAGATCCACTCCAAATTCAGGCTCTACGACCAACGTCATGGCTGGAGAATGCTGACACCTTTTGGGACTTGGATGTTCCCAAGCTTCATGTCTTCAAGTGCCTCTCTTGAGAGAGGGGCCGCCGGTGGGTAGAGACGAAATGACTCATTCATTACCATCGTCAACTGCAATCAGCACCATGAATTTGGACCAGTTAATCTATTGTTGTTGATAATGGAAAAGAAAATTGCAATAAAGGTTTTCCTTTTCCTTGTTTCTTTTCTAATCAAGAAACTCATTCCATATGTGCACTGTGAATAATTCATGGTAGGTTTGCGTTCACTAACCGTTTTCATCTTCTGAATCATGTCAGCATCGGAAGCTGGCCATCGTGCAACGCTTGCGCTACCTCCTCGCGTACTTTGGCTGGCCATCCAGGATTCGAGGCCAACAGCATCAATGTCCAGGCGGCTGCGACGGTGGTTGTCTTGTACCTGGCCAAGTAGATGTTCTTGCAGTTGTCCATGACGAAACGGCCGCTACATCTCCGCTTCCCAACTCACGGACATTTTCTGCGCCTTCGAGTGTCATCTGAAGCAGGTCCTTCTCCGAGGTTGCTTCCTTTCGTTCCTCGACTACCTTCAGGATCAAGGGCTGAACCTCTCCCTCCAGCTTCCTTACTTCCCTGTTGGTCTTGGTCGGCAAGTATCTGGAAGGAATTACGATGTTTTCATTAATTATTCTCATCCTTTGGAATAATTAATTTAGGTCAGAAATAATATATTCATGTGCTGTGTTACGAACTCTCACTGAATAAGATGATGTACAATACAACCAGTTAAAGATAGCCAAATCGCTTAATAAGAGAGTTTTAATAGGTGAAAAACCAATCCAGTAATTTATTTGAATATAAATTACCCAAATCCAGGGACTGCAGAGGTGAAGGCTATCTTGGAGATTGCTTCTTGGAGGGCCCTAAGCTTCGAGAAAATCTCCTGTCCCTGGTCGTAGCTGCTCCCGGAGCATTCCTTTGCGATCACATCCCCAGAAAAGCTCCTCAAGTGGCTGTCAATGTTGATCTCAGCAACTCCTCCTTCCTTCTCAGTCTTTTCGCTCCATGTTGAAGACTCCACCATCAAGTTTATCATACCCTACGCAAGAGATTAGTTATCATCGCTCAAAGGGTGTCGAGATTACTTAATGGAGAGGGACATTTCGCGCTTCGACATAATAGCAGAACATTAGAAGTTAAAATCCTTTGAACTTCAAATTGATTATCTCATTTCATAAGATATATATTCCCTTTTTCCTTAAGTACTCTGCCTTGCGCTTGATTCATTAAGTACGAAGTGAGAAAGGAGGAGTGAGGGAAGGGAGAAAAGGGGGGGAAGGTGTTCGAGATCACCTTAACTCAGGGGCAAGAATCTATCTCTGGGAAGCCCATTTGGCACCGTTGAAGTTCACAATTCCTTGGCCAAGCAAAGGAGCCAGCAGCTTCCGCTCGTAAGAAGGCTTTCCAAAGTGCGACGAAGTGCACGGGCTTAACTCCCTCACCGCCTCCACGTCGTACAAGTACGGGATCTGCATGTTCCCCATCGAGGCCACAAACACAGTCCCTAAATACCCGGAAAAACGAAAAAGTAAACAATACATTAACCATTTGACTAACCAAAAATAGATCTCATTACAAATGAGTGTAAGTGATGACTAAATTTTTTTTATGCGAAAATACAAAATACAAGATTTTTGATGATTATGATTTTCATGATGAGAAAGATGAAGATGTATCTTTATTCATAGCGATACCTTGAAGATAATTATTACGGAAAAATCGAAGAAGCGTAGAAATCCGATTTCTTTCCCTTAACCCATTTTTCTTTAATGTATTCTATTTATTGGAGGACAGAGTATAACATTCTTTTTACTTCGTGGGTGGAGAAAGGACCGGATTCTTATTTATACATGCTATAGAGGGGGTGCTTTCCATTAAAGCGCTTTTTAACTTTTGTGAGAGTCGCACTTCTCCGGAAGAATAGTAACTTTTCAATGAGGATTGTACTATTTTATTAGAATCGTAACTTCTCATAGCTAATATATTTTAATATTAAATATTTATTAAATCATCAATTAATAATATCACGTGGGCAACACAATAATTCTTACACTTAGTGCCATATGATTAATTAATTTAATTACCATATTGTTCTCTCTAGCGATCTAGGAATGAGAAGAGCTTGGAGGAGCAGTTGTGTGTCATGGCCTGTTGATCTCCTTGTGATCGTGATTTCGAGGGTGTGGTGGAATGTGATTGAAGCTTCTTTATCTCGCGGAGGATGCCGATGAGAAAAGAACCCGGAGGCCCTCGGATGCCTTGTTCCGGAGCTTCGATCGTAGCCTCTGCGGCCTCCATATCAAGACGTCAAGAGTTCGAATCACGGCACTCGGGAACGCGACCGTGAAGGTTGTCAAGATGAGTTTTGTTACTTGCAGCTCTCTGTCACGGGCCGATCGATTAGGATCATGACCGTGCGGTGACTCAGGTTATTTTAGATCACCTAAGCCAAGCCTTGCTCAATCAACGCTCGCACACTCGCTTGCACACCCGGATCGTAGAAAGAGAAAGCTTCTAGAGAGAGGGGCTCTAGAGAGAAAGGAACTTGTATTACTGAAAAGGATTGGATAGATACAAAATGAGGGGGAGGGCACCTCTTCTTATACTCGAGGCCCTCCGATTACATCCGTTGATCTTGATCTTAACCGGCGGACGAGATCGCACCGCCTTAACTACCGACACTAATGGCGGCTACTAACCACCAACATAAATGAGAGCTACCGACATAAATAGAGATAAAGTCTAATTACGGTATCGCCCGCCCTTGGAAACTTCGGGGAGAAGACTTGGTGGGAATCTGAGTGAGAGCAGGAGGTCCACGGGTGAGTCGTGATCGCCCTTCGGGAACCTCTCGGATCGGCCTTCTTTTGGCCCGTGACATTCTCCCCCACTCAATCGAGCGACGTCCTCGTCGCTCACAGCTTGACAGGCAGCCTTACGGGCTTTGGCACGAGCTCTCTTGTTCTTGTTTCGTTTGGTGCGAACGCTCTCGTACGAAGGACCGCAACCTTCTATGATGAACTCGGACTTGGCACGCGGCTCCATCTTCGGCTTGGACGGAGCATGTGGCGCACACTCAACCTCGGGGAAGAGCACTTGGATTGGCATAGCGTGTGTTGGAGTAAGATCCAACTCTACCTTTGGCTTCACCTCGAACAGCTTGTTGATGCGCATCACGGCCTTCAAGCTCTTGTCGAGGTGTCGGATCGACGCGATGGTCTTGGTGTTGACCACCCCTTTGATCATGGGGATCATCGACGGGCACTTTTAGTCGAGGATCATCATGCACTTGGTCCTCACGTCGATCATGGCTCCCACACTATGGAAAAATTGCATACCAAGGATGAGATCATAATCGTCAAGAGGGATTACCTCGAATGCCATCTTGCCTTTCCATCCGCCAATCTTGACATCCACATCGGGAGTTGCTCCTATGCCATGGAAGTCGCTCGAATTGATGGGCTTGTACGACTTCCCGGATGGTTCCACGTGAAGTCCCAAGGCTTTGGCTACCTCTGTCGACATGAACATGTTGGACGCGCCAGTGTCGACCAAAGCGTAAAGCGTTCGGCTGCACGCTTCAACCTCTACAAAGAACATATCTGTGTTCGGTGCAATTCCTTCTTCTTTGGTCGGCGATTGAGCTTGGACGGAGTTGATCATCCTCACAGCTCCAATTCGGATCTGCCGCTTGTCTTCTTTAGGTTCCTCATTTTCTTCCTCGATGGCAAGGAGGGCGTTGATTCAACCCTTCTTCGGGCACTTTTGGTCCAATGCGGACCTTGGCAAATGAAGCAAGGAGAAGGCGGGGGTTGATCGAACTTAATTGTGTAGTTCGTTTGCGGTCGACCCCTTTGGAAGGATGGCTTGAGAGTACCTTCGCCCCATGTCTTGACTCGGCCGTTTTGATCTTTCGGCGCACGGGGAGCATCTCCAGCTTCATCCTCAGAGGATTGATTCAACCTCCACTCTCTTGCTCTACTCCTTGGGTCGGCTCTGGTGAGGTCGACGAGCGACTCGGCCACGCTTAGTGCTCTTGCGAGACTCGTCACATCCCTTCGTTTGAGCTCGGGTAGTGCCCACGGCTTCAACCCATCCATGAATGCTCCGAGAGCCTCCTCTTCGCTTAGGTTGCGAATTTGGAGTTTGAGTTCCATGAACTCTTTCACGTACTCTTGGATCATACCTCTTTGTTCAAGGCGATGGAGCTTGCTACTGGCTTCCTGCTGAGCGAACTTGGGGAAGAAATAGTCCCGGAACTTTCTTACGAAGTCATCCCATGTGTCCACGGGATTGGCACCGCGCCTAGTCTCATCACACCTATTGCGCCACCAAAGCATTGTCGTATCAGTAAGGAACATGGAAGCGGTTCGTACCTTGATCGACTCGTCGTGTATGTTGACGGCGCCAAAGTATTGCTCCATTCTCCAGACGAAGTTGTCCACCTCCTTAGCAGATCGTTTGCCTTTGAATTCCTTTGGCTTTGGCACCTCAAGCTTGGGCACCGCTTGTGTGGGCATCGCGCCATTGGTGATGCTCAACTTGCATAGAGCGAGCTCAGTCTTGAGCTCTTGGATCTTCGTCTTCATGGCTTCGACCTCGTCTCTACAAGGGCTCACCTCCTCGATCACTTGGACGCGCTCTTTCAACACATCGATCGATGCTTCAAGGGCTTCGTCCTTGTCGTGCAACGGGGCTGTAGCTTCGTTGAGGCCGGTCGTGAAGTCTTCACGGAGCGAAGTCTCAACCTCCATGACCCGGTCTCTCGCTTCGTCAGGACCTTCCATGAGTTCGAGCACGGCACTCCGAACCTTCCCGATCTTCTCATCGAACGCAGCTGCAGCATCCATTGAGGCATCTCTTTTCTTTGCTTGGCCGCGAGGTTCCTTGACTTGCACGGGCTCTCCATCCATCACAGCGTCTTGGCTCGACATTTCCTCGAACAATTGGCGCTCCTCGATCTCTGGAAACGGATCTCTCCTTTTTTCTGATACCACTTGTCACGAGCCGATCGATTGGGATCGTGACCGCGTGGCGACTCAGGTTATTTTGGATCACCTAAGCCAAGCCTTGCTCGATCAACGCTCGCACACTTGCTTGCACACCCGGATTGTAGAGAGAAAAAGCTTCTAGAGAGAGGGGCTCTGGAGAGAAAGGAACTTGTATTACTGAAAAGGATTAGATGGATACAAAATGAGGGGGAGGGCACCCCTTCTTATACTCGAGGTCCTCCGATTACATCCGTTGATCTAGATCTTAACTGGCGGACGAGATCGCATCGCCTTAACTACTGACACTAATGGTGGCTACTAACCACCGACATAAATGAGAGCCACCGACATAAATAGAGATAGAGTCTAATTACGGTATCGCCCGCCCTTAGAAACTTTGGGGAGAAGACTTGGTGGGAATCCGAGTGAGAGCAGGAGGTCCATGGGTGAGTCGCGATCGCCCCTTGGGAACCTCTCGGATCGGCCTTCTTTTGGCCCGTGACATCTCTCTCTGTGGAGGGTGAGCTTATTTGGCATTGAGCTTGTGTGGCTTTTGATGAGAGAGAGAGAGAGAGTTGTGATTACACATAAAGCCCTGGAATTTTTCATTTTTAACCTAGGACCATGTAGTACAAATGAATTGATGCAAAAAAAAAAAAGAAAAAAAAAAGAAAAGAAAAGAAAAGAAAAAACAAATCGAGCAAATTAATGGGAAAAACGATGCAACCCAAAATTCTAAAGGAGACGATTAGTTCGCGAAGGGTGATGTTGACCGGCAAGTGCAACCTTAGATTCTCAAACCTAAGACTAGTACAATTGCAAATTCAATGAACGTTGAATCAACGCCGCAAGACCAACCAAAGAACAAGGTGCAACCTTAGATTCTTAAACCAGGACCATCATGCATGTATGGATTTCCATCATCTACTGCACAATTTAGATTCATATGATTAATAGTTTACCTTACATAATGAATTTCGAAAAATAGACCATCTCAAACTTGATATATATACATACATAGATGGAACATCAGTATATCTGTCCATTCAAGTTCTTAAGTGAAAATAAATGTAACTGAATAAGATGTATCGGTAGGACGACTCGTTTTGCATACAACCACGACCTCTTAGCTTCTCGAGGTTACTTTAGCACGTTTGCTCTCGAGACCTCCAATCCCGTCGTCAGTTTGCTGCACTTCTGCCTGAACTTCCTTCCCTTTTGCGCATCGCGTCGACTTCTTTCTTTACACGTTGAATTTCTTCATCTAGCTCGGTCCCGCCAGGTTCTTCTTCCACTTGCTCCAATTTCACCTGGAAAGGTCGACCACATAGTGTTAACAACTACTGGGATTTCGGTATTTCGTACGATCACTTTAGCATTTCATTCGACTTCGTCGATGGCAGAATTTGGATATTCTCCTCTTTTGCTATAGCCAAACTTACCCCATTATTCAAAGAATTGTTAGACATAATAATTCATGATGCGGAAGCCAGGATCAATTAAAGACAAACCTCCAGCCATTGTTCTTGTTCACGTTCGTCAGAAAAACCTGAAATCAAAGAAAAACTGGGCATACACTACTAACTCAATTCACTCTCGTACTGATGGTGTATTCTGAATGAGAGAGTTTGTGTTAGACCTTGTCATCACCCGTCAGAAATGAACGTACGTTCCTATTTATACATCGTCTTCCATCAAGACGATTACCAAATGGGCGGTTGTCACGAAAGGGTACGAAGCGTGGAAACACTTCATGTTGAACAGTCGCGACCTTAAGAGAAAATGTGGGTCCAAAATATGGGATCACACAAAAATAAATAACATTCTCCCACTTGATCCCATTATTTTCATCATACGAATTATCCAACTAATTCCACAAAAACTTTATGCTTAAAGAAAAGAAACAAAACACATGGATCATGGCGACATGTCCTCTAAGAGTGAGTAATATCTTCCATGTATCACAATGCATCTCATTTCTTTAATGTCAGCCTATATGTGACAACATATCTTAATGAATAAACCCCATGTTTATTCCAAAACCAAGGATAAATGTTATTCTCATAAACAACAAAATGTGTACACAAAAATTGAGAATCAACATTACAACGAATAAGAGTTTCATACAACAAAAATCGTTCATACGACGACAAATCACATGATGGGACCTATTCCCATACTAGTTACATGATCCTTATACTTTATTGGTGGCATGCCTTTAGTTAAAGGATCAGCTATCATCAATTCAGTGCTAACGTGTTCAATGACCACTTTATTCTCCTTAACACGTTCCTTTATGGCTAAATACTTAATGTCGATATGCTTACTTCGACTGCCACTTTTGGCATTTTTAGCCATAAAAACCGCAGCTGAATTGTCACAATATATTCTTAATGGCCTAGAAATAGAATCAACAATTCTAAGCCCAGCAATGAAACTCTTCAACCATACACCATGCGAGGTAGCCTCAAAACAAGAAACGAACTCAGCCTCCATAGTGGAAGTAGCAGTCAAAGTCTGCTTGGCACTTCTCCATGACACGGCTCCGCCGGCTAACATAAAAATGTATCCAGATGTTGATTTTCGTGAATCAACGCAGCCTACAAGTCCGCATCCGAATAACCGACCACTTCCAGGTTGTCAGTCCGTCTATACATAAGCATGTAGTCTTTGGTACCTTGAAGGTATCTCATGACTTTCTTTGCAGCTCTCCAGTGGTCTAAACCTGGATTACTTTGATATCTTCCCAACATTCCCACAGCAAAAGCGATGTTAGGTCGAGTGCAAACCTGAGCATACATCAAATTCCGATAGCAGAAGCATATGGGATGTTGTACATTTGTTCCCTTTCTAAATCGTTCTTCGGGCATTGGTTCAAATTGAACCTGTCACCCTTCACAATGGGTGCTATACTTGGTGAACAATCTTTCATCCGGAATCTCTCTAGGACCTTATTGATATAGGTTTCTTGAGATAGTCCTAAAATTCCTCGAGGTCTATCTCTATGGATCTTAATGCCAATGACATAAGATGCCTCACCTATATCCTTCATATCAAAACTCTTAGAGAGAAATTGTTTCACCTCATGTAGCAACCCCTTATCATTGGTTGCAAGTAGTATATCATCCACATATAGCACAAGGAAACAAATTTTGCTCCCACGACCTTGGTATATACATTGATCCATGACATTCTCTACAAAACCGAATGAAGAAATGACATCATGGAACCTTAAGTACCATTGGCGGGAGGCTTGTTTCAGGCCATATATAGATTTCTTAAGCTTGCACACCAAATGCTCACCTTTACTAGAGGGGAATCCTTCGGGTTGTTTCATGTAAACCTCCTCCTCTAGTTCTCCATTGAGGAACGTCATTTTCACATCCATCTGATGTAATTCCATATCAAAATGGGCAACCAATGCCAAAACAATACGAAGAGAATCTTTCTTAGACACAGGAGAAAATGTCTCCGTGTAATCAATTCCTTCCTTTTGAGTAAATCCTTTGGCAACGAGTCTAGCTTTATATCTTTCAATGTTACCCAATGAATCCTTCTTAGTTTTGAAGACCCATTTACAACCAATGGCCTTCACACCATCAGGTAACTCAACCAAATCCCAGACTTCGTTAGATGCCATAGAACTCATCTCTTCCTTCATGGCATTGTACCACAAATTGGATTTATCACTATCCATGGCTTGTGAAAACGTTTCAGGATCATTCTCAGCTCCAATATTGTAGTCGAGACTCTTGTAAATACACAATATAATCACTAGGAATAGCCGATTTCTTTATTCTAGTAGATCTTCTCAATGTTGCATCAACATTCTCTTGAGAAGCGTGTTGCTCAAGCGGTTGTTCAACGGTTTAGTAATTCTTGAACAATTTGGATCTACTAGATCAATATCGACAAGGTTGTGGAACTTCAACGATTGGTTGTTCAATAGCGGGTTGAAGCGAAGGGGCATTATGAGCAACAACCAACCTTAAACTTGAGGTGGAAGGTTGAGTATCGTATGATCTTTCTTAGGATCAAGGTCCTTCGATTGATCGCTCCCACTAATCAAGTCATTTTCAAGAAATTTAGCATTTCTTGATTCCACAATCCTAGTGGTATGAGATGGACAATAAAACCTGTATCCCTTAGACCTTTCGGCATATCCAATGAAATACCCACTTATGGTCCTTGGGTCCAACTTCTTTTCTTGTGGATTGTAAACTCTCACTTCAGACGGGCATCCCCAAACGCGCACATGATGCAAACTTGGTTTCCAACCTTTAAATAACTCAAAAGGTGTCTTTGGGACAGCCTTGGTCGGAACTCGGTTTAATATGTACACTGCCGTCTTCAGTGCTTCAGTCCACAAGGATTCAGGAAGTTTGGAGCTGCTAAGCATACTGCGCACCATGTCCAATAAGGTTCGGTTTCTTCTTTCCGCTACGCCGTTTTGGTCCGGAGAACCAGGCATAGTATATTGGGCAACTATCCCATGCTCTTGAAGAAACCTTGCAAATGGACCAGGTGCTTGTCCATCTTCGTGTATCTACCATAGAATTCTCCACCTCTATCTGATCTCTTGATCTTACTTTGCTTACAGTATCGTTTCTCTACTTCTGCCTTAAATATCTTAAAGGCATCTAATACTTCATGCTTATTATGAAGCAAGTAAAGACACATGTAACGTGAGTAATCATCTATGAAAGAGATAAGGTATTTTTGACCATACGAGTTCATATAAGGACTACAAATATCCGTATTTATGATTTCTAATATTTCCATACTCCTCTTGGCACCTTTCTCCATCTTGTTGGTTTGTTTTCCCTTTATACAGTCCACACAAGTATCACACTTAGTAAAATCTTAAGTACTGAGTACTCCATCATTTTCCAATCGCTTAATTCTATCTATGGAAATATGCCTCAATCTTCGATGCCACAATATAGAGGAATCTTCATTCACAACACATCGTTTCATACCAGCTTTATCATGAACATGCATCGCATCATAATAGGCATTGTCTTGTAAATTAATTCGAAAAAGACCATCAGACAAAATACCACTCCCAACAATTTCAGATTTAAATGATAAACAGAAGTTTGAATCTGAAAAGTTAAAAGAGTATCCCAAAGGTACAAGTCTTGAAACTGAAATTAAGTTTCTAGAAAAACTAGGAACATAAAGGTCTTTTCCAAATTCAAAACAAAGCCACTATTGAGAACTAGTCTGTATGTCCCAATAGCTTCCACATGCGAACGCATCTTGTTTCCTGAATAGATGCTTTGTTCACTTCCCACTGGCTTCCTGTGGTTTTGAAAACCCTGCAAGGAATTCGAAATATGGATTGTAGATCCAGAATCAATCCACCAAGTGTTGTGACTTACATCAGTCATATTAGATTCATAACACACACAAGAGATTGGATTACCTTTCTTCTCGAGCCAGGCCTTAAATTTGACACAATCCTTCTTCATATGCCCCTTTTGTTTACAAAAGAAACATTTGGATTCTTTCTTAATGTCAGCTTGGGGAGGTATTTTACCTTTTCCCTTATGCTTGCCATAGCCCTTATGTTTACCTTGTGTTGCCAAATGAACACTTTCTCCCAATTCCATAATCAGTCTTTCTTCCTCTTGAACACACATGGTCATGAGTTCATTAATTGACCATTTATTCTTATGTGTGTTGTAAGAGATCTTGAAAGGTGCATACTGTTGTGGGAGAGTGTTGAGAATATAATACACAAGAAAGGATTCAGATATCTCAACCTCAAGTTTCTTAAGGCGAGCGCAATGTCCCTCATGTGCATGATGTGCTCACGCACACCTTTAACACTAGTGAGCTTCAATGATGAAAACTTCATAATCGGGGTCATGGCATGCGCCTTCTCGAACTCTCAAACTGCGCATCTATGGCCTCCAATAAAGCCTTAGCATTGCTATGCGAGCAACCGAACCACGAATACTAGGAGATATTTTAGCTCTTATAAACATCGCACAAATGCGGTTGGACCGCTCCCATTGGTTATAAAGAGCTATCTCAATTTGAAGTGCTCGAATCGTAGGGAGCGGGTGGTTCGTCTTTCCTTATAGCATAGTCAATGTCCATCCATCCCAATTGAAGAAGAACCTTTGACTCCTTCCAAACTTTATAGTTATCACCATTCGGTATGGGAACATCAAACTTAAATTCGAGAGAAATTCACAAGTTGCGAAACCGCATATCAAATAATCATGCTTATGTCACAAAATTTGAGGCAAATATACATAAATCATGTTTTACCAATGTAAACATGTCATAATATGAATCACATAACATAAAAACTACTGTGGGCTAAGTTTTTAATTTAAATAGATTCATAATTACTTCATGAAGAAACTATCATATTATATACCTTTTCTTAATCCCTGTGGGTAAATTAAGAAAAATAATATGATATTTCATCCTAATTAATCATATTAATACAATGAAAATTCTGTGGGATAAAATTCATCATATTAATATAATTAATTACAATTAATGTCCATTTCTAAATATGATCCGGAAGCTCTTAATATATAATTTAATTAATTAAAGATGCTGTGGCTACTCTCTAATTAATTAAATATATGAATCATTGGACATTTAATTTCATGCATAAAATATTCATAAAAAAAATGCATGAAATGACATAATAATTAATAAATGTACCAAGGGCAGAACAGTAAATAAATTGGCCAAGGGCAAGATTGCAAAAATCGAAAAATTGGGGCAAAATTGAAAAATTGGACGCGGGCGGGGAGACGACGGGCGCGTGCTCGGCACGCGCCTTCAATCCGCGTGGGCGCGTGCCGCGCAGCGCGTGCAACGCGCGTGGCCGTGCCGCGCGCGTGGATCCCACGCGCGCGGTGGTTACCGCGCGCGCGTGAGAGCGCGTGGCGCGTGGATCCCCGCGCCCGAAACTGCAGCGTGCGCGTGGGCTCCACGCTCCTTCTTCCTCGCGAACAGAGAGCCTTTCCGTTGGTTTTTCGCCATTTTCAGCCGCAATTTCACCACCATTTCTTCTCCGGCAGCCCATCTAAGACCGAAATAAATTAGAGGTTTTGAAAAGCATGCCGGCACGACCACATGGGTTCAAATTTTGGCGAAAATGATGAAGAAATTAGCCTCAAATCACAAGAAACTTTCCCAAAACACAAATCTTCAACCACCGCGACTTCCGCCGCCCGATTAGCCTCCGGTGAACACCCATATACCGGAAAAACTCATGGCTAATGATCCTCATGGTGGTGCGACCATATGGGTCCGAAATCATGAGGTGGGTCGCCGGAATTTGCCGAATCTACGAGTTTCTCTCTTGGCCTCAAAACCGAATTACTGTTCATGTTCTAAAATGCCCGAAAAATACACCAAAAATCCAGAAAAACAAGGCAGAGGCATAAACATGCTCTGATACCTTATGTTAGACATAATAATTCATGATGCGGAAGCCAGGATCAATTAAAGACAAACCTCCAGCCATTGTTCTTGTTCACGTTCGTCAGAAAAACCTGAAATCAAAGAAAAACTGGGCATACACTACTAACCCAATTCACTCTCGTCGATGTGTATTCGAATGAGAGAGTTTGTGTTAGACCTTGTCATCACCCGTCAAAAATGAACGTACGTTCCTATTTATACATCGTCTTCCATCAAGACGATTACCAAATGGGCGGTTGTCACGAAAGGGTACGAAGCGTGGAAACACTTCATGTTGAACAGTCGCGACTTTAAGAGAAAATGTGGGTCCAAAATATGGGATCACACAAAAATAAATAACAAGAATGTGATGATTCAGAGGAATCATTGACTCCTGGAAGAAGAATCTATCATTCTTAGCAGTGGAAAAGCAAAGATTTGGAAGCAGCTTATGGTGGAAACAGTGAAACCCACAACCCTCCCAAGTAGTTAGCAGACACAAGAAACTTAACTGAAGCAGTTTGCTTTTATGAAGAAAGCGGCTTTGTAATGTTCAGTTATCAGATTTCTGCGGGTGGGACCAACCCCAGATCTCTCATTGCAGTCAATTGGCGCATGATTTCTGGAGCTCAAATTTTGCAGTTGGCTAAAAGGCATGATAGCCTGGACCTTTTCTTTTTCACCAAACAGCAACGTGAGACCCCATTAAAGTTTGAACTCATGCTTGTGTGAGAAATGTCGAACGGTTGCAGTTGCTCCTTCCTCGAGATGTGCAAGTGTCTGAAGAGAACATTATCTGTCAAGATGGAGTTGACGTTTTTTGCAGCTGTATGCGAAACCGTGCACGTAATGTTCATGACTCATGCATTTGATTCCGCCATTTGTGGAATCAGAAATGGGAGCGAGGGTGAGAGGGTGCTCAGGTTGGAGATAGTGCTGAATCTTGGTGGGTAAAAAGGCCACATGATTCGTGGAGAAAGAAAGAGCAATAAAGACAACCATGGAATTAATTGCAAAGGTTTCTCTCCTCGCAAACTGTGCAAGGGATGCGGATCTCCATGTTTGTGTGGAAGGATGAAAGTTTGTATTTACGGGAGAAGTGATTAATCACTGTGTCGCGATCTACCTTCGGGAGGAGGGAACATGTTTAGGGGTATTGTTGAAAGGGACGGTCCTAAAAAACCTGTGATTAGGCGTGGGCTCCTCCTGTGCCCATATCCCATGCGTAACGTTAGGATATTTTTAAGAAATTTTGCATAAAAGGAGTCGACACTAGCTTATTGGGATTGGCTAAAAACCAAGTGAGATATGAGAGTATGCCACACTTCCTACGCAACTAGAGAATCTAGGGTCGGAGACTTGATTACACTAATTGACTAATTAGTGCCATTTTTGTACCTAATCTTGTTAATTTTAACAAAATGATTTTTTTTTTTCTTGTAGGCAGTTTGGATTGATTTTATACCTATCCATTAACATGTAGGGTGATCGGGCGGGTGCGCAATCATTAAAGTAATAATCATAATTACCAAGATCTTAATTGCAGTAAAATTAAACACGTGTAATTAAATATAATTATATATGCAAATTAAACACGCAATATAATAAATGTGAAAGCAAATAAAGGCTTAATTATACTAAAAAGGCAAAACATGGCAATTTCCAACCAAAATCTAAATTTTTTAGTTTTTCGAATTTTTTTTTAATTTTTTAATTATTATAAGTAATATAATATATTTAAAACGAACCGGGTCGGGTCCGGACCCGGTCTCCGACCGGACCACCCATGGTCGGGTTCGGTCCAGTTGGGCCCAAGGATGGGCTAAACTCTTTTTAGTTGGGGGCCGGTCGGCCCGCATGGGAGAGGGCCGGCTGGGCCAGAACTGTGATTTGGCCCAGGCCCGACCAGCCATGGCGCGGGCCTGCGGGTGGCCCCTCCGGCGAGGGCTGGAGGGGGCCCAACCAATGGGCCAAACTCTTTTTAGTCGGGGGGGCAAAAGATCTCCCACGAGCCCGCATGGGAGCGGGGCCGGGCGAGCGACGCCTATCCGGAGCAGAACTGTGATTTGGCCCAGCTGGGACCGCGGCGGTGACCCAGCAAAACCTCAGGGACAGGGACGGCGCGGGCGCAAGATTCTAAACCCAACCGAGGCTCGAGACGGGTCCGTACAGCCAACAACCAGCCCGATCTCCGGCGAGGGCTGCGGAAAGAGCTCCGGTCCGCACGGCTTTAAGCTACGCACACCATATGTTCGGCGAAATGCTCACCTGGATTCCAGCAGAGTTGGAGGCGCTCGGTGGCTCCGGCAGTGATCGGTGGCTCCGAGGAAAGGACTCCTCTTCCTCCCCTCCCTCCTCTGTTCTTCTCCTCCTCTTTTCTGTCCGTTTTCTCTCCTCGCTCCCTCTGTTCTCTCCGGTTTTTTTCCGTCCCTTTCTCAACTCTCCTATTTCTGCTTTTTGCTTTGCTCGGCTCGTGAGTGAGGCTTCGCTCGACCAACCCCGCTCTCTGCTGGTCTGCCCGCCTGCGGATCGTGCTGCCCCCCACGCGAATCTGCTGTCCCCTGCAGCCGCTCCTCCCTGCTCTGGCGTCTGCTTTCTGCTTTTGTCTTCGCGTGTTCCCCGTGCAGAAAACGGCTGAGGGAGAAGACGACGGCGCGGGCCAGGCCGGAGGGAAGAAATGGGCTGGGCCGCGCAAGGGGAAAAGAAAAAAGAAAAAGGAAAAGAGAGGGACTGGGCCTAGGCCCACGCGGGGAGAAGAAGAGGAAGAGGGGGCGGGTCGGGCCAAGGCTGGATCCGGCCCGACCCGGAACCCCAACGGTTTTTTTAATAAATTTTTTTTTTAAATATATGTGCTTGAAAATACAAATTAGGTGTCAACACACTGAAAGACTCCCAATCTCCCCTCCTAATCTTCCAGAGGCAGGATCAGAGCACATACAATGTAGGTTGGCATTCAAGTTGCATTCACCACATCAGTAAGTACAGAAAAAATCCTTGCATATACTACATCTGAACTGATTACTTGATTCATCGACAGGGGCGGCGAGGGGGTGGTGAGGGTGCACGCGGTGGCGTTGGATCTCTCGGGGCGACTCCACACGTCTTGTGGAGAAAGAACCAGCACGCAGAGCAGTATAACTCCCCTGTGATTGGACGCCCGCATCCATCGCACTCAATGTCACTTCCCACTCTCATTAAAGGAGGTGAATGAATGTTTGTGAGCAAAAGGTTGAAACTCCCCCTTTGCAGGTGAATCTTGGTCAGGCAGAGTTCCTAGTGCACAGCCTGCGTCCAGAAGGATCCACACGAATAGCAGTAGTATGTCAAGCTACATTCTCGAAAGCAGGCATGACATTGGACAGCGTCTTTGTGTATCTGGAGAGTCACGTGGTGTCCTGGATGAGAAGGATGTTGTATCTGGGTGGTATACTTTAAGACACATAGCTTGTGCAGAACGATTTTGCACTCTTCTCAGCAATAGATGGAAGCGAACCGCGGATTGGATGTTTGCAAGCGTCTCACCATTGCAGTGTTCGCTCTACTCTCTTAGCTTGTGGGGATGAGGATAACGGGAATGCGGAAGACCATCCATTTTAAAGTCACCAAAGGAGAACGAGGGCCAAAGAGGGACTGAGAAGTTGAAGTATTGACTTACAAGACCAGGGCTGACACTTCGAAGTGAAAGCTGCAGGTGCTCTTTCCTTGATTTGAATTTTGGGATTACCTTCTTGCCATAGTAACTAAAATTAAAATGTGATCCATTATTAATCACAGTACATAAGTCCATTTAATAGAAGTCAAATTTTGTTCAATCTTGAACCTGTGGTGTGAACAATCAACATTTCAATTGAATGACGGCTGACGAGGCAGAAAAGTATTCGTGCGCATTAATGTCTTCATAAGTATTTCTTTTACTTAGGACATGACATAAATTATCATTTATCACATGAGTAAACCACCTTCTCTTGGATCTGTAGGTTAATTATAATTGCCGATTAAGTTTCTTCATCCTCTGCCATGGGTTTGACCTTTGCCAACGAGCACTGGTGCATTATTTGGTGATGTTGGACCCACTGAGTCTGTGTTGGCAATTGCAGCATTTTTGGTAGCGAAAACTGAGTCGGGCTAGTAACTAGAGGATCTCTCGTGGATCATGTAGATTGCCAGCATTTCGTGGCCCTAAATACAAACTGAGATCCATGTTTGTACATCATGAAAATGTTAATAACTGTTAAATCTCGTTTTTAAAAGAAAAATCGATTGTCAGATTACTTCTTTGGTCAGAAGTTATTAATTTACTAAAAGGTTTTGATAAGTACCATCATGTATTTATAATTAAAAGATTATCAGTAATTTAATAAACTACCAACATTTGCATTTTTGGGTTGCCAACTTATTAAAGTTACTGACTTTTATATGCAATTACCTAACTTAATTTAATTGATGTACCAAAGTTTGTCAAATTGAGCTACCAACAAACTTTAGTCACTTGCCGTTTTTTTTTTAAATCTTAGTAGGTATCAAAAAGCACTAACATTTTCTTATAATTTGAAGAATGCCAACCACTTTAATTATTTACTACCTTTTGTTCTTGTGACCGACAAAGACATCCCTAGGGAATTTTGATGGTTTCAAAACCATCGTTGTTTATGTTGATGTTCCCATGATATCAGCAAAGATGAGATATTAGGCTATGACATTAGGAGAACAAGTGTGAATATGACAAGTGGCTCCTGGTGACTTGGAGATACTAAAGTCAATCTTGTGTACTCTTTTTTTTTTGGTCGAATCTAGTGTAACTTGACAAGTGACTCCTGGTCGAATCTAGTATACTTGACAATCGCGTGTTATTTTATTAAAGATCATCACCCGCCTAGGTAATAATCTGCACATGCTGACAGCAAGTTTCAGATCGTACTCATATCTAGTTGCAAGTGATAATGGTGATATTTCACTTTAATATGACTGTTGACTCAGTGTTCCCATACCTGCACAACCTTAGAAAACTTTTAAGAAGTCAGCCTTGCTCATCACCTAGGAAACATTGACACTCTCCATAAGCTTATATGTTATGTCGGATATTTTGATACATGTCTAATATTTTCCTACACTCTTTAACACTTTTTGACATTGACACTCGGTTAAAAGGTGTTGGAAAAATTTAATACCTAGTTAACTCTTTTGACACTCGAGTTAGAATTTCGACATACGAGTTTGTAATTTCAACACATAATTTTGATACACATGAGGCTAATTTTAAATTTTTTTAATATATAACGTATTTCAACGTGTTGGAATTATCTATTTTTTTTAGAAATAACGTGTCGGTGTGTAGTGTCATGTTTTGTATATCGATATCGGTACATTCACAAGGATTCTAAAGAAAGAAATTTGTAGAGATGAAAGCTCTAGATTTTAAATGATACAAATGAGAGGGAGGTGACTCTTATTTATATATCAACCCCTCTAATCATAACCGGATTTCCTCTTAATCTAATGGTGGAAAGTCGATTCCCCATTTACTAGCTATCTGCATCAATTACAAGAATACTCTAAAATAATGTATATTATTCATATTTTGCTTAAGAGTATTCTAGAGGACTTAAGAAAACTCTAGGCACTTAGAGACCTCAAGCCTTGCCCAGTCATCTTAAATAGTTCATCAATTCATTAGATCTTAAAAACCTCTAAACCATGGCATATGCATATCGGAGTTATAATACTCGCCCATCGATATTCTCTTGATCATTTTGGGTAAGTGAACAAGACCAAATTAGCAAATAAGGTCCAAGGTCGACATGCATGCATATCAAAGTCACGTGCTTCGGCGCAGACAAGCGTGCCGAAGGAGTAAAGGATCGCACCAAAGTAAAGTTACGCTTATGCACATAAGACTCGGCCATTTTGAGGCGCGTTTGAAATGATTCTTTTTTATTCTGTTCCACAGGAACAATTTCTAAGCATTTTAAGCCGTTTGAGAAGCGTCCAAATTTTTTTTTTCGAAATAGAATTGTGTTTGGTACCATGCTTATTGATTACGATTTCCAAATCAATTTCTTTTAATTTTTAAATAATTTTTTTACTTTTTTACTTTTTTCTTTTCTTTTTTCCTTTTTTTTTTTCCTTTTTCTCCTATTATTATTCTTCTTCTTGTGGCTGGGGCGGATGGCGACGGGCCGGATGAGGCCGGCCGACCTCGGAGCGTTGTTGGCCCCTCGGCGAGGTCGGCCCTAGCCAACCTCAAATGACGGGGCTGGGTTCTTTTTATTTTGTTCCGGACAACAATTTGAAGAAGAAGAAAAGAGAAGGAAGAGTTGGTTTTTATTTTTTATTTTTGTTCCCGGATCAAGAATCGTTCTTTTTAATTATTGATTCTACTCCAAATTTGTTCAGGGAACAAAAATTTTACCAAACGCGATTTTGTTCTCAAACTGATCCCGGAACAAAAAATCAGAATCATGCACTATTTGGATGGTTACCAAACATGCACTAGATCTTCATATCTACAATGCATCAATGTTCTAGGCATTAACTGAACAACAAAATTTAATCACAAATCCTTTGATCCACTCGTCAAACCTAAATTTTTCGATCCCGCACGTATCTTTAACAATGTCTTTTCTTGAGATTTGCATTTGTAAAATATTTGTATCGAGTAGCATGCAAGGACGACGACAATACATGTTCAGTGGGACAAGTGCCCCTGCTTCACTTCAGGACTTCTTCTCCAAATGGAAATTTGGTTTTGTTCTCGTGTCTGTTTTAATCTTTGACTCCATTCTAGACACTCACGTTGACCCTAAAATTATGGATTATTACCAATTAACAAGATTGAGGTACAACAAAAAGAAAAATTCATAGTACAAAAAAACAAAAGACATGTTATCTTACATAGAGTGGGATTGGATTTGTTGCATAAAGCGATTGATCAAATAATAAAATCAATTTCTTTTAATTTTTAAAATTTTTTTACTCTCTATTACAACCTTTTTTCCTTGATATTGTTTTTTTTTTTTTTTTCCGATACCTTTTTCTCCTATTTTCTTCACATTATTCGACACATGAGTTGAAAATTCCGATATGCGAATTTAGAATTCCAACATGCATGAGATCAATTTTAATTTTTTTAATAAATAAGGAGTCAAAATGTAAATATTAAAAAATAATAAAATAATAAAAATAATAAATGGGGAAAGAAGAAAAATCTAATTTTCTCTTCTTTTTAAACTCACTTCCTATGATGCAAAATTCATCTCTCAAGTTTGTTTTTTTTTTTTTTTTTTTTTTCTCTTCGATACGCTTTGACACGCGAGTCCAAAATGTAGATTGTTTTTTTTTCCTCCAAATTTTGTAAATTATTGGAATGAAGTTTAATTTGTCAAATTGAAACAATGAATGATATTAACATATGATTGATTAATGTTTTTACTATAAATTCATCATAAGCTCTTTTTATTATTATTTATTTATTTTGGAATTTGAATCAAATTAATTTGATTAAAATAATCATAAAAATGAGAATTTATTATGTATATATAAAAATATACATTTAATATACAATGTGTCTCAATATATCGGAATTCTCTATTTTTTGATAAACGACGTGTTGGTGTGGCGTGTTGTGTCACTTGTCGCGCGTTGGTGTCAATATTACTTAGATTATAACTATACTTGAGTCACTTAGTACTGTCAGTGTCTCCCAAGCCCCAATATGCATGGGGTCAATAACGAATGCAATGTTTAGCACCACAATTTATCGCAAATATAATTTCTCAATCTCACGAAAGCATTATACACGAATTCTTACCACAAAAATTTAGTCCACTATCTCACATATGCAAAGGCATAACCGACGAGAAGACGTGCCCAGGATGAAAATTCACGCGAATTTTAACCTCCTAGACAAAAAAAATTATATATGCATGAAGTATGGAATCAATATCCCTCTTAATTCCTGCCAGCCAACATTGGAAACTCACAACAACTTGTAAAAGGAAAGCTACGTCTCTTGCTTTGCTGATGTTGTCCAAAATATCTCATACTTTTACTCTTATATTTTCTTTCGATGATTGTCCAAAATATCCAACGTTGGAAACCTACAACTTGTAAAAGGAAAGCTACGTCTCTTGCTTTGCCGACGTTGTCCGGAATATATTTTACGTTTATTCAAAAGTCATCACATGAACTTTCCTCTTATATTTTCCTTTCATACATGAAATTGAAGTTTGAAACTTGTCCGAGCTTTTGTTTACAGACTTAAACTTGAAACATATTTTAACATGATCTACTAATCGTCTTATGTTACTGTGCAGTATTCTAGTTTGGCACTGTTTTAATAATCTTTTAATTTTTAAATCAAACCCAAGAAGCAGGTCTTCATATTAATTCAGGTCGACAAAGGCGGGCGCAAAGAAAATATCTCGTCATTATTTATTTTTTGGTCATATGTCTACTCATTAATTTAGCAAGGATAATTTTTCCAATCTAATTTGCTAACTTTTTCTTTTCTTTTTCTTTTCAATTTATGTATATCTAAAAAAAAAAATCAGGTCTTTATAAATTCAGGTCTCGCGCGCTCAAACAAAAAGCCATCCGAACCGCATGCCACTCAACTCACCTTCTATAGATAGAGAGAGAGATGGAGCTGCATGGAAGCTCAAGTCACGGTCGTGAAACTCATTTTCGACCTCATGATATGGAGGCCACAGGTCGTGTTCCTCGGGCCAGGGAAGAAGTTTATTCGGGTTCTCGACCTCATGATATGGAGGCCATAGAGGCTGAGATCAAATCTAAGAAAAACGCTTAAATATTTCCGATGATAGACAAAATAAGGAGAATTGATATAACATTTTAGGGTTAAATGTCGAAAAAAAATTGGTATACCTATGACAAATTTACCCCAAACTATTTTTTTGACCATAAAAAATCCCAAACTTGTACACCCGTGACAAATTTACCTCGACTAACCATAAAAAAAACCCTAAATTGGTACATTTATGACAAATTTATCCCAAACTAATTTATTTGACCGCAAAAACTCCAAAAAGTTTTGACAAATATGATAAATTGGATTAATACAAAAAAATCACAAAAATTGTAAATTGTGACAAATGAAGCGTAAAATCTCAAATTTGTATATCAATTAATTGTCACATGTCATTTAATTTAATAATTTGACAATAAAATTTAATCAAAATAAGCACGGTTTAGGTAAATTTGATACTTAATTTTTTTAAAAAAAATAGTTTAGGGTAAATAGGAGATTTTTGGCATTTCAAAATTTTAATAAAAAAAAAAGGTCCACGTAGCGTTTCCATGGATACAATTCTCCTCCTCTCCCTCCACGTCATTTTGTTCTTCTCTTTTCCCCCTTTTACTACGGCTCGGATTACTCTTCATACTACTCGTTCCGTGTGGGTGACGCCTGGTTTTACCGGCCGTGTTAATCGAAGGGAACAAAAACCGCCAATGCTCAAAAAGTTCAGATGCCATCTCATCCTCTTCACAGCTGCTTTGTACAAATTCTCATATTCTGTTCATTGAACTTGCTCTCAAGCGACTTGAGCATGTTCTGTGTGATCTGCAACGCGATCAGAAAGTAAATCAAGTAAACTATACGAGGATAGCTCTGACTCTTCACTGCTAAACGCTATCTAAAGGCATCAACTTCGGAAGGAGCCTAGCATCCCTACAGTCCAAACTTCGCATTTACATCAGCAGATAAAACGTATGATTTTTACAGGAGCCTTGCTTCCCCACCGCCCAATTCAATCCGACAGGCTGAAAACAAGAGTCTACTGCAACAATTTGCGCTGTTGCTTCCTACTTGTTGACATGTATTTTGCTTCTGTACCGACCAGAGGTGGTCCAGTGTCGGGTCCAGT
This sequence comes from Eucalyptus marginata, assembly GCA_014182565.1. Taxonomy (NCBI): domain Eukaryota; kingdom Viridiplantae; phylum Streptophyta; class Magnoliopsida; order Myrtales; family Myrtaceae; genus Eucalyptus; species Eucalyptus marginata. The sequence goes on along the minus strand of CM024594.1, from coordinate 9,972,496 downwards.
TGAGATGGTGTCCCTCCCGGACCACCCGATTCAATCTTTTTGTTTGATTGAGTTTGTCGGAGGGGCAGGACCAGTGGTTCGATCGGCCTAGTGAGGGATGGTAGCATTTTGCGCAGAAAAATAAACAGCGAGAGAATCAATCATCGTTTGACTAGGAAAAAATGCACGCGGCGCAGCATGCATTTTACGAATGAATCTGAATAGTGTTGGTCTTGCGGATAATTGATAATTCAAGCTTTTGCATACTCCGATCCACAGCTTCCACTTCCACGTTTGTTGGTGTTTCTCATCAGTTTCCCCTATTTCGTCCCTCCATCATCGATGATATTGGTGCGCAACCAAAAGACAAAAAACCAACGATCCCTTCATCTCAGCCGATTAGATTTCCGTTTCATCCATTTTACTCATTAAGAGAATGTCTTCCGTAAAGGGTATAATGACATTTCGGGAGTGGATTACCAAATTCAAAGTTTGCTTTGATATCCTCCGCTCCACGCTGTCTCCACTTCAAATAGCTTTATACACATCTTAAAATTTAAATGATCCAAAATAGCCTTCATTGAGGAGAAATGAAGTTCGTATACTATCAAACGGAAAAGCACATTAGATGATAGAATAAAACGTCATTCTTTTGATTAATGTGGACGGTCTTATATTTTTAATAAATAGTAACTTTCACCATCTCCATTTATGATTGTGATTAATTAATTCTTTGAGGTTATTTTTACCAACTTGGTAATAGGAAATGTTATAGCCATTTGAAAGGTGGAAATAGCACGAGTCTAGATATCACATTATTGAAATTGAATAATCCAGCATCGATTATCACACTGATTATTATATGTTATTAAACTATGTTCACAACCAAAATCATTTACCTATCATAAAACAATTGTGGGAAATCCTTATGGATATAGCACTAATAAATTTCATTAATTTTAATAAGATAACTAGTGTCATTTGTAATATTATCAATTTGTTAGTCATGATTTAAAACAATGCCTGGCTAATTGATTTGTAATTCAATTAAAAAGTCTAATGAACGTACTAGATGAAACTATCTCGGACAATCTGATCAAAATTCAATGAAATCTTTATCCCATTCAATTCCTTAAAAAAGGATATACATTCTTTCAATTTATATACCAAATAAGTGAGATTAGAATACCAATATTACATTTTTTTTTTTTATTTCATTCACTCATTTCTATGAGGGACCAATGAAATCAGCTTCCATATCACAGAACAGCATTACCACAGAAAGGAATGAAGCACCATCATCGGAACATGTAAATCTATTCACCTTTACAATTGTAGGAAACATATTCCTAAAAATTGAACCGATACTCGAATGATCGAATAAAGAAAATGAACACGGAAAAAACGTGCTTGGGAAACATGTAACACCAATCAAAAGATATATTACGCAGACGGACATACATTGTTTGCCATAGATTAAGTATTGTTGTAGTTTCAGAGGAATCCTTTGAAGCCCTGGAGTTCCATTCGTTAAGAGGAGTATACTGTTTCAAGGGGAAGGAAAAAGGAGAAGTGTGTTTTCTCTGAAAACGCTATCAGTAACGTTATTCCCTTTTACTTTTTATTTTATATATGTTGCGGTTAATTTCACTTAGAAAATAACTGCCCTCTCCTCTTATCGGCCCTTCACATAGAAGCTGGATTTTGCCCCAACATGGGCGGACGGGCTTAACTTGGCCCATCAAATAAAAAACCCATAAACAATAATACCTTCAATTTATTGATTGCCAAATAGGATTGTCTCTAATCAATGACAACATTCGACCTGAATAGTTTGTCAGCTCAACCGTCCTAAAGGAGGCATTACAACAACATACAACCACTAGCTAAAATGCTACAAGAACAAGCACATGATTTTGTTACAGAGACATGACTTTGCTCACCCCAAATTAGAGTTAAACCAAGACTCTCGAGATCAGCAGCGGCGACGACAGGAGCACTTTCAATCAAAGGACTCGCTGTCTGTAGAATGATATCACCTCCATCAACATAACGGCCAACAGGGAGTCAGTCAGGACAAAATCTCGATTTTCTGTTACTCTCGTGGCCTTGCGAACCATAGAGAACCGAGAGCCCCGGAGTCTCGAAAAGTAATCGTGTATTGCGAGGAGAGCACGTGCTGACTGCGGAGTTGTCAGTATACGTTGCATTTGTAGTAATGTTTGCCGACGCAGATTATTGGCCTGGTAAAAAGACAAGCAAATGGCCTCCCTTAAGAAAATAGGCACAGCAATAAGTACAAATGTCCTACTCCTGTGATTGTTCTATGAAGGATTCAAGGCACGAAGAGTCCATCCAAGTCAGAAAAGTCTAACGAGAATAAGGAAATGAAGAGCGACAAACCAGAAGAGAAGATGGATCATTAGTTGGAGGAAGGAAAAAAAATTATGTAAGTTGAGATCAGATCAAAATCCAAAACAGCCTTTGACAAATTGCATAGTGACAGAAATATAGCTACTTCTTTGTTTTCACCATTAAATAAAGAGAATTCTATACTACTTTCCTCAGGCACTTCTTCCGTCCTAAAAGTACCACGTGCAAATGAATAACATAAGAGTGAAAGCATCCAACAGTACACAAAAAGCAGGTACGATGCTGCCAGGCTCATGCGGTGGTTCTAGATGAACTTGACAACAACGAGACTTGAGAATGAAGAAACGTAAACAGCCAACTGAAATTTTCCAGTTCCAAGTAGAGTCTTTTCTCAACATGACTGACCAACAATCAATTGGAGAATCCAGCACAAGTAGTTGGCGCTGAAACAAAATCATGTTTACCTGGCGAAGGAAGCCCTCCAACGTTCCCAGCTTCCCCATTGCCATGGCCATTTGTCCCTTGTAATTTGCCACATTACCAGAAGATTCAGTTGAACCAGGTGGGGAATTGGCCAGCGTCTCAGCCAGAGATCGCTGCAATGCCTCCATACCTTGAGAAAGAGCATCTTCAGCCTGTTGCTATGTTTGCTGTAGGTTGTAGAGGCCCATCATTCGTTGGTCTGTTAGAGGCTCCAACTGATTCATAAGAAGCTGCAACAAAGAAGCGGCAACTGGAGTTTAATTTGTTCAATTAAAAATTTAGGAACGACATTATATATTGAGCTAAAAATTTAAGGATTACAATGAACGAACTTAAAGTTTGTGGATCATAGTAGGGGTGATCGGGTCCAGGGTGGGTAGGTTCTAGACCTGGACCTTGTACCCAACCCTGTTATAATCGGTTCCCATTTTTTGGACCCTGTACCCGACCCTGTTTGTATTGGACCTTGTACCTGACCCACCTTGTTTTTTCGGTCTAGTTCCAAGGTCAACCCTTTTTATATTGGAACTTGTTTTGCATAAAAATTTCTATACAGCAACCTCACAATCCGTTTTGCATAAAAACCGCGAGGACTAGCGATTAAAAACATTGTCAATCGAAATGTTAATGACTCTCATTCTTATCCAAAAGTTCCTAGATATCACCATGCACGCTTTCAAACCAGCAGAACAATTGATTTCAAAGAAAATAGAACTTTTCTAATCTCAAAACTAAAATACAAAGTGAATCCCAACCGAAAATCCATCGACGATTTACACAAACAATACACCCATTGATATGTCTTTGTGTTGATTCATTGACCGAAAACTGAAACCAAATTATATAGCATTAGGATTCTACAAAAACATATTAGTTTTCATAATAAATCAAATCTCTTTTCGAATATCTGGGCTCAACAACAACCTAAACATTCCTCAGCCAACGCTGTGCAAAACAAAAGACGTGGCTCCAAACAACTACAGAGATTTTATTCAACCTTGCATCGATCGGCATTTGTGCTCAAACTACAAAAAAAAGGATAAATTCGTACCCATTGTGACCACGCCGGTTGCTTTTAACAACCTCCTTCACGCCTCTTTCCAAGCATTTGTCTTCAACAGCTGCCAATCAAGAAGAACCACAAGGACATGCCAATAGTCAGCCCAAAGAAATTTCAATCGAACCACAAACATGTAGCACACCCATTTAAGCCCACCCCACCCCCTCACGCTTGCCATTCGCAGTGAATATTCGGCTCATTGACGAAGAGAACCGGCATTTTGATGCACCCAGTTCCAGCTAAAGTTTCATCGAATAGGTTTCATAAAGAGCCGAGACCGTCAGTCATTGTATATCCGACGAGTCACATACCCAAAACTCATCATCAACTCGCCAACAAACAGAAAGGAGAAAGGGAGCAAGAATGCATGTTAACACAAGACAACGAGTAAGGGGCTTGAAGGGGCGATGGGAGCTTGAGGGCGCGCTGGCGAGCTTCTTGCCCTGCGAGGGGCACGATGGGACGATGATGGCATGACGATGAAGCAGATGAATGTAGATGAGGCAGCAGCACGACGGGGAGCTGGATCTGGCGATGGCGCGACGAAGGAAAACGCTGTGAAGAAATCTGCGGGTGTGAGAGGTAGGGGTGAGCATCGGTCCAGGGTCAACCCTTGACCGACCCTGGACCGGCCCAACCCTACCGATCCTAGTCCGGTTCCTAGGAAGATTGGGTCGGTCCTTGGTCCTAGAATTTTTGGACCAACACTATGCGGGTTTATTGTTGACTATATATATATATATTAAATATATTACTTATAATTTTTTTACATAAAGAAAACCTTAAAATAAACGGCGTCAACAATATTAAATAGCTCTTTAGTGAGGAGTTCAAGTAATTTTATATTATTCTTTGATAACTTAGATTTTTAATGTCTTTTACGGTATCAATAATCATAATTTACGAATGAGGAAAATGTTTTTGTGAGAAGTCCTCACGACGTCCAAAAAGGCATAAACATTTCCTTATAGCATCATCCTCTAGTATTTGTTCTCTTCTGTCTTATTTGTCATTTTAGTCTTCAATTTGCCAAAATCGAAAAAAACAACTTCTCCACTCACCACTTGACACTTGCCTCACTCGCTTTGGGTCACTCGTGCCGCTCACCGCTCGATATTCGCTTAGCTTGTTGCTTCCCACTCGACATTCGATGCTCATTCCATTCGATGCTCACCCCACTTGACCCTCACCGCTTGCCTTTCTTGGTTGACCTCGCTCATCATCGAACTCATTGAGTTGGTATGGTCCTCAGTTGCCCTTTTAAGGAGTACACAAAATGAAATAAAAAATTATTGGTTGGTCTTGGATTGATCCTGAAATCGAACTGAACCCATTGGGTCAGTTCGGTTCTCAATCGCTTTTTTAAGGAGTACAAAAAATGAAATAAAAAAAATTATTGGTTGATTCTGAGTTGACCTTGAAACCGGACCGAACCCATTAGGTCAGTTTGGTCCTCAATCGTTTTTTTAAGGAGTACGAAAAATGAAATAAAAAATTATCGATTGGTCTTAGGTTAACCCTTGAACCGGACCAAACCCATTGGGTCGGTCCTTAGGCTCTCAGTCCCAAAAATTGAGGACCAGCATTGTGCGGGTTGGTCCTAGGATTAGGGGGTGGACCAACCCAACCCGGACCATGATCACCCCTAGTAAGAGGTAAAGATAGAAACAGGGGAACAAATTAGGGTTTTGGACTTTTAAGTTGACTTACAAACCGGTTCTCAAACGGTTCCCGAACCGGTCCGGTCGATCCGGTTATCGGGTGGGTAATCCCTCGAAACCAGTTCCCAGACCGGTTCAAACCAGTTCTGAATTTTGGGAACCGGTTCCCGGACCGCTTTCAACTGGAACCGGTTCCCAACACTATTTTCCGGGTGGGCCGGTCCGGGAACTAGGTCTACCGGTCCGGTTGTACAACCCTAGATCATAGTACACCTTGAGTCAAATTTTATCGAATATTTTGATATATTTTAGAAATTAAATTGAACATATAAACTTCAGTTGCCGCTTCTTGAAGGTTGCATATTGAGCTAAAAAGTCAAGAACCACGGCGAACAAATTTAAAATTTCAGAGTCACGTTCTATGTGTTATTGTCTAATAATGTGTATATTAAAAAAAAAAAGAGGGCGATGTCGGGAAGGCGCACCTTAGCACCCAACGATAGGAGGAACGCCAGGCACGTGGCGGGATGTAGTGGGACAGGCGAGAACGGCGTCTTGACCAGTGAATGGTCTCCGTATCGTATTTTTAAGTATTCGAGTATTCGCTCGGTGAGTCGGTCGAGATACCGGATGTGGCGTGCAAGCTGTGTAGTAATAATTTGTATTCAAATTGTCAACTTCTCAAAGCCGTAGCAATTAGTCCCGAGGTGGTCGACGGTCGATGAGCTCAAAATTCATAAATTTATCACTCATAAAAAATTACGATCTCTTAATATTTTATTTCCTTACACAAAATCAATTTGGATATTCGGCTGATCGATGAAGTTTTTACTTCTCACATGGCAGAAAATTATATAATAAATTAATTGCACGGACTTCATATGCTGTAGACACTCTTGAAATGAATTTTCAATATTTTCTCGATTATGCTAATTCTCTCCTCGAGAACATGATGATATCCGATTTCCAAACATTACAAGCGTACAAGCAAAGATATTAACCATTTCTTGGCTGGACAATAAAAGGTTCGAGAATCAATTATTTGTTATAGGAATTGTGTACAAAAACTTCGCACATGCGGTTTTACTTCTAACAAGCAATTAGTTACTTGAGTGGTTAATGGAGAAGGCCGGACGTGTAGATAAAAATTAAAAGATTTGCACTGTTCAATGGAATTTTTCTTTTTTTAAAATATAATGATAACGTCACATCGGAAGTTAAATAAAAGGATTCCGGCTATTTCAGAAAACTATTCACTTTATTTTTGGGAAATGAAAAATTTATGTAACTCTTAAATCTCTTAATCCCCCAAAATGTCGATTCTCAAAAAGATAATGGGCCTAAAATTTACATTTTGTACGAAATCCGAATTATTTATTAGTGGAGTAGGAGCTTTACTGCTCTCGGTTTACTCCGTTCTTAATTTATATTGTCGTCCCCCCCCATCCGCACATACACCCCAAGCACTGTCTAATTCGACGAAAATAAACTGGGTCGCTTTCAGAGCTAACTCATTAAACCCAACCACCCTCCGTCCATCTCCGTTTTATAATCTCCGATCAGTTTCTTCTATCTCCTCTTCGGTTCATCTTCTTCCTCCTTCATCCGTGCGTTTCGCCCCCTCTCTCTCAAGGCTTTTCAAGCCAGTCGTGTAGAGAGAGAGAGAGAGAGAGAGAGAGAGAGAGGAGTGAAGAGCAAGAAGAGAGAGAGAGAGAGAGAGAGTGGGGAAAACCAATGAAGAGAGAAGCACGACTTGCGGGGGCCTATTTTCGGAGGATGTGGCGGCAGCGGCAATTGACGAGAAGACGTGCGGCACTAGGATAAAAATCTCAACAAATTTTAATCCAAACAAATAGATGCGCCGTCACTAATGCCTTCTGCTTCACGCTTACCTCCAAGACAACCTAATTATATATTTATATGAAGCATGGAATCAGTATGCCTTTGATTTCTGGAGGTCAACGTTGGAAACCGACAACAACTTGTAAAAGGAAGACAAAATAATTATATATTTATATGGAGCATGGAATCAATATCCTTTGATTTCTACAGGCCAACATTGGTAACCGACAACAATTTCTGAAAGGAAAGCCACGTCTCTTGCTTTGCTGATGTTGTCCATAATATCTTTAACTTTTATTCAAAAGTCATCACATGAATTTTCCTCCTATAGTTTCCTTTAATGATCCCACGGGATAGGGATATTCCATTATCCTAGAGTTACCAAAATTGAAGTTCGAAACTTGTCCGAAGTGCATTTGAAAAATTAAATTTGCGCTTCCTTACAACTCATGTTAGGACTTTCGTATACGAGCTTAAACTCAAGACATATTTAAACAAGCTTTACCAATCATCACATTTCACTTTGCAGTATTATAGTTTTATGGATTATTGGAATGGAGTTGAATTTTTCAAATTGAAAATACAAATGATATTAATAAATGGTGGATTTATATTTTTAATATATATTCATTCTAGGCTCTTTTTTATTATTTATTTATTTGTGAATTTGAATCAAATTAATTTGGTAAAAATATTCATAAAAATGATAGTTTATTATATATATAAATATACATTTAATATACATTTAATATACAACGTGTTCCAACATATCAAAATTCTCTATTTTCTGATAAACATCGTGTCAGTGTGTTGTATTGTATTGTATTGTGTCATGCCGTGTGTGTAGTATTGGTGTTATTTAGATTACAACCATAGTGGAATCACTCAAGTACTTTCAGTATTTCCCAAGTCATAATTACACGAAATAACGCACGTAGTGTTTAGCCCCATAATTTATCTCGAAATAACTTCTCAATCTCATGAAAGTATTATACATGAATTCTTACTATAAAAATTTGATAAGCTATCTCACGTATGCAAAGATGTAATTGTCGAGAAGACGTGTGGCACTAGGATGAAAATTTCATGAATTTTAATCCAAACAAATAGATGTACCGTCACTAATGCCTTTTGCTTCACGCTCACCTCCAAGACAAAATAATTATATATTTATATGGGGCATGGAATCAATATCCCTCTAATTTCTGCATGCCAACGTTGGAAACCGACAACGACTTGTAAAAGGAAACTTACGTCTCTTGCTTTGTTGATGTTGTCCAGAATATTTTTTTTTTTTTTACTTTTATTCAAAAGTCATCACATGAATGTTCCTCTTATAGTTTCTTTTGATGATCCCACGGGATATTTCATATCCTAGAGTTACCAAAATTGAAGTTCAAAACTTGTCCAAAGTGCATCTGAAAAATCGACTCCGCGCTTCCTTACGATTCATGTCAGGTCTTTTGTTTACGGGCTTAAACTCGAGAAAATATTTAAACAAGATTTAGCAATCATCACATGTCACTTTGCAGTATTCCAGTTTTATAGATATTGGAATGGAGTTGAATACGTCAAATTGAAATAATGAATGATATTAACAAATGACGGAGTAATATTTTTAGGGTAAATTCATTCTAGACTCTTTTTTATTATTTATTTATTTGTGAATTTAAATCAAATTAATTTGATTAAAATAATCATAAATAATAATTTATTATATATAAATATACATTTAATATACAACATGTTGAGATTCTCTATTTTTTTTTTTATAAACATCGTGTCGGTGTTGTGTTGCGCCGTATCATGTCGTTTGTTGGTGTTGATACTACTTAAATTATAATTACACTTGAGTCACTAAAGCACTTTTAGTGTTTCTCAAGCCTCAATTACACCTTCAATTACACCAAATAAGGCATGCGATGTTTAGCCATACAATTTCTCGCGAAATAATTTCTCAATCTCACAAAAGTATTATATATGAATTCTTACCACAAAAATTTAATCGGCTATCTCACGTATGCAAAGATGTAATTGACGAGAAGACGTGCGGCACTATGATGAAAATCTCATGAATTTTAATCCAAACAAATAGATGTACCTTCACCAATGCCTTTTGCTTCACGCTCACCTCCAAGAAAAAATAGTTATATATTTATATGGAGCATGGAATCAATATCCCTCTGATTTCTGCAGGCCAACGTTGGAAACCGACAATTTGCAAAAGGAAAGCCGCGTCTCTTGCTTTGCTGATGTTGTCCAGAATATCTTTTGCTTTCGTTCAAAAGACATCACATGAACTTTCCTCTTATAGTTTTCTTCAATGATCCCAAGAGATATTCCATATCCTAGAGTTACCAAAATTGAAGTTCAAAATTTGTCCGAAGTGCATCTGAAAAATTGACTCTGTACTTCCCTATGATTCATGTCAGGATTTTTGCTTGCGCACTTAAAATCGATATATTTTAACAGGATTTACCAATCGTCACATGTCACTTTGTAGAATTCTAGTTTTTTGGATTATTAGAATGGAGTTGAATTCATCAAATTGAAACAATGAATGATATTAATAAATTGTGAGTTAATATTTTTAGTGTAAATTCATTCTAAGCTCTTTTTTATTATTTATTTATTTGTGAATTTGAATCAAATTAATTTCATTAAAATAAGCATAAAAATGATAATTTATTATATATACAAATATATATTTAATATACAACGTATTCCAACATGTCGGAATTCTTTATTTTCTAATAAACATCGTGTTCACGTGTTGTATTGCATCATGTCGCGTGTCGGTATTGGTGCTACTTAGATTACAACCACAGTCGATTCACTCAAGTACTTTAAGTGTTTCTCAAGTCTCAAATACACTAAATACCACACGCAGTGTTTAGATTCACAATTCCTTGCGAAATAATTTCTCAATCTCATGAAAGTATTACACACGAATTCTTACTACAAAAATTTGATCGGCTATCTCACATATGCAAAGATGTAATTGCCAAGAAGACATGTGGCACTAGGATGAAAATCTCGTGAATCTTAATCCAAACAAATAAATGCACCGTCACCAATGCCTTTTGCTTCACGCTCACCTCCAAGACAAAATAATTATATATTTATATGGGGCATGGAATCAATATTCCCTCTAATTTCCGCAAGCCAACGTTGGAAACCGACAACAACTTGTAAAAGGAAACCTACGTCTCTTGCTTTACTGATGTTGTCCAGAATATTTTTTACTTTTATTCAAAAGTCATCACATGAACTTTCCTCTTATAGTTTCCTTCGATGATCCCATGGGATATTCCACATCCTAGAGTTAGCAAAATTGAAAATCGAAACTTGTCCGAAGTGCATTTGAAAAATCGACTCCGCACTTCCTTACAATACATGTCGGGTCTTTTGTTTATGGGCTTAAACTCGAGAAATATTTGAACAGGATTTAGCAATCATCACATGTCACTTTGTAGTATTCTAGTTTTACGGATTATTGGAATGGAGTTGAATTTGTCAAATTGAAACTATAAATGATATGAACAAATGGTGGATTCATATTTTTAATGTAAATTTATTCTAAGCTCTTTTTTTTATTTAATTATTTGTGAATTCGAATCAAATTAATTTAATTAAAATAATCATAAAAATGATAGTTTATTATATATAAATATATATTTAACATACAACGTGTTTCAACATGTCAGAATTCTCTATTTTTTGATAAAGATTGTGGCGTTGTGTTGTATCGCGTTGTGTTGCGTGTTGGTATTGGTGCTATTGCGATTTCAACCACAATTGAGTCACTCAAGCACTTTTAGCATTTCCCAAGCCCCTAATTACACTAAATAATGCAGGTAGTGTTTAGCCCCACAATTCCTTGAAAAATAATTTCTCAATCTCATGAAAGTATTATACACGAATTCTTACTACAAAAATTTGATCAACTATCTCACGAATGCAAAGATGTAATTGCTGAGAAGACCTGTGGCACTAGGATGAAAATCTCATGAATTTTAATCCAAACAAATAGATGTACCATCACCAATACCTTTTACTTCACGCTCACCTCCAAGACAAAATAATTATATATTTATATGGGGCATAGAATCAATATCCCTCTAATTTTTGTAGGCCAACATAGGAAACCAACAATGACTTGTAAAAGGAAACCTACGTCTCTTGCTTTGCTAATGTTGTTTAGAATATTTTTCACTTTTATTCAAAAGTCATCACATGAACTTTCCTCTTATAGTTTCTTCGATGATCCCACGGGATATTCCATATCCTAAAGTTACCAAAATTGAAGTTCGAAACTTGTCCGAAGTGCATTTGAAAAATTGACTTAGCGCTTCCTTACAATTCATGCCAAGTTTTTCGTTTACAAGCTTAAACTTGAGAAATATTTGAACAGAATTTAGCAATCGTCACATGTCACTTTGTAGTATTCCGGTTTTATAGATATTGTAATGGAGTTGAATATCAAACTGAAATAATGAATGATATTAACAAATGACTGAGTAATATTTTTAGTGTAAATTCATTCTAGACTCTTTTATTATTTATTTATTTGTGAATTTGAATCAAATTAATTTGATTAAAATAGTCATAAAAATAATAATTTATTATATATAAATATACATTTAATATACAACGTGTCCCAACATGCTTCTCTATTTTTTTTTTTTATAAACATTGTGTTGGCGTGTTGTGTCGTGTTGTATTGTGCCACTTGTTGGTGTTAGTACTATTTAGATTATAATTACACGAGTCACTAAAGCACTTTCAGTATTTCCCAAACCTCAATTACACCAAATAACGCATGCAATGTTTAGCCCCACAATTTCTCACGAATTAATTTCTCAAGAATTAATTTCTCAATCCCACAAAAGTATTATATACGAATTCTTACCACAAAAATGTAATCGGCTATCTCACATATGCAAAGATGTAATTGACAAGAAGATGTGTGACATTAGGATGAAAATCTCATGAATTTTAATCCAAATACAGTGATGGGAAAACACTTATCCTTTTCTTACATGGTAGCACTAAATCGACGCAAGAAATTTATTTTTTCTAATATCGTTTGAAGCTACTTTTTGGTGATGGCGCCAACTTTAGAATCCTTTTAGCCTTATTATTATTATTTTTTATCTATTTCGATCCCTCTTTAATTGACTAAAAATCTTAGGAAATTACTAGCTTTAACTCCAAAAGTACATTTTAAATGGTTCATCTTTAATTTATACTTCCACATCATGGCCTGCTCTAATTAAGGCAAGTGATTTGTCCGATTTGACTTGACGATAACATCGTCAATATAAACTTCCATGACATCACCAATTATATCATGGAAAATGAAATTATCGCCCTCTTGTACATGACACTTGCATTCTTTGGTCTAAAAGGCATGACTAACCATTCGGATGTACCAATTGTTCCTGAACATCTAAATGTGGTCTTATGAACAGCCTCTTTGGCTATTAAAATCTAGTTATAGCCTAAATGATGTCCATAAGTGACATAATCTCATTGCCAAAGGCTAAGTCAACAAATGTGTCAGCCATTGGTATCTGATATTCATCCTCGGGTGTTATTCCATTTAAATCATGGAAATCTATGCACATCCTGAGCTTCCTACTTTTCTTTTTCACTAATACAATATTTGACAGTCACTCAATGTATCGTGTTGCTCTTAAAAAGCTTGCCGTGAGTAATCTTTCAATTTCTTAGTTGACTTTTTGCATAATCTCCGGTGTAAGCTGTCTTGGAGGTTGTTTATGTGGCTTGAAGCCCTTTTTAATGGGTGGTTGATGCTCAACTACATCTCTACTCGATCTAGGCATTTCATGATAATTCCAAGCAAAGCAGTCTTTGTATTTCCTTAACAGGTCTACTAATCGAATTTGAATTCATTATCCAGTAAGGCACCTATATAAATGGGGCATCAATCAGTCTCCATGCTAAGATTAACTTCTTCCAATGGGTCTTGAGGCTGAATCACCTTATCATCATCCTTGATAGGCGATTCTTCGAACCTAGAATTCGTTCAATAGTTTTGATATCCTGCTCTACTAGTTCAGCCCTATAGGCCGATACATCCTAATGAGATCTTTTGATAATATAAAGTTCTCCATAAACAACCTAATCAAATTGCTCTGTTGATTTTTTGGGACCCACTCAACTGTCCCTTTATTAAAACGGCAAAACGCAATATTATTAGGATCTATCAAGGGGGTCTGCTTATGCAAATATTGTTCTCTGATGCCTATTGGCACCCTATTGTTGCCTGTGACCAAACTACTCATGGCTTCTTTTTTTACTTTAACATATTCTATCTTATTATCATTCCAAAATGACAGCATCTAATAAAGAGTCGATGGTACACATTGGTTATCATGAATCCAATCTTTTCCTAGTAATAAGTTGTATATGATCTATCAACATCGACCACACAGAAAGAAGTCCCCGAAGTATTTGATCCCACGGTTAGGTCGATGAAAAATATTCCTTTAACATTCGAAACATTCCCTATGAAGTTTGACAACTGAATATTTGATGGGATAATTTCATTGTCTTTTTTTCCCATTTTCTTGTAAAGTGATAGAGGATGAGATTCAAAGTAGACCCTCATGAATTAACACTTGAGATATAGGCCGACCGTTGATCTTGGTATTAATATTTAATATTCTCAAGTGGTTCGAACTCTTTGCCGAAGGTTTTTCAAATTCCATTACTTCTTCAGCATCAAAATAGACCTCTGTCCCTCATTTTCATCTGCAAGGATTTCCTCGCATAATTTTTATAGTAGATAGGAATGTGCGGAATTCATTAGGAAGTTTTTTCTGTACCATACATGAGCTTAATGGTGATACTGATCTCGATATAGGATTCCTCCTTCACTCTAATGATTCGGCAACTGCTTTTGTGGCTAGTCTTTTGGCTTGGTTGGGAGTTGTATTATCATTCTCTAGCTTTTTTTTCTCCAAACCAAATTCTTTGCCTTAACCTTCTTCAGTTTATGGTTTGCCATTATAGTGGGTTTGACCTGAGTTATGCAAACCTAGTCAATTTGCTTTAAGAGTAAATGTATCTTCTTCTTTCTTTGCATCCTCCACTTCTATTATACGTTAAACTGTTCTTTAGGGGTTGAGACCTATCAACCTTATACCATTTACCAACAAGCGGATCATGGGTTATCTTTAAAGTGCGTTGACGGTGATAATTAGCTATTGGTTTCATATCTTTATCGTCAAACTCTACTCCCTATCTAGATGGGCTAACCATTCAAGGGTGAATAGTAGGTGAGCTATAACTAACATAATAGTCATATTGTCCACTATAGTCTCCTAGAGTTTCAATGGTAGGATCTTCCTCCTCAGATCTTCATTTGAATGAGTTTTTAGTCGCTCGACGGGCATGAAACTTCTTAGAGGGTCTTGTCTCATATGCAATAGGTTTTCTTTGGTTAGAACTACCTAAATTGTGTACCTCATTAATGACCATTGCACCATGTTGATTGTGATGCCCCCTGGATCAACTGCTTACAATTTGGACACAATTAAGGACCTTGATTCTTACTAGACTATGAATCGCACAAGTCAACTCTTTTCTTCCAATAAGCATGATACTTTCTAGGATAGGGTGGCCCATTTGGAATTGGTCCTTTTCAAAATGGGGTAGTCAAGCTTGAGTTGTATTCCCTGCTAACGACCCTTTGGCTAGATTGATGGTACTGGCGCTTGGGACTATACCCCTCTTGTCTAATCACCTACTTCCACCTTACACTATATCGAAGTTGGTGATGACTTATGGGTATGGATCTTATCCTAGATGATATCATTCCAGTCATGATAGGGAATGGGTCCACATCAACTTCCATGGAAGCTTTATTCTTGTTATCAACAAACTTTATTTTCTCTTGCTTGATCATGTCTAGAATGTTTCTTTCGATAACCACGCAATCGTTGGTATTATGACTCCATGAATAATATTATTTGCAATATCTCTTCCCCGCCAATTCTTCTTTAGCAGGTATGCTCTGCCCTTCGATCAATCTTATCTGGTCCTCAGCCAATAATAGATCGATTATCTTTTCAGTTTTATTGGCATCAAGGGAGTAGTAGATAGGCTCCTTAGCTTTAGGCATGAGGTTGTACTTTTCATTTACTCTAGCTGGATTTAGTGCTTGACAAACATATGATTTATCTATAATTATTTTAGCTACAGTCACTTCGACTATATTGACCTTCTCTAATTCTTCATCTACTTGTGCAGCATCAACCCAATTAACATCTGCTTGTCTACCATGACATTTGTCTTTTTCTTTGAGCAAGCTCTCACGCTTAGTGGCTATGGTAGATAGCTGAAACAAATCAAAATAGGGTTACCCAACCATTCTTTCCCAAATTTCGAACTTCAAACCATTAAATGTAGGATCTACAAAGGTTTTCTCTAGTAAGGGGACTAAACACTTATTTTTGGCCCTCTTAAACCTAAAATAAACTGGTCGACTAACTCATTATGTAGTTGTTTTATGGTCGATAAGTTAGCCATTAACAGATCTAGAGTAGCCTTTTAGAATTGGGTATGGAATAATCTTTCCATTTGCTCTCATGAATTAACTGAGTTTGGCGAAAATGTTGTATACAAAGTAAAAATAGTTTTTGATAATGATAAAGGGAATAACCTTAACTTCCAATGATTTGCATGTGTTGCATCTTCGCATTATGCTAAGAAACGATTAACATGCTCAAAAGTCGACTGATCCTCTTCATCGGTAAACAGAGTAAACTCAGGTATTATAAAACCCCTCGCGTATGGTATAATATCCATCTAATTTAGGAACGGCTTTCTATAGATGTTAGCTAAGCACGCAATATCATTGTCGTATCCCCTTAATAATGGATCAACTATTGGCTAATTTTGAATTGGAGCCATATGAGGAAACCGTGAGACTTGTTGTACAGCATAATTAGGTTGCAATGCTAGATTTGCATTTTGTTGAGGAGCTTGATGGTATTGTTATTGAGGTCCATAAGGCTAAAGTTGTTTTTGGACTACAAATGTTGGGTTTATATGTGGGTTGAGGATATTCATATGGGCAGGAGGAAAAGATTGTTGTAACATTTGAGGTTGAGCATTTAGAGATATGTGGGGCTGGATATTAGGAACTTATTGTTGAACATTAAGAGCCTCCATTAGGGGCGTCTAATGGATGTTCAACTGCTGGAATTGGCCATGCCCCCTAATTGCAGTCATCACAACTCCGGGGACATTCATTGTGACTGCAACACATTCGTCTGAGGTACCAGAATGAGATTTGGTTGAGTTAAATCTACCTAACAACATTCTCAAGTGATGTATTCTATTGAGTCGTTGGTGGAACAAACACTATAGGACCCTAATTAGCATTGATAGGGACATATGAACTAACAGACCCATTAGCCTACATAGTCACCGAAACTTCTCCCCTTTGCAAGATCCTAAAGGGGGCTAAGTAAACACCGCTTGTCCTACATTACCCAATATTACTTGAAAAGCTAACAAGATAGAAACGTACCCCGATTGAAATAAGGACTTGCCCTATTTGAGGCTAAGTTGGTCCTGTTGAGACCCCATGCTGTCCTTGGGCACATTTGTGATAAGTATTGATGATTAAGGCCTGAAGACATTTGTCATTCATCTGGCCATATGATCAACAAACTCATTTTGAGTTTCGTTGATTGTTCGCCTCATAGTAACGAGCATGAATGGCATGAAGTTTTCCTATCTTTTTTCTTCCACACGTTGCCTCAAAACATCAGTATTTTTCTTTGGATTTGACTTGCTATTTCATTCTGAGGAGGTTGGGTTGATGATGATTCAGCACATGCATTGTTCTCAACCATTAGTATTTGCTCATTAGTGGCGCTATTCAAGTTGATTCGACTTTGGATTCGTGGCTTAATACTCTCTCAACTTAACACAAATGGTCCCACTAGGTGTGTCAAAAAGATGTTTCACCAGTTTTGATTCTCGTGAAAAATCTTTTATCCAACGTTGTGTTTTGGTTTTATTATAGGAGACTTGGGTTCTGCGTTAAGCTTGAACAGATAATGTCAAATGTAAGGGAAATTTTTTTCTCAATTTGTACATACAGCTCTAATAATTGACACTTGGATAGCTTAAAGACTAACTGCTTCCAAGCACAAATCACACTAGAATCTAATCAACGATGTAATAAGGACATATCAACTAAATAGCCTATGCCTTGAACTCAAACTATGCTGGAATTTAATCTATGATACAGCTTGTTTTAGGTGTAAAGCTGTAATCTAATTGACAACAATACTCTTGGATAGGAAACACAACGTCGGAATTTAATCAACGATGTTGGGCTTGTAGAACAACATTGGAATTTAATCAATGATAATGAACTAGATAGAGATACATGACGGAATTTAATCAACGATATAAATCTTGAAAAACTATAGCTAAAATACACTAAAGTAAAGATAAAGTAAAGATAGTTGTTGTGTTGTTAGAAGGCTTCTCATTGGACTGGTTGAGGTATTTATAAGGTGGACGAGTAGCTATTAGTCGGTTACTTCTCTTTGGACGCTACTCCTCGCATTCTCCATGCTTTTCATTTCTTATTGACACCCTTATCTATAAGTCATTGCTTCTTGACTTGTCGACGATGCTCGCACAGCTTGCTCATCAAGTAAATAAAGACTCCCTATTTTTATGCGCACTTCGTGCTGCAATTTCTCTCGCCTAGATTCCAATGCTAATTTTACTTGAACTCCAAATTTGACGCAATATTCTCATAGCCTAACACGTGGTAAATAATTTCCCTGTTGTCTACTCCTAAACTTGTGTCTAGAATTCCATTGACACCAAGCTCAAATCCCCTTCATGAATGTTGGCTATCCCCAACTTCATGAGAAAAAAACGGGGCATTTCACTCCAATTATCCCCTCGTGGTTAGTACGTGATACCAGAGGTAATTTTGGGTGTCAACAGCTCTCGTGTAGAGAGAGAGAGAGAGAGAGAGAGAGAGAGAGAGAGCTCATGCAATATTATATGGTCTTTTGCTTCAAGAGAGAGAGAGCAAAGTGAAGAGCAAGAAGAGAGAGAGAGAGAGAGAGAGAGAGAGAGAGAGAGAGAGTGGGGAAAACCAATGAATAGAGAAGCACATGACTCACAGGGGCCGTCTTCGGAGGCGGCGGCGGCAACAATAATTAACGAGAAGAGATGCGGCACTAGGATGAAAATTTCAGCGAATTTTAATCCAAAGAAATAGATGTGCCGTCATTAATGCCTTCTAGTTCACGCTCACCTCCAAGACAACATAATTATGTATTTATATAAAGCATGGAATCATTATCCCTCTAATTTCTGCAGGCCAACGTTGGAAATCGACAACAACTTGTAAAAGGAAGACATAATAATTATATATCTATATGGAGCATGGAATCAATATCCCTCTGATTTCTACAGGCCAACGTTGGAAACGACAACAACTTGTAAAAGGAAAGCCGCGTCTCTTGCTTTGCTGATGTTGTCTAGAATATCTTTTACTTTTATTTAAAAGTCATCACATGAAGTTCACACTTATAGTTTCTTTGATGATCCCACGGGATATTCCATATCCTAGAGTTACCAAAATTGAAGCTCAAAACTTGTCTGAAGTGCATCTAAAAAATCCACTCCGTGCTTCCCTACGATTTGTGTCGAGACTTTCATTTATGGGCTTAAACTCGAGACATATTTTGATAGAATTTAGCAATAGTCACATGTCACTTTGCAGTATTCTAATTTTATGGATTACTGAAATGGAGTTGAATTTGTCAAATTGAAATAATGAATGATATTAACAAACGGTACATTAGGGCGCGCATGACAAAATTTCTGTTCCAGAAATTGATTTCTCAATTTCTATTCCCCGGACAAGTTTCTAAGCAAAGAAACCCGTTTGATAACGACTCAAAATTTCTATTTCTGGAACAGAAATCCGTTTGATAACAGAATAAAATTTCTATTTCTAGGAATAGAAATTGATTAGATAACAATATAGGAAATCCTCAAATACAAAATAATAGTTGAAATAATACTAATACATTACACAAGTTGAAAATACAATTTCATGGAATTTCCTATTACATGTTTTTACGTTTCCTATTACGTAATATTTTCTTTCGAAAAATAAACAACGTGGCAAAAAAAAAAAATCAATTGAAATTCAATTGTAGTGAATATGTTGTTATGTTTTTGCCAAAATTGATTCACATTAATCAAATAAGTCTAATGATAGCCATGATTATAATAGCCTAATCTCCTAAAAAAAAAAAAGAAAATCCTAACTTCAAGTCTAATTTCAATTTCTTTCCAAATTTTGTTAAAAAAAATCCTCACCATGTTCAAAAATCGTTACTAGTTTTTTTCAAAATTATCAACACTAGGATTATTTAGAAATTTATTATCAAAATCTGTATTTTCATCAACACTCTTACAAGAACAAAAGATTCCTTATTAGATCTCTTTTTACCCGCGTCTTGATAAGTGATGATACTATATAAAAGAAAAATTGGATGAAACCCTAATGATTTGACCCCTTTTTACTGCCTCAATATGAAGTTTATGATTAAAAAAATAGTTAGCCAGATAGAGCCATTGTCTGGCGTACTACGAAAGAGTAGGTGAAGAAAGACTCGTTAGATATGAATATGGCAAGTTGACTATTACCATGCGTGAAATCTCTTGCGTCCAACAAATGAAGCATTGTTCATTCAATTCCCACTATCTGGCCCAATGGTTAAGATTTTCAATCAATATTGATTGAAATGATTATATTAAAAAATCATTAAAATATTTTGGACTAAATTAACTAAATTGAAAAGTTGAGAAAAAAATTTTCTATTTATATTTCAGAAACTGAGAAGTTAAAAATTTCAGCTTCTGATTTCTTCGATTTCTCTATTTTTGGAATAGAAATCTGTTTTAGAAATAGAGAAATCAAATTGCGTTACCAAACGGATTTCTGTTCCAAACTTGTTGGGAACGGAAACAGAAACGAGAAGAGAGAAATCGAGAAACATAAATTTTATCATGCACGCCCTAAATAGCCTATGCCTTGAACTCAAACTATGCCGGAATTTAATCTATGATACAGCTTGTTTTAGGCGTAAAGCTGGAATCTAATTGACAACAATACTCTTGGATAGGAAACACAACGTCGGAATTTAATCAACGATGTTGGGCTTGTAGAACAACATTGGAATTTAATCAATGATACTAAACTAGATAGAGATACATGACGGAATTTAATCAACGATATAAATCTTGAAAAACTATAGTTAAAATACACTAAAGTAAAGATAAAGTAAAGATAGTTGTTGTGTTGTTAGAAGGCTTCTCATTGGACTGGTTGAGGTATTTATAAGGTGGACGAGTAGCTATTAGTCGATTACTTCTCTTTGGACGCTAATCCTTGCATTCTCCATGTTTTTCATTTCTTCTTGGCACCCTTATCTATAAGTCATTGCTTCTTGACTTGTCGACGACGCTCGCACAGCTTGCTCATCAAGTAAATAACGACTCCCTATTTTTATGCGCACTTCGTGCTGCAATTTCTCTCGCCTAGATTCCAATGCTAATTTTACTTGAACTCCAAATTTGACGCAATATTCTCATAGCCTAACACGTGGTAAATAATTTCCCTGTTGTCTACTCCTAAACTTGTGTCTAGAATTCCATTGACACCAAGCTCAAATCCCCTTCATGAATGTTGGCTATCCCCAACTTCATGAGAAAAACGGGCGTTTCACTCCAATATCCCCCGTGGACCAGAGGTAATTTTTGGTGTCTTTTGCTTCAAGAGAGAGAGAGAGAGAGAGAGAGAGAGAGAGAGAGAGAGAGAGAGAGAGGGGAAAACCAATGAATAGAGAAGCACATGACTCGCAGGGGCCGTCTTCGGAGGCGGTGGCAGTGGCAATAATTAACGAGAAGATATACGGCATTAGGATGAAAATTTCAGCGAATTTTAATCCAAAGAAATAGATGTGCCGTCATTAATGCCTTCTAGTTCACGCTCACCTCCAAGACAACATAATTATGTATTTATATAAAGCATGGAATCATTATCCCTCTAATTTATGCAGGCCAACGTTGGAAATCGACAACAACTTGTAAAAGGAAGACAGGATAATTATATTTCTATATGGAGCATGGAATCAATATCCCTCTGATTTCTACAAAGCCAACGTTGGAAACGACAACAACTTGTAAAGGGAAAGCCGCGTCTCTTGCTTTGCTGATGTTGTCTAGAATATCTTTTACTTTTATTTAAAAGTCATCACATGAAGTTCACTCTTATAGTTTCCTTTGATGATCCCACGGGATACTCCATATCCTAGAGTTACCAAAATTGAAGCTCGAAACTTGTCTGAAGTGCATCTAAAAAATCCACTCCGCGCTTCCCTACGATTCGTGTCGGGACTTTCATTTATGGGCTTAAACTCGAGACATATTTTGATAGAATTTAGCAATCGTCACATGTCACTTTGCAGTATTATAATTTTATGGATTACTGAAATGGAGTTGAATTTGTCAAATTGAAATAATGAATGATATTAACAAACGGTACATTAGGGCGCACATGACAAAATTTCTATTTTAGAAATTGATTTCTCAATTTCTATTCCCGAGACAAGTTTTTGAGCAAAGAAACCCGTTTGATAACGATTCAAAATTTCTATTTCTAGGAATAAAAATTGATTAGATAACAATATAGGAAATCCTCAAATACAAAATAATAGTTGAAATAATACTAATACATTACAAAAGTTGAAAATACAATTTCATGGAATTTCCTATTACATGTACTTATGTTTCCTATTATGTAATATTTTCTTTCGAAAAATAAACAACGTGGCAAAAAAAAAAAAAAAATCAATTGAAATTCAATTGTAGTGAATATGTTGTTATGTTTTTGCCGAAATTGATTCACATTAATCAAATAAGTCTAATGATAGCCATGATTATAATAGCCTAATCTCCTAAAAAAAAAAAAAAAAAAAAAATCCTAACTTCAAGTCTAATTCCAATTTCTTTCCAAATTTTGTTAAAAAAATCCTCACCATGTTCAAAAATCGTTACTAGTTTTTTTCAAAATTATCAACACTAGGATTATTTAGAAATTTATTATCAAAATCTATATTTTCATCAACACTCTTACAAGAACAGAATATTCCTTATTAGATCTCTTTTTACCCGCGTCTTGATAAGTGGGGATACTGTATAAAAGAAAAATTGGGTACCCCTTTTTACTGCCTCAATATGAAGTTTATGATTAAAAAAATAGTTAGCCAGATAGAGCCGTTGTCTGGCATACTACGAAAGAGTAGGTGAAGAAAGACTCGTTAAATATGAATATGGCAAGTTGACTATTACCATGCGTGAAATCTCTTGCGGCCAACAAATGAAGCATTGTTCATTCAATTCCCACTATCTCGGCCCAATGGTTAAGATTTTCAATCAATATTGATTGAAATGATTATATTAAAAAATCATTAAAATATTTTGGACTAAATTAACTAAATTGAAAAGTTGAGAAAAAAACATTTCTATTTATATTTTAGAAACTGAGAAATTAACAATTTCAGCTTTTGATTTCTTCGATTTCTCTATTTTTGGAATAGAAATCTGTTTAGAAATAGAGAAATCAAATTGCGTGCACAAACGGATTGTTCCAAACTTGTTCCGGGGAACGTAGAAACAGGGAGAAATCGAGAAACATAAATTTTATCATGCACGCCCTAAATAGCCTATGCCTTGAACTCAAGCTATGCCGAAATTTAATCTATGATACAGCTTGTTTTAGGCATAAAGTTGGAATCTAATTGACAACAATACTCTTGGATAGGAAACACAACATCGGAATTTAATCAACGATGTTGGGCTTGTAGAACAACATTGGAATTTAATCAATGATACTGAACTAGATAGAGATACATGACGGAATTTAATCAACAATATAAATCTTGAAAACTATAGCTAAAATACAATAAAGTAAAGATAGTTGTTGTGTTGTTAGAAGGCTTCTCATTGGACTGGTTGAAGTATTTATAAGGTGGACGAGTAGCTATTAGTCGATTACTTCTCTTTGGACGCTACTCCTCACATTCTCCATGTTTTTCATTTCTTCTTGGCACCCTTATCTATAAGTCATTGCTTCTTGACTTATCGACGACGCCGCATAGCTTGCTCATCAAGTAAATAACGACTCCCTATTTTTATGCGCACTTCGTGCTGCAATTTCTCTCGCCTAGATTCCAATGCTAATTTTACTTGAACTCCAAATTTGACGCAATATTCTCATAGCCTAACACGTGGTAAATAATTTTCCTATTGTCTACTCCTAAACTTGTGTCTAGAATTCCATTGACACCAAGCTCAAATCCCCTTCATGAATGTTGGCTATCCCCAACTTCATGAGAAAAAACGGGGCATTTCAATCCAATTATCCCCTCGTGGCTAGTACATGATACTAGAGGTAATTTTGGTGTC
Organism: Eucalyptus marginata; assembly: GCA_014182565.1. Classification (NCBI taxonomy): domain Eukaryota; kingdom Viridiplantae; phylum Streptophyta; class Magnoliopsida; order Myrtales; family Myrtaceae; genus Eucalyptus; species Eucalyptus marginata. The sequence continues at coordinate 9,948,544 of CM024594.1, read as the reverse complement.
AACAGCTCTCATGTAGAGAGAGAGAGAGAGAGAGAGAGAGAGAGAGAGAGCTCATGCAATATTATATGGTCTTTTGCTTCAAGAGAGAGAGAGAGAGAGCAGAGTGAAGAGCAAGAAGAGAGAGAGAGAGAGAGAGGGGAAAACCAATGAATAGAGAAGCACATGACTCGCAGGGGCCGTCTCCGGAGGTGGTGGCGGTGGCAATAATTAACGAGAAGATATGCGGCATTAGGATGAAAATTTCAGTGAATTTTAATCCAAAGAAATAGATGTGCCGTCATTAATGCCTTCTAGTTCACGCTCACCTCCAAGACAACATAATTATGTATTTATATAAAGCATGGAATCATTATCCCTCTAATTTATGCAGGCCAACGTTGGAAATCGACAACAACTTGTAAAAGGAAGACAGGATAATTATATTTCTATATGGAGCATGGAATCAATATCCCTCTGATTTCTACAGGCCAACGTTGGAAACGACAACAACTTGTAAAGGGAAAGCCGCGTCTCTTGCTTTGCTGATGTTGTCTAGAATATCTTTTTACTTTTATTTAAAAGTCATCACATGAAGTTCACTCTTATAGTTTCCTTTGATGATCCCACGGGATACTCCATATCCTAGAGTTACCAAAATTGAAGCTCGAAACTTGTCTGAAGTGCATCTAAAAAATCCACTCCGCGCTTCCCTACGATTCGTGTCGGGACTTTCATTTATGGGCTTAAACTCGAGACATATTTTGATAGAATTTAGCAATCGTCACATGTCACTTTGCAGTATTATAATTTTATGGATTACTGAAATGGAGTTGAATTTGTCAAATTGAAATAATGAATGATATTAACAAACGGTACATTAGGGCGCGCATGACAAAATTTCTATTTTAGAAATTGATTTCTCAATTTCTATTCCCGAGACAAGTTTTTGAGCAAAGAAACCGTTTGTTTGATAACGATTCAAAATTTCTAAAATTTCTAGGAATAGAAATTGATTAGATAACAATATAGGAAATCCTCAAATACAAAATAATAGTTGAAATAATACTAATACATTACAAAAGTTGAAAATACAATTTCATGGAATTTCCTATTACATGTACTTATGTTTCCTATTATGTAATATTTTCTTTCGAAAAATAAACAACGTGGCAAAAAAGAAAAATCAATTGAAATTCAATTGTAGTGAATATGTTGTCATGTTTTCGCCGAAATTGATTCACATTAATCAAATAAGTCTAATGATAGCCATGATTATAATAGCCTAATCTCCTAAAAAAAAAAAAATCCTAACTTCAAGTCTAATTCCAATTTCTTTCCAAATTTTGTTAAAAAAATCCTCACCATGTTCAAAAATCGTTACTAGTTTTTTTCAAAATTATCAACACTAGGATTATTTAGAAATTTATTATCAAAATCTATATTTTCATCAACACTCTTACAAGAACAGAATATTCCTTATTAGATCTCTTTTTACCCGCGTCTTGATAAGTGGGGATACTGTATAAAAGAAAAATTGGGTACCCCTTTTACTGCCTCAATATGAAGTTTATGATTAAAAAAAAAATAGTTAGCCGATAGAGCCGTTGTCGGCATACTACGAAAGAGTAGGTGAAGAAAGACTCGTTAAATATGAATATGGCAAGTTGACTATTACCATGCGTGAAATCTCTTGCGGCCAACAAATGAAGCATTGTTCATTCAATTCCCACTATCTCGGCCCAATGGTTAAGATTTTCAATCAATATTGATTGAAATGATTATATTAAAAAAATCATTAAAATATTTTGGACTAAATTAACTAAATTGAAAAGTTGAGAAAAAAAACATTTCTATTTATATTTTAGAAACTGAGAAATTAACAATTTCAGCTTTTGATTTCTTCGATTTCTCTATTTTTGGAATAGAAATCTGTTTTAGAAATAGAGAAATCAAATTGCGTTACCAAACGGATTTCTGTTCCAAACTTGTTCCGGGGAACAGAGAAACAGAGAAATCGAGAAACATAAATTTTATCACGCACGCCCTAAATAGCCTATGCCTTGAACTCAAGCTATGCCGAAATTTAATCTATGATACAGCTTGTTTTAGGCATAAAGTTGGAATCTAATTGACAACAATACTCTTGGATAGGAAACACAACATCGGAATTTAATCAACGATGTTGGGCTTGTAGAACAACATTGGAATTTAATCAATGATACTGAACTAGATAGAGATACATGACGGAATTTAATCAACAATATAAATCTTGAAAAACTATAGCTAAAATACAATAAAGTAAAGATAGTTGTTGTGTTGTTAGAAGGCTTCTCATTGGACTGGTTGAAGTATTTATAAGGTGGACGAGTAGCTATTAGTCGATTACTTCTCTTTGGACGCTACTCCTCACATTCTCCATGTTTTTCATTTCTTCTTGGCACCCTTATCTATAAGTCATTGCTTCTTGACTTATCGACGACGCTCGCATAGCTTGCTCATCAAGTAAATAACGACTCCCTATTTTTATGCGCACTTCGTGCTGCAATTTCTCTCGCCTAGATTCCAATGCTAATTTTACTTGAACTCCAAATTTGACGCAATATTCTCATAGCCTAACACGTGGTAAATAATTTTCCTATTGTCTACTCCTAAACTTGTGTCTAGAATTCCATTGACACCAAGCTCAAATCCCCTTCATGAATGTTGGCTATCCCCAACTTCATGAGAAAAAACGGGGCATTTCAATCCAATTATCCCCTCGTGGCTAGTACATGATACTAGAGGTAATTTTGGGTGTCAACAGCTCTCATGTAGAGAGAGAGAGAGAGAGAGAGAGAGAGAGAGAGAGCTCATGCAATATTATATGGTCTTTTGCTTCAAGAGAGAGAGAGAGCAGAGTGAAGAGCAAGAAGAGAGAGAGAGAGAGAGAGAGAGAGAGAGAGAGTGGGGAAAACCAATGAATAGAGAAGCACATGACTCGCAGGGGCCGTCTTCGGAGGCAGCGGCGGCAATAATTAACGAGAAGATATGCGGCACTAGGATGAAAATTTCAGCGAATTTTAATCCAAAGAAATAGATGTGCCGTCATTAATGCCTTCTAGTTCACGCTCACCTCCAAGACAACATAATTATGTATTTATATAAAGCATGGAATCATTATCCCTCTAATTTATGCAGGCCAACGTTGGAAATCGACAACAACTTGTAAAAGGAAGACAGGATAATTATATTTCTATATGGAGCATGGAATCAATATCCCTCTGATTTCTACAAGCCAACGTTGGAAACGACAACAACTTGTAAAGGGAAAGCCGCGTCTCTTGCTTTGCTGATGTTGTCTAGAATATCTTTACTTTTATTTAAAAGTCATCACATGAAGTTCACTCTTATAGTTTCCTTTGATGATCCCACGGGATACTCCATATCCTAGAGTTACCAAAATTGAAGCTCGAAACTTGTCTGAAGTGCATCTAAAAAATCCACTCCGCGCTTCCCTACGATTCGTGTCGGGACTTTCATTTATGGGCTTAAACTCGAGACATATTTTGATAGAATTTAGCAATCGTCACATGTCACTTTGCAGTATTATAATTTTATGGATTACTGAAATGGAGTTGAATTTGTCAAATTGAAATAATGAATGATATTAACAAACGGTACATTAGGGCGCGCATGACAAAATTTCTATTTTAGAAATTGATTTCTCAATTTCTATTCCCGAGACAAGTTTTTGAGCAAAGAAACCTGTTTGATAACGATTCAAAATTTCTATTTCTAGGAATAGAAATTGATTAGATAACAATATAGGAAATCCTCAAATACAAAATAATAGTTGAAATAATACTAATACATTACAAAAGTTGAAAATACAATTTCATGGAATTTCCTATTACATGTACTTATGTTTCCTATTATGTAATATTTTCTTTCGAAAAATAAACAACGTGGCAAAAAAAAAATCAATTGAAATTCAATTGTAGTGAATATGTTGTTATGTTTTTGCCGAAATTGATTCACATTAATCAAATAAGTCTAATGATAGCCATGATTATAATAGCCTAATCTCCTAAAAAAAAAAAAATCCTAACTTCAAGTCTAATTCCAATTTCTTTCCAAATTTTGTTAAAAAAATCCTCACCATGTTCAAAAATCGTTACTAGTTTTTTTTCAAAATTATCAACACTAGGATTATTTAGAAATTTATTATCAAAATCTATATTTTCATCAACACTCTTACAAGAACAGAATATTCCTTATTAGATCTCTTTTTACCGCGTCTTGATAAGTGGGGATACGTATAAAAGAAAAATTGGGTACCCTAATGATTTTTTTTGCTGCCTCAATATGAAGTTTATGATTAAAAAAATAGTTAGCCAGATAGAGCCGTTGTCTGGCATACTACGAAAGAGTAGGTGAAGAAAGACTCGTTAAATATGAATATGGCAAGTTGACTATTACCATGCGTGAAATCTCTTGCGGCCAACAAATGAAGCATTGTTCATTCAATTCCCACTATCTGGCCCAATGGTTAAGATTTTCAATCAATATTGATTGAAATGATTATATTAAAAAAATCATTAAAATATTTTGGACTAAATTAACTAAATTGAAAAGTTGAGAAAAAAAAACATTTCTATTTATATTTTAGAAACTGAGAAATTAACAATTTCAGCTTTTTGATTTCTTCGATTTCTCTATTTTTGGAATAGAAATCTGTTTAGAAATAGAGAAATCAAATTGCGTTATCAAACGGATTTTGTTCCAAACTTGTTCCGGGGGAACAAAGAAACAGAGAGAAATCGAGAAACATAAATTTTATCATGCACGCCCTAAATAGCCTATGCCTTGAACTCAAGCTATGCCGAAATTTAATCTATGATACAGCTTGTTTTAGGCATAAAGTTGGAATCTAATTGACAACAATACTCTTGGATAGGAAACACAACATCGGAATTTAATCAACGATGTTGGGCTTGTAGAACAACATTGGAATTTAATCAATGATACTGAACTAGATAGAGATACATGACGGAATTTAATCAACAATATAAATCTTGAAAAACTATAGCTAAAATACAATAAAGTAAAGATAGTTGTTGTGTTGTTAGAAGGCTTCTCATTGGACTGGTTGAAGTATTTATAAGGTGGACGAGTAGCTATTAGTCGATTACTTCTCTTTGGACGCTACTCCTCACATTCTCCATGTTTTCATTTCTTCTTGGCACCCTTATCTATAAGTCATTGCTTCTTGACTTATCGACGACGCTCGCATAGCTTGCTCATCAAGTAAATAACGACTCCCTATTTTTATGCGCACTTCGTGCTGCAATTTCTCTCGCCTAGATTCCAATGCTAATTTTACTTGAACTCCAAATTTGACGCAATATTCTCATAGCCTAACACGTGGTAAATAATTTTCCTATTGTCTACTCCTAAACTTGTATCTAGAATTCCATTGACACCAAGCTCAAATCCCCTTCATGAATGTTGGCTATCCCCAACTTCATGAGAAAAAACGGGGCATTTCAATCCAATTATCCCCTCGTGGCTAGTACATGATACTAGAGGTAATTTTGGTGTCAACAGCTCTCATGTAGAGAGAGAGAGAGAGAGAGAGAGAGAGAGAGAGAGAGAGAGCTCATGCAATATTATATGGTCTTTTGCTTCAAGAGAGAGAGAGCAGAGTGAAGAGCAAGAAGAGAGAGAGAGAGAGAGAGAGAGAGAGAGAGAGAGAGAGAGAGAGGGGAAAACCAATGAATAGAGAAGCACATGACTCGCAGGGGCCGTCTTCAGAGGTGGCGGTAGCGGCAATAATTAACGAGAAGATATGCGGCACTACCATGAAAATTTCAACAAATTTTAATCCAAAGAAATAGATGTGCCGTCATTAATGCCCTCTAGTTCACGCTCACCTCCAAGACAACATAATTATGTATTTATATAAAGCATGAATCATTATCCCTTTAATTTCTGCAGGCCAACGTTGGAAATCGACAACAACTTGTAAAAGGAAGACAGGATAATTATATTTCTATATGGAGCATGGAATCAATATCCCTCTGATTTCTACAGGCCAACGTTGGAAACGACAACAACTTGTGAAAAAGGGAAAGCCGCGTCTCTTGCTTTGCTGATGTTGTCTAGAATATCTTTTACTTTTATTTAAAAGTCATCACATGAAGTTCACTCTTATAGTTTCCTTTGATGATCCCACGGGATACTCCATATCCTAGAGTTACCAAAATTGAAGCTCGAAACTTGTCTGAAGTGCATCTAAAAAATCCACTCCCGCGCTTCCCTACGATTCGTGTCGGGACTTTCATTTATGGGCTTAAACTCGAGACATATTTTGATAGAATTTAGCAATCGTCACATGTCACTTTGTAGTATTCTAATTTTATGGATTATTGAAATGGAGTTGAATTTATCAAATTGTCAAAAATAATGAATGATATTAACAAATGGTAGATTAATATTATCGTGTAAATTCATTTAAGACTCTTTTTTTATTATTTATTTATTGTGAATTTGAATTAAATTAATTTGATTTAAATAATCATAAAAATGATCATTTATTATATAAAAATATACATTTAATACACAATGTGTCCTAACGTATCAAAATTCTTGATTTTTTGAAAAACATTGTGTCTACGCGTGTCATGTGTCGCTATTGATGCTACTTAGATTACAACCATAATCGAGTCACTCAAGCATTTCAGTGTTTCCCAAGCCCCAATTACACCAAATAATGCACATAGCGTTTAACCCCACAATTGCTCACAAAATGATTTCTCAATCTGATGAAATTATCATACATGAATTCTTACCACAAAAATTTAATTAGCACTAGGATGAGAATCTCATGAATTTTAATGCAAACAAATAGATGTACCGTCACCAATGCCTTCTACTTCACACTCACCTCCGAGATAGAATAATTATATATTTATATGGAGCATGGAATCAATATCCCTCTGAATTCTGTAGGCCAATGTTGGAAATCAACAACAACTTGTAAAAGGAAAGCTATGTCTCTTGCTTTGCTGATGTTGTCTAGAATATCTTTTACTTTTATTCAAAAGTCATCATATGAACTTTTCTCTTATAGTTTCCTTCGATGATCCAACGGGATATTCCATATCCTAGAGTTACTAAAATTGAAGTTCGAATCTTGTCCGAAGTGCATCTCAAAAATTGACTTTGGGCTTCCTTACGATTCACGTTAGGACTTTCGTTTACGGGCTTAAACTCGAGACATTTTTTAATGGGATTTACAAATCGTCACATGTCACTTTGCTATAGTTTTATGGATTATTGGAATGGAGTTGAATTTGTCAAATTGAAATATTGAATGATATTAACAAATGGTGAATTAATATTTTTAGTGTAAATTCATTTTAGGCTCTTTTTTATTATTTATTTTTGAATCAAATTAATTTGATTAAAATAATCATAAAAATGACAATTTATTATACATAAATATACATATAATATACAACGTAACCCAATATGTTAGAATTCTCTATTTTTGGATAAAATCGTGTCGGTGTTAGTGCTACTTAGATTGCAATCACACTTGAGTCACTCAAGCGCCTTCAGTATTACCCAAGCCCTAATTACACCAAGTAAAGCACACAATGTTTAGCCCCAGAATTTCTCGCAAAATAATTTCTCAGTCTCACGAAAGTATTATACATGAATTCTTACCACAAAAATTTAATTTGCTATCTCACATATGTAAAGATGTAATTGGTGAGAAGACATGCGGCACTAGGATGAAGATCTCACGAATTTTAATCCAGACAAATAGATGTACCGCCACCAATGCCTTTTGCTTCTCGCAAAATAATGAATGATATTGATAAATAGTGGATCAATATTTTCAATGTAAATTCATTCTATGCTCCATTTTATTAATTTATTTTTTTGTGAATTTGAATCAAATTAATTTGATTAAAATAATCGTAAAATGATAATTTATCATGTGTATATATGTATAAATATACATTTAACATACAATGTGTTCCAACATGTCCCAACGCGTTGGAATTCTCTATTTTTTTATAAACGGCATATTAGCATATCGTGTCGTATTGTGTCGTATGTCGGTGTTGGTATTACTTAGCTCACCACATTCACAAGGAATCTAGAGAAAAAAAAATCGTAGAGATAAAACCTCTAGATTTTAAATGATACAAATGAGAGGGAGGTGACTCTTATTTATATATCAACCCTTCTAATCTAATGGTGGAGATTCCATCCCCCATTTACTAGTTATCCACATTAATTACAAGAATACTCTAGAATAATGTATATTTTTCATTTTGCGCTTGAGAGTATTCTAGAATACTCAAGAAACTCTAGGCACTTAGAGACCTCAGGACTCGCCCGATCATCTTAGATAGTTCCTCAATTCATTAGATCTTGAAAACCTCTAAACCATGATATATGCACGTCGGAGTTACAATAGTCGCCCATCAATATTCTCCTGATCATTTGCGGTAAGTGAACAAGACCTAATTAGCAAATAAGGTCCAACGTCGACATGCATGCATATCAAAGTCATGTGCTTCGGCGCAGACAAGTGTGCCGAAAGAGTAAAGGATCGCACCAAAGTAGAGTTATGCTTATGCACGTAAGACTCGGTACAATGCATCAGTGTTCTAGGCATTAACTGAACAAGAAAATGTAATCACAAATCCTTTGATCCACCCGTCAAACCTAAATTTCTCGATCCGGCACGTATCTTTAATAATGCCTTTTCTTGAGATTTGCATTTGTAAAATATTTGTATCCAGAAGCATGCAAGGACGACGCCAAAACATGTTCAGTGGGGCAAGTGTCCCTGCTTCACTTCAAGACTTCTCCTAGTGGAAATTTGGTTTTGTTCCCGTATCTGTTCTAATCTTCGATACCATTCCATAATTTAGACACTCACGTTGACCCTAAAATTGTGGATTATTACTAATTAACAAGATTGAGTTACAACAACAAGAAAAATTCAGAGTACAAGAAAACAAAAGACATGTTATCTTACATAAAGTGAGATTGGATCTGTTGCAGAAAATGAGTGATTGAATTATAAAATAGATAGAATAAGGAAAATAGATTAAATACCAGATTTACATGATTCAGTCGTAGTGACTTATATCTATGGGGAGATCAATAACAAATTCCACTATAAATCAAGTGATACACAGAGATTATAACCACGTTCAAGTCACTTAAGCACTTTTTTATCCCAAGCCACAATTACACCCAATAACACATGTAGTGTTTAGCTCCACAATTCTTTGCAAAATAATTTATCAATCTCATGAAAGAATTATATACAAATGCTTACCACAAGAATTTAATTGGCTATCTCACATATGCAAAGATGAAACATATTCAATGACCCTCTAGAAGGAATTTGGTATGAGAATGATTTGAAGTGAAGAGTTGCCAACGTTCAAGCTCTTTTTTAATGTAAAATCCTTGGTATTCCCTACTTGATTGGAGAAGAAAATATTCACAATTAATTAGAGGGTGTGAGACGTGTGGGCATCGACATATTAAAATAAGGAAAATAGTTCAACTTGGTGTCTCATTAGGTGATTACTGGGGACAGCCCTGACAGGTAGCTTGCTACCTTGGTTTCCACCTATGATCACTCAACCCGACCGTTGACAAGAAGAGGTGCAGCACCAAGATGAAAATCTCAACGAATTTTAATCCAAACAAATAGATGTGCAGTCACCAATGCCTTCTACTTCACGTTCACCTTCTAGGCAAAAAAATATATATATTTATATAGAGTATGGAATCAATATCCCCCTAATTCCTTCATACTAATGTTGGAAACAGACAAAAACAACTTGTAAAAGGAAAGCTATGTATCTAGATTTGCTCCAGAATATCTTTTAATTTTATTCAAAAGTCAATACATGAACTTTCCTATTATATTTTCCTTCGATGATCCCATGTGATATTCCATATCCGAGAATTATCAAAATTGAAGTTCGAAACTTGTCCAAAGTGCAAATGAAAACTTGACTCTGCGCTTCCCTATGATTCATGTCAAGACTTTCGTTTACATGCTTAAACTCAAGATATATTTTAACAGGATCAACCAATCGTCTCAAGTTACATTTTCAGTACTCTAATTTGGCACCATTTTAATAATCTTTTAACTTTTAAATTGAACCCAAGAAGCAGATCTTTACACTAACTTAGGTCAACAAACGCGGCCACGCTTTGCTAATGTCGTCCAGAATTCCTTTGATGATCTCACGGGATATTCCATATCGGAGAGTTATCGAAATCGAAATTGGAAACTTGTCCGAAGTGCATCTGAAAAACGAACTCCGTACGTACTTCCTTACGATTCATGTTAACAACTTGCATCGGATCAACCAATCATCTCATGTCACTCTTATTCTAATTTGGCACTGTTTGAATAATATTTTTAACTTGTAAATCGAATCCAAGAAGCAGTTCTTTATATTAATTCAGGTCAACAAAGGCGGGCGCAAAGAAAAGGTCTGCTCATTATTTTTTCTTGGTCAGACATCTAATCATTGGTTTACCATCTAATTTTGCTAACTTTATCTTTTCTTTTTCTTTTCAATTTATGTATATCTAAAAAAAAGATCAGGTCGTTATAAATTCATGTCTCGCGCGCTCAAACATAAAGCCATCCAAACTGCACCCCACTTAACTCACCCTCGAGAGAGAGAGAGAGAGAGAGAGAGAGAGATGGAACTGCAATTGTTGAAGCTCGTCTTCACAGCCTTCACAGTCGTGTTCCTCGGCGTCGTGTTCCTCGGCGCCGCGATTCGGGTTCTCGACATCATGATATGGAGGCCACAGAGGCTACGATCGAAGCTCCGGGAACAAGGCATCCGAGGTCCTCCGGGTTCTTTCCTCATTGGGAACCTCCGTGACATAAAGATAAAGATGCTTCGATCGCATTCCACCAAACCCTCAAAACCACCATCACAAGAAGATGAGCAAGCCTTAACGCACGACTGCTCCTCCGAGCTCTTCCCATCCCTAGATTGCTGGAGACAAAAATACGGTAATTCAGTCTCTTTCCTGATAAAGTACAACAAGAGTGCCAAAACTTGGCATAGATGAACACTTTAATGCAAAAAAAATCCAAAAGGTACATTTAAGTATCATTTTTTTTAAAAGTGAGACATTTCAATGCCTAATCCAGTGAGAGTAGTTAAAAATCCAACATGACATTTTTTTAATAATATATGGTGTACGTGGCACACCGGAAGTCAACTCAGTGATGATTTGGCAAAAACGAAGTCATTTTGCCCCAAAATTGAATTTTAATATAAATATCAATTAAAATAAAAAAAATTAAATTAGAGTTCGCTCACAACCCAGACAATGGAAGAACATATTACACATCATAGCTCAGATAGTTCAAACTATGACTATAACTTCGGATGGAGATAGGCTTGTAACAAAGTTACTGTAACACCAGTCGCTATAGCACTACGTAAATCACTGTTCATAGTCAATATTCATATCACTTGAAATAATTGCCAGCCGAGATTCCTAAAGCTCGTGAGCATGGTCATTATTTTATGTGACCTTTTGGAGCCTATAAAAGGTAAGGAGGATGCAATGTTTTTTAATAGAGTCCCTTGAAGTAAAGTGTGTGCTTATCCAAAATTCTCTCTAAAAACTTCTTTCTTCTCTAGCTTGGTATGATCCTTTGAGAAATGCAGCTCAGTTAGTTAGAAATGTTATCATCTTTGCATCATTGAGTGTCTCTATACTCTGAACTAAATCTCTAGGTAGTTTGCAGCCAAAAGGTAGTCCCCAAAGGGCTTGAACATGAGGTTCGCCTACTGTGGGATAACATACCTACTGCAACTGACCTAGTTTTCCCTAGTTCTAAGCATAGATCCCCTCTCTGGTATCAGAGCCTGGTTTCATTTGTAACTTGATCTGTTCCATGCGCTTAGATGATAAATCCAGTATTGAGAAGATACCCTTTTCGTTATGGTTTATTTGGATATTACTCTAGTAACTCTTAATACTCACGTTACTCATCCGTCTTCATCCCAAACGGTGGACCCAAAAGAGATATTAGCATATCCATTACGAACTGTGCATCTTGCACTCACCTTTCATGGCTGGAAATATTTGCCAATTGTGACTAGAATGGCCTTGTTAGATCTGCAGCAAGCATCATCGAGGACTTGCATAGCCCATGCCGCCACCGCCGCCCCATTGTTGTCGGGAAAGGTTGTTGACAGTGGGGCAAGGGTTAGGTGGGGTTGCTAGCCCCTGGACAATCGACGACGACCCTAGCCCACTGCTAGCAACAGCATAGGTCGGCGATAGTGGGGTGGCGGCAGTGAGGGTTGAGGCCCTCGCCAAACCTACTCCCCATTCTTTTAAAAATAATATATAATATATTTTATTTTAATTAATGTTTATATTAAAAATCAATTTTGGGGCTACTTTAGCTCCAAAACGACATCGTTTTACACTTGTTTGCCAAAAAATGCCACGTTAGCAATTTGACTAAAATTTCTCGTCGTTAACACATAAGTGTTTCATTTTTCTCCGATTTTGATATTCAAGTATGTCTTGTGAAACACTTTCCTGCTCCTCCACGCTATAAAAAGTCATGGTTTTCCTACTCTATTTTATTTAAGTCTATCTTTTTTGGGCATCTAGGGAGTCTGTTCACGTTCTCGGTGGGGAACATACAGATTCTGTACGTGTACGACGTGGAGGCAGTGAGGGAGATGAGCACTTGCACCTCGCTGGACTTTGGCAAGTCTTCTCTCCAGCTGAAGGTGACGGCTCCTTTGATTGGCCAAGGCATTTCGAGCTCCAATGGTGCCCATTGGGCTCACCAGAGAAAGATTCTTGCTCCAGAGTTATACGTCGACAGAGTTAAGGTGATCTCAAAAGCGCATACTATCTCTCTCTCTCTCTCTCTCTCTCTCTCTCACTCACTCTATTCGCACATGGACTCCCTTTATTCTCTTGTGTAGGGTATGATAAACTTGATGGTGGAGTCTTCAACCACTTTGGTGAATTCATGGAGTCAACAGATCGAGAAGGAAGGAGGAGTTGCTGAGATCGAGGTTGACAGCCACTTGAGGAGCTTTTCTGGGGATGTGATCGCAAAGGCATGCTTCGGGAGCAATTTTGCCAAGGGACAAGAGGTTTTTCAGAAGCTTAGAGATCTCGAAGAAGAGATCTCCAAGACAGCCTTCTTCTTTGCAATCCCTGGGTTTAGGTAAATTATGGGAATGAATTGCTGAATAAAAAAAAAGAAAAACTCCTTTTTATGGGATTGAAAAGGATCTTTTATTTGTGCACAAGTTGAAAGGAAATATAATATTGTGAGTATTGAAATATGGTAATTCCTTCCAGATACTTGCCAACCAAGAGCAATAGGGAAATATGGAAGCTGGAGAGGGAGATTCGGTCCATAATCCTAAAGGTGGCGAAGGAACGAAAGGAGACAGCCCCAGAGAACGACCTGCTTCAGATGATACTGGAAGGTGCTGAGAAACGCGGCAAGCTGGGACGTGGCGACCTGATGGACCGTTTCATCGTGGACAACTGCAAGATCTTCTACTTGGCCGGCTACCAGACGACTGCCGTCGCAGCCTCGTGGACGCTGATGCTATTGGCCTCAAACCCGGAATGGCAAGCCAAAGTACGTGAGGAGGTCGTGCAAGTGTTGCGTGGCGGCCAATATCCCGATGCTGATGCCCTTCGGAAGATGAAAACGGTTAGTGAGAACGTACATAACACGAACTGTTCACAATGCATATGCGGAATGAGTTTCTTGATTGGAAAAGAGAAGGGAATTCATTCAAACAGGACATTTATATATCAACACATACAATATAACTATTCCAACATTTAGAATTTGGAGTTTCAGGTATATGGCGTATCTCAATTTTGAGATTTCCACACACAATGTAGAATCCAAAACAAATTGCTGTACTCTTAATCACAGATTTATAGTTATATACGTGAGAGGAGAACTTATATAGTCAAAACAAACAAATGGTCCTAACAAATAAAGAATCTTGTCATCATCAACAACCATTGACAAATTAGTCCGACTTCATGTTATTGATTGCAGTTGACGATGGTGATTTATGAGACACTACGTCTTTACCCACCTGTGGCCCTTTTTGCAAGAGAGACGCTTGAAGACATGGAGTTTAGGAGCATCCAAGTCCCAAAAGGTGTCAACATTTGGATCCTCACCGTGACCCTCCACCAAGACCCTGAGATCTGGGGGCCCGACGCTGGCCGCTTCAACCCAGAGCGGTTCGCCAATGGTGTCCCCAAAGCGTGTAAAGCTCCCGCACACGTACTTGCCCTTTGGGGCCGGGCCTCGCTCTTGTCTAGGGCAGAACTTCGCGATGATGCAGCTGAAAGTCCTCCTTGCCCTCATAATTTCCAACTTCTCCTTAGAAATCTCGCCCAATTACAGACACTCTCCGGCTCTGACTTTGGTCATAGAGCCTGAATTCGGAGTGGATCTCATATTACGGAGACTCTGACCTTCAAAGACAATGCTCTAGATGTATTCTTATTAGTGTTCTACTTGTCTTTTCTTGAGCTTTGGCAACTAGTTTTTTTTTATTCCCCGAAATGGTCAATTCTGTGTTCTTGCATTCCTTTGTAGTTTGATATTCGTATAATTCTTCACACCTTTTTTAATAATGACCTCTAATTGGTTGGTTAGTTATATGTCATATTGTTAAGATCCGGCGTGTGAGGGTGTTAGCCTATTAAGCAAAAGTAGATGTAATCAGGAGCATTTAAATGTAATCATAAGTTGGGAACCAAGAAGTAAAAGATACAAAATTCAGATAAATGAAGCATCATATTGTCCTTTCAATGGATGAAATTTGTTCCACCATAAGGATTGATTTAAAATCTTGATTGAGTGCGAGCACTTAATGCATTCACTGTTTCCGTCTCAATGAGAATGATACCTTAAGTGGTACACCCATACCACATTTATCCTAAATTAATTTTTGCGTCACAAAAACTCCCGAATAGGTACACTTTCACCTGTGCCACATTTACCCAACTAAAGTTTACTTCACAAAAACTCACAAATTAATACACCCATGTCACATTTACTCCCAAAATTAGCGCACTCGTGCCACATTAACCCCCTAAATATCCCAAATACACCCTAGTTGCTGGAGGTGTGCAGATCCCTCGTCTTCGAGGCAATTCTTGACAAATCTCACCGTGTATATGTTTTTTTTTTTTTTTTTTTTATCGGTCTTATTCTATTCCTATTCTCTCTCGGACTTTTGCCCTGCCTCCTTGCAGGGCGTGGGAGTCGAAACCCACTCCTGAAACTAATTCGTCCCCACCCCAACCCCCCGAGAATGTGGGGATTCGAACCCCACCTCCCCCTTCCAAGTTGGAAGGGTGGCCACTGGGGTAAACCCCAGTGGTTACCGTGTATATGTTGAGGGAGTATTGAATTCGCTAGTTTGATGTGCATATTTTTATTTTCTCATGAACTTCAAGTCCTACATATATCTCCTTGTTTTTTTTTTAATGCAAGAAAATGTTTATATTGAGTTGAGACCTACTTCCCTTGGTGTTGAAATGCTCGGTTTAAGGCACCAACGAAACATCAACTGTCCACTCAGTGAGGCCATCACTACAATTCCACCACGATGAAAGTGGGAGCCTAAGGATGCGCATGGTAACGCTTCTTGCTCGGGGAAGAGTTTCTTTCGAAATAGTTTTTTTCTATTTCTACTCCGGGGAGCAATTTCTGAGTAAAATAAGGTGTTTGGTAATTACACAAAATTTCTATTCTAGAAATACAAAAAGAATAGAAATGCGTTTGGTACAATTTTTTATTTTTTGTATTTATTTATTTTTTATTCTTGCTCACGGACCGCCAACCGCCAGCCACCGCCTCGTCGCCACCGCCCGCCAGCCGCAATGGCGGTCGGGGGGCGACGATGACGGCGGCTAGTGGTCCTATGGCGGCAACGGTGGTCGGTGGCGGTCATCGGAGGTCGGGAGTGGCCGATGGGCTGTGGGCGGCAACGACGACGATGGTCGTTGCTAGTGGGGCGACGGTTGGCGACAACCGGCGGTCGGCCGACGGTGACGGTGGCCGGCCGGAGGTGGCCGGGCGATTGGCAAGCGGCCACCCAAGGCCGCAATAAGCAAGAAAAACAAAAGAAAAAAAGAAAAGAAAAAAATTAGCTTATTTCTAGAAATTGTTCCTAGGAACAAGAAGTTTTTTTTTTTTTTTCCTTATTTCTATTCCAAATCTGTTAGGGAACAAAAAAATAGAAAAATTGTTCTCGGGAACAAAAGTTTTATCAAACGGATTTCTTCTCTTTTTTTTATTCCGAAGAACAAAAGAACATAAATTGAGAAAAACAGAAACGTTACCATGCAGGCCCTAAAATCAACTATACATCTCAGCCTAGACCTATCATTTGCAAACTAATCAAGGTGTTCTAAAAGTAAGGATAGGCTATGAATTGAACATATAACCCGTTAGTTTGCAAACCAAGTCTTAATTTCCAAACTAATCACCGTGATAGCATGTAAAAGATCTCATTAACAATATAATTAAGTAATCTCCAAGCAATGAAATACAAAGGTAAATTCTACATTCTATCCACTTCAATTCCTGCTCGAATCCCTTCTTTATATTGAGCATTTTAATCCATATTTTCCTTACCGTTAATAATGAATAAAAATGCAAATGGCATACTAATGGGCTGAGTAAAGTAAAAGAGGAAAATGATACCATAAATGTCATAACATCCATATGACGCTCACTTGATGGCTATAACTACTCTCTTTTTTTCCGATTACTTGAGTGCCATAACTTATGTATAACTCTTACTTGAGGGCCATAACATTTTTCTTTCCGATAATTCAAGTGTCATATGACTTTTTAATCGATCATTTGAATGCCATAACTTTTTTAAAACATTCAAAATTGTTATGCCACTCAGATTTCCGACACTTTGGTGAAAGTTTTTAAAAAGTTTTGGCACTCAAGTTATTGTTTTCTAGAAGTTCTAGCCCTCAACTAATTGAAAAAAGAAGAAGTTATGGCTTGACATTGGTGCGTTTGGTTCAATATTCCTGTGGCTTTCAGCCCCGAAACCCCTTGGGCACCATTTGGTTCAATTTTTCCAAATTTTTTGAAAAATTTTCAACTTACCTTCAAAATGTTGAAAGCCTAAAGCTAGTAGGGACTAGCTTTGGGCTTTTAGCATTCAAAAAAAAAAAAAGTCCAGGATGCTAAAATTATTTTTTCTCTTCCAAAACTACCCTCACTAATTTTTCATATTTTCGATTTTTGCCCTTTTTGTTTATTTATTTATTAATTGAAAAAGGAGGCAGCCCTTCGCCGGTCCGGCGAAGGGTTTTGTTCTATTTTCAAATATATATATATATTATACCTTTCAAAGCCCATTGTAAAAGTTTTTTTTACCAAATGCATATTCAACTCAAAATCCATTTGTAAAAAAATTTTACCAAACACAATTGCATTTCCCTAAATAGCTTTGGGTTTTCAGCATTTGCATTGGACTCAAAGGCCATTGCAAATGCCGAACCGAACGCATCTGTGTTTTCATTCTAAAGTAAAAGTTACCACGACAAGAGAGAAGTATAAAGTGTCAAAATTGAGTATGAGGCTTATTTATTTTTAGTACCAAAAGTTTTTGTTGAATTACTTAAACGTCAAATCTAAGAAAAATGATCATTCAAGTACATTTGGCGAAAAATTCCGATAAAAATAACTACTTAGAATTTATAGTTAAAATTTTAATATGAGTTGGCATTTTAAACAAAAAAAAAAAAAGTCCACGTGGTATTTCCATGGATACATTTCTCCTCCTCTCCCTCCACGTCATTTTTTTCTTCTCCTTTCTCCCTTTTAACCCATCACCACCCAGACCTACGGGCTGAGCCACAACCTCAGCAAATGACGTCACGCCACCTCCTTCTCACCAAGGGCGATTTTAGGGGAAACCAAGGCTTTTATGGTTGTCCCAAGGCAGCCGGAGGCGGCGAGGGGGTCGTCATTGATGTAGTCGGAGGTGGAAAAGCAGTTAGGATCGTCGGAGGAGGAGGAGGAAGTGGCGGAGGGCTTGGCGTAGGAGAAGCGGGTGTGGCGGGAGGTGGAGAGAGTGACAAGGGCGCGAGTTGGCGAGAACCACTCACGGGTCTTGAAGAGGATGTTGAATTCTTTGACGGGTTGAACAGAGAGGGTGAGAAACGACATGGTTCAAATCTGTGAGAAGAGTGTTGTTCAATCGAGATCGCTTGGTTTCATCAAATCAGAAAGCCACGAAACACATCTAGCAATTGATGAACGCCCACATTGGACAGAAACCGATGAACAGGTGTACGAACCTCACTTAGACATTTCATTGAACACCTAAGGTACAACAGTCGAGGGGAGAATCGTAAAGCATTTGGGGCGCAAACTCAGACTAGAACAGACCATGACCATAAAACAACACTAATGGTACACAGAAAAAGGTATGACTAGGCCCGGAACATGCTCGAACTGAGGGTAGCGAGCCCTAATCCGCCGATTGGACAAAACAGGGGAATAGAGGAGCTTGGGCATACCTTGTGAAGGGAAAGTTGTCGAACGCGATTGCTGGGTAGATCGGAAAAAACAGCTCCAAAACCGCCTTCAGGGACTTGGCTGGCGAAGGAGGCTACACCAATCGCGACTTGAACTCCTCACCATGTGTGGCCGAGAATGGATCCGACTGAGCTATCCGTTTTTGGCTTTGTTTTTCAACGAATCGACTTTGTTGACGGCGGACTTTGAGGTGGTTTTGATGAATTGCCCAGACAAGTAGCTAGAGAGAAATTCCCTTTCGCTCTCTTGCTGCACTCCCATTTTCCCCCACTCTGCATCCCCTTTCTGTCGGTCGTCAGCAAGAAATTGATTTTTCTTGTTGAACGACGTCGTTTTAGGCTTCTTATGCGTTCTCAGTTTTCCCTTCCATCTTAGGATAACTTCCGTGCAGGTTCATGCTGCCAGGAATGAAGAAATCAACCAGCCTATGCTTATCGTTCTGTGCCACCAGCAGATAATAAACAGCAGCAATTAGACCGGCATGGCGTGTCACCAGCAAGTAATTGCCAGCAGCGACCAGGCCAGCACAGAGGGAAGAAGACGTACACACCAGCGCTCGATTTGCCCAGGCCAGACTCACGCTTGGCGGAACCGTCCAGCAACACCGCAGAAGGAATGAACTAGGGAGGAAATGAGAGGGTATCTTACTGAACCTTGGTCAATAATCTCTCTCGCCGATTGGTCCTTCTGCTTGAAACCAAGTAGACCGAAGAACCGGGCTCCAGGCGAGAGACAGAAGGTGGATCGATGGCGATGAGGTTGAAACTTTGGTTCAGTAAAAGAGAAGAAACACGACAATCAGAAAGAAAAACCCAACTGTGCTATTTTGCTAGTCTCGAAAGTGTAGATTTTTTTGCAAGAAACTCTTTGAGATTATAAAAGTACTTGATCGATCTTAATCAGCTTGTTCACAGGTCACTTGACTGGTCACCTTGTGCCTTTACTCAATCACAAAAATTATATATACATATATATATATATATATATATATATATATATATATTCACATTTTGAATTTTTTAGTCTGTCACGTATTTATCATCTCTCTTTCCAGGATAAGTTAGACAATGCATTAATATAATGGGCTGACTATGTGTTAGCTAGCCAACTATAGACGTCATGTCATGTCGTATCAACTTTTATCTTGTATTTGTTTATAGCTTCGATTTTATAGTGAAAGAGGAGCATAACCGAAGACTTCCAAACAGGGACCTCTGAATATGGGTAAAATTTGTTAAGTTAATCAAGCTTTGCTCAGCTCTTGATGTCCAAGTGAACCTTTCCTTTTTCTTTTTGCCCGCATAGTTTGTTTTTTTTTTTTTTTTTTTTTTGGTCGGTGCCCGCATAGTTAACTCATGGACGAAGACCAACTTATATTATGTGTAATTACATTTTCCATTACGATTAACTTACGGGACACGTCTCTTTTTAATTTTTAAATCGAATCCAGGAAGCAGACCCTTCATCATCGCCGTGAGCGAACTAATAATCAACTCACAATTTTAGGTTAGCATCATTTTTGTTGCGGAATATGGACCAAATAATCGGATAAAATAGTCTGAATGGAGGAAAGGGAATCGGACATCGAATTTACATTATTCGGTTTGAATATCGAAACCTACATCCACATGGAGAGCAGTACGGAATTCCACTATAGAAACAAGCGACGCACCATAGATTATAATCACTCGAGCACTCAAACACACTCTCAGTGTTTCCCAACCCAAATTACACCCAAATAACTCATACAGTGTTTAGCCCACCATAATTCCTAATGAAACCTCACTCAAAGAATTAAACAAATTCTACTCACAAGAATTTAACTAGCAAAAATAAACGGGTATAATTTACAACGAGAAAAATCCCTCACCCAAGAGAACTCTCTACACTCTTCTACAGTCTTAAAGCTCTCTCTCGGCCACCAAAATAACTCGGCGCCTCGCTCAGCCACCAAGGGAACTAAGAAAATATTAGGTAGTCCCGGACCGCCAGGTCACCGTGCACCCGCCCAATGAAGATGCAACACATGGCTCCACGTGGTGACAAGCCCACCATTATTTTCGGTCAAATTTTTGCACCCCTTCCCTCTCTTCATTAAATGCTTTGTTCTTGGCCCACCATCACTTTTCAAAGAAGGTTTTGCATCCCCCATCTCTCTCTTCATTAAATGCTTTATCCTTCTCTGCACGCTTTGGGTACGTTTGTTTGTGTTTCTATTCTTATTTTGTTCTTGGGGAATAGAAATAGAAAAAACTATTTCTTTTCCAGAGAACAATTTTTAACCAGAAAAACACATTTAGTAAACTTGTTTCAGAAAAAAAAAAAAAAAGAGAAACATGTTTGGTAAATTTGTGTTCTTTTTTTGTTTCTTTTAACTTTATAATATTTTTTATTTTATTTTTTTTTTTTTTTTTTTTTTCTTCTTTTGGCCGGTTGTCGGCTTCGGCCATGGCCGGCAACCAGCCGACGAGGGCCGCCGGGCTCACCCGGCCACGGCGAGGCTCATCGGCCCTCGACAAGGCCGAGCCTTGCCGTGGTTGGGTGAGCTTGGCCTCGCCGTGGTTGGGCGAGCTTGGCCTCGCCGGTGGTCGGGCGAGCTCGACCTTGCCGGATCCGGGCGAGCCCGAGCTCGCCAAGCTAGCAAGGCTCGGTAGGCGCGGGCGAGGCTAGGCAAGCTCGGGCTCGCCCAGATCCGGCGAGGCCGAGCTCACCCAGCCAAGGCGAGGCCAAGCCTCGCCAGGGGCCGGCGACGCTCGGCCTTGCCGAGGGCCGGCGAGGTCACCTACCAAAGAAAAAATAAGAAGAAAAATAGAAGAGAGAGAAATTTTGTTTCTTGAAAGTGTTTCCGGAACAAAAAAACCAATTTTTCTTGTTTCTTATTTCTGTTTTTTTTTGTTCCCGGGAACAAAAAAATGATTTGGAACAAAAAACGCAAACAAACGCATTTCTGTTCTTTTTTTGTTCCCGAAACCAAAAAAACAGAATTTTTATTAAAAAACAGAAACAAAGAACATAAACAAACGCACCCTTCTTCTCCCGCTCGCACGTAGAAGCACCCCTTCCCCTCTCTCTTTCAAAATTTCTCTCTATATTTTTCTCCATCAAAGCCACACGACGCTCGCCCTCTCTTTTTAAAAAATCTCTCCCTCCCAAAAGCCCGCCCGTCGCCTCCAAGCTCAGCCACCTCCGCCGTGAGAAGAGGAGGCGCGGCTCCTCACCCGCGGGGACATGCTGTCTTTCGGAATAGCACGGGAGGACTTTTCAAACCCGTTCCTCCACATGAAACGAAGGAGCTGGAGTTAGGATCGGAGGCGACCACGACCAAGACGCGGAGGTAGTCAGAGGTCGAGGTCGAGACCCAACAGCTATGATCAATGTGGCTCTTAAGAGCGAGAGAGATCGTTCACAACGGCAGCCGTGGTGTCATCGCAACTCGCAACACCTGGCCGGGAGAGAGAGGGAGCGAGTGGCTCCTGGTGGTGACAATGGAGGTGGCTGAGCTCGGAGGCGACGGGCGGGCTTTTTGGAGGGAGAGATTTTTGAAAAAGAGAGAGGGCGGGCGTCGTGCGGCTTTGATTGAGAAAAATATAGAGAGAAAATTTTGAAAGAGAGATGGGAAGGGGTGCTTCTTCGTGCGAGCAGGAGAAGAAGCATGCAAAGAATGATAAAGCATTTAATGAAGAGATAGATGGGGTGGGGACGCAAAACCTTCTCTGAAAAGTGATGGTGGGCCAATAGAAGAACAAAGCATTTAATGAAGAGAGTGAAGGGGTGCAAAAATTTGACCGAAAATAATGGTGGCCCGTCTCCACGTGGAGCCATGTGTCGCCTCTTCATTGGGCGGGCGCACGGTGACCTGGCAGTCCGGGACTACCTAATATTTTCTTGACTTGGCGCATCTTCTCCGTTGGACATCTCTCTCTTTTATAATACAAAAGAGGGTTTCCATCATTTATTGCAACATGCTGAAAGTCTTCTTCAGAAAAAGAAAAAAGACAAAGCAAGCCCACCATAATCCATGGGCGTCCATGCATGTGCATGCATTAAAGGAGAGGAGAAAATGGACGTATGAACCTTTCTTTCTTCTTTCTTTTTCTCTCTCTCAAAGTCAACAATGATGGGCTTTGGCAGAAGACAAGAAAGGGAACACCCATCCTTGCATGCAAGTGGGCCACCGTCCACTTTCCTCCATTCAAAAGTCCAACCTGCAGAGATGAGTAGAAGACAACAAAAGAAGCCACACATTAGCCTCTTCATGCTTGCAGCTCATGAATGAAATCCGCATGCAATCTTCTTCTGACAATTTCAGCTGATCAATTTACATTCAATGGGCCCAAACTCGAGACGTATTTTCAACAATTTTTCCTATTTAATCTACTCAAAACTCACCCGAGATAGAGAGAGGAGAGAGAGAGAGAGAGAGACGGAGACAGAGAGACAGAGAGAGATGGAGGTGCAAGTATTGAAACTCATCTTCACAGCCTTGGCGGCCGCATTCCTGAGCGCTGTGATTCGAACTTTGGACATCGTGATATGGAGGCCGCAGAGGCTACGGTCGAAGCTCCGGGAGCAAGGCATCCAAGGCCCTCCGGGTTCTTTTCTCATCGGGAACCTCCGCGAGATAAAGAAGCTTCAACCAAATTCCACCACACCCTCAACATCACCATCGCGCAAAGATCAACAAGCCATAACGCACGACTGCTCCTCCAAGCTCTCCCCATTCCTACATCGCTGGAGACAGCAATATGGTAACTAATTTGATCGATTTTATGGCACTCAGTTCTAATGAGATTTATTTTGGGTTGACCACAAGGTTAATGGTTTCTTTTATTTTGTCTCTTGGGTATCTTTCTAGGGACTGCGTTCATGTTCTCAATGGGGAACATACAGGTGCTGTACGTGAACGATGTGGAGGCAGTGAGGGAGATAAGCACGTGCACTTCGTTGGACTTTGGAAAGCCTTCTTTCCAGCAGAAGATGATGGGTCCGATGCTTGGCCAAGGCATTGCAAACTCCAATGGCGCCAAATGGGGTCAACAGAGAAAGATTCTTGCTCCTGAGTTCTACGTCGACAAAGTTAAGGTGATCTTAAACACACCCCCTCTCCCTCTCTCTGTCTCTATTTGCACGTAGACCCAAGATTATTACTGAGAGAGAGAGAGAGAGAGAGAGAGAGAGTACACCGGACATGATGAAACGCAAGCAATTATAGAACTTTCCAAGAAAATATTATAATTATGAATCTTACTAAAGAAAAAATTGAATTTGAAGTTTTAGGGAATACGATTCAGTATGTTTTGCTATGTTCAAGTGGGACATGTCCCTCTCGATGTCTTGAACCAGACCGGGCAAAGGTTCAAGATGCTGCTTCAAAAACCTAGGGACGTTCTTTGAATGATTATTTAGGGTACTAATCTCTTGTGTAGGGTATGATAAACTTGATGGTGGAGTCCTCAATTACTTTGGTGAATTCATGGAGTGAAAAGATCGAGATGGAAGGAGGAGTTGCTGAGATCAAGATTGACAGCCACATGAGGAGCTTTTCTGCAGATGTGATCTCCAAGGCATGCTTTGGGAGCAACTCTGCCGAGGGACAAGAAATCCTTTCGAAACTTAGAGCTCTCGAAGAAGCAATCGCCAAGATAGCCTTCAGCTCTGCAATCCCTGGGTTTAGGTAAATTATTCAAATGAATTGCTGGATAAAAGAATCATTTTATTGGATCTAATTTACCTTGCGTACCGGTTGAAAGGAAATTTAAAATTACGCCCCATTGAGTTTTGGTTGAATTAATGAAGATATAATTTTTCAATAGGAACATTCATTCGTCCAAGCCTTGCCGGAGCGAACTGGCCGTAACATCCCATGTGACAAGTTGCAATTGACTATTATGAATTGCAAATTGAACTTGTAAATTAAGACGACATTACCGCAGTTGTGAAGTTATAGGAGATCGTCACATGTTGGGTAGAGCTAAGAAACCTCAAGCGCCTAGTTGGAGGCATAGATTATTCCTTCCAAAAAAAAAAAAAAAACCTCGTTCTTCTGCATTAGAGTGAAATATACTCTTAATTTTTGACTTGTTGTCAATTTTGAGTATGTTTCCCTTGGGTTTCTTCTGGAAGACCCCTCTTATACTATCATGAAAATCCCTTCCTTTCCTCTTAATGATATTTTAGCAATTTGTCGAAGCTTAAATAATATGTTTTGTCATCAAATTTTAGAGGAAAAATAGTCCATTAGTGCATACATGGATAAATCAATTTCTGCTCCTTCTAATCTTACGGATCCATACATCTCGCATAACGTGGGAATCCCTTCTAGATACTTGCCAACAAAGAGCAACAGGGAAATATGGAAGCTGGAGAGAGAGGTTCAGTCCTTAATCCTGAAGGTAGTCAAGGAACGAAAGGAAGCAACCTCAGAGAAGGACATGCTTCAGTTGATACTCGAAGGCGCTAAAACAGCGGCGAGCTGGGACGCGGCGATGCGATGAGCCATTTCATCGTGGACAGCTGCAAGAACATCTACTTTGCTGGGTACGAGACGACGGCCGTCACTGCCATCTGGACATTGATGTTGCTGGCCTCGAATCCGGGATGGCAAGCCAAGGTACGCGAGGAGGTCATGCAAGTGTTGCGCGGTGGCCAACTTCCCGATGCTAACATGCTCCAGAAGATGAAAACGGTTAGTGAACACATACATAACACGAGTTATTTTCGATGCATATACGAAATGAGTTTCATGATAGGAAACCAACATAAAAGCACGGATTAACTTGAAAACTTTCCCTTATGCACATACTTGTGATGAAATTCATCATTTCTCATGGATTCACAGTTAATTATGTGAGAAGAGAACTTATATTTTCTTTGGCGATCCACTTGACAAAAGGTTCCAAGTAAGTTGGGTCTCGAACCACCTAATTTATATAATTTTCACACGCATCTCTTAAATACAGTCAGAGCTACCGTGTAAAGAAATAATCCACGATATTTATATATGCCACTAATACGACCAAAAACACACATGGTCTTAATGAAGAATTAAACTTTTTTTCTTTCAGTTATCAACAATTATAGACTAATTAGTTCGCATTCACGGTATTGATTGCAGTTGACGATGGTAATCAATGAGTCACTACGTCTCTACCCAGGCGTGGCCATTGTCACAAGAGAGGCCCTGAAGACTTGAAGTTTGGGAACATCCAAGTCCCAAAAGGGGTCAATGTTTGGACCCACGTGGTGCCCCTCCACCACGATCCCGAGATCTGGGGGCCCGACGCCGACCGGTTCAATCCGGAGCGGTTCGCCAATGGAGTCATCGGAGCTTGCAAGTTCCCATACATGTACATGCCCTTCGGGTTCGGGTCTCGTACGTGTCTAGGGCAGAACTTCGCGATAGCCGAGCTGAAAGTCCTCCTTGCCCTCGTAATTTCCAACTTCTCCCTGTCAATCTCGCCCAAGTATAGACACTCCCCAACTTTAAGGTTGGTCATTGAGCCTGAATTCGGAGTGGATCTTCTCGTAAGGAGACTCTGAACTTCGAAGAAAATCTTGTTTCACATTTCAAGTTAAGAAAACGTGAAAACCCCTTCATCATTTGTAATAACGGTGTGTCGCATTTTGTTTGCTCTTATTAGTAACTCTTATTAATGTTCTACTTGTCTTTTCTTGTGCTATGATTACTAGCTTTTTTTCCCCAAAATAGTCGATTCCGTGTTCTTATATTCCGCTTGTATTATGACATTAGTATAAATTCCGCACTTCTTTTTCTACAATGACATTTAGCGGGGTGCTTATAGTTAAATTGTCATTTTATTAAGGTTTACATGGGAGGATGTTAGCTTATTAAGCGAAAGAAGTCCCACGTCAGGAATGTAATGCAATTGGGAGTAGTTACAATATCATACTTGCTCATTCATTAGTTTAAACTTTTGAACGACGGATCGAAAAAAAAAAAAATCGTACACAAATGGCAATGATGTTCAACTGCAACCTATCAAGAAAATTGGGAAATGTTAAATGTTTTTCTGATTTTTCACTCTTATGTTTTAAAATATGTCTCGAGTTTAAGCTCATTAAACAAACTCGGACCTCAAATTGGTTAACTTGCGGATAAGGAAATATTCCTATCATTCAAGTGGAAATTGGCAAGGGAAAATCAAAAAGGGAAAGTCAGAACTTTGACTTGGATTTTGGATGCACATGCCAACTTCCTCGGCCAAGAGAGGAAATAAATAAATGAAACGGAAAAGGAAAAATAAGAAAATCAAACTCTACTGGAAGTCGGCAAACGTGAAACCGAATTCCACTTTATTCGATTTCTTAATCCCAGTAGATGTTGACTACTCCTTTGACCAATCCAATTTTAGGACTTTCTCTGGCGGAGGCATATATAAACGTATTTGAGGGTTTCTCTTAGGTGTGGCTTGCTTGCACGAATATTGCGGTCAGCACCGTTGTTGATACTAGCATGGAAGCGCTATTATTCTAGCAAATGCTTGGCAGGTTTTCATTCGTGCAATTACATCCGAGAAGAATTAGTGTTTGTAGCCGATTAAATCTTGTGATAAGATTTGCGTGTAATTCCTTTATGAGATTAAGAGATTATTTCTTGAGGAGTTTCGAGGCTAAATACTACATGCGTTATTGGATGTAATTGGGACTTAGGAAACACCGAGAGAGTATTTGAGTGACTAGAGTATGTAATCTCTTTGTATCGCTTGATCTATAGTGAAATTCGTCGCTGCTCTCCCTGTGGACGTAGGTCTTTACGACCGAACCATGTAAATCTGGTGTCCAATTTATCTTCTTCTTCTTCTGTCTATATTATTGTTCGATCGCTCGCTTTCCACGACATCCTACGCCAATATTAGATGACCATAAGTAGAGCGATGATGTGGTCAGCATTTGCTGTGCCTTTAGCATTTATGTATTTAGCCGATCAAAATTGAGAGAGAGAGAGAGAGCTTTATATTTCACTTAACAGGCATTTGGCAAAACGTACAAAATCCATATTCACTTCATAAGTTCTGTCTCGTGTAGAACTAGAAGTTATGGTTTGCTGGATCCATATCTCGCCAAAGTGTGATCACTGGTTGAAGTAGATTAATTATGTTTTAATAATTGCAAGTAAAATTATGGTTTGTCTACGGATTATGGACAGGCCGAATGTAATCTCGATTGTTTTTCTGTTGAAAAAAATGGGCTTTAGGTTTTATTGGAGGGAAAATTCACTTAAAAAGAATAGGCCTAATGACATTTCATGGTGCAATGAACTCTTATGAGTCTTTTAAAAAGTGAGCCTATATTCAAATAATATTTTATCCATTTAGGAACACTTATGATATGGGATTTGCCAAATTAATCCCCTTGGGCAAATTCAAACAATTAAAGGCACGGTTTCCTAAATCAAAGGAAAACAATTAATGTGTTGAAAACAAACAACACAAAATTACTGGTTACTGGCAACATAACAAGGCATAGACATACCTAAGTACTTGTGGGATTTGACACCTATAGAGTGGGATGTGAGATATACTAGAGGGTTTGAGGCTCCCATCCCAATGAGGCCACGTGAGATGAGCAAGCCTAAGCTGGCTCACTATTGCCAGCGACTCGTAGGACAACCTCCACCTTCTCAATACCATCGTAGTTGGAACCTAAAGTAACTAGGGATTTTGGACTACAAGATGTGTGTGTAGAGGCATAGTGCTAAAGCGAGTACAACATGCACAACAGGTGATATCAATGGATACACTGCTTCTAATTACTAAAAATTAAATTTTGCATCATTAATGCCTTTTACAAAATAAAGGTTAACATAGATGCCTTCCCTTTAAAATCCTACCTACAATACCATCTACCACGATTGTTAGTGACCTTCTTAAAATTCCACAAGTGATGATTGGAGATCACATATAAAAAATTAAATAAAAGAGAAATTCGAGCATAAATCCACTATTGATTTTAATCGATCCTAATTGAGTCGCCAAGTTGTCGCCTAAGAAGTACCGACACTTTTCGAGAGCCTTCTGTCCAACACTCTGACTCGTGTCCAACCCGTTCCGACACACGGTTAATGAGTGTCGAAAAATCCAACACGTGGTCAACTCTTTCTGACACGCAAATTTAAAATTTCGACATGCGATTCTGACACACACGGGATCAATTTTAAAAATTTTCAATACTTAAGGGATCAAAATGTAAATATATGAAAAAGTAATGAAAATAACAAAAATAAAGGTGAAAGAAAAAAATTCTCACTCTCAAATTTCTCACTTTTGAGTTCGAGTGACAATTGAACGCCCCTCTTCTCGCCGACATCGCTCTACCGCCCCTACGGCCCGCCTCACCTATGACATCCTCGTTCCAACCCGTTTTTCAGAATGGAATTATTTCGGCAAGTGATTGTCAGACGGGATTACCTTAAGGATCAATAAACCCCGAAGGCATCAAAAAGGCTACTTTGGGACAAAAACTCGATTTTTCATCAACGAGACTTAAAAATTCAGAAATGAGGAGACAGGCCATGAGCGAGGACCCGAGTGGGCCCAAGGCCACACGCCCAAGGGGTGGGCAGCCAAGAGAGGCCCATGGGCCCTTCAAGCCCATTAAGCCATCCTTCAAAATCTTGGCATCTAATGCATACAAGGACGTATTTAGTGTATGAATAATGTGAGATCTTGATGAAAATGCCGAAATGCCCTTCCTTTGGACTAAAGACAAAAGGGCAAAGATGGAATTGGCAAGGGAAGGGGCGGCACATGCATGGAGGGGGGCGGCAAAGAGGGAGCTTGAAGGTTTTCTAGTCTAACTAACTAGTCTAGCTAAGCCCTATTCACTCAAGTGCTCAAAATCTCCCCATTAATGCATAGATCTTGCTTATTCAAGAAGTCTTCCTTGATTGATTAACATGAGTCCAAGATTTGATGGACAATTAATGGACTAGACTTCTCTCTCTCACCGCCAGCCACTCTCCCTCATTCTCACTTTCTCTCATTTTTCCTCACTTGTTTGTCCTCAAGCACATCCTCTCTCTCCTTAGCCCTAGCCGAACCACCATCTCCATTTTCACTTACATCTCAAGCTTGTTCTTCCATTTTTCCTCTGGTTTTTCCATTACCTACAACCATCCATTGCACCCCGATGCCGCACCGCCCTCCACACGCCATTTCTATCGCTGTAGCCAAGCTTTTGAAGCTGTGGAGGCCACTGTCCAGCCCCCACGGCAGCTTCCTCTCCCTCATTTCTTCTTCGGTTTGGTCTCCCACGAAGCTCGGATGCCGAATCACCACCGAACCACTGTCGTGCCACCGCTAGACCGCCGACCAACCACCGTCCAGCTCCCCCGTGCCTTGTGGACGTGTGACCAGCGGCCCTCAGCGGCTGTCCGTCCTTGCCGCTCTTCCCTCGACACTTGTGGAAGCCCGAATGTCGGCATGAGTGGCTTTCTAGCCCTTGATTAAGGTTATCATTGCACTTAGGGAGTAGTTTAGGGTTTGTTTATGGCTAAATGATGATTTATTAGTGTGATAAATGGATGTTTTGTCATAAATAATTGTTGGGTTTAGATAGGTTATCGAACCTTTTGACGATAGGTTATCAGACTTTACCTTGGATGGTAAGTTATCACGTTTAGGGCAATAGATTATCGGATTTTGGCGATGGGTTATCGAATTTTAAATGATAAGTTATCGGGCTCTTGACAATAGGTTATCATGTGTAGGGCGATAAGCTATCGAATTGTGCCAAGTGAAGTTGATATGTTGTTATATTATGCCATAATAGGATGATAGACTATTATGTGATATATGTGTTATATGGAGTATGGATTGTATGTTACTCATGTTATGGGTTAAAGGTATTATGTGTTGTACGTGTTGAAGCGTCACATGTATTACACGTTTTATGTGAGTTATATGGGTTATGCATGGCATGGTAATTGAAAGATGAGTTATGTGATGATGGCACGTGGTAAATGACTTTAATCTATTTTGATAAAGTGGCATATATGCCATGGATTTGTGAATTAAATGGTGCATTCATATATGATATAGTATGATGCACGTGTGTAACATGATGGCATTTGGCAAGTGATGTGACATATTGAATGGGTATCACGTGGATTAATAAGAAATATATTAAAAGAATTGTGTGATGGTATGCCCGTGTGATCACCTAAGACCCTGATGCGTTTTACACGGGGTGTAAACCCATCCTAATGTGTTTTTTGTGGATGGATTTCGGAATGAAGCTCCTTACAGGAATGACCATCCTAATACATTTTACTCGAGATGATAAGGTGCTTGATGAGGCGAGACAATACCCGGTTACGCCAAATGACTGTGAACCTTCGAGTTGGCCTTGGGTCCTGAATGGTCATAATAATCTAGACATATTTGTATGGAAAGTGCATGAGATTCATATGTATTCAGATCCAGATTATTGCATGGCATGAGCGCATGATTTAAACCATAATGCACATTCATATGCTTGGCTCAAGAGCATGGACTATATGATGGAAATTGCCTATGTGTCTATATTGATGGCTATGAACAATATATTCGTTTTTATGTGAATAGTGAGGGTAAAGCAAGAAGAGCGTTGCCATGTTTTGTGATCAATAGAAAATTGCATGTATAGGGCGTTTCCGAGGTGAACGACTTCCCTACGCGAGATCTAGAAAGTTTACTCATTGAGTTTATCTCATCATTGTTTGTTAAATGTTTATAGGCCCTAAGAATGGCTAAGCCATTCTGCTAAATCCGGTTTGGCCTCCCTATAGAGTACAGCCAAGAAGTGACATTGTATCTCGTACAGGGAAGGGTCGACGTGCATTACACGTGCTACGCCACGACCATCTGGGTCAACTAGGACCTACCTAACCTTGTGCCTCACCGATTCGTGGCCTAGTACTTCTAGATGGTTAATGAGAGCCATGGTCCCATCTGTGGTTTCGATGGTCCACTAGGTGTCAGAGGTTCAAGGAGAGGCATCAGTTGGGATGCTAAGGACAGGAACATTCCCAATGGGGAAGTGTCCGACCCTGAGCTCTACCCCAATTTGATCACCGAGTCAAAACCATGGATCCCGGAGCCCATAGAGGCTTTAGGTAATAGTGAGGTTAGTGACACTTTTGAACTGCCCTCATAGCATTAGAGGTGCTAGGTGTACCCTGGACCACTTTTTGGTGAAGGTTGTGGCGGCGTTTTGAACTAATCGGATGTGGCAAAGCTTGTTAGGATTATGATGGTTTGATTAGCATATTGAAAATGGCCTGTATGTGATGTTGGCTTCTGATGCATATAGATATATGAGTATGTTTTTAACCATCCATGTTTGATGATTGAATTGAGATTTGTTTACATTTCTACTTGTGCATTTTATCGTTATTGCGAATCAGGTCAACGACACGTCCTAGGATGTCACGATCGAACGACCATAAGTATGGAAGTGAGGGGTGCCGCACGCATGAAGT
Source organism: Eucalyptus marginata (assembly GCA_014182565.1). Lineage (NCBI taxonomy): Eukaryota > Viridiplantae > Streptophyta > Magnoliopsida > Myrtales > Myrtaceae > Eucalyptus > Eucalyptus marginata. Next base: position 9,916,430 of record CM024594.1, on the reverse strand, counting down.
GGGTCGGGGCGTGACACCACTCGCTACTGCAGCCGCCTCCGCCCCAAACCAACTCACTCTAACCTCACCTCCGCCAGGTGCGTTTCCTTACCTTTTTCGTAGCTTGATTCGGCCGATTGGGATCTGAAATTTTCTTGGAGAGTTGCTTGTCATGTATAAACTTATCCATTGTTGTTTGACAGCCTGGGAGATCCATTTCATTGTGCGGTTGCATCTAGGAAAAATGTTGGACAAGGTTGACGTTTGCCGTGAGGAGTTAGATGATCAGAACTTGGAATTTGAGTAGTTTCGTTACTTTTGGAATGAGACTCGGTTAGGAAATTATATTTTTGTGCTTATTTGGGATTAGTGATTTCGTGAGCCAATTGTGGGTAGTTAGCTCATGGTCAGAAAGATTGATAAGGATGAAATAGAAGAGACCTAGTATTTGCATGATTCATAGATTCGTGAAAGCAAACTTAAAGTTGTGATTTTTTACTTTTTATTTTTTTTTTTTTGCTTCTTTTCACCTCTCGCAAGCGTCGCCTACGAGTTATCTCTTTTGGTATATATCATTGGCTTGTGAGTTATCTCTCACATTTTCCATGGTGAATTTAGTGATTTCATTTTCTTTAGTTCTTGTCCAGAACCTTATTTTGCAGAGGAGCTCCAAGCCAGTCTTATCGAGAACTCCGAATTCTATCTGGGAATATAAGAAATCTCACTAATCTTCGACAAGTGTAAGAAAACAGGACATGTTCATTCATGTTTACTGTTTTGTGTTTGCAATTTTTGCATTTCTTGTTCAATCTCTATCAAATTAAAACAATGATTGATATTAACAAATGTTGAATTAATGTTTTTAGTATAAATTAATTATATGCTTTTATTATTATTTATTATTATTATTATTATTATTATTATTATTATTATTATTATTATTATTATTATTATTATTATTATTATTTGCATTTATATATAAAAATATATGTTTAATATATGACGTGTCTAAACATATCAGAATTCTCTATTTTTTTAAAAATAATGTGTCGGTGTGTCGTGTCATATCGTGTGTCGCGTGTCGCGTGTCGTGTGTCTATGTCGATGCTATATAGGCAGTTGCGACCCTCTCAAAAGGAGATGAGATTCCCTGAGGGGTTTTAATGGAATGCCAAGTGAGCACAAACAATCCCTCTCACTTAGCTCAAGTTCTTTCAAACCCCATTGATCGCAAGTTGATTTTCTCGATTAATTATGAAAATTTGTTTTGTTTATTTTTGGAGTTGTGAAACCTATTAGAGACCGGTTAGCAGCCAAGTAAAACGTGGGAGATAGTTTTTCTTTTGTTAACTAGAGATTTTGATTATAGATTAATCTGAATTTGCTAACATGTGAAATAAGGTGATCATGCACGGTACTCAAATAGTAAACATAAACAAGCAAGCAAATAAAGTTCAAACAATATCCAAGCAGATAAGGTACATAGAAAATAAAGAACTCGATCCATATCGGGTAAAATTAATACAAAGCCTTGTTATATGGGGAAAGTATCAAAAAAGTTTCAAACATATTGCATTTGTATCAATTTAGTCATGAATCATTTATTGGTGCCATTTTAATGCTAAACATTTTGATCTAGTGCCAATTCAGTCCTTCCCACTAATTTGGATTGGATTTTGCTAACATGGACACTGGAAAGCGTCATTTGGTCTATGTGGCACCACAAGTGCTGACATTGATAATTTTTAATAATTTAAAAAAAAAATTGCGCCTTTCTTCTTTCATTGGCCGATGACTAGCCACAAACGATGGCCAACCATGGCAAGGCGAGTTGGCCTCACCTGGGTGAGGGTTCTTGTTGCCTGCCACAAGCAAGGCCCAGTCGAGCGAGGTTTAGCCTCATTACTGGCCTAGGTGAGGGCAAGCCCCAGCGAGGGCGAGTCTCACCGAATCTAACAAGGCTGACCCTCTCCCAAGTTAAGGTAGCCTCATTGAACGAGGCAAGTGTCAACCTCCCCAAATCTAGCCTAGGTGAGGCTCAACGAGGGTCAGCCTCACCTAGGCCAGTGGTGAGGCTAACCCTACGGCAACCATCATCCCGCCATGACCAATGGCTAGCCAAAGGAAGTTGTCCCATCCTTGGCCAATCATTAGCCAGTGAGGTTGTGGTCGCAACAATGGGTTCACTGCTTTTATCATCGCACTTGCGTTGCCACAACAATAAAGCATTGTCAGTCAAATACATGATTGCGGTACTCACCCAAAGTGCTCCTTTGGTAACCCTTGTTGCTCGGAAGTATTGTTCTATGTACCATAGCAAGTTTTCTTCATCCTTAGTCATCCTTGAGCCCTTGAATTCTTTCGGCTTAGGGGCATCCAATCATGAACTAGCTTGCATAGCAATCACTTCGTTTGCACATGCATCCTTCAATCCGGCGAACTCTGCCTTCTGCTTGATTATTTCGGCACATGGCTTTCACCAACGCTTCCAAGGAGTCATTCCATTGTCGGAGTTCACTGGCTGTAGTGCTAAAGGTGCCCAGCATCTCCCCTTAGACCCCTTCCATCCCGGATTTAAGCTCCTGCCCCTCTACGTGGATCTTCCCCGCTCCGAATTTAAGCCCTCGATGCTTCTGGCTGTGTCCTCAATTCTCTCAAATGTCTCTTGGATCTCGCCCATGATCATTTCCACCTTCGCCACATGGGCTTTCAACGTAGATATCACATCCCTTGAACTCGCAGGGCCCATTTTTCCCTTGGTGACTTGTTAGTCAACGACCCTTTATTTTGTTCCTCGATGACCTTCCCATCGCGATGGGTCTTTACCTTATATGGACGTCATCTTGAAGCGGTCACCTTGAATCGGTTCTGCTTTTATACCACTTGTCACGTTGATTTAATGTTCCCTTACCCGATGTGACCTTAGAAAACTCTTCCGAAGTCAACCTTACTCAGCACATTCACAAGGATTCTAGAGAAAGAAACTCGTAGAATAATAAGGTTTCGATTTCTATTATTTGTGAGATGATACAAATGAAAGGGAAGTGACCCCTACTTATGCAAGAAGCCCTCTAATTGCAGCCATAGATTTTCTCTTGATCTAATCGTCAAGATTCCATCTCTCTATCTACCAACTATTTGCATTAATTACAAAAATACTCCAGAATAGTGTACGTTTCTCATGTTCTCCTTAAGAGTGTTCTAGAGTACTCAAGAAATTCTAGGCACTTAGAAACTTCAAGACTCAGCCAGTCACCTTAGATATTTCCTTAATTCACTAGGTCTTGAAAACCTCTGGCTGTGACATATGCATATCAGAGATACAATAGTTGCCCATCGATTATTTTCCGAACACTGAACCCGACCGAATTAGCAAACAAGGTCCAACATCGATATACATGCATATCAAAGTCACGTGCTTTGGTGCAGAAAGTGTGCCGAAAGAGTAAAGGATCATATCGAAGTAAACTTATGCTTATGTACATAATACTCAGCCAATAGATATTCAGATCTACAATGCATCAGCGTTCTAGGCATTGACTGAATAAGAAAACTTAATCACAAATCCTTTGATCCACTCGTCAAACCTAAATTTATCGATCCGGCATGTATCTTTAATAATGCCTTTTCTTGAGATTTGCATTTATAAAATTTCTGTATCGAGGAACATGCAAGGACCACGCCAATACATGTCCAGTGGGGGAAGTGCCCCTGCTGAATCTGTTTCAATCTTTGACGCTATTCAATGATTTATACGCTCAAGTTGACCCTAAAATTATGGAATTTTACTAATTAACAAAATTGACTTATAACAAGAAGAAAATTTCAGAGTACAAGAGAAAAAAAAGACATGAAGAATAATCAAAGTGCTGTCTTACAAAGGGGGATTGGATTTACAAACTGTCTCATGTCATTTGGCTGTACTCTAGTTTGAAAACGAAAAAAAAATGATTAAATTTTGTAAAAGTATTAAACTCGGTTCAACTTATCTAACATAGATAGATATTATATGACACATGAATTCTCACCCAGTTACTTTGTTCTGAAAATGGTGAAGTTATGAAAATTGTGAATGGGTTTATAGAAGGGAAGTTTAGAGGTGAGCATGATTACCATTGCGCAGGAATGTGCTATGCACGTTGGGTGGTTAAATATAAATATATTGCAAGAAAAGAATCAATTTGGGAGGAACTGGATGTCACTTTGGGAGTAGATGTGGTAGAAATTTGAAAGATACTTGCTGCGGTCGAAGTTCAGGGCATCCGAGGCCCTCTGGGTTCTTTTCTCATCGGGAATCTCCGCGAGATTAAGAAGCTTCAGTCACATTCCACCACGCCTTCGAAATCACCATCACGAGACGATCAGCAAACCGTAACGCACAACTGCTCCTCCAAACTCTTCCCATTCCTAGATCGCTGGAGACAGTAATATGGTTATTAATTAGCTAATCATGTCCCACTCAGTTGTAACGAGATTCATCATCGCTTAATTACGAAATTATTGATTATTTAATTTTTATTTCTTGTGTTCATTCCGGGAGTATGTTCATATTCTCGATAGGGAACTGCAGACGTTGTACGTGTACCATTAGATATGTCTCAAGTTTGAACCCGAAAAGGATAGTTTTATAATTGATGTATATTTCCTGTTTTAAATAGATTGCCTAATTGAACAGTTTTCCTAGTAAGAGAAAATTTCCTAAAAAGAGATTTCCTACTTTGGATTTGATTATTGCCTATATATAAGAAGTTTAGAAAGAAATAGTATAAGTTTTTCAAAGCCACATTTTGTAATCCTTGATTTCTATAGTGGATTTTGCTTTTGCTCTCCACATAGTTTTTTCACACAAGGGTTTCCACATAAAATCTGGCGTTCTTTTATTCTTCTCAATTTTAATTTTGTTATAGTTTTCGCATCTGTCATAACAATCTGGTATCAAAGCCTTATGTTTTGTTTTCCTCGATCTTTTGGTAATGGCTTCAAGTTCAACAATGAGATTTGATATTGAGATATTTGATGGGAGCGGCAATTTAAACCTATGGCAAGTTTGTATGTTGGCTATTCTTATGCAGTTTGATTTAAAGAAAACTCTATTTGGGAAATGGAAGAAATCGGAAAGCATGTCAAATGAAACATGAGAAGAATTGGATGAAAGAGCTCTATCTGCTATTCAGTTATATCTCACGAATGAAGTCTTATAGGATGTACTAGATTAGAAAATGACTATAGGTTTTTGGAATAAATTGGAGAGTATTTTTTTGACAAAATCCCTCACCATTCGATTAAAGCTTAAGTAACGACTCTTCACTCTTCGTATGGCTGAAGGTGCTTCTCTTAAATCTCACATTTCTAAATTCAATGCTATTATCTCTAAATTAAAAAGTTTCATGTTAAGATTGAAGATGAGGATCAGGCTCTCTTATTATTAGTTTCACTACCTTCCTCTTATAAAAAATTTAGAGAAACCATGATTGATAATAGAGAAACTATTGATATCGAATATGTCAAGACTAATCGTCTAAATAAAAAAAAAAAACTAGATATATAATTGACTTTTGAAGGTTGTGATGATCATTGGGCTGGTTTAGTTGCTAAAGGAAGGTCTATTGAAAGAAGTAATAGTGGCAGGTCCAAATCAAAATCGAATCATAGGGATTTGATTTGCAATTATTGTAAGTCTTAAGAGCATGTCAAGATAAATTATCTAAAACTGAAGGCAAAACAGCAAAGAGAAAATAATATGAATTAGCAAAATCAAGGAAACACAAATCGGCAAAACAGTCAGAACTATCATATCAGGCAAAATCAGGGAAACAAAAACCCCGCTCAAGCTAGTGTTACTAAAAAGAAAACAAAGATTGGTTATTGGTTGCAAATGATAAAGATAAATGTAGTGATAACTGGATTCTTGATTCAGGTTTTTGGTACCGCATGTGCCTTAATCATGACTAGTTCTCCACTTACCAAGAATTTAATGATGGAGTTATTCTAAGGGAAACAATGTCAAATGCAAAGCAATTAGGACTAGAACTGTCAACATTAAGATGTATGATGGCAGTATCAGGACTTTGGATAATGTCAGACACGTTCCTAATTTGAAGAAAAACATCATCTCTCTGGGTACACTTGATGCTAATGGTTATAAGTTTACAGCTGAAGGCGGAGTTATGAACATTATGAGAGGTTCACTTCTATTGATGAAAGGACTAAAAAGTGGCACCTTATATTAGCTGCAAGGCACTACAGTTACCGGTTTAGTTGCAGCCTCATCTATTATGACAGAAGTAGACAACACTAAATTATGGCATATGAGATTAAGCTATATGAGTATTAGAGGGATGGAGGAGCTGAGTAAGAGAGGTCTTCTATGTGGTCTGGAAAATTGGAAAACTAGATTTCTATGAGTATTGTGTCTTTGGAAAATAGAAAATGATTAGTTTCAAGAACGAATTTACACAAGGAAGGGCACTTTAGAATATATTTACTCTTATCTTTAGGGGCCTGCGAAAGTTCCTTCGAAAGGCTTTGGTTCGAGGCCCAATTGAGTGCTAAATTCAAGATGAAGGATTTAGGTGCACTAAAGAAAATCCTAGGCATGGAAATTCAGCGAGATCGTAAAAGGAAAAAATTATATCTCCCCAAAAAAAGCTACATTGAGAAGGTGTTAGATCGTTTTGGCATGGAAGATGCCAAACCAATAAATTCTCCTCTTGCTACTCATTTTAGATTATCGACTAATTTACGTCCACAAATAAATGAGGACATAAAATATATATCACATATTCCATACTCTAGTGCAGTTGTTGGCATTATGTATGCCATGGTTTGTACTTGACCCAATATTTCACATGATATTAGTGTGATAAGTAGATATTTATTATGCCCAAGAAAAGTCCATTAGGAAGTTATCAAGTGGATTTTAAGATATTTGAAAAATACTTTTGATTTTGGTTTAAAGTTTGGGAAAACTAATGACATGCTGTTAGGATATGTTAATTATGATCATGCTGGTGACCTTGATAAGAGGAGATCTTTGACTAAGTACATCTTTACTATTGGAGATTGTGCGATCAGTTAGAAAGCTACTTTACAACATACAGTATCTTTGTCTACTACAAAAGCAAAGTATATGGCTATTGCAAAAGCACTTAAAGAGACCATATGATTAAGAAGCTTATTTAGAGAGCTCGGTGTGGATCATGATGTGACTGTTGTCCATTGTGACAATCAAAGTGCTATAAATCTTACTAAAGATTAGATGTATCACAAGAAAACAAAGAATATTGATGTGCGATGTGATTTTATTCGAGACATTCTTGCTAATCACTATATCAAGGTCTTGAAGATTGGTATAGAAAAGAATCCAGCCGATATGTTAACAAAGCCTTTACCTATCGCCAAATTGAAGCATTGCTTGGATTTGGTTAATATTTGATGCAACTAAGTTTTACTCTAATGGAAGGTGAAAATTGTTTGTTGCTTATGTAGAATTCAAGCCAAGCAATTGTAACTTGACTCAAACGTCGAGTCAAGGTAGAGATTGTTAGATATGTCTTAAGTTTGAGCCCAAAAGGAAAGTTTCCTAATTCAAGTAAGTTTCCTATTTTGAATAAGTTTCCTAATTGAATGGTTTTTTTAGTTGAAGAAGATTTCCTAAAAAAATGTTTCCTACTTTGGATTTCATTCTTGCCTATATATAAGAAATTGAGACAGAAAGAGTCCAAGTATTTTAAAGCCACATTTTATAATCATTGATTTCTATAGTGATATTTACTTCTCCTCTCCTTGTGATTTTTCCTGCAGGGGTTTCCATGTAAAATTTGGTGTTCTTTTATTTTTCTTAATTTTAATTTCGTTATAATTTTCGCATCTACCATAACATGTACCATTTGGAGGCAACGAGGGAGATAGGCATGTGCACTTCGTTGGACTTTGGAAAGCCTTCTTACCAGCAGAAGAGGATGGTTCCTTTGCTTGGCCAAGGCATTTTGACCTCAAATGGCACCAAATCGGTTTAGCAGAGATTCTTACTTTTGAGTTGTACGCCGACAAAGTTAAGGTGATCTTAAACTCTCTCTCTCTCTCTCTCTCTCTCTCTCTCTCTCTCTCTCTCTGTGCACATAGACCCAAGATTATTCCTTAAAAGAGGAATTGTTGGTGATGGAACATGAGCCACTGCACATAGGCCCAAGATTATTCCTTAAAAGAGGAACTGTTGGTGATGGAACATGAGCCATTGTGGGGTATGATAAACTTGATGCTGGGGTCTTCAATTACTTTGGTGAATTCGTGGAGTGAAAGGATTGAGAAGGAAGCAGGAGTTGCTGAGATCAAGATTGATGGCCACATGAGGAGCTTTTCTGGGGATGTGATGTCAAAGACATGATTTGGGAGTGTTGGCGCCAAAAATGGCTTACTACTGAGCTTCAGAAATAAGCGAGCGTAGTCAGGCCCAATTTATGAGAACCCACAGACAATGAGCCGAGAAGATAGTAGTTGGCAGCAAAGGTGTCGAAAGGCGCGACATCCAAAAACCGGTCAGGAGGAACGAGATAAAAATAAAAGCAGTTTTGAAGAATCGGCACCAGCGGGGAATGCAAATGAGGCAAAACAGTTGTCACTATATCGTCGAAGCTTCCGGAATAATTCAAAATTGAAGCTGTAACCACTAAAAGAGTAGGTATTCATAGGATCTCACTATAAATAGCCAAAGAGGTGTTCATGTAGAGGACCTTTTGCCAAAATCAACAATCAAAGCCACGTTCAACTAGTTATTTTTTCTTTTACCACACTGTTACATTCAATTGCATATTTACTTTTATCCTATTTTTTCTTGTATTTTGATTGCCCGTAGTATATGAATAAGTCGTTTCTAGAACGACATGGAATCCTTCCCAGCAAACATCTTTTTTGGCACACTTGGTGGGATCATTGTGTTCCGTTCCTATGAGGTGTTGATGGCAAAAATAAGGAGTCAAGAGAATCGCTCCTCTACCGACGAGGATAATTCGTCCCCACAGCACGTGGAAAGAGAACTATCCGTTCTGAAAATTCCAACCAGAATGTAGACCTAGTTGATGATGTCAACAGGGAGCAACTATGCCGAGAGACGAGATTTTCTCAAAGTTCAGAGCTCTGCAAGAAGCAATCTCCAAGATAACGTTCACCTTTACAATCCCTAGATTTAGGTAATTTATTCAAATGAATTACTGGATAAAAGAATTTGTTCTTATGGAAATTAAAAGGATCTTTAATTTTGTGCACCCGTTGAAAGATAATTCAAAATTGCGCCTGTTGAATTTTATCTAAATTAACAAAGATATTTTGAAGAGGAATATCCATTTATCCTCCGTGACAAGTTGCAATCTTCCATTATGGACTAAAAATTCCACGTTATGTAAAGTAAGATAACATTAACACAGTAATTACTAAAAGAGAAATGTTATTTCTATTAAGGCTCCGTTCGTTTTGCAGAAAACAATTTTTAGGAAAATATTTTCCGAATTTTCTAGTGTCCAGTCATGGATATAAATGTGTGAAAAAAAAACATTTTCATTCAATAGAAAAAACACATTTGAAAGTGTGGAAGATTGTTTCCTCTTTTTGAAAAGAGGAAATCATTTTCCATCCCCTTTCTTCACCTAGACCAAGCACGTCTCCTCCTGCCCTCATTTTAATTATTTTTTATTTTTCTTTTTTTATTATTTTATTTTATTTTTAAAAAATCAAAATTTTAATTATTTCTCTTTTTTCTTTCTTTTTCTTTTCACTTCTTCCTCGACCAAAAACCAGCAACGACGACAGCTGGTGACCGACCACAAGTAACTAACGAGCTTGCTCAAGGTCGCCACAAGCCGGCAAGGCTCTTGCGACCTCCAACAAGGCTTGAGTTTTGCCTAACTTGCCGGATCTAGCAAGGCTCAAGCCTCACTAGGCAAGTCGCATGACTTGTCCTCCACCTTTTCTACTAGGTAGACCAAACTCTTGCGAGGTCTTGAGCTTGCTGATCTAGCAAGGGTCAAGCTTGTCAACCTCGAGTGAGCTCGTCTCACTTGTGGCCAGTCGTCAATTGTCACCATGGCCAACAACCACCTAAGGAAGAAGAAAATGAAAAAGAAAAAATAAAAGAAGAAAAGGAAATAAAAATAATTAAAAATCGATTTTTTTGGTAATTTTTCCCGAGAAAATCAAATCAGTTTTTTATATCAAATGGTAAAAATATTTTCTCGTTCATTTTTAGGTTTCAATCAAATACTAGAAAATATTGTTATTTTCCTAGAAAACATTTTCTACAAAATAAAAAAGAGCCTAAAAACCCTACCAGACCTCTCTTATTAAGTGATTTGGCGATCTTTGATTGGTTATTCATCATTCAATGCATGCGGTCCTATTTTTTTTTTTTTGGTCGGTTCTACTCTACTCCTATTCTAACTCTCACTCTCAGACTTTTGCCCTACCTCCTTGCAAGACGTGGGAGTCAAAACCCACTCCTAAAACTAATTCATCCCCACCCCAACCCCCCCTGAAAAAGTGGGGATTCGAACCTCCCACCTCCCCCTTGCATGTTGGAAGGGCGGCCACTGTGGTCCTATTTAGTCAGAGAGTTTGTAACAGAGCACATGAATGTATTATTCACACACGAAATTAATTATTTCAGAGAATGAAAATAGCTAATGAAAACATGGTCATTCCTTCTAGATACTTGCCAACCAAGAGTAACAGGGAAATATGGAAGCTTGAAAGAGAGATTCTGTCCTTAATTCTGAAGGTAGTGAAGGAACGAAAGGAAGCAACCTCAGAGAAGGACTTGCTTGAGATGATACTCCGAGGCTCTAAAAGCAGCAGCGAGCTGGGGCGCGGGGACACGATAGACCGTTTCGTCGTGGACAACTGCAAGAAAATCTACTTGGCAGGGTACAAGACGACTGCTGTCACAGCCTCGTGGACGTTGATGTTATTGGCCTTGAATCCAGGATGGCAAGCCAAAGTACGCGAGGAGGTCATGCAAGTGTTGCGGGGCGGCCAACTTCCCGATGCTTATACGATTCGAAAGATAAAAACGGTTAGTGAACTCATACCTAACATGAACTATTTACGACGCATATATGGAATGAGTTTCTTAGACTGGAAAAGAGAAGAGAAAACGAAACCCTTTGGCCAACTAATATTTTCTACCGACACTATTTAGTTTGAAACTTTTCCTTTATGCATAAGTCACTCACGCAACAAAAAACACATTTGGTCTTAGTAGTGATACAAAAAACACATTGGTCATAATTTCCAACTTCTCCTGGTCAATCTCGCCCCAGTATAGAGACTCCCCAGCTCTGAGGTTGGTCATAGAGCCTGAATTTGGAGTGGATCTTAAAGTAAAGAGATTCTAACCTTCAAAGGAAAATCATTTTCCACATTTCAAGTTCAGAAAATGTGAAAGCACCTTTCTCTTTTATAATAATGGCGCATTGCATTTTATTTGCTCAACTAATAAAAGGATTTGTATCAGTAACTCTTGTTAGTGTTCTACTTATCTCTTTTTGAACCATGATTACTAGTTTTTTCCTGAAATAGTCGATTCCACAGTCTTGTATCCCAACAGTTGTTTGACGTTAGTATAAATTCTGCACACCATATTCTTCAATGACATTTCGTAGGTACTTATAGTTAAATTGTCACTTTGTTAAATTTTACGTGTGAGGATGTTATGTTGGATGCAAATTATGCAATCCCTAGATCACCATAACCAGAACAAGAGCATGCATAATTGAGTAGAAAGATTGAGGCACCTGTTTTGGGATCCATCGTTCTTGAAACGGAAACATGATGTTCCACGCGCAAGTCATTCTCCTCTATTACCCTCCGTATCACTAGCTCAATGAGACGGCCCCCTCACCCTTTAGCATTAGGTTAACGCCCCTTATGTGAGGATACATGTGAAAATTATTAGGGTTAGAGAAGAGACTTGAGCACTATTTATAGAGTTTCCAGCTAAGCCCCCTCATTACGGGCCAAGCTCAACTCAGCCCACACTAGCCAGCTCCATATTAGACTAATTAAGAAACCTTCTATCTCACCTTAGACCAACCCCGTAAAACGGTAATCGTTAAACGGTAAATTACAATATCAATTAATGTAGTCCACATTAAAAAACTCTTACATGTTAGACTATTAAGCGAAAGAAATCTCACGTTAGGACTGTCATGTAATGGGAAGCAATTAATGTATCCTACTTTACTTGTAATACATTGATTTAAGCTTTTGAAATTTTGTATATAAGTGACAGCCCAAAAAGAGGAGTTTTATAAAAGTGGTAGTGATGTTCTTCTGCAAGCTATCATAAAAACTGGGAAATGTTAAGTCTTTTTCCCAATTTTTCACTCACTTGCGCAAATATTGGATGATCACAAATAGAGTGATAATTTGGGGTAGGAGTACAGCTCAAGTGCCAAAACTTGGCACGAGTGGACACTTAAGTGCCAAAACTTTGCAAATGTACACTTAAGTGCCACTTTCTTTGAAAAGTGGGACACTTAAGTGTCACCTCTGGCGAACATTGCCGGAAATCTTATGTGACAATATTTTATTATTTTTGCTTGCCTATGTGGCTCACCGGAAAGCTGACTCGGCTCTAACTCACCCGAAACGACATCGTCTGCAAAATAAAAGTCCCGAATCTGCAAAAACGACGTCGTCTCCCAAATTAATTAAATTAAATTTAAACTTAAATTTATTTAAAATATTCTAAAAAAAACTATAAAAAAAAAAAAAAAAAAGAGGGGGGTAGGCTGAAGGGAAGCGGCTGAGGGCTAAGCCCTCGTCGCCGCCACCGCCGGGAAGGGCCGGCGATGGAAGAGGGAGGGTCGGCCGGGGTGGCCGGCCCCCGGCCAACCGGCGGGCAGGGCCGCAAGCCCTTGCCGGATGCGACCCTCGCCCAGATGCGAGGGCTCGCAAGCCCTCGCCGGCATCACCGGCCTTTAGCTAGGGCCCGGCGACCTCGACCGACGCTCCCCCACCATCGTCGGCCCTTCCCGACAACGGTGGGGAGGTGGTGAGGGCCCACGAGCCCTCGCCTAGATCTAGGGCAAGGGTCGCGGCCCTCGCCGACACAACCCCCACTGTCGCCGACCCTTCCCGGCGATGGCGAGGAGGCGGCGAGGGCTCACGGCCGGGTCGGCGACCTCGGCCGACCCTCCCCCTCCGTCGCTGGCCCTTCACGGCGGCGGCGACGAGGGCTCGCCCTCCCCCGCCGGCCTTCAGCCCCCCTTTTTTAATTTTTTAAATTTTTTAGAATATTTTAAATAAATTTAGTTTTAAATTAAATTTAATTAATTTTTATATTAATTATTTACCACATCATACAAAAAACGACATCGTTTTTGTGTTTTCTCGCCACATCAGCGTGCAAAATGACGCCGTTTTGCACTCACCTCGCTGGAAAATTGCCACGTCAGCAATTTGGCCGGATTTTAGCTGGAGTGGCACTTAAATAATCCATCTTACTCCGATTTTGGCACTTAAGAGTACATTTTCAAAGTTTTGGCACTTAAGTGTCCCTCCGTGCTAAGTTTTGGTACTCTAGGTGTCCCAACCTTGATAATTTGGTGAGCATTTGCTGTGCCTTTATCTTTTATGTATATAGCCCAGGAAGATTGAATAAAAAGAAAAGAAAAAAAAGGAGCTCCATATTTCAATTAATAGAAATTTGACAAATTTTTTAAAAATCCTCAAGTAAGAAAAACATAGTCTTTGATGTGCTTCATAAGTTCTATCTCTTAAAAAAAAAAAAAAAAAAGTTATGTCTCTTCTGTATAACTAGAAGTTATGGTTTGCTGGATCCATATCTCGCCGAAATGCGATCGCTGGTTGACGTAGATTGGTTCTGTTTACCTAATTGCAAGTGAAGTTATGGTTTGTCTACGGATCATGGAAAGGCGAAATGCAACCTTGGGCTGCGTTGGGTTTTATTGGATTAAAATTCACTTAAGAGGAATGGGCCAAATGATACGTCGAGGTCCAATAGACTCTTACGAGTCTTTTGAAAAATGAGCTTGTATTGCATTAAGTCCAATATATTTTCTTATCCCTTTATTTATCCCTCTGTTCTTTCAAGAACACTTATGATATGGGCTTTGCCGAATTGATCCACTTGGGCAAATTCAAAGACTTGACAGGCCCAGGTTCCTAAACGAAAGGAAAACAATTAAGATGCTGAAAATAAACATTACGAACGAACAGGTTAGTGGCAACATAACGAGACATGGACATGCGTATGTACTTGTAAGGTTCGACGCCTGTGAGGTGGATATATTAGGGGCCTTAATGTACATCTAATATACAACGTGTCCCAATATGTTAGAATTCTCTATTTTTTTATAAACATCATGTCGATATTGATGCTACTTAGATTACAATTACACTTGAGTCACTCAAGCACCTTCAATGTTACCCAATCCCTAATTACACCAAATAATGCACACAGTGTTTAGCCCTAGAATTTATGCGAAATAATTTTTCAATCTCACGAAAGTATTATAGATGAATTCTTACCACAAAAATTTAATTTGCTATCTCACATATGTAAAGATGCAATTGGCGAGAAGAAATGCAGCATCAGGATGAAAATCTCGCAAATTTTAATCCAAACAAATAGATGTATCACCACCAATGCCTTTTGCTTCACGGTCACCTCCATGACAAAATAATTATATATTTATACGGAGCATGGGATCAATATCCCTCTGAATGATGTTGGCCAACATTGGAAACGAACGAGGACTTGTAAAAGGAAAGCTACGTCTCCCTCTTTGCTAATGTTGTCTAGAATATCTTTTATTTTTATTCAAAAGTCTGTAAGAGTTTTCCTAATGTGGACTACATTAATTGATATTGTAATTTACTGTTTTATGGTTATTGTAAAACGGGGTTGGTCTAAGGTGAGATAGAAGGTTTCTTAATTAGTCTAATATAGGGCTGGCTAGTGTGGGCCGAGTTGAGCCTGGCCCGTAATGAGGGGGCCTGGCTGTAACTCTATAAATAGTGCTCAAATCTCTCCTCTAATCCTAATTCTCACATGTATCATCACCTAAGGAGCGTTTACCTAACGCTAAACGTGAGGGGGCCGCCTCATTGAGCCAATGATACGGAGGAAAATAGAGGAGAAGGACTTGCGCGTGGAACATCGTGTTTCCGCTTCCGCTTCAAGAACGATGGATCCCAAAACAGGTGCGTTAATCTTTCTTTTCAATTATGCATGTTCTTGTTCTGGTTATGGTGATCTAGGGATTGCATAATTTGCATCCAACATGTAGTATCAGAGCCTCCATAACCCTAGAACTCGAATGCATAAAATTTTTGCCCTAATTTGTGATTTTCGAGATTTTTTATTCAATAAAAATAAAATAAAATCACAAATTCAAACTGGGCTCGTTGAGGCGAACAGATCCGTGGGCGACGTGTCGTCGGAGAGGGCCGCACACGCCCCCACGCGCAGCCACGCGCCACCAAATCGTTATTTTTTCATGTGGATTTTTTGCTCGATTGATCCTAAAACCATGGGGTTTTTGTTCTACATGTCGAGATCTTTCCAACCATATATAATTTGTATAATTTTGTTGAGAATTGAGTGAGAATTTTAAATTTGAAATTCTAGGGTTTATTCATAGAAAATGTTCTAGAATTTTAAGTTACATTCTAGCGTTACCTTCGTTTTTCTTCTCCACTCTTTGCGTCACATCGTGTCGTTTGAATTATGAACTGTCAATCATCGCGCGCACTCTTTTGCTCGTCCGTCTTTGATTTCGGAATCGACTTTCTCCTCTCGACGGTTTTGTTCTATTGCCGTGGCGAGTTTGCCCACAGTTGCTAGTCAATGTCGAATTCGTTCGCGACGAGGATGATGGGGTTTGTGAAGATTTGTCTTTGTGTGTGTGTCTATATATATATTTTGGTGGTGGTAGGCGGCTGCAAAATTCATTCACCGCGATCATGTTGCGGGGATGGGTTGGCAAAGGATCTGTTCTCGTTCGCTGTCTGGGTGCGTCTAGTCGGGAGGGGCGGTGTTGATGGGCGTTGCTGTGTTGGATGATGGCTAATATTTTTTTTTTTCGTAAGAAAATATTTAGAAAAGTGGCCAATTTTAAATATATATTGGTGAAGGCTAAGGGTAAATACCTGCATATCAAACGGGATTGAGGGACGGTATTATGCCGACTATGCTTGTAAGGTCTTAGGGTCCCAAGGCATTATGCAATATGTGTGCGGTGGCAGTCGCTAGAAATCGCAATTGATGTGCGAAAGTCTTTTACGTGCACACTCTCTTTGGCCAATGCTCTTTGAAGGAGACTTATTAGGTTTTGAATACTAATATTTCATGGCATCCATGCTTTTATCTTATTGTCAGGTGTCCACATCTATTTTGTTTGGTGCTTTTAGATTCTTCTATTAATGTTGGAAGAGTGTGCTTCTTGCGATTATCATAATAGTAGTCTTTAGTTTCTTCTAGTTGCCCTCATACTTTAATGGGTTATAGCTTCATCGTGATTGTCACGTACAACCAGATTAAATAAAGATATTATCAATGATTAAAGTAGTGTAATTAACATAATATGTGATTTTAGTGATATTCTGCCCCTATCACTAAAGTTAAAATTATATGTATATGGTGTATGTGAGAAGTAAAGTTTATATCCCCGGTATGAGAGAGTTTCAAGGATTCAATTGAGTTGTGACCGCCAAAGTGGCACACTTGGTTGGGTTTAAGAAATATCGGTCTCGTATAATGATTGGGATGTCTCCTGGTCTAATGCACGGTCATACTCCCAAAGGAGGTGATTGTGTATTAGTTCTTGGAGGGATACATGATGGTGTGGTGGAGGAGTGACTGATCCTAGTGGTTCATATGCCTAAAGGTGATGAATTCACGAATGTTAGAATATATTCTCATAACCGCTATCATGTGGGGAGTGTACAACTGCATGTCTTGTATTCTGCCCAAAGGTGATTATATGATTTTGCATGTAACTCTTTGGATGTGTACTTGTACATCAAGTTACACAATTCTCACATGATGCTAATTACATACATTGCTTGTTATTTTAGCCACTTTTTTTCTATAATTAATAACTCCACTATTAATGAGGTTTCCACTGCTTCAAATTTTAAGTTGTGGACATAAGATTTGCTGCTTGGGAAAAACAGGAATAGAATTTGCTTATTGTCCATAAAGTGTTCCATTCATGAACAATTGAAAAGTGGCTTGTCTATTGGCTGCACTGCTAAAAGATGATGGAAGCCTTAATGGCTTGAAATAATGTATTGTCTAATATCGAAATTAGGACATATCTGCAAAGATTGTGTTTAAGTCCTAATGATATATACATCTCATATAAGGATGAAAAAGTTGTTTCCAAAAGTTTTCTGTTTACTCTTAACGGTTATCTAAAGACTTCTATAGATTATTGTGGAAGTAAAATTGACCGAGATAAAGAATAAATTGGTTAGAATTAGTCTTAAAGGTTGTCAGGTTTAATAGTGGCAGTGAGTATTTTGGCAAGTATGATAATGCGGAATAGCTTAAAGGGTCATTTGTCAAATACTTGATAAATTCTGAGGTGGTAATTTAATTACTATGTCCGAAAATCTTGACAAAAAGATTTGGCCGAAAGGCATAAGTGCATCATAATGAACATGGTGATGAGTATGATAAGTAAGACTAATTTATCCAGTTTTCTGTGGGTTGATATTTTGAAAGCAACTCTTTTCACATACAAAAGGTGTTTTCTTACCAAAGTTGTTTCATAAACTTCTTTTGAGTTATGGACTGAACATAAATTACTTAAATTATATTAAATTTAGAGGTGTCATGCAGAAGTGGGGTTATCTAATCCAATATTGAGTGTGTTGAAATTTAGATTCATTTAAAATTATTTTATATCTTACCCAGATTGTTCAAAGGGGCATTGATTTTATGACCCTAATGAAGGTATAAGAATTATTGAATCACATACAGTAAAGTTTCTAGAGTTCGACATAGTTGTAGATGATAGCTGCTCTCGGACTATTAAGGATAATAGTACGATGGAAAATCACTATGTCTTTGTCTTTGCCTATACAGATAATTGTGGTACAGACAATTATGGAATCTCCTATACCATAGACTAAACGTGTTGAGGTTTAAGGTACTATTCTTGATATAGTTTATGATGGAATTTTTTCAAACCTCTTAAGTATAGAATGAAGTGGTTGTAGCTTTACTTAGGAGATTTGTCAGGAAAGACAATCAGTTATACCATCAAACTATATAGTCTTTGTGTGAGAGCATGACTGCAATATCCACTCCATGGTTGATTTAGTGACATAAATAAATGTTGTTTCTTATCATCAATCAAGTATGTGATTAGATGCCATAAAAGGCGATATACAATCTATGAAACATCATAGTGTTTGGAAACTTACTGACTTGCCTAAAGATCACAAGTTCATTAGTTGCAAATTGGCGTACAAAACTAAAAGGATTTCAAAGAAAGATTGTGGAATTTAAAACCAAATTGGTAGCTAAATTTTTCACTCTGAAAGAGGGGTGGATGGTTAGTGAAGAAATAAGTATTTCTTTATAGATTCTTTCAAAGTGAACGCTGCATTGATAGTTTATTTTTTATATGGAGTTACGTTAAAGAGATACAAAATCTATATAAGTGCAATTGGAGAATTTTGCAGCAGATTCAAGTAAACTTGTGTGTAGACTGAAAAGTCTTATTCATGATTTTAAGCAAATTTCCAAACAATATTATTAAAGTTTCATATTGTTGTTTTGTTCAATTGAGAACAAAGTAATTCAATATACTGCGAGGTCAGTGGGAGGAAATTTATTTTTCTTATACAATATGTACATGATTTTTTGTTTACAAGTAGTGACCTTGAGACATCTTTTATCCTTTGTACTGAGGTCCGTAAGGATTGTTTTTGCCATATTATATTAGATTTTCTCAAAGGACATTTGCTTATTGTATTTTGGAAATATACAATTTACATCATTGCAAGCTAGGAATTGTTCCTGTTGTTGAGGGTGATGGATTGAATCTATCACATTGTCCTTATTTAGATATTGGGAAAATCTAATTAAACGGTGTACCTTGTGTTAATGCACTTAAAAGTATAATGTATGCTTGAATTTGCACTAGACTAAATATCGTCTTTGTGACGGGACTTCTAGGCAGATATTAGTCAAATTCAGGACTCAATTACTGGGTTGTTGCCAAGAAGGTTTTAAAGTACTTAAAGAGAACAAGAGATTATATGTTAATTTACAGACATGTTCAATTCTTGCAACTAAGAGGGTATTTAGATGAAAAACTTTGTTGACTGTTAAGATGACATGAGATCAATAACAGAATACATATTTATGTTAGCATGAAGTGCAGTAAATAAAGTTCTATATCTATTATGTAAGCAGAGTTAGTAACATTCTTTTAGGCTGTTACTTGGGTTATTAAGCTCCGGAACCTCATTAAGGAGTTGACCGTTTTTCAATTTTATAGATTGACCCATACGGTTGTATTGAGACAATAAATTTGTTGTATTTTTATTAATAACAGAGGTTTCAAGGGGTCTAAATATATGGCAGTCAAATTCTTTGACCATAAAGAAACGGTACAGAAAGGTGACGTTATAATATAACATATTTTCAAAGATGATATGGTTGCAGATCCACTAACTAAAGGCCTACGCCCATGTGTATTTGAGTGACATGTCATTAGCATGGGCCTATGAGCATCATGAGATGCTGTTGTTTAGTGGATGCTATTTTGGCTTTACTCTTGATAAAGGTTTCATCTTTGTTCGTTACACTTTGTAATGGTTTGATATGTATCAACTTTTGCATTCAATAAAATATTTTTGAATGTATTGTTATTATGTTGAATACATATTGATAAAGTCTCAAGGTATTGTATAAACCTTAAGTGAAGACTAGGGGCATCCAGTTATTAGCCTTGTGCATATGCCTTGTTATATAAAAAGAAATGTTAACCATAAGGACAAGGCATATGTGGGTTCATTGGAACCATAAAGACATTCTCTAGTGGCACAAGTTTTTTGTGACGCTTAAGGTAAGAGAATGGTGACTAACAAATGGGATCTCTCTATGAGAGATGTTATCCATTTGCACACTACCATATTGAATCCATATTAATAAAGTTGAAAGCACTTGTGACCATGGAAGGTTCTATGTGTATACATGTAATTACCGCCATGATTCAGTGTTTAAGACTTTATGGGATAGGATTGACTATTAAGAATTATCTCTAGACCAATGTGCGCACATACAGTACAATTTCAATTAATATAGTTCAAGTGGGAGAATGTAAGAGTTTTCCTAATGTGGACTACATTAATTGATATTGTAATTTACCGTTTTATGGTTATTGTAAAACGGGGTTGGTCTAAGGTAAGATAGAAGGTTTCTTAATTAGTCTAATATGAAATTTGGCTAGTGTGGGCCGAGTTGAGCCTGGCCCGTAATGAGGGGGCCTAGCTGAAACTCTATAAATAGTGCTCAAGTCTCTCTTCTAACCCTAATTCTCACATGTATCCTCACCTAAGGAGCGTTTACCTAACGTTAAACATGAGGGGGCCGCCTCATTGAGCTAGTGATACGGAGGGCAATAGAGGAGAAGGACTCGCGCGTGAAACATCGTGTTTCCGCTTCTGCTTCAAGAACGATGGATTCCAAAACAGGTACGTTAATCTTTCTTCTCAATTATGCATGTTCTTGTTCTGGTTATGGTGATCTAGGGATTGCATAATTTGCATCCAACAAAGTCATCTTATGAACTTTCCTCTTATAGTTTCCTTCGATAATCCAATGGGATATTCCGTATCCTAGAGTTACTAAGATTGAAGTTTGAACCTTGTCCGAAGTGCATCTCAAAAATTTGACTCCGCACTTTCCTACAATTTATGTTAGGACTTTCATTTATGGGCTTAAACTCAAGACATATTTTAACAGAATTTACTAATCGTCACATGTCACTTTGCAGTATTATAGTTTATGGATTATTGGAATAAAGTTGAATTTATTAAATTGAAACAATGAATGATATTAATAAATAGTTGATCAATATTTTTAGTGTAAATTCATTCTAGGCTCCATTTTATTAATTTATTTTTTTGTGAATTTGAATCAAATTAATTTGATTAAAATAATCGTAAAAATGATAATTTATCGTGTGTGTGTGTGTGTGTGTGTGTGTGTGTTTATACATTTAATATACAATGTGTTCTAGCATGTCCCAACGTGTTGGAATTCTCTATTTTTTTATAAACGACATATTAGCATATCGTGTCGTATCGTGTCTCACATCGGTGTCGGTGTTATTTAGCTCACCACATTCACAAGGATTCTAGCAAAAAAAATTCGTATAGATAAAACCTAATTTTAAATGATACAAATGAGAGGGAGGTGACTCTTATTTATATATCTAATGGTGGAGATTCCATCCCCCATTTACTAATTATCCGCATTAACTACAAGAATACTCTAGAATAATGTATATTTTTCATGTTGCACTTGAGAGTATTCTAGAATACTCAAAAACTCTGGGCACTTACGGACCTCAAGACTCGCCCAATCATCTTAGATAGTTCCTCAATTCATTAGATCTTGAAAGCCTCTAAATCATGACATATGCATGACGGAGTTACAATAGTCGCCCATCAATATTCGCCTAATCATTTGCGGTAAGTGAACAAGACCGAATTAGCAAATAAGGTCCAACGTCGACATGCATGCATATCAAAGTCATGTGCTTCGGCGCAGACAAGAATGCCAAAAGAGTAGAGGATCGCATTAAAGTAAAGTTATGCTTATGCACATAAGACTCGGCCACTAGATCTTCGGATCTACAATGCATCAGTGTCCTAGGCATTAACTGAACAAGAAAATTTTATCACAAATCCTTTGATCCACCCGTCAAACCTAAATTTCTCGATCCGGCACGTATCTTTAATAATGCCTTTTCTTGAGATTTGCATTTGTAAAATATTTGTATCCAGTAGCATGCAAGGACGACGCCAATACATGTTCAGTGGGGCAAGTGCCCCTGCTTCACTTCAAGACTTCTCCTAGTGGAAATTTTGGTTTTGTTCCCGCATCTGTTTTAATCTTCCATCCCATTCCATAATTTAGACACTCACGTTGACCCTAAATTGTGGATTATTACTAATTAACAAGATTGAGTTACAACAAGAAGAAAAATTCAGAGTACAAGAAAACAAAAGACATGTTATCTTACATAAAGTGGGATTGGATCTGTTGTGGAAAACGAGTAATCGAATTATAAAATAGACATAATAAGGAAAATAGATCAAATACCATATTTACGTGGTTCGGTTGTAGTGACTTATATCCACGAGGAGAGCAATAACAAATTTCACTATAAATCAGATGATACACAGAGATGATAACCACATTCAAGTCATTTAAGCACTTTTAGTGTTTCTCAAGCCCCAATTACACCCAATAAAGCATGTGGTGTTGAGCTCCACAATTCTTCACAAAATAATTTATCAATCTCATGAAAGAATTATACATGAATTCTTACCACGAGAATTTAATTAGCTATCTCACATATGCAAAGATGAAACACATTCAATGACCCTCTAGAAAGAATTTGGTATGAGAATGATTTGAAGTGAAGAGTTGCCAACGTTCAGCTCTTCTTTAGTGTAAAATCGTTGATATTCCCTATTTGATTGGAGAAGAAAAATATTCACAACTAATCAGGGGTTATGAGGCGTGTGAGTATCGGCACGTTAAAATAAGGAAAATAGTTCTATTTGATGCCTCATTAAGAGATTACTGGGAACAGCCTTCACAAGTAGCTTGCTACCTTGGTTTCCACCTACGATCATTCAACCAACCGTTGACAAGAAGAGGTGCAGCGCCAAGATGAAAATCTTAAGGAATTTTAATCCAAACAAATAGATGTGCCGTCACCAGGGCCTTCTACTTCACGTTCACCTCCTAGGCAAAATGATTATATATTTATATAGAGCATGGAATCAATATACCCCTAATTCCCACATACCAATGTTGGAAACCGACAACTTGTAAAAGGAAAGTTGCGTCTCTAGCTTTGCTCCAGAATATCTTTTACTTTTATTCAAAAGTCAATGCATGAACTTTCCTATTATATTTTCCTTCGATGATCCTGCTAGATTTTTTTTTTTTTTTGGGATGCAAGAGGAACCAGCTTGCACCGACAGTGCGCCGTAAACCCCCTGGTGACGTTAGCAGGGAAACCACCACCACGACGCCACACTTAAATCGCCTAATGATCCGCCAGCCTCCCTACAACTTGCGTTGCAGGAACTTCAAACTCCCGCCCTCCCCGAGGAGGACGTTGTAGAGCCTACCCAGCGGAGCCACCTGAGCCGGTGGTTCCCACTAGATATTTCATATCCAAGAATTATCAAAATTGAAGTTCGAAACTTGTCCGAAGTGCAAATGAAAATTCAACTCTGCGCTTCCCTATAATTCATGTCAAGACTTTCATTTACGTGTTTAAACTCAAGGCATATTTTAACAAGATCTACCAATCGTCTCAAGTTACTTTTTCAATACTCTAATTTGGCACCGTTTTAATAATCTTTTAACTTTTAAACCGAGCCCAAGAAGTAGGTCTTTACATTAATTTAGGTCAACAAACGCGGCCACGCTTTGCTAATGTCGTCCAAAATTCCTTTGATGATCTCACGGGATATTCCATATCGTAGAGTTATCGAAATTGAAATTGGAAACTTGTCCGAAGTGCATCTGAAAAACCAACTACGTACATACTTCCTTACGTACTTCCTGACGATTCATGCTAGCTACTTGCATTGGATCTACCAATCATCTCATATCACTCTTATTCTAATTTGGGACTGTTTGAATAATATTTTTAACTTTTAAATCGAATCCAAGAAGCAGTTCTTTATATTAATTCAGGTCAACAAAGGCGGGCGCAAAGAAAAGGTCTGCTCATTATTTATTTCTTGATCAGACATCTACTCATTGGTTTAGCTAGCATCATTTTTTCCATCTAATTTACTAACTTTGTCTTTTCTTTTTCTTTTCAATTTATGTATATCTAAAAAGAAGATCAGGTTGTTATAAATTCAGGTCTCGCGCGCTCAAACATAAAGCCATCCAAACTCCACCCCACTTAACTCACCCGAGAGAGAGAGAGAGATGGAGCTGCAAGTGTTGAAGCTCGTCTTCACAGCCTTCACGGTCGTGTTCCTCGGCGCCGCGATTCGGGTTCTCGACATCATGATATGGAGACCACAGAGGCTACGATCGAAGCTCCGGGAACAAGGCATCCGAGGTCCTCCGGGTTCTTTCCTCATTGGGAACCTCCGTGACATAAAGATAAAGATGCTTCGATCGCATTCCACCACACCCTCGAAACCACCATCACAAGAAGATGAGCAAGCTTTAACGCACGACTGCTCCTCCGAGCTCTTCCCATCCCTAGATTGCTGGAGACAAAAATACGGTAATTCAGTCTCATTCCTGATAAAGCACAACGAGAGTGCCAAAACTTGGTATAGATGAAAGTGGATGAAAGAGACCTGGAATAAGCAACCGTACAGCTAGCATTGACCTAGACTGTCCGGGCGGATCCAGTACCAACATTATGAGGCAGTTTCTCTGTGCAGAGGGGCTCCTTGTTCGATGCGAGATAGATTGAGATAGAGATGTGTGTTGAGTCAAAAGAGTAACTGGAATACCATATCAAACACAGCTGACATGGGAGAGAGTGCTGTTTTGGCTATCTCCCAATCATGCTGCTAGACCAAGAGGCAGGGGAGCCACATAACTTGATTCACATTTTCTTACTTCAATGCAAAAAAATCCAAAAAGTACACTTAAGTATCACTTTTCTTTTTAAAAGTGAAACCTTTCAATGCCTAGTCCAACAAGAGTAGTTAAAAAACCAACGTGGCATTTTTTCAATAATATATGATGTACGCGGCTCACCGGAAATCAACTCAGCAATGATTTGGCAAAAACGAAATCATTTTGCCCCAAAATTGAATTTTAATATAAATATCAATTAAAATAAAAAAATAAATAAATTAGAGTTTGCTCATAGCCAAGAAAATCCTCCTACTCTCGACATTGGTCTTGAACTACGCCACATGGAAGAACATATTACACATCATAACTCCGATAGTTCAGACTATAACTATAACTCCGGATGGAGATAGGCTTGTATCACGGTAGCAGTACACAAATCACCGTTTATAGTCATTATTCATATCACCTAAAATAATTGCCAGCCAAGATTCCTAAAGCTCGTGTTTATCTCAAGACTCGTGAGCATGGTCATTATTTTACGTGACTTTTTGGAGCCTATAAAAGGTAAGGAGGATGCAATGTTTTTGGACAGAGTCCCTTAAAGTAAAGTGTGTGCTTGTTCAAAATTCTCTCTGAAAACTTCTTTTTCTCTAGCTTGGTATGATCATTTGAGAAATGCAGCTCAGTCAGTTAGAAATGTTATCATCTTGGCATCATTGAGTGTCTCTATACTCTGAACTAAATCTCTGGATAGTCTGCAGCCAAAAGGTAGTCCCCAAAGGGCTTGAACATGAGGTTCGCCTACTGTGGGATAGCATACCTACTGCAACTGACCTAGTTTTCCCTAGTTCTAAGCATAGATCCCCTCTCTGGTATCAGAGCCTGGTTTCATTTGTAACTTGATCTGTTCCATGCGCTTAGATGGTAAATCCAATATTGAGAAGATACCCTTTTCGTTATGGTTTAATTGGATATTACTCTAGTTACTCACCCATCTTCATCCCAAACGGTGGACCCAAAAGAGATATTAGCATATCCATTACGAACTATGCATCTTGCACTCACCTTCCATGGCTGGAAATATTTGCCAATTGTAACTAGAATGGCCTTGTTAGATCTGCAGCAAGCATCGATGAGGGCTTGCATAGCCCATGCCGCCACTGCCGCCCCCATCGTTGCCAGGAAAGGCTGTTGACAGTGGGGCAAGGGTCAGGTGGGGTTGCTAGCCCCTGGACAATCGTCGACGACCCTAGCCCACCGCTAGCAACAGCATAGGTCGGCGATAGTGGGGTGGTGGCAGTGAGGGTTGAGGCCCTCGCCAAACCTACTCCCCCCGTTCTTTTTTCTTCTTTTTTTTCTTTTTTTTTAATTTAATTTATTTTAATTAATATTTATATTAAAAATCAAATTTGGGGCTACTTTAGCTCCGAAACAACGTCATTTTACACTTATTTCGCCAGAAAAATGCCACATCAGCAATTTGACCAGAATTTCTCGTCGTTAGCACATAAGTGTTTCATTTTTCTCTGATTTTGATATTTAAGTATATCTTGTGAAACACTTTCCTGCTCCTCTATGCTATAAAAAGTCATGGTTTTCCTACTCTATTTTATTTAAGTCTATCTTTTTTGGGCATTTAGGGAGTCTGTTCACGTTCTCGGTGGGGAACATACAGATTCTGTACGTGTACGATGTGGAGGCAGTGAGGGAGATGAGCACTTGCACCTCGCTGGACTTTGGCAAGTCTTCTCTCCAGCTGAAGGTGACGGCTCCTTTGATTGGCCAAGGCATTTCGAGCTCCAATGGTGCCCATTGGGCTCACCAGAGAAAGATTCTTGCTCCAGAGTTATACGTCGACAGAGTTAAGGTGATCTCAAAAGCGCATACTCTCTCTCTCTCTCTCTCTCTCTCTCTCTCTCTCTCTCTCTCTCTCACTCTATTCGCACATGGACTCCCTTTATTCTCTTGTGTAGGGTATGATAAACTTGATGGTGGAGTCTTCAACCACCTTGGTGAATTCATGGGGTCAAAAGATCGAGAAGGAAGGAGGAGTTGCTGAGATCGAGGTTGACAGCCACTTGAGGAGCTTTTCTGGGGATGTGATCGCAAAGGCATGCTTCGGGAGCAATTTTGCCAAGGGACAAGAGGTTTTTCAGAAGCTTAGAGATCTCGAAGAAGAGATCTCCAAGACAGCCTTCTTCTTTGCAATCCCTGGGTTTAGGTAAATTATGGGAATGAATCGCTGAATAAAAAAAAAAAGAAAAACTCCTTTTTATGGGATTGAAAAGGATCTTTTATTTGTGCACAAGTTGAAAGGAAATATAATATTGTGAGTATTGAAATATGGTAATTCCTTCCAGATACTTGCCAACCAAGAGCAATAGGGAAATATGGAAGCTGGAGAGGGAGATTCGGTCCATAATCCTAAAGGTGGCGAAGGAACGAAAGGAGACAGCCCCAGAGAACGACCTGCTTCAGATGATACTGGAAGGTGCTGAGAAACGCGGCAAGCTGGGACGTGGCGACCTGATGGACCGTTTCATCGTGGACAACTGCAAGATCTTCTACTTGGCCGGCTACCAGACGACTGCCGTCGCAGCCTCGTGGACACTGATGCTATTGGCCTCGAACCCGGAATGGCAAGCCAAAGTACGCGAGGAGGTCGTGCAAGTGTTGCGTGGCGGCCAATATCCCGATGCTGATGCCCTTCGGAAGATGAAAACGGTTAGTGAGAACGTACATAACACGAACTGTTCACAATGCATATGCGGAATGAGTTTCTTGATTGGAAAAGAGAAGGGAATTCATTCAAACAGGACATTTATATATCAACACATACAATATAACTATTCCAACATTTAGAATTTGGAGTTTCAGGTATATGGCGAATCTCAATTTTGAGATTTCCACACACAATGTAGAATCCAAAACAAATTGCTGTACTCTTAATCACAGATTTATAGTTATATACGTGAGAGGAGAACTTATATAGTCAAAACAAACAAATGGTCCTAACAAATAAAGAATCTTGTCATCATCAACAACCATTGACAAATTAGTCCGACTTCATGTTATTGATTGCAGTTGACGATGGTGATTTATGAGACACTACGTCTTTACCCACCTGTGGCCCTTTTTGCAAGAGAGACGCTTGAAGACATGGAGTTTAGGAACATCCAAGTCCCAAAAGGTGTCAACATTTGGATCCTCACCGTGACCCTCCACCAAGACCCTGAGATCTGGGGGCCCGACGCTGGCCGCTTCAACCCAGAGCGGTTCGCCAATGGTGTCCCCAAAGCGTGTAAGCTCCCGCACACGTACTTGCCCTTTGGGGCCGGGCCTCGCTCGTGTCTAGGGCAGAACTTCGCGATGATGCAGCTGAAAGTCCTCCTTGCCCTCATAATTTCCAACTTCTCCTTAGAAATCTCGCCCAAGTACAGACACTCTCCGGCTCTGACTTTAGTCATAGAGCCTGAATTTGGAGTGGATCTCATATTACGGAGACTCTGACTTCCAAAGACAATGCTCTAGATGTACTCTTATTAGTGTTCTACTTGTCTTTTCTTGAGCTTTGGTAACTAGTTTTTTTTTTTTTTTTTTTATTCCCCGAAATGGTCAATTCTGTGTTCTTGCATTCCTTTGTAGTTTGATATTCGTATAAATTCTGCACACCTTTTTAATAATGACGTCTAATTGGTTGGTTAGTATATGTCATATTGTTAAGATCCGGCGCGTGAGGGTGCTAGCCTATTAAGCAAAAGTAGATGTAATCAGGAGCATTTAAATGTAATCATAAGTTGGGAATCAAGATGTAAAAGATACAAAATTCAGATAAATGAAGGATCATATTGTCCTTTCAATGGATGAAATTAGTTCCACCATAAGGATTGATTTAAAATCTTGACTGAGTGCAAGCACTTAATGCATTCACTGTTTCCATCTCAATGAGAATAATACCTTAAGTGGTACACCCATATCATATTTATCCTAAATTAATTTTTTGTCACAAAAAACTTCAAATTGGTACATCGATCTCACATTTATCCCAAACTGATATATTCATGTCACATTTACCCTAACTTGTGGTAAATTTGGGATATTCATGGGGTTAATGTGGCACGAATGCACTAATTTTGGGAGTAAATGTGACATGAGTGTATTAATTTGTGAGTTTTTGTGACGTAAACTTTAGTTGGGTAAATGTGGCACAGGTGCACCAGTTTGGGTTAAATATGGCAAAAGTGTACCTATTCGGGAGTTTTTGTGACACAAAAATTAGTTTAAGATAAATATGACGCGGATGTACCACTTTAAAAAAATAGATTTTTTTTTTTTGGAAACAAATGTTTTACCAAACAAGTTTCTATTCTTTTTTAATTCCCCGGAACAAAATAACAAAAATAGTTGTTCCTGGAGGTGTGCAGATCCCTCATCTTCTGAGGTGATTCTTGACAAATCTCACCGTGTATATGTTTAGGGAGTATTGAATTCGCTAGTTTGATGTGCATATTTTTATTTTCTCATGAACTTCAAGTCCTACATATATTTAATGCAATAAAATGTTTATATTGAGTTGAGACCTGCTTCCCTTGTTGTTGAAATGCTCGGTTTAAGGCGCCAACGAAACATCAACCGTCCACTCAGTGAGGCCAGCACTGCAGTTCCACCATGATGCAAATGGGAGCCTAAAATCAACGATACATCTCAGCCTAGGCCTATCATTTGCAAACTAATCAAGGTGTTCTGAAAGTAAGGATAGGCTATGAATTGAACATATAACCCGTTAATTTGCAAACCAAGTCTTAATCCCCAGACTAATCACCATGATAGCATGTAAAAGATCTCATTAACAATACAATTAAGTAACCTCCAAGCAATGAAATACAAAGGTAAAATCTATATTCTATTCAATTCAATTCCTGCTCGAATCCCTTCTCTATATTGAGCATTTTAATCCATATTTTCCTTACCGTTGATAATGAAAAAAATATAAATGGGATACTAATGGGCTGAGTAAAGTAAAAGGGGAAAATGACACCATAAGTGTTATAACCTTCATATGACGCTCACTTAATGGCTATAACTTTTTTTTTTTTCCGATTACTTGAATGTCATAACTTATGTATGACTCTTACTGGAGGGCCATAACAATTTTTTTTTCCGATAATTTAAGTGTTATATGACTTTTTAATCGATCATTTGAGTGCCATAACTTTTTTAAAACATTCAAAACTGTTATGCCACATTCGATTTCCGACACTTTAGTGAAAGTTTTAAAAAAAATTTGGCACTCAAGTGATTGTTTTTTAGAAGTTCTGGCCCTCAATTGATTGAAAAGGAAAAAGTTATGGCTTGACATTTGTAGTGTTTTCATCCTAAAGTAAAAGTTACCACAACAAGAGAGAAGTATGAAGTGCCAAAAGTTGAGTACGAGACTCGTTTTAGTACCAAAAGTTTTCATCGAGTCACTTAAATGTCAAATCTAAGAAAAAACGATCATTTAAGTACTTTCAGTAAAAGATTCCGATAAAAATAAGTACTTAGAATTTATAGTTAAAATTTTAATATGAGTTGGCATTTAAAAAAAAAAAAGGTCCACGTGGCATTTCCATGGATACATTTCTCCTCCTCTCCCTCCACGTCATTTTTTTCTTCTCCTTTCCCCCTTTTGCGCCCCCACTGCTTCACATTGTACACGGACTACTGGGCCACAGCTTCACCCATCACCACCCAGACCTACGCGCTGTGCCACAACCTCAGCAAATGACATCACGCAACCTCCTTCTCACCAAGGGCGACTTAGGGGAAACCAAGGCTTTTATGGTTGTCGCAAGGCTGCCGGAGGCGGCGAGGGGGTCGTCATTGATGTAGTCGGAGGTGGAAGAGCAGTTAGGATCGGAGGAGGAGGAGGAGGAAGTGGCGGAGGGCTTGGCGTAGGAGAAGCGGGTGTGGCGGGAGGTGGAGAGAGTGACGAGGGCGCGAGTAGGCGAGAACCGCTCACGGGTCTTGAAGAGGATGTTGAATTCTTTGACGGGTTGAAGAGAGAGGGTGAGAAACGACATGGTTCAAATCTGTGAGAACAGTGTTGTTCAATCGAGATCGCTTGGTTTCATCAAATCAGAAAGCCACGAAGCACATCTAGCAGTTGATGAATGCCCAGATTGCACAGAAACCGACAAACAGGCGTGCGAACCTCACTTAGACATTTCATTGAACACCTAAGGTACAACAGTCCAGGGGAGAATCGGAAAGCATTTGGGGCGCAAACTCAGACTAGAACCAACCATGACCATAAAACAACACTAATGGTACACAGAAAAAGATATGACTAGGCCCGGAACATGCTCGAACTAAAGGGTAGCGAGCCCTAATCCGCCGATTGGACAAAACAGGGGAATAGAGGAGCTTGGGCATACCTTGTGAAGGGAAAGTTGTCGAACGCGATTGCTGGGTAGATCGGAAAAAAAAGCAGCTCCAAAAACCGCCTTCAGGGACTTGGCTGGCGAAGGAGGCTACACCAATCGCGACTTGAACTCCTCACCATGTGTGGCCGAGAATGGATCCGACTGAGCTATCCGTTTTTGGGTTTGTTTTTCAACGAATGGACTTTGTTGACGGCGGACTTTGAGGTGGTTTTGATGAACTGCCCAAACAAGTAGCTAGAGAGATTCCCTTCGCTCTCTTGCTGCACTCCCTTTTTCCCCCCTCTGGCATCAGGCGCATGTCTGACGTGATGAAACATAAGCAATCATAATGCATTCCAAGAAAGTGATTATGTATCTGATGAAACGATTTCTCATTTCAGCCAAACAGGCTAGGGTTCAAGGTGCTCTTTCAAATAGTAAACACCGTTTGGATGATTATTTACGGGAGCAACAAGCCAAGGGACGAGATTTTCTTGAAGCTTAGGGCTCTCCAGGAAGCAATATCCAAGATAGTCTTCACCCCTATGATCCGTGGATTTAGGTAATTTATTCAAATAAATTATTGGATTAAAGAATCCTTTTATGGGAATTGAGAGTATCTATAATTTATTCAATTTTTTTTAAAATTGTGCCCAATCAATTCTGTTTAAGTCAACGAAGCTATATTTTCGAAAGAAACATTCATTTATTCAATTCTTGTTTAGGTGCTAACTGGCCGCCGCCACCTAATAAAATTCTCTTGTTAAGTGATTTGGCGATCTTTCATTGGTTATTCATCATTCAATGCATGCGGTCCTATTTAGTTAGAGTTTGTGACAGAGCACATGAATGTGTTATTCCCGCACGAAATTAATTATTTCAGAGAATGAAAATAATTAAAGAAAACATGGTAATTCCTTCTAGATTCTTGCCAACCAAGAGCAACAGAGACACTCAGAGCTTCATTCTGACTGCAGTGTACTTGTACATTGTGTAAACTCGGCTGATAAGCTTAACTGGAAAGTACAACCCCCAGTGGACCGGGCCAAGGAACTGAAGAACAAATTTTCGAGCCTCTCCATAGCCCATTGCAGCCGGGACTCGAACAAGCTTGCTGATTGGTTAGCCAAATCGCAACGGTTAAACGCTTTACCTAAGAATTGGGTCACCCACCCTCCTTTTACTCTTTTTAATATATTATGCTCTGATGCTCTTGATATAATTTCACCGTACTCCGTTAAGTAATGAACATCCTGCGTAATTTCGACCAAAAAAAAAAAGAGCAACAGTGAAATATGGAAGCTGGATAGAGAGGTTCGGTCCTTAATCCTGAAGGTAGTCAAGGGACGAAAGGAAGCAACCTCAGCTGAAAGTCCTCCTTGCCCCTCACAATTTCCAACTTCTCCTTTTCAATCTCGTCCAAGTATACACTCCCCAATTCCGAGGTTGGTCATAGAGCCTGAATTTGGAGTGGATCTTGTTGTAAGGAGACTCTGACCTTCGAAGAAGAATGTTGTTATTACAAGTGTTCTGATTGTCTTTTCTTGATCTTTGATTACTTGGTTTTTTCCCCCAAATAGTCTATTGTGTGTTCTACTATTCCAATATGAGTTTCATTTTCGTATAAATTCCGCGCACCTCTTTTTTTATATTGCCATCTTATTAAGGTACATTAAATGTCATACTATTAAAAAACCTAAGGTCAGTTCATCAATTTACTCTCCATTTCTAAATTCCTAACCATTCACATGTGAGGGTTTCAGCTTAAAACAAGCCCCACATCCGCGATGTGATGTGAGGTGGAGTAATTAGTATTTCAGCGAATCGTGCTCTCATTTCCATTTTCTTGTGAACATATTTGTTTAAATAGATAAAAGCTATACTTAAATAACTGGATTTCAAAAGAATTTGTCTATTAAGTTGCAATTCATTTTCGCAAAAAAAAAATTCTGAATTAAATCAATAGTCACTTTTACAAAAAAAAAGACTCTTATCACTTTAATCGCTCTCATATTTGCTTGAATGAAAGGAACTGTATCATTTAAATAAAAAAATAATTCAAGAACCTGTTTTATTCCTAGTTGGATATGTTATGCTAAATGAAATGGATAGATCTGGTTGAATTATGCAATGTGTCTTGCCACTTGGCCAGTTACAAAGGTAAAGTGAAATGTCACGTGGCAAGCATTTGAGTAGATATTCTTTTAATTTTGATTTTAAGTAATAAATTGTTTTATTTTGATTCTTTGTTTGTTACATCGCGTTGAATTTGATTGATGGACACACAAAAAAATTAAAACTCTGCTAGCTAACTGAATTTTCTTTTTGATAGGGGGAGGGGAAAAATATGTATACGGGATCCTAAATTTGGTTTTATTGATTAACCGTCTTCTTAACAATAGTTGAGTTAGCCATAATGACTTTATAAATTGCCTGAAAAAGGGACTATTCCATTTCTGAAAATCTATCGGAAAAAAATTTGGAAAATATCAATATAAATGCCAATAAATTTTCAAGAGTGAAATCTTAAGTTCACAAGGGTGCGTTTGTTTGAGGAAAAATATTTTTCTAGAATTAGTTTTATGAACCTTTACCTTTTAATTCATCAAAAATGATTAGTCAACCAAAAACAATTTCCCATCAAGAAAAATGTTCATGTATAAAATTAGGAAAGTGAATTCCTAAATCTAAGAAGTTGAAAACACTTTTCGAAAATGCTCATCTTGAAATTTTAATTTTTAATTTTTTTATTTTCTTTTTAAATTAGATTTTTTTTTTTTTTTTTCTCTTCTTTTCCCTTTTCTTTCTTTTTTCTTTCTTTTTCTTTTTCTTTTCCTTCTTCCTCCTATGCCGATCGCCAAGCCTTGGCAACCAATCATAGGTACAAGCCAGCCTCAAGCGAGCTTGTGATCTCTAGGATCTAACAAGGCTCGAGCTCGTCAAGATTTGGCGAGGCTTATTAAGCTCGACCCACCCAAGGTTAGCCAAGTCGGCCCTTGCCAAGCCTCAATGACGAAGCTAGTGCCCTGTCGTGGCCATTGCCAAGGCCCAACAACTGGCGAAGAGGAAAAATGAAAAAGAAAAATATAAACTAAAAATTTATTTTTAAAAAAAAAAAAAAAATGATTTTTTTTTTTTTTTTGCATGAGATTCAAGCATCAAGAAACGTTTTCTGTCACATGTCATCAAATAAAGAAAAATTAATGATTTTCCTAAAAAATGATTTCCCAAAAACAAAAATCTTTTTTCATGAAATTGTTTCCTCAAACAAACACACTTAATTTCCTTTTTCTTTCCTCAAACAAACACACTTAATAAATCGATTCTATAAGTTGGTCTTGGAATACTAGGCCGATGTTTCAATTGTTAAATGTCAAATAGCCCAAAGAAGGAAGGCTGGGAGGGATGGCGCCCAATGCCAAAACAGGGCCTGGACTCGTTTCTGCTGACGGTTTAATCAAGGGAATAGCTCGGGAAACAGCAGACGTACTGCTAATTTCTTGGGCCATTCCTCTGCTGAGGGGACTGCAGTTGTCATGGCACTTGGGGCTAAAGGTCATTCCTGAATCGACCGACCCCTCAAAGCTCTCGCGCAAAACCTTCGAATTCTACAAACTAAGCAGGTTTATCAAGACGTAAATGCATTCGCAGATAGTCGAGCCAACCATGCTTTTGACATCGAGCCAACGAAGAACTTTGTGTTATGCATATGCCGTGCTTAATGGGATTTGGGCTTTCACCCCGATCAATGTCTCCAGAAAGCGGCGAAGGTAAAACATTCATATCTCATTTGCCGTCTCGTTCGCGATGTGGCTCAAATTTATAATCTCATGAAAGATAGAGAACCACTTCTCCACCTTTGGTGAGTCCCCTGCCACTCAAGAAATGGAAATCAAAGTGCCAAAGAAAATGCGAATCAAGAAAACCTGCCTCGTTCGATTACACAGCAACACCAAATGACGTTAGAACCAATTTAAGCGGAGACATAAAGCATACAGAGAATCTGTCTATGGAACGCGAATTAGAGAGAGAGAGAGAGAGAGACAGTGGAACAAAAGAAACCAGGTTACTCTACAACTTCATGGACAGAGATCTTACGCTTGGAAAAATGATATGACAGCACAGAATTTGTTCTTTGAGCCATTTATTGGAGCACAACTGCTCGTTAAGGTTGCTACATTCACATACCATGAAACAACAGAAGATATCGTCGGAATATCAATCGAACTAATGAAATATGATCTACAGAAAGAAGCTAGTAATCTTCTCCACCAATGGTTGTTGCATCAACTGACCTGAGGAAAAACTTTTGAAACGGATGGAAAAATACCCTAATGTGAAATTTCAGCTGTTACTTCACAAGATAACTCATCTAACAAAACTGGATTGTCATTGGAAGTTTCTTACTCAAATTCTACATGCGTGCTATCTAATAGCTTTGGCCGGGGAATGACTCCAGTATGTCATAGTGACCATACCCATGAAACAGGACATTAATAGGAATCTCTTCATCCTTCCTATACTCTTCACCATACTTTGCAACGTTGACCAGATTGCCAGAGCTTCTATCCACCATGAAGACCGAGATAGGGGTCCTGAGCCAATGATGTGAATGTGTAAATGCAAACACAAACTTGAGTACACATAAATCCAGACCAAAACATATTAACATATACACAACAACTTATGTACCTTCTTCAAGTAAAGAAGGAATTCAAACATGAAGACTAAGCTTAAAATCAAACCTCAATACTGAGAGAATTAAGGCACTACTATACTAAAGGGATGCAAGAGTAATGACTAGTCTCACATCATCTGGAACAGAGATGATCCTTCAGTTTGTCAGAGTTACTATGACAGAGATCCTCTTATGATTGTACCATGACAGTCTTAAGGTATGCCAAGCAGTCAGAGTAAAATAAAATAAAAAATTGCTTGCTACATGAAATATCAAAATCAGTAAGCCAAATGGCCAAAGAACTTACTTCAGGACATGAGAAGCCATCAGCAGCTCCGGCTCTCCACCCCATACATAAGGTTGTTGGATTCTCTCAATATATGCATCGAAATCTCCTTCAATGGCCCTGGACATATAAAATGAAAACCACATCATGCCTTAATCCATCAGCTACTCATTGTGTATGCCCATCTAACGAAAACTTACCACTCTGTTTCTTCCCGCCTCTTTAAGAGCTCGGCTACAACCTGCATGGCAGATGGATCGTACTATCATGAGAGAACCCTAATTTTGAAACATCGTAAGATAATTCTGGTAGAAGAATTCATATCCAGCGAGAAACCATAGAATGCCAATTTTACTTGAGCTCTCAATTCATCAGCGAGTTCTCTCTGACGATTGTCATCTGGAGCTGCTTCTCCCTTTCTCAAGCAAGCGCAATGAGCTATTGCTCTGAACAGGCATCGACCATCCGCCAGCACACCTGTATCATTCTTTCACAATCAGATACAGATTGAACTGAATTCACAAGTCAATATAGTCTGGAAATTTGGAAGCACAAGATAAAGGTGGACGGTTAAGAATCGCGCCACTTGAGAATTGGAATGAACAATCTATCCATTCATCTATTAACAACCCCCATGTTTACATATGCAAACACGTATGAGGAGAAAGGGAATTTTCCATTTTCCTAGTCCTGTCTACTTGACATCAAGCTCAGCATCCAAGAATGATTTCAGGACAGCAATCCCAGCACAACAGAATCAATCACAAAGTATCTACTTAGAGTGTGGCGAAACCTGAAAAGTTAACTGGCATGAGTAACCACCGAAGAAATTGTCACATCGCTTAGCAAACAACTTTCGATGTCCCAGAATTAAGTTCCAATCCAAAACACGCAAATGAAACTCCAGTCAGCCATTAGAACAAAGACTCAGTGCAAAGTAGTCGAACACTTGAATCTAGAATACAAACGTAAACGTCAGCCACCAACCCAACATGATCAACCGTCGTCAATTCCAGAAAAATTCGATTTCAGCAAAAGCGCAAAACGAAAACTTCAAATCCCAAAAAATCACACTTCGATGAGATTAACGTATCGATTTAATCTAACAACAAAATTAGCGAGCTACTGTTCCATTGTAGAGGTATCATAACAACACAAAGTCCCACAAGTAGCCTGCGGATACACCAGCAAGAAGCAGCAAAAGAATCTACGCAAACGAAGGACACGCATCGCGCAAGTGCAATCAATCATTCTCCACACGCACGCACGCACGCACGATTCATCCAGAAATGACCTGTCACTCGATAATCAGGAGAGCTCCGCTTAGCCTCGTCCAAGGAATCGCGATCCTCGACCCTCGCCTCCGGACGACCTCCTCGCGGCTCGGCTCCGCCGCGTCGACCGGCGCGAGGCAGGCGCAGACGCCGAACAGGAGCCAGGCGGAGTCCGGCCTGTGCAGCCACCGCGCCGGCCGCGCGTCCCAGGCCACGTTCCACGACCCCTCCCCGCGGAACACCGGCCGCCGGGGCTGGTCCATCCTCCTCGGGGGGTCGCCCTCCCCGGACGGGAGGATCGCGTGCCATATGGAGGCGACCCCGCAGGGGTGGGCGCACGACGCCGACGCGCCGCCGCCGCCAAGGCGGCAGGAGCTGGAGTGGTGGCGGCGGCGGCGCCACCGGTCGGGGGAGTCGGCGGCGAGCTGGAGCCGGGCGGTGGCGGCGGAGACCCAGGCGAGGCGGCCGCAGTGGTGGGCCGCGGAGGCGTGGGAGAAGCAGGAGGCGAGGATCCAAGGCTTGGGGCGCGCGCACAGTACCCCGAGCATCAGAAGAGCCTATCGACAAGAGCAGCAGCAGCAGCAGAAGAAGAGCTCAATCCAGAGCTTCCATGGCGGACGTACGAGATTCAATCAAGCATCGAATGGCGGAGGAGGAAGAGAGAGAGAGAGAGAGAGATGCATATATCCATGAACGAGTGTGGAAAATGGCGATAAAAAAAAAAAAATATATATATATATATAGGGGAAAAATTTTGCGGCCTTGGCAGGTGGGTTCTTTTATATTTTTATAATTTTTCTTTTTTTGGGTTACCTTTTCTTGTAGCGAGGGATTGAATTATTATCATTTTAGATTTTTTTCTTTTTTGGTTTTTTTTTTTCTTTTTCTTTTTCTTTTTTTTTTTTTCCTGGAAGGGGTTGGTGTTTGGTGACGGCGTAGCAATTCAGGGAAGATGGGGGAGGGGTTGGTGCGACCGAAGCACCCCGAGCTGTGCGCGTGCGGGACGCGTGGTGGGCCCCCCCCTGCGGCGGTACGCTTGCCAAGCGAGTGAAACGAGAATGGCATCTGCCGTTAAAAGATTCCGGATTGTTCCTCCTCCTCCCCACCTCCCTTTTCTTCATTTATTTTTATTTCCCAAAAAAAAATAGAAAATCATTTTTTCCAAATTTATAATAAGAGTTAATTCTACAAAAATCTCAAACCGATGCCCGTGACCAATTTACCCTTCGTTAGTTTCTGTTCAATTTTATCGTTAAATTGTTGAGTTAAATATCACATAACAATTTATGGGTGTTATGGTTTTGGGTTATACCTTGTATCTAACAGTTTGTGATTTTTCGTTATATTAATCCAATTTAACGAAAATTAACGGATGAGAAATTTGTCACAAATATATTAATTTAGGATTTTTAGTGGTCAAAACATTTAGTGTGAGGTAAATTTGTCGCTGATATACTAATTAAAAGTTTTTCATGCCATTAACTTTTATAACTAAAAAAAAAAAAAAAGTGAGTTTGGGTCGATATTTTAAGTCCAAGTTCGGCTCTCAACCGGATTTTCCCAAAACGAGGTAAAATTCCATGATCTGGTCCAATCCAATGGTTCGTGTGTGATTCGAACCCTAGGACAAAACGGGCAGAAATGTAGGCGGATGTCGGTAACTTATGGACATTTAAGAAAAGTTACCGTCTATGAGGTTGCCAATGTTATTAATTATTGAGGAAAATTGTGACATATGAGGGACCAATTACACATGGGGCTTTAAAGTTTACGAACAGGAACAGGTACGGAATGTTTCAATTATTGAAGTACGACATTGACAATAGGGACAAGAGAGTTTACAATAAAATACAGGCTGATTACAGGCTCTTCATGGAATGTTTGGATTATTGGGATATTTAGCCTCACGAGACTTCGAGGTAAACTGATGTATTCGCATGATGGGAAAGTTATCAGGCTTTAGCTGCCCAGACTAGGATTAAAATTGCCATGTTAAAAAATAAAAATTTTATCTCCAGACGACCTTCCTTATATTGCAATAATTTAAATCCATTTGGCCCTTTCATTTATTGCCGTATTTTACGAGGTCGAGTGATTTTATTTTCCCTTTTAAACAGAAAATGCTCGATAAGAACTCGACTTTTTTTGGTAATTTTATTGTTAACAGCATCTTCCAATACGCATTACCTGTTATTTTCAGTATTTCCTTATGAGTCTCCATCCATTTATTAATATGTTAGATTCTTTCAATTGCGGGGAACCTTTGTTACGACATCATATGGACAACTTTTCTATATAAATGAAATAAGGGGATTTTATGCGAAATCAATATAATCCAAATCATTCAGGTTTTGAAAGGGGAAAAAAAGATTTCGCTTGAATTAGTATAATCATATGGTTCTCTTCTCATCTCGTGATTCTAATGCGATTTAACATGACATAAATATCTTACGATAGCAAGGAATAAAAGGACTAACGAGGAAGGTCGCTATTGAGGTTGGCATTGAGAAGTATCTTTTGAAAATTAGGGCGTTCACATCACGCGTGTTTGCTTGGAAAGTATAAAAGCATATTTTGATGTATCTTTTTGCTAAATGAAAAGGTAGGTTCGTCTTTTTTATTTATTTATATTGTTCTTTTTCCTTTTCAAGAAGGAAAGATCCCTCATGCTTGTAAGTGAAGAGCCCCGAGGGCCTTTTTTTAGTATGTAGTCTCTTAAGAAGTCGTATTTGAATGGTTAGTGGCCATAAATTAATTTTTAACTAAAAAATTGCTTGATGAAGAGGAAGACGCGGAAGGATTAGCGGGTTATGTGAGAGAAAGCCTTATTTGTTTTCAAATTATGGCTAATTGAAAAAATAAAGAAAGAAGTCAACTATGTTATTTAATTTAACAACTTTATCATAAAATTTGATAGAAACTAATAAATGGTAAATATATCACGCATGTATCGGTTTGGGGTTTTTGATAACCCAAAATTAATTTAAGATAAATTTGTTACATATACATTAGCTTAGGATTTTTAATGATTCAAAAATTAATTTAGCATAAATTTGTTACTAATGTATCAATTTAAGATTTTCCGTGATATTAATATTATCTTTAATGGCTTATACCTTGTTTGAATCACAATAACATTTTAGGTTATAGAAAAATATTACAACAAATTCGACGTTACTCTAAATAAATGTTAAGACATTTCTATGTTTTCATGTTGAAAAATTGATGTTTCTAAATATTTTCATTATTTTACATAAAAAAAAAGTTGGCAAGATTAATGTTAAAAGAAACTAAAAACCGAACAAAAAAAAAAAACAGCAAATAAACCAAATAAAGAACTGCGGACCATGAAATGGTTGCTCTGTCGTCTACTACTGGGTCATTTGCCACGTGCGCGCACAAAATGGTGGGACCCGCTGTAATCTGATTGGCTGACAGGTTAGTATTCTAAAAAAAGTTGGCAAGATTAATTTTCTCGCACTTTTTCCGTTGTACTTATTTGATTAAACAATTATTTATTAATGAATTTTAGTTAAAAATTCGAAGATCTTTTCTGGGTCATTTTTTTTTGTTTTTTTACTCAAATTCTTTTTCTTTTTTCCTTTTTCTCCCGTACTAATAATGATAAATAAGTCATATGCACCAACCAATTCGGTTGACAAACGTAAACGTAACCTCCAGAGTCTCTCTCTCTCTTTTTTTTTCTTTTTTTTTTTTCTGGAGATTCTATGAACTACAAATTTTTTTTTCTTCTTTTGCAGGCGAATACTGAGGAAAAGGAAATTACATAATTAGACACTCTCAAATTATTAATGGCTAAATGTTAAGTTAAATATGGAGAAAACAAGTCAGACTTGCTTTCATTAGTCTAGTGCACGTTGCTTTCAGAACGTAATAGCAGTAGTAAGTATAAAACAGAAGCTTTGTCAATTTGGATCTCAAGGACACTGTGCCTCCAATTACCGTTTGATTAAATTGTGATATATCTCAATCATTCAACAGATTTCAACTTGAGCGATCGAGATCTTTTACTTTTCGATCTGACGGCCACAGTATCATGAGGCTCTGTGCCTTGAGGAAATTATAAATCTAAGCCATTAATTTAGCTATGTTTGGGATGGGAGGGAAAAAGTCCACCAACTATTTTTCTACATTAGTTTCATAAATCGGCTATAAAAGCCAGATGTGCTTATTAAACATATGATAAATGAGCTTATCGAGAGAGCGAAAAAAAACAATGCATAACTAGGCCTTTCCTCACTAAGTATGAGTTGCTATTAGGGATGAGGAGTTTCAGGTTCCATACAAGTTACACTTGAAACGTGGAACCTACCTATTGGTACAAGTTCCTTATTTTTTGGAATCTAAAAGTTACCCTGCATAACTTGAAATCTGAAATTTACTCTATCACATGTTACAAGGTCTACTTAGGTTCTATCTATATTATTAATTAAACGATTGTAATGAATCATCATATTTAATAACTACTACTTATTGTTATAATTCACATACCACAACTTATATTTAGATACACAAAGAATATGCAACATTAACAAAGTCTCAACCATAAATAAAAGTTTAGACTAGTGATTCTAGATTATACATTTATCATTGGATATCATGGAATACTGCAAGATAGCACAAAGACATAGACTAAGAAATGGGTTCCAAGTTCCACTTACTGAGAACCTTGAACCTACTCGCCAAACAGGTTCCCCAACTTTTTGAACTTGAGGTCTATCCTACATGCCTTGAAATTTGAACTAATCCAGTTTTTCAGTTCCATGTTCTACCATGAATCCATACTCACCCTTATCCGCTACACCAGCATCTCTTTAATTTCTTTTTCTTTAATCAAGCATTTCATATACATGGAACCGATGCTAGTGACCGTACAACTTTATCACCAAAGTATCTTAAATTTAATTTTAACAATTATTTATTTATAAATTTGCAAAATTTACGTAAATTCGCATCTCAATCTAATCAATAGTACAGTACAATTGGAGTGTTTGACAACTTTTGGGTACATCGATCACTTGATACGTGGGTTCGAGGATATTCTGTTCTACGGTTGTCGTCAATAGTTAAAAACTTGTAGAATTCATCGACTTATTTGGGTTGCTTCTGGTTTCGATTCAAAACCCATAGCATCTCTATCTACTATGAAATGAACCCTTGTTTTCGCACAGGTATGTCTTGCAAGAAAAGGAGGGAAAGAAGGAAAACAAGAGCAGGAAGTGTAGGAGTGGCAACGGAACGATTTTGTGATGGTTTGGGAGAGTTGATTTTATCCCAAATCTGTCCTGAACTTTATAAAAAATTTTTGGAATCTCAAACCCGCCCCCTAAATTACCGTGTACTTGTCGCGTTCCCAATCATGCTCAATATCACCCCGTTATTATCTTCACCTATATAACTTTCATTAGAGAATTGATCAATAAAATGATTAAAGAAATGATTGTATGACAGTCTTTAATTTATTGTGAAAATAACAGTCTATTTTGAACCGTAAAAAATTAAAAAATAAATAATTATAAATTATTGTGAGGTCCATTCTTTTAAGAATGTATAGCTCATAAGCTCATAACAAGTTGTTATTCTCATAATAATCCAAAGGTTGCTATATTAACATAGCCCAAATGATCATTACGCTCGGACAAGCTCTTATCAAACAGATTTTACTTTCCTTTTTAGACAAAAATTATCAAAAATAAAAAACACAACCTTTTTTTTAATGGTAAGTTACTGGTAACGTCATCTGCCAATATGCATTACCTATTATTTTCATTGGCTCCTTTTAAGTCTCTATCCATTTAATTATTAAGTGACTCTTTACACTCTCAGGGGACCCTCTTATATCGTGAACAATTTTTCTCCATAAATCAAACCCAATCTGACTCCAACGTGCCAAATCATTCGGATTCTGAGAAAAGATTTTCCTCAAATGAGCATAATTGTAAAATTCTCTTCTCGCCTCAGGATTCTAACACGAAAAAAATAAGTGGGCCTCAATAGTCATATGATTGGGTGGAATGGGATTTTCAAGGGGTATGGATGACTAAAATGGGGTTCCGTGATAAGTGGGTCTCAATAATCATGAAGTGCATCTCCTCAGTTATGTTTAGTGTGAAATAAA
Organism: Eucalyptus marginata; assembly: GCA_014182565.1. Classification (NCBI taxonomy): domain Eukaryota; kingdom Viridiplantae; phylum Streptophyta; class Magnoliopsida; order Myrtales; family Myrtaceae; genus Eucalyptus; species Eucalyptus marginata. The sequence goes on along the minus strand of CM024594.1, from coordinate 9,872,832 downwards.
ATCGGGAAACCCTTGAGTACTTTCAGCCAACTCATGGGATTAGGCAATGAGATCCTCTATCTTTGTACCCATTCATAGGTCTGGCCAATGTCATCGCTTGAACAGTTTAGTAGAAAATGGAAGCATCAAAGGAATTTGGGTCAATAGATTATGTCCAACACCATCCCATTAGTTGTTTGCCGATGATGCTATTTTCTTCCTTGACGAAAAATTTCAGAATGTCAAAATTTGGCTGCCATTTTGAACCAATATTGCTTCGCTTCACCACAGGCGATTAACTTAAATAATTTTGAAATTTATTTTGACGCTAGTTGTCCACAAGATCTTCGAAGGAGTATGGCCTATGAATTGAGAGTACTGGTTATTGAAAAGATAGGAAAATATACGGTAACACCCTCAAATTGCAATAAAAAAAAAAGTAACTATTTGTCGGGATTCTAGCGAGAGCGAACATGAAATCGGAGAGCTGGAAAGAGAAGTTAATGTCAAAGGACAGAAAGAAAGTCCTAATCAAAACAGTGGTGCAAGCTTTGCCCCAATAAGCAATGTCCATATTTAAGATCCCAATTAGTGCATAAAGCCATTGAGAAAAATATCGCGTCCTTTTGGTAGAAACAAAATAATACTCAAAATGGACTTCAAGAGAAAAATGGGAGCACCTTAAAGTAAAAAGATAATGGAGGGTTGGGATTTTGAGATTTAATAAGTTTCAACAAGGCGATGATGATAGGCAAACAAGCTTGGAGGTTTTCACAATCACCTTCAAGCCTATGGAGTCATCTTTAGAAAGGTATCTACTATCTAAGAGGGGATTTGTGGAATGCAGATAAGGGATCTAGGCCTTCATGAGAATGGCAAAGCTTATTGATGGGCAGATATTCTATTGTAAATGACATACAATGATCGTGGGTGATGGAAAATCAATAAGCATTTTGGGAAGACAAAGTGGCTATCAGAGTGATAGGAGGACCAGCAAATTAGGGGGATCCTAGAGTTGTGAGGGAGCTTATCATTCAAGAAGAAATGGTTTGGAATGATGAATAGAAATTGAATAATCTTTTTTATGAGAATATAATGAATGAAATCATGTCCATTCCACCAAGTAAAAATGCAAAAAAGGATAAGTTCATGTGGAAAGGAAGTAAAGATGGTAACTTTACTATTAAGAGTTCATATTTTATTTTATTTTTGTCGATCCTACTCTACTTCTACTTTAACTCTCACTTTCAGATTTTTGTCCTACCTCCTTGCAGAGCGGTCGAAACTCATACTTAAAACTAAATTATCCTCACCCCAACCCTTCCTAAGAAGGTGGGGGTGGGAATTCGAACCCCCCCACCTCCCCATTCCATGCCGGAAGAAGAGTGGCGGGGGCAAATCCCAATGGTTTATTAGGAGTTCATATAATAAGCTAAAATCCGAAGCATAGCAACAAAACATAACTCAAGCATCCTATGCATACAAAGTTCCTCATACATTATGGACAAAATTATGGAAATTAAACTCCTGCCCCAAAATTTGACCGTTTTTATGGAATTTACGCCAGAACGCAATCCCAAAAAAGAAAATCTTTACAAAAGGAAGGCTTTACCTAACCTTATGTGCCAATTGTGTCATTGAATTCCAGAAATAGTAGAACATTTGTTCTTGTTATGCCTTTAGACTGAAGCGATTTGGGCGGATCCCAAACTGAAAAAGAAAATTAGGGAGACCAGGATTACGAGAATGGATTAGTGGGTTCACCGACATTTCGAAGCAAAGGAAAACTCACCGAGTAAAGAATTAATGGCTGAAGTATTGTGGTCGCTTTAGAAAGCAAGAAACACATTCATCTTTCGATCCTGAAAGTTGGATCCCACCTTGGTTGTGGATGAAGCCTTTGCTCTACAAGAAAGTTTCATGAGGTGGGATTGAGAGGCAAACTGTAAGAATGATGGACCAGAAACCCGACTATAAAGTGGATTTTGTTGCCAAGAGGGGTATTGAAATTCAATGTGGATCGGTTTTGGATAGAGGGCGAGAAGGAAGGATCAATTGCTGGAGTGTGTCAAGACTTCAATGGCATAATCACTAATAGCTTTGTGAAATCATGTCGAGCTTCATCGGTGATCGAAGTAGAAACACAAGCTCTGGTCGAAGCTCTCTTTCACATGAGAAATCTTCATGATCTACAAGGGGCAACCAATATGCACATTCAACTAGAAAGTAATAGCGTATCAATTGTTCAGTTCATTGAGGGAAGCATTCAAAACTCATGGCACATATAGGCTTGGGTGGAAGATTGCAAGATTTCATTAGGCCAGTATCAATTTGTCCATATAACCCATTATCCAAGAGAGGTTAATCATTTAGTAGATTGGATTGTGAAAGCCCATTATAAAAAGACTTTTCCTTCAGATTGGCCGTCCAATTGCCCGCAATTTTTTTTAGGCTTGCTTCATTTAAACTGTCACAAACTCTATCCCTAGTTAATGAAATGAGTATTATCTTTAACCGAAAAAAAAAAAACAGCATAAATATCCCGAAATAGTAAGGAATAAAGGGAATAATAACATTAATAAGGAAGATTGTTAGTGAGGTTGGCATTGAGAAATATCTTTTGAAAATTAGGGCATGCTCAGTCATCGTCATTGCTAATAAAACAAATGGCACGCGTCCGTGGCTCACGTGTTTACTTGAAAGTTCTGCTAATGAAAAGGTAGGTTCATCTTCTTCTTCTTTTTTATCTTGTTCTTTTCCCTGGGCATCTTTTTAAAAGTAAAAAAAAAAAACAGGTTCATCTTTTCTTTTCTTTTTATCTTGTTCTTTTCCCTGGGCATCTTTTTAAAAGGAAAAAAGAAACATGTAAACCTCTTAAGAAGTCATATTTGAATCTACGGTACTTTTGATTTACAAAAAATATTTAAAAAAATTAAGTGACTCTAAACTAATGCTACCATTTTTATGTTTGCACGTTAAAAAAATTAATTTTTTTAAAACATTTTCAGTATTTTCCGTAAAAAGGTTAGCGAGTTTAAGGCTAAAAAAGAAAAGAAAAAAGCAAACAAACCAGACTAAAAAAACTGCACCCCATAAAATGGTTGGTCTGTCGTCTACTGGGTTCATGCCACGTGCGCACATGCTATGTCGCAATCTGATTGGCCGATAGGTTAATATTCTAATCTCGGGTTAATTTATTGCGCCCTTTTTCCGTTCTATTTATTTGATTAAATCATTAAACAATTATTTAATAATGGAGTTCAGTTTAAAAATTCAATTCAAAGATCTTTTCTGGGTTATTTCGTTTTTATTTAAATTTTCTATCTTTCTTTGTTAATTTATTTTGCTCGCGAGCCACCACCTTATTTTACTCGAATTCTTTTTCTCTCTTTTTTTCTTTTTCCCCTATTCAAGTAATGATAAATAAAATCACATGCACCAATCAATTCAGTTGAAAAACGTGTGCCTAACCTCCAGTATCTTTTTCTTTTTCTGGAGATTACATGAGCTAAGAATTTTTTATTCTTTTTTTGCATGCAAATCTCGAAAACCGAAATTACAGAAATAAACAGTTTTAAATAATTATGGAAAATATTAATTTAGAGAAGGAGAGAAAGTCATCAGACTTGCTTTCATTAGTCTAATGCACGTCGCTCTCAGAACTTCAGTTGATACTTCATTGTCAAAGCTTAAAAGAGGAAGAATAAGTACGCTCAGGAAAAACAAAATCAAGAACACAATACAAAATAAAAAGTTGCACTACTATAAGGTGCAATCATTTCTAGACCTTTTAAATGAGCGGGTCGAATCGGATTTAGATCAGGTTATAAATAGTCCAATCCAAATTGACTCATTTAACATATTTATGATCTATTTATCATAAAGCAAATTTATTGACATATACCTTACCTAATTCATACTCAACTCATACCTGAGCTGATCTATTTAATTAAGTTTAGGAGATCTTGTTTCTTATGATTTTTCTAAAAAATGATATTACTAATATATTTTCATGCACTTCAAATTTAGTGGACATTTTTATATATATATATATATATTTAAAATAATTGGGGTTATGTTTGTTTCTTGAAAAAAAAATTCCAAGAAAATAACAATATTTTTTATATTTGTAAATAAATTAAATTTTTATTTTTAAAAAATTATTTTTTAACTATTTTTCTTTTTTCTTTTTTTTTTTTTTTTCTTTTACCTTCTTCTTCAGTCGATCCCCGACCATGACGATGGTCAATGATCAACCACAAACGAGCTTGAGCTAATTCCAGCAAGTCGAGCCTTGCCAGCCTTGGACGAGGCTCCACCTCGCCAAATGCCGATGAGATTGAGCTTGCTCAAGTCCTTGCCAGATTGGCGAGCTCGATGCCTCGCCCAATCAATGACCTCGAGCTCGCCCAAGGCCGATAAGTCTCAAAGCTTCACCAATCTGGTGAGGTTGAGGCCCGTGAGCTCAAATCTCGCTCGATCGATGAGGCTCAAGCTTTGCCAAACATTAGCAAGTCCTCGACCTTGCTCAATTAGTGGCCTCAACTCCCCAAGGCTGGCAAGTCTCGAACCTTTGCCGATCTAGTAAGCTCAAGACTGGTGAGCTCAAGTCTTGCCAAATCGGTGAAACTTGAGCCTTGCCAAATGCCAACAAGGCAGAGGCCTTGCCCAATCGGCAACCTCGAGCTCGCCCGAGACCAACGGCTCGTCTCTTGCCATGCCGGTCGCTGGTCATCGAAGGAAGATAAAAGAAGGAAGAAGAAAGAAAGAAAAAAATAAGAAAAAATAATTATAATTATTATAATTATAATTCCAACTTTTTTTAAAAAAAAAAAAAATTGTAAGGCTGAAAAGGGAGTGTGCGCGTGCGCACGTGCATGCCTTGAGTCAGAAATGGGCCATAAACTCAACCCATTTAGATCCATTTATTTTGGCCTCTAAAATTTTAAACCCATATGACCCATATTCCAAGTTTTTTTAAAAAATAATTTTGTAAGGCCGAAAAGGGAGTGCGCGCGCGCGCGTGCCTTGAGTTAGAAATGGGCCATAAACTCAACCCATTTAGATCCATTTATTTTGGCCTTTAAAATTTTAAACCCATATGACCCATATTCCAATTTTTTTTAAAAAAAATAATTTTGTAAGGCTGAAAAGGGAGTGTGTGTTTGTGTGCCCCGCCTTGAGTTAGAAATGGGCCATAAACTCAACCCATTTAGATCCATTTATTTTGGCCTTTAAAATTTTAAACCCATATAACCCATTTATTTTTTAAAAAGATCATATATGGGTTTAAAACCCATTTTAACAAGTCTAGCCTTAGGTTGGAAATGGGTCATAAACTCAACCCATTTAGACCCGTTTATTGTAACCTTTAAAATTTTAAACCCATTTAAGGAAGGTCTACATAATTGAAGTGATCAATATATGACTCATTTATTTTTTAAACAGGTCATATATGGGTTTAAGACCCATTTCGACAGGTCTAATCATTTCTAATCAAGTAAATTGTATGCCAAGAAATTGAATCTTATTTTTTACGATTATTCAGTCATAAATTTGATAAATTCATGTAATCTCGCATGTTAATTTATTTGATGGTATGGTAGATTTGGAGTGTTTGACGACTTTTGGGAACATCATAGCCTGATATATAGGTTTGAGGATATTCATGTTTACGGTTGTTGTTGATACTTATAAATTTGGAAAATTGTACAAATGGTCCCTAAATTTTAGCCAAATATGCAATGTGATCTCTAAATTTTAGTCCACTATATAATGTTATCCTTGAATTTTTAAAATATTCAACGTAGTTCCTGGATTTTGGTGCATATTTAATTTAGTCCATGAGTTATAAGAAAATGTTCAATGTTGTCTTTGAAGTTGAATGTTCCATATAGTTTGCGCACTAAATTAAACATGTATCAAAAGTCCGAAGCTATATTGAGACCGCATTACACATTTAACAAAAATTCAAAAACCATTTATGCCATCCCTTTTATAAAAATATGGAATCATACAATCGTTTGAGCTGCTTGTGGTTTCGATACTAAACTCGAAGCATCTGTATCTACTATAATATGAAGCCTTCGTTTTTGCATATCTATGTCGTGCCAAGAAAGGAGGGAAAGAGGAAAGACATAAGAAGGATCCTTAGGGGTGGCAACGAAAACGAATTTGTGATAGTATGGGACATTTGATTTTTGTCCCATCTTTCCCAGAATCTTTAAGGTTTCGTAAATGAAATCCCAAACCTATCCCACTAAATTATCAAGTATCGTGGCGATCCCAACGTGTTCTCAACATCACTACAGTTGTTATCTTTGCCTATGTAATTTTTTATATTGAAAATTTGTCCAACTCAAGACAAATAGTAATATCTTGAGTGCACGGTGATGACCATGAAAATCTATATACCATCACTCAATTCAAAATCCTTGTATAATGTGTAGAAATACTGAAAATAAGTAGAAACTAATGTTGCGAAAGAATCTAAGTTCGGCATTTTTTGTTTTGGGGGCCCCGGGGGGGTGGTTTGGGTTGGTGTTGGGTTTCCCTATGTCGGGTGAATAATATTTATAGAGGTGACTTTATATTCTTCGTAAGAGCAGCTATATTTTATTACAACGGCTCTCTTTTTCGAGTTTCAACAAGGACAAATCCCAATTTCATCCCAAATACTACAAGATTTCGCACGTGAAACCCGTAATCCATGACCCTGAACTATAGCCCCTTTAAGTTGCCTAGGGTTTGAGAAGGGTCGAGTACCCTATTTCATGTTTTGCCAATTAGTTCATTTGGTTAATTTTGGTCGAAAATTTCTAATGTGGACACCAACCGTTCTACATGACACGTCGTATTAATGTAGACGCTTTTTAATAAATGTTCTTATATTCTTTTCTATTTTTTAATTTTTAAAATCTTTCCATTTTTTCCTTCCCTTCTTCCTCTAGTTGGTCGTTAGGCCTAGGCGATAGCCAATAATTGGCCAGAGGCGAGGGCCAACAAGATCGACCACGGCATGCCAAGGGCGCCTCTGGTCAATTGTATGGAAAAAGAAAAAAAGAAAAAATATATAAAAATTGATAAAAGATTAAAAATTATCTATATTAGTATCAGCCATATCATGTAAAATGATCAGCTTTCATGTTAGCAGTTTTCAACTAATATTGGTCAAATGGACTCAATTAGTCAATCATGAAAAGATTTAGAACTCAATTAACACAATTAAAATATTTATGACCGAATTAATAAAAGCTCAATAAATTAATGAGATTTTGCGGACAACTTTCCCACCCTTGCCTCTTTCCAAACAAAGCCACGGTGTTCGACCTTAAAAGGGGAAGGGAAGAGACATTGCACCAGCTTTGAAGAAACAGTCGCTGTCCTTATTTTACGAAGAATGTGCTCAGCATTGGCCAGTGACGAACGAAGTCAAGCTCGTGTGGGCCGGCGGGCGCCCGTTGGAAGGGCATTGAGAATATCGACGTGAACGTGGCAGCTCTAGCACAGCTCATTCCCTCTGGTAGAGTCGTGTACGGTAGGAGATCCTTGGAAAGAAATGGCCAGACGTTGACAGTGCGCGTGTGTGCATACGAAACATCACTCTCTACCTCGTTTTATTAGTAGATATATAAACCGTACTCGAAAAAAATATGCAAAAAAAAAAAAACTACTAGATTGCCATATATTACCCACCCATTGCATTCGCTGCCGATTTAAGATTAATATAATTAAAAATCTCAAATTAATTTCTATGGTACATTACTATCAACTAATTTTCATTTGAAAAAAAATCTCAATCTATCTCCTGAAATTCTTGGACCGACACTCTTACTCAAATCTATCTGACCACGTCCAACCCCAAGCTGCCAACGAAGGGTGGATTTGGGTCAATCTACCAATTCGTGGGAAATGTGTCATGGATGCTGGTTTGAGATTTTTTTGTGAGACAAAAATTAATTTGGGGTAATGTTATGGGGGCGTAGGTTTGAGAATTTTAATGGCCATGAGCCCCTGATTTATGGATCACCATTGAACTCTCTTCATCGCATTGTATTTTCTTTTTCTTTAAAGTGCCTAAGTATTATATTGTAAAAGTAAGAAATTTACATGAAGTAAGTACAATAAGCCCAAAGAAGAGGCTGAGTTACATAATCAATTCGCCCATGGACCAAATTTTATTCTTTCAAACAAAAATTAGAAGAGAAGCCCACAAGGCCCAAATATAAAACAGGCTTGGGAGAAAATCCTCGAGAGTTCTACCTCTACACCTGTGGGTGGAGAAATCTTGTATGATAATTCCAATAAGTATCGAAAATTAAAATTATTCAACACTTATTTTATTAAATAGGCTTGATGACCGTAACTAGTTTTGAATTTCAAAATTCAATTAAGTAAAACAAATGCTTAATTTTTTAAGTGACGATGAGATTGCTTAATTTGTGCAATAGATAAATACGTGTAAGCAGGAATCAAAATCTTACCTACTACATTCTTAAAGTCCAAACCTACCAAGAACGTTCACAATCTCCTATTTGGTAGGAAGCTAATATTACTTTAATACTCAACTTATAGGAAACAAATCTCATTTTCCATTTTTTGCACTCGATGTGGTCAATACTTGTTTTATTTTCTATTTTTATCGAACAAGCTTCATCCCAGTTTTTTTTTCTCTCATCTTTTTTGGACCTCTACCCGTGATGGGGAGCGACTATATCTGAGCTTTGTCGTAGGAGCGCAAGTGCATAGAGGGGTGCGGACAGTGACCGAGCCAGGGTATAGGTTGAATAGGGACGAAAATGGCTGAGGAAATATGGAGGTAAACACTTATATATGATTGCTGACCCAAAAAAAACCATTTATATGTGATTGCAATCTCCTTTTGTAGTCAAGAAAATTTCTAACATTTCCATTTTTTTTTTAAGTCTCATCCAATCTGTTGAGATGCGTGTGAATTGTGTTAAAAAAATTACTTAAAAGAATTAATGTTATGTGAAGTAATTAGTATATTCTTATTGGTTTATAACTCATTATCTTAATCTTTTGAGTGAAAGTGTGCCCATTTGAATAGATCGATGTGCTCAGACTTGGGTTCTTCATTAGAAATGTCTCTATGTGAAAATATCAGCTCTCAAAGTTGGTGTCAAAGCCGATGGTTGAATGATAGCTTACTTCCAATGACTATCGACGTTCGGTGAATATCTCAAGAAAGAAATCTCATGATTGACATGGTTTCTGAGTAGCCTTCATGGTTCGATTTGCCAAAAGAGACCAGTGACGGAGATGGGTATTGTGGTGTGGCAATACGATTCTGATGACAATCTCACAGTTCTGTTTGGAGAAAGAGATCATGAATGAAGATGGACATTAGAGATTCAAGTTAAGACATGTTGATGCAAATGGATACATAAATTTAAAAGTAAAAATAAAAAGCAAGCCTAACACTAAGATCATGCATAGCAATGCAGTCTTGATGGCAACCCCATGATTTGACTTGGAGAAAGAGATCATGAATTAAGGTGGGCATTAGAGGTTCAAATTAAGATATGTCGATGCATAAAGATATTCGAATTAAGGGAAATCAGACCTGACATGGAACTCACATACAAATGCAAATCATATCGGAAAAGTTTTAATGGTGTGAAGTAGTTAATATATCATAATTGTCGGTAACTCATTGACTTAAACTTTTGAGCAAAAGCAAGTTCAATCGAATATGCAGACAGGCTCAAACTTAGCCTCCCTTTGGTGATCTCTCTTGGTGAAGGTTTTATATTTCTACTATGCACTCTCAACACTTTTTATTAGAAATAATCCACCAGATTTTGCTTTGAGACATCATGCCTTTTAATTCCGTGGAGTTCCCTCCCCCACCCCCCAAAACTCTACATTGCTTGAGCGAGCACGGACAATTATCTATTCCATTGCCTCCATGACTACTCGCTACCATCATCGATTTCAAATCTATGACCATCTCAATCACACTCACATCAATGGGAATCAAATCGTAGAAGCTGCCCGTGCAATTGTCTTGTCAGTATGCACTTGTCGTGTCTATATCATCTTAGTAGTTTCCTTTCCTTCTTCTAACACATATAATATCTACATGTCATTTACTAAATTATCAAAATGTGAAACAAAGTACCCTTGGCTTAGGTCATCTTGAATCTATGACCATCTCGATCGCACTCACGTCTATAGGAATCAAATCGCAAAAGCTACCTTTGCTATCATCTTGTCAGCACGCACTTGTCGTGTCTATATCATATTAATAGTTTCCTTTTCTTTTTCTAACACGGATGATATCTACGTGTCATTTACTAAATTATCAAAATGTGAAACAAAGTATCCTTGGCTTAGATCATCTTGATACCGCCAAGATATAATAATCTCTGCTTTAACAAATTCCTTTTTTATTTGTTCGGGTTAAAACTTCTTTGTGATATTAGATCCAACCCTAGCCATCCCGCAAGATTGCCGCCCCTTATTTCTCTTTTTGATAGCCTCGATGCGATTTAACCTACAGAAATATTCGCCGAAATAGAATAATCTTCCTTTCTCATTACTTTATTACCTTTCCTTTTGTCATTATCGAATTAAACCGGGTCAAGCTTTGATTCGACCCAAAATTTGGTGCCCCACGAATCACGCTATACACATGTCGGTCCATTGCATAGGGACCACGGGTTTAGCTTAACGTGATAGACTGGACTTAGAAAAAAGAGAAAAAAAAAACATGGAAATCATATCTCCCATTTTTATACCTTGGAAAAAGGGCAAAAAAAGAATAACATATGGGCCGGCTTGTGCAAACAATTTTTTCGTAAATCCGGGCCTGTCTAGATGCATCCACTTATCCTCAATCAATTCAAATGTTGTTCCGTTATTATCGTTGTCAATTGTTTTATAAAGGGACAAGAAGACTTTTTCATAGTCGTGTGTGGTCCAATCTTCGTTCTCATAATGATTTATGGAAAATTGGTTGTGCGATTCAATACTTCTACTATTCCAAAAATCGCTTCAAAAATAAAATTAATAAAATATCCAATTGCTAGGAAGCACTTTTCCTGCCCCGTCGGCTCTGACTACAATTTGTGGTAATAAAAGTCTCGAAAACCTTATTAAGGGGGACACGAATTTCACATAGGTTTTCACATGGGAGGCGTTGACCTTGACTTGGGTCAAGCCAAAAATCACTCGGCCGAAAGGGAAATAGAAAAGCCAAAAAAAAATTTGGGGCGACTCCAAAGCACACGGCCAGAGGAAAAGGTCCGCCTCGGAATTGCCGAAGGAGAAATTTCTTCCTTCTAGAAAATCAAACCTTAATTGGCGGAGACTCCAACGTTGACGATTCGTGGGATCCACTCCCTATTATGACGGCCAGTTTCGGAGGCAGCGCCCTCCTCCGATTTGCATGTGACATCAGCAAGCGTCTCCATCATGGCCACCCGATGCCTTTTTAATTATACCGATGTGATGGATATAATCAATCATTATCATCGCCTTTTTAACTTTCGATACTCAATTGATTCTAACTTCAAAAAGGACATCGCTCGAAAGAGAAATCTTCCAAATAAGTTGTCATGTTTGTCCTCAATTGAAATCGAGTATTTTTTTGGGGTTGCACATGAATATGACCCTCATCTGGAAAATTGTCCAAAATATCATAAATCTAATATACGGTGACCGATTCAATCTTGAATTTTTCAATTGTATCAATTTAGTCCTATAACTTTCGACGACTTACTAATTTAGTCTTACACCTTTCAAATATTCCAATTTAGTTTTAATCCCTTTAACGATTTACCAATTTAATCTCAATTCTTTTAACGATTTGCTAAGCACTGATCGTTCTACCTAGCATGGCAAGCACTGGCGTAGACAAATTTTGTAATTTTCTGAATTTCTTTCTTATTTTTTTACTTTTCTTTTCTTTTTATTTTTCCCTCTGCCGGGCCATGTTGAAGGTTGGTGAAGGTCGCCAAAGGGAAAAAGTAAAAGAATAAAGAACCTGCTGTGTCATGTAAGATGGTTAACGCTAACTAAATCCCTACATATACAATTTCTAATCAAATTTAGTCGAAAGGAATAAATTGACAAATCATCAAAGGTTTGAGATTAATTTGACATAATTGAAAATTTTAGGAGTAAACGACAAGTTATCAATAGGTTTATCACTTAATTAGCATAATTGAAATGTTTATGACTGAATTAACAGTCGTACATTATGTTTATGACTTTTTGAAAAGATTTCTCTCAATCCTTGTATCATGGTAATACCTTGAAGTAAAAGATCTATTAGTAAAGAGGTCCCAGCGAAGATTTGAGGGAAGTAAGATAATGAACTTTTACCCAAAAAAATGATAGTCAACCTCACCTTGGAAGTATTCTTTAAGACACCTCTATATTTGTTTATAGTTTCATTTTCACCCAAATAAGACATATCTATTCCCAAACTTGCTTTTCAAACAAAGAATTTGTTATTAATATACATCTATTTCCCCTAATTAGGAGTATGCAGCGATAATCTGATATCTTTCACTTGGAGAAATAATCAAGAGGAAGCCGAAGTCTAAGCTTGTTAATGTATTCAATTAGATCCATCTTCGCTCAAAAGCTCAAACCAATTAGTTATGAGCTAATTAAAATTTATTAATTACTCTACACCACACCAATTTTTTTATGTGAGATTTTTCTAGTAACTCATACATATATCCCGACAATCTTTTTTTCACATGTGAACTCAGTATTAAGCATATTCCCCTTTAATGTAGGCATCATTTTGTATCAAAATATCTCAACTTGAATCTATTATCAGCTTTGATACCATTTGTTGGAAGTGCGCAGCTAAAGCTCAAACATTTTATCTGGGGAGATAGCCAAGAGGAAGCTCAAGTCTAAGTTTGTTAATATATTCAGGTGAACCCACATTCACTCAAAAGTTTAAACCAACGAGTTATAAGCCAAATAAGATATATTGATTACTTTATATTACATTAATTATCTGATGAGAGATTTACATGCATGCTAACACCTCCTATCACCTAAGGATGGGCAAGGGTTATGACGAGATGGGAAATAACTATTCTTCCAGGCAAACCAAAGCACCTCTATCCCCATTTCGATGAGGTAAGGTGATGCATTGCTCTCCACAGAACAATCTATTAGTCTCCTAGAAAAATATAAATTTTAGAATGAAATTAAAAGCTTTCTTTGTCATGTTAAGGCAAAAACCCTTTATCAATCCCCCAACCTTACTTGATAGGGAATTCCAAAGAGATCTTGTGGATATTAAATGAATGGAATTATGATACTCTCTTGAAATTTAAGGCTTCGCTCCTTATCATTAACGAAGCTCGACATCGTTTCGAGCCCCATGCACGATTGTGGTGAATAAGTAGACCGGCCGGGTCAGATGGACATGAGAACTTAATTTGATGGAAGATAGAATTAAGTATGATAAGATTAGAAACAACGTAAAAACCTCATCTTCTATACACACCCTTTTTGACTGGTGCCTCTCAGTAAGTTGTCTTTTTATTAATCCCCTACATTGGTGTAGTTAGGTTGGACATCGGGGAAGTTTCAGTTTAGGAACTAAAAGGTCACCTTTTTTTTTTTTTTTTTTTTTTTGGTCCTACTCTATTCCTATTTTAATACTCACTCTCTCTCACTCTCTAACTTTTGCCCTGCTTCCTTGCAATGCATGGGAGTCGAAACCCACTCCTGAAACTACAACGTCCCCACCCAACCCCCCTGAGAAGGTGGGGATTCGAACCTCTCACCTCCCCCTTCCAAGTTGGAAGGGTGGCCACTGGAGCAAATCCCAGTGGTTAGGTCACCTATTTAAATAGCACAAGTTGCATAAAAACTACTTTAAATTAGGATTATCTATACGTGTCAAATACCCGAACTTAATTGGTTTATAGAGCACTGGGTGCTTCATTTGGCCTTCAAATAGCCAAGTCAATGCGCCCGCGCATCTGATTGTTGATAAAGTTGTCTTCTTCTTGATAAAAGAAAATGTAAAATAGTGGTGTACGGTTCTAGCTCTTCCTGTCCAATGATTACTTGATTTTTCATAATGGGACGAGAGTTAATAGAGAAGGATTGCTTCGGCCGCGTTTGGTAACGATTTTATTCTCGAAAACAGATTCTGATCAGAAATAATTTTTTTTTATTCTGTTCCCGAGAATAATTTCTAAGCAAAAGAACGCATTTGGTAACTGTATAAAATTTCTGATTCTGGAATAGAAAAAAAATAGAAATGCGTTTGGTAACTACATAAAATTTCTATTCCAATTATAAAATTTTATCAAATCATAGAAATTATATTAATTAATTATATTTATACTAATTAATAAACATATTAACTAATCAATTTTTTATTAAATAGTAAATAATAAACTATATTATAAACTATAAATATAAATACTAAACAATAAATTAAAATACAAAATTAAATATGTATTCTATATATAGCAAAATTTCCATTCATACTTCAAATCATTTTTTTATTTTTAAAATAATTTTATTAATTTTTTCCTTTTTTTTTTCTTTTTTTTTCCCTTCTTCTTCTTCCTTCTTCTTCTTGGTGGTTGGTCGCCGGCCTTGGGACAACCGACAACCTCATCGGAGCATCGCCGGCCCTCGGTGAGGCCGTGCCTCGTCAACCGAGCCTCGCCCGGCCCGCCGGTGGCCGGGGAGGCCCACTTGGCCACCGGTGAGGCTCGGCCTTACCGGCGGTTGGGCGAGCCTCCCGCAAGCTCGCCGAGCCTTACCGACGACCAGCGGCAGTAGGCGGCGAACGCTAGTGTTTGGCGGGGGGCGGCGTTGGCGGCGACACTTGAAGAACAAGAGAGGGAAAAAGAATAAAAGAAGAAAGAGAAGGAAAAAGGAAAAATTAGGTAGATTTGATTCTAGAATTGTTTTCGGGAACAAAAATTTTACCAAATGCGATTCTATTCCAAAACTATTCTCGGGAACAAAAAATCATAATTGGGTACTGTTTGGATGATTACCAAACAGCCCCTTCGTAGCTGCATGATCTTATCCTTGTTCTCGCGAAATGTATTTTGGCAAAATCAATTGTGTGATTCATTAGTTCTATTACTCAGAAATTTCTGCAAACAAAATTAATAGAATACGCAATTACTAGAAACATTTTTTAGACCACATTGGCTTGGACTGAAAATATATATTTAGTCTCGAAACTTTTTTCAGGAGGGTAACAAATTATTCCTGCAGTATTCGAAATTTTCCTGATGCACACAGGAAACGTCAACCATTAACTAATGTCAAGCAAAATCAGCTTCCCAAATAAAAAAATCAAGCAAAGCGGTGCCTGTTCGGTACGACAACGTAGCGTGCAATTTTATGACATGTCATCATAGTTCAGTAAACGTATATCCATTTTGCAAAAATTGATAAAATATCTTCCGAGAATATCAATAGATAGATATAAATTTGGACATGAAAGTAAACGATGAGGAATTTAAAAGTACAACATTGGGAATAATTGTTGCTGGTGATGAAAATGCATGAAAATAAAAATAAAAGATAAATTTTCAAAAGAATGTTGAGTTCTTTAATTGATCAGGATACATTTACTATAAATACACTTCGGTAATTATAACCATTTCTAGATGGTTACGCACGATGGTCACTAAATTTGATAAAGAACTAACTTTCTAATCCGATCGACGATTACAAGAAGATATAATATCCATAATCTCTTATTATCTAGCAACACTTATCCACTATAAGTTACAAAAATCCCTAAATTAGTGGCAATATACATAACCATCCAGTTCTATTTTTGTGTTGATTGCTAGTTATGGATGACCTTGTCAATCAACTTTAAAGTCTTTACAAAGGCTCTCGTCGATAACTTTTACATTGTGTATAGCTGAGGACTTTATTGACAAGTTGTCAATTCCCTTCTTGTCATCAATAATTTTTTTTATTGATGACTTTTGTTTTCAAAAAATTCTGTTCTCATCGACTAACTTTATCACTTATCAATAATAATGGAAAGTCGGTCATCTTTCGATATCAATAATATCATAAAATGTCGTACAAGTATTTTACAATCAAGTGGGAAAGGATTGTGACTTGGTAAGTTAGAATGATATACTGGAACATATTAGAAGTTTCACAAAAAAGATTAAAAAACCACAGAAAAAAAAGAAAAAAAAAATCTGCTACGGAATTGCCGAAGTGAATTTCTGTCTGCTTTTCCTTCTCGAAGGGGGAAAAATTAAACCTTAATCGGTTGATGCTTCAACGTCGACAATGGTGGGATCCGTCTACAACGATGCCACTTTTAAGAGGTGTTTTAGATTGCATATGACGCGATCGAACATTCACCATCATTGACGTGTCACGTGTTGTGGACAACGTGATGAATATAACCAATCATTACTAAATCTTTTAGTTTGTAGTTGATGCTTCAAAAAGAGAAACACATCATTCCTTGCGTCATTGTTCATGTGCCTTGAAATAAAATACCCTCTTGATCTTCGCATTCCATGAGTACTAATCTTGTGCCACAATACTCTATCAAGGCAAAAATATACCAAAAGTATCAAAACTTGACACGGGTGGACATTAAGTAATAAAACTTCTAAAATGTACACTTAAGTGACACATTTCTTGAAAAGTAGGACACTTAAGTGCCAACTCTAGCGTGGTAGTTAAAAATCTGACGGTGCTTATTTTTAATAATATAAGCGGTCTATGTGGCTCATCGGAAAGCCTACTCAGCAATGAAGGTGCAAAACAACGTCGTTTTGCCCCAAAAATTGATTTCTAATATAAATATTAATTAAACTAAATTTAAAGAAAGGTTGTAGCAAAGTAGTGATGGCCCTCGCAGCTTTGCTGCAACTCTTTTTTTAATTTAGTTTTTAAATTTAATTAATTAATATTTATATTAAAAATCAATTTTGGGGCAAAACGACGTCGTTTTGGAGATAAGCTAGTCATGTCAGCACCACACAGATAATTTTTTTTAAAATTATTGCTATCTCAATAAAAAAAACTGGAAAATGCCACGTCAGCATTTTAGTAGGAATTTCTTACCGTCGCTAGTTAAATGTTTATTTATTCTTCAATTTTGGCACTTAAGTATACCTTTTGAAAGTTTTGGCACTTAAATATTCACCCGTACCAAATCTCCCAGGTGGTCGACAGCCCTCACCTAGGCTGGCCAAAGGCCGCCACCCGCTAGGTGACCCACCAGCCAACGACGGCCTTTGGCCCAGCCGGGTGAGGGCCGCCAACCCTCACCGGATTTGGGGAAGGGCCGCGACCCTCGCCCCAAATCTGGGCGAGAGCTCGCAAACCCTCACCACCAGCCGACCTTCCCCCCACCGTCGCCAGTGGCGAGGGCTCAGCCCTCAAGCTGCGTCCTCTCCCCTCTTTTAATTTTTAATTTTTTATAATTAATTTTTATATTAATTATTTACAACGTCGGCTGAAAGAAAAGCGATGTCATTTTTGCACTTGTCTAGCCTCGTTAGTGTCATTTTGCACTTAACTCGCCGAAAAATCTCCACATCAGTATTTTGGCCGAATTTTCTCGCCATTGCTACTTAAGTGATCCATTTTGCTCCAATTTTAGCATTTAAGTATCATTTTTCCTAATTTTTTGCACTTAAGTAACCCTTCGTACCAAGTTTTGGCACTCTAGGTGTCCGGCACTCTATATCCAACCTAGTGCAATACATAGCATACATCAAACTTCCAATTGCATAATCATATTTTAATTATGCTAAAGGTTGCTCAGGATTTTCATCAATTGAATTACCACATTATATGCTACATTTAACTCTTTAATTCCCAAATGTTAACATCATTGAATGAATTTCTTCAAATAGTGGTCTTAACTTAAACATATCCCCAACTTTGTTTAATCACCTTTTTTTTTTTTTTTTTTTTGGGTCTGAACTTTGTTTAATCACTTTAATACCTGAAATTATATCCACTTTTGCCAAATCTTTCATTTTAAACTAAGAAAAGAAATACCTTTTAGTTTCATTTATTCCAAGCATTTTTGTACCAACAATCATCATATCATCTACATATAATCATATTATAACTCTATGTCCTATGGAAAATTTTAAGTAATTGTATATGATAATACTACTAAATCAAAGTTTTTCATGCCACTATTTTGGTCCTTTTTTTTGTCTATACTCATGTGGACATTCTCAATCAAATGCACTTTATTTGCAACTTCTTTGATATTATTAACCTCACAATCTCGAGTCTTCCTCAATTAAAATATGTTTTGTCAAATTATCCACAATCTGGTTCTCAATCGTGTGGGAAATTTTCTTTCGATAATCATTCAAGGTAATTTTGAAATAATTACAGCAACTTGAAGAGGTTCAGAAACGTCAATCATAAGGTCTTTGAGTTTAGCAACATATGATTGAAGTTCTTCCACTTGCTTAGAGACAGATTTTCCATTAATCATTCAAAACAGTAAATCTATCCTTCCATTGTTTTCCAGTATTGTATTTGGCCTCCAAGGTATTCCAAATGTATTTGGGATTTGTATAAGACTGAAACATTTCATAGAGACGATCTGATGAAGTATTGAGAATTCCTCCTTGACATCTCCTTTCATCATCCTTTTCTTATTAATATTATCACATGATATTATACTACTTTCGTTCATAAATTCAAAAGAACTATAGCCAACCTGAGATAATTTATTATGTCACAAGGAAGATGACTCAAGCATATAAATAGAAACAAAAGTTTCAATCATACAATCTATCAAGATTGCGAGCACTTGATGCAACCAATCATACCTTATGATTGTTGAAAAAATTTGATTGCTGATGGAAATATAGCAATTGTTCATAGTTCTTTGATACTTTGATACATGATAACATTCACTATTTTTAAGGTATTATTTACCCCCACTATTGTTTCTATCGAATTTAGAATAAATATACCTCCAGGATATACACCAAAGCCACAAAAAAATGAGTTTGGCAATTACTCAATTTTGCTCTAGGAATTTCACCTTAAATATATTATCAATCTTGTGTATGAAAAATAAAAATAACAAAGAATATTGTGAAGAAGAGAAGGCCGTTGTTCTTAAATAGGTGTGTTGAACAATGTATGATTTGATCGTAGACAACTAATCAATACATCTTTTGGGAATAAGGTCTACCGCTACTCTTCATGATCAATAATCACCTTTCTTTATATCTAACCGTCACCTTTTTCATGATAATAGACTATTTCAACAGGCAGTGCGTTCAATGCATCTCTTGGCACAAAGCAAGATGCTTTACTTAGAAATTTCTCTTGAAGGAATATAAAGTACAGGGATATAAGTTAAAGTTTTTTCTCCATCACATCAAGGAACAATACCCTTACCAATCATGCCCGTAGCCACCTCTCTTGGTGGTGCCAACCCCCCTCTTTCTCTCACACACACATTCCCTCACTTCTCACCATTGATGGAGCTCGACAACATCTCGACCCCCATGAGTGAGATTCGTCAAAGGCATGTGAGCTTGAAGTGGATCTCACGTATAGAGTTCACAACACATTACCATCCTAGATTTGATAGATGGAGTTGAAGATTCAGAGTAGAAAGAGGCAAGAGAGGTGTGAAAGTGGGCAAGACTATTGACATGATGGCTCATAGGGTTTAAGTTCTTCGAGACTATGGTAGCAAAAACTTCAACAATCGAGACTACGTGTCGACATGAAAGGAGGTGAAGAGAGACTAAGAATGAACAAGGTTTCTCTTTAAGGCTATGTTGTCCTCCAATATGCCTATGATTGGTAAGCTATAAAACAATTGGCATCATTTTATTAATTTTGCATGTGGGTGATATGTAACCCATAACTAACCAATTAGAGGCACATTAAAGGAAATTTCCCTCAATCATACTGGGGGGGAAAATATAACGTTTTTTCATTAACCAAATGATGAAAACATGACACATATGCAACAACTGAGTAGGTGGTGACACGAGATAAGCACAAGGCATAATAACAAGTAGACCTACTCATTGGGTGGGCTCGAACCTTCTAAGGTCCCTCCCATGCCCGTACTCGTGGACATGGGCAAGTGCATAGTAGGGGTGAGCATTTCAGGTTCCATACAGATTCTACCTAGAACGTGGAACCAACCTATTAAAATAGGTTCCTCACTTTTTGAAACCTAGGACCTATCATGCATATCCTAGAACCTAGAACCTCTCCTGTTACAGGTTCCAAAGTCAATTCCATGATTTACCCAAGTTCCACCTTTATTATTAATTGAACGATTACAGTGAATTATCGCATTTCATAATCATCATTTGCTACTACAATCCACCAACCATAACTTATATTTAGACATAGAAAAATAATAAAACATTGATAAAGTAAAAGTCTCAATCATAAAATGAAAACTCGGACTAATGGTTCCAAATTGTACATTCATCATGGAACGTTATAAAATATCTCAAGATGAAACGAACTCATAGATTAAGAAAAATACAAAAACTTATTTTAGGTTCCAAGTTCCACTAACCTAGAACCTAAAACCAACCTATCAAAATAGGTCTCTCAATTTTTGGAACCTGGAACCTACCCTGCATACCTTAAAACTTGAAATCGGACAAGTTCCCACCATTCCGATTATCAAGTTCTAGGTTTTATCCTGAAACCATACTCGACTCTAGTGTACAAGCCTGTCTAAGGTAAAAAAAAAAAAAAGGGGGGGAGGCAAGCCAAGCTCACCCAGCGTACCACATATCTTCTTCTTTTTTTCAAATTTCTCAACTAAAAAATAAATAGAAATAGAAAAAATAAATAAATAAACTTTAGGGATTTGT